>OU612005.1:10610833-11211666 GCA_914767915.1 Agriopis aurantiaria
TATTGCTTTGATGGTAACTATTGCTTTGATGGTAACTATTGCTTTGATGGTAACTATTGCTTTGATGGTTACTATAGCTTTGATGGTAACCATAGCTTTGATGGTAACCATAGCTTTGATGGTAACCATAGCTTTGATGGTAACCATAGCCTTGATGGAACCAATGAATCACTGATCGTTATAAGCTATCATCAATAAGCCCTTATTATTGACAGTACGCCTTAATATTGCCAGTGGCCCTTAATATTGCCAGTGGTCCTTAATATTGCCAGTGGCCTTTAATATTGCTAGTGGCCCTTAATATTGCCAGTGGCCCTTAATATTGCCAGTGGCCCTTAATATTGCCAGTGGCCCTTAATATTGCCAGTGGCCCTTAATATTGCCAGTGGCCCTTAATATTGCCAGTGGCCCTTAATATTGCCAGTGGCCCTTAATATTGCCAGTGGCCCTTAATATTGCCAGTGGCCCTTAATATTGCCAGTGGCCCTTAATATTGCCAGTGGCCCTTAATATTGCCAGTGGCCCTTAATATTGCCAGCGGCCCTTAATATTGCCAGCGGCCCTTAATATTGCCAGCGGCCCTTAATATTGCCAGCGGCCCTTAATATTGCCAGTGGCCCTTAATATTGCCATTGGCCCTTAATATTGCCAATGACCCTAAATATTACCACCAGCCCTTAATGTTGCCCGTAGACCTTATAATTGCCAGTCGTGTAGTCAGCCTTAGACTGCACACATTGTTAATTTATTAGAAACTATAAACCTTGTTGTTTGTTCCCAATTGCGGGAGCAATTGTTGCAGGATGGTCGAGTGTAACAAAACGGACGTGACGTTGCCTGCGAAACTACGAATGACAACCAGCCAGCCGCCATGACACACCCCCTCCCTCAGGCCATGCCACTGTCAAGCTCGCCAAGCCTTTGAGGGGAGTGTATATATAAGCCAGCCTGCCAGCTAACTCGCTCTCTGTTCATTTCGATTGCTGAATAAATGAAGTAGTCGCTACTCTGCGTGTTTTATATGTC
The DNA here is from genome assembly GCA_914767915.1 of Agriopis aurantiaria. Lineage (NCBI taxonomy): Eukaryota > Metazoa > Arthropoda > Insecta > Lepidoptera > Geometridae > Agriopis > Agriopis aurantiaria. The sequence continues at coordinate 10,611,860 of OU612005.1, forward strand.
ATCCCGTTTACAGAAGCTAAGTTTTTAGGGTTCCATACCCAAAAGCTCATTGTGACATTGTGAGAGTCGCTGGGCAAACAAAAGACACGCTGTCGTTCAGTGTGGAGGCTAAAAGAGGAGGCCTATGTTCAGCAGTGGACGTCTTCTGGTTGATGATGATGACCCAAAAGGTATCATCATCATCCACAGCTATCCTTATCCAGTGGGATAAGTGTATGTGTGTGTGTGTGTGTAAGTGCAGCAGTGGCTGGGTATAGGCCTCTCTCTTGCTATGCCATCTGCCTCGGTCCTGTGCTAATCTAGTCCAGGTTCGACCCGCGGTAGTAATAATATCGTCGACCCATCTTACAGCTGGACGACCAACGCTCCGCTTACCTTGCCTCGGCCACCAAAGGTATAACGGGACCCTATTACGAAGCCTACGATGTCTGTCTGTTCACTGTCTGTCCGTCTGCCCGTTCATCTGTCCGTCTTACCTTTTAAAGACTGTTTAAAAGTACTTGAACGTGGTTGAAATCACAGAAAAGAGAAGTAAATAGAACGGAAATGAGAAGGAAAATCTGTCGCCAGGCATTATGACAGAACCTTGATTGAACATTCTTATTTATATCAACGCATCCAAAGGACCTTACCTTTTTGGGTTAGGTCTCAAAGTTCTTTGTCCGCATCGCATCACAGTTGCTAATTGATTTCGAATGACTGACGTTTCGTTTATATGGGTGCAACTGGCTACAACAATTTCTTACAAAAATGCCTTGACAGCCGTTCTAATTTAAACAAATAAAATGTTTTCTGTGTGTGTAATGTACCTACCTAGAAACAAACATAAAACCACGAAAGGCATAAAATCTCGACTAGGTAAACATTACGCCTCCACTACAGTTGATTACATAAGTACAAAAATACATTACCACAATAATGAATAACCTTGACTCTCTGATGTGTAAAATAGCACGTTTCCGCAGTACCTACGTATTTAAAGGAGGTTTTAAACAGAGTTCATTTTTAGGGTTCCGTAGCTAAAGGGTAAAAACGGGACCCTATATTATTAAGCCCACATTGTCTGTTTGTCCGTCTGTCTGTCTGCGGTATTATGCCAGATTAACTAAAAAAAATATCTAAAAACCGAAAGGGGGTCCCCATACAACAAACGTATTTTCAACCCCCACCTCGGAAAGAGTATTTTTGTTCTTCGATATCTGAGTGCAAAAGCCGCTTTTATCCGCTAGAGGATAAAGTAAAATTGAATTTAGAACCACATCGTGTGCACTAAGTTTGTGAATTCAAACTGCTACCTCCATGGTGCCGAATTTATCAACCAACATATTATAACCTTTTTTAATTTGTTAAAAACTCAGACTCGGAACTTTCTTGGTGTACTTTATTTTAATTTTCTTTGCGCGCGCCATTTTCTTTTCACGTCATATTGTTAAAACCTTAGGTTATCTAATCTAGCGTAATTACTCATTTTATATACAACTTATCGATAAAACTAGTATGTACGACTAAAATATAATATACACAAAAAATTAATAAAAAGTCCTAGGTGAACAAATCGCCACCATGCAGGCAGGGTTCCCAGAATGCTGGCAGCATTGCCCCGCTGGATTGCGAGGCTTAATTTTTGTGCGATTACCTTAGGTTAAAAACAAGAAACTTGAAAACAAGTGAAAAACCTAAAACGAGTGATTTTAGCGACGAGAAAGTTTATTTGATGCCAACAGAATTGACTGAAACTGTTAATAATGCGCAAATGTTTTATTTATTTATTTAGTCGTTTCCTCGCTGAGGTGGGATGAAAAGTTACGTGTTGCACTCGAGTGCAAAGATTCTTCACCTCGTGCTCTCTTGATTCCCTCGCTACGCTCGTGATTCAATTTTAGGATCCTTCGCTTGCTCGGTCATCAAAATTGAGCACGCGGTTAAAAACCAACTTTGCACTCTTGATAACAAATAACTAGTAATTTTTAAACTTTCGCGATTTGAACACATGTTTTAAACGTTTATCGGGACTTATCACGTATTATTTAAACGTACCTAAATTAAATAATACGTGATAAGTCCCGATAAACGTTTAAAACAAATAACTATTTTTACGTATTTTTGTATTAGCTCTAATGTAAAAAGGGTAATACGTACAAGCTTCAAACTTGGCATAATTATAGTACACACTCTAAATATAACAACAAATAATAAATACTCACCAAGTGCGAGTCGTGACAAATGACACGAATAAACTTCGTACTTGTCACGAATCACTCTCACGTCCCAGTTTTTAGGGTTCCGTACCCAAAGGGTAAAAACGAGACCTTATTACCAAGCTTACGACGTCTGTCTGTCTGTCTGACCGTCCGTCCGTCCATACTACCTAATAATAAATAAAGGCTAAGTGCGATTCGGTATCAAATTTCTCTTCACCACTGGTTCTCGTACGATCACCGAAGTGAAGCAACGTCGAGCGCGGCCGGTACTTGGATACGTGACCGCCTGGTTGATGAGATGTTGTCTTTTGGCACAATTTTTTTCTGCTTTAGTAGCTGACAAGTTATGTGGTGTACGGAATCCAGTACGCGAACCTGCCTCGCGATTGGCCGGCTTATTTGAAAACGTAACTTTTGTTTGTATTGATGTCTGACGTAGGTACAATGACGATTAATACCTATTATGTCTGCGTAGTTTTTTTTTTAAATATTCAGACATAATTTATTTGTGGCAAAATAATACAATGAACGCAATATACAATGGAAAAAAAAAAAAAAAAAAACTAAATTAGAGCATATTATATTTATTAATTGTAATAACTTTATTTTAATATTATGCATTAATTATTCATCATCATCATCGTTTCAGCCATAGGACGTCCACTGCTGGACATAGGCCTCCCTCATCGATCTCCAAAAGGGCCGGTTGGAAGCGTTTCCCTGCGGTCTCTTTTAGGTCGTCTGTCCATCTGTTGGGTGGACGTCCTTCGCTGCGCTTATCAGTCCGTGGTCTCCATTCCAGAACCTTTCGGCCCCATCGGCCATGTGTTCTGCGTGATATGTGTCCTGCCCACTGCCATTTCAACTTGCTAATCCGGTGGGCTATGTCGGTGACTTTCGTTCGTCTACGGATCTCCTCATTTCTGATTCGATCTCGTAGAGAAACCCCGAGCATAGCCCTCTCCATAGCTCGTTGTGCGACTTTGAGCTTGCGTAAATACTACTGCTGGATTATTCAGCATGACAGTTATTCTTTTCCAAACAGTCCAATATGCAAAAATTAAATAAAACTATTGAAATCGATGAAAGTGGCATTATGAATTTATTCGTATAATCGAGATACCGAGCAGATTTTTTCTTATAGTGCTAGCAGACGTATGGATCTGGCTAACGAACCGCCGTCTAACCAACGGGTGGGTAAGAGAAATGTCTCTTTCCCAGCCTTCTCTTTCCCACCCGTTGGTTGGACGGCGGTTCGTTAGCCAGATCCATACGTCTGCTAGCACTATAAGAAAAACGATTATCCGAATAAGTACGTCTCGTCTATATAACACCATTAGCTTGCACAAAAATTGTAAAGTAACGTTAACTAAACGTCAGTTTCTTTCGACCCATCGCTTCATAGTATAAAAAAACCTTTGTATTTCTACAACATCTGAAAATAGCTGTAACTAAAGCCACGGGACAGTCACGGTCGCAGACTGACCTTCAGAGAAGAATCGATTTCCGGCGCCGCTTTCCTTTGCGCCGTCGCAGGTTTTTGCGCGCTAATTGCTTGTTGGTTGATCGATGTTTCTGTTTTGTTTTTTCTTCTGCTAGTCTGCTAACTAGCTAGCTATATATTTATGTACTAAGTAGGTATCATCGTCACAATCAGCCCTAGTCCACTGCTGGACATAGGCTTGTCCGCAGGCATGCCACAGCCCAGCCTGATCTTTGGCTTTTTGCTACCGAGAATACCGATAACCGTTGCGATAGACGTGGAGACGATGGATCGGCAAAGCTAGCGTAGGACGCCGTTACACTTCATAGAGTGACGATATAAGTAAGACATTTGACAGTGCCTGGGTGCGAAAAGCCGATGGTAAGCATTTCAATCGTAGCCGAAATATTATTGTAATTTAAAAAAAAAAACTTTAAAAAAAAAATATAGAAGATCTACGTGTGGCCACCAACTTGCCTGATGGTATTCGACGGTGTGGCCGAGGATGGAACACGTTGATCTAGAAGAAATCGATTCACTCTGGCCTTTGCGGTGATCTCTACTAAAAACTCTAAAAAACAGCTTACAAATCCTAAGCACATTTCATCTCATGAGATGACACGAAAAAGTTTTTTGGGATTTCCTAAGTTCTGGCTCTCTTCTCTATCTCTATTTTCTCTAATCTCTAAATAGTATAAATTAAAGTCGCTTTCCCTATCTGTCTGTCTGTATGGCCGCTAACTCCTAAACCACGCAACGGATTTTGATGCGGTTTTCACCATCAGTTAGATACATTTTCAAGGAAGGTTTATATAGGTATATAATTATCAACTTGCCCCGGCTTCGCACGTAAATTACACCCGTGCGAAGACGGGCGGGCGGGTCGCTAGTATCAAAATATAGTATTTCTCCGCATTGTCTTATTCAGGATGAAGTATATCTTTTAAGAGGCTTTTGGGTGATCTTTAATTCTAAAACCTAGTTCCTTAGTCCGCGCTCACTGACTAGAGCTATCTCTTTCGCACATTTTCATTAAATTTGAAGATAAAAAATAACACGCAATTTCCAACTGCTTTATAAACGTACGTATATCAAACGTATATCGTCACTCCAACGAGTCTCAGAGCCTACGCTACGTTTGTCGATTCATGCTCTCACTGTAGAACACGTCTGCTGATGATGATGATGCCAAAGGTAGACAAACAGGCCTATTTTGAAACAAGATAGTCAAACCAAATCCGACGTTTCCTCTAATCCTCGAACCATGCCGGTCGATATAAGTCCACGTCCCTTGACCATGCTTCCTCGGACACCATACAAGTGCAGGAAGTATCGTGCACGGTGCAGCGTGTGCCTGTGTGCGTGCGTGTGCATGTGTGGGTGCGATGCGTCATGCACGATCAAGTTCAGTAGGGCTGCCAAGGTTTTCATTTCAGAAAGACTCATGTATAATATTATCATTAAAAAAATCCGACTTTACAGTCAAATATTATTTTGAATTAAAACCCAAACTACTAAACGCTATGGTACCAATCTGAAAGTAAATAGTTAGAAACCTTTTTTTGTGTACACAAGAAATAAAAGTTACAAACAGATAGAAAACACTTACGAGCCACAAGAGGCGGCCTTATCGCTAAAAGTGATCTCTTTTAGGCAACCATTCCAAAGTATATCCTTTAATATAAAAATTAATAATTTTCCATATCAGTTTATAAACGACGGAGTTCTGAGGTATAACAAACATTAAAAATAGAACCGAATTGAGAATCCCTTGTTTGAAGGCGGGTAAAATAAAGTGCTTTGACTATAAATATGAATTATAAATATTCTCTAAATTAATAACGCTTGATGACCCTGTCCAATTGTTCACACTCCACTTGCGCATGCACAAATTGATCGACGCCCGTCTCGTTCGCTCCAGTCGGCACCGCAGCCGTCTCGCTCGCACCCACAGCATGCTACAGTTACTCGGTCGTGACTCTGACTCGGTGATTCGGATAGACAATAGATATTGCTTATGTTGGATTTGTTGACATGATATTTAAGTTTAGAAATGTCATACAAGAAAAAACCGGACAAGTGCGAGTCGGACTCGCGCGCTCAGGGATTCTGTACTACCTCATAAATTGGTAACTACCTACTAAAGTACAAAAAAGACAACATCACACCCAGGTGGTCACCAATCCAAGTACCAACCGCGCTCGTCGTTACTTTGAACAGAAATTTGTCACCAACTTGCACTTGACCAGTATTTATTATATTTTGTAGTTTTACTTTAGAATGTGTGCTATAATCATGCCAAGTTTGACGCTTGTATGTATTACCGTTTTTACACTAGAGAAAATTCAAAAATACGTTTTTTTTAAAACAGCCCTGGCTATCTGTTACGGTTCGAAAGATACAGCCGTTTAAAGGTAGGACATGCAGACGGACGGACAGACAAACAGCGTAGGCTTAATAATAGGGTCCTGTTTACACCTTTTGGGTCATCATCATCATCAGCTGGAAGACGTCCACTGCTGAACATAGGCCTCCCCCTTTAACCTCCACACTGAACGACAGCCTGCCTTTTGCATCCACTGGATGCCCGCGACTCTCACAATGTCGTCGGTCCATCTAGTGGGAGGCCTCCCTACGCTGCGTCTTCCGGTTCGCGGTCTCCACTCCAGAACCTTTCTTCCCCATCGGTTATCGGTTCTTCGAGCGATGTGGCCTGCCCATTGCCACTTCAACTTGCAAATTTTAACAGCTATGTGGGTAACCTTTTGGGTACGGAACCCTAAAAACAGTGAAAGAAGCCATCGTGAGGAAACCATAAAGGACGGACTGATAGAACTTTCTAAAGGGTTACATGGCATGGTACAAATTCGAAAAGCGATCACTGTAGTCAGCATTATGAACAACTTTTATTTTTGATGTGGTAAAATCTTCGAAAGATACCTATTGGACATTGGGGTGTAACCGGACTATGTGAGATTGCACCCACTAAAACCTCCTCGGTGGCCGCCCTCTGAGCCAGACGGAGGGCACCGGGCTCTCCATAGGAACGCACCGTATCCTATCACACTGCTGGAACAACACTCCAAGGAAATGCTCAGGAGCATATCTGCGTATTTCTTTTAGACCCAGGGACAACGGTGCGGTGTAGCCCACGCCATTGTCTTCTGTGGGCTCGCTTGAATGTGAGGTCAGATCCCCAAATCTGACCATCCACGAGCCCAAATATGGGATTACCCCATATCGTGGACGAAAAATCAGTTCAACCAGCTTTAATCAGCTGTTGAGGGATAGGTCCCATTCCAGGGGCCTTATGGCTATCTCACAGCACAGCACAGCAATCACGCTAAAGTGAACCTTAACGCGCTGAGATACGGTTATCGCGCAACTTTCCTCGTCACCTAAACAGAATCGCGTAAGGTCCCAGATCAGACAAACAAGGGAGATATACCTCAGTGCAATTTTGTCTCTATTTATCTGTCAACAAACAAATTTGTTCTACTGTTTTATGATAGGGAGGGTACGAGTCTGGCGCGCGTTGAAGTCGTTTACATGAACATCTTAAAACAGCAAGCATTTGAACTTAAATAAAATAAAATAAATAAAATAAAATAAATGTTTAGTAAACGTACGAAGTTTCATCAAATTCAAATAATTTATTTGTCAGAACATGGTAGGTACGCCTAGATAGCGCGATAAGGTTCACGTTCCCGTGATTTTCTGAACTACTATGTTTCAACGCTAACTCGAGCCCGGTTTAAGAGTTAGCCGTAAGGGCCCTGATGTGGCCCTCGACCCGGGTATGTCCTAAAACTGCGACCAGAACCACCGGAGGATGAGCAGCAGTGTCCTATTAGTACATACCGCGATCGCCAAGCCGCCTGCCAAGCGTGGAGATTATGGCAACACCCCTCTCTAAGAGGTAGGCCTTTGTCCAGCAGTGGACGTTTAATGGCTGCTGATGTATGATGTATGCCCTGAGGTGGGAAATTACAAAACTGGAATTAATTTCGTTTTACAAAGTTTTTCAAACAAATAAACGTTAGGTACAGACAAGTTCTAATTATTTCCAAACAATTTCCATAATCCTTACGACCTCGTTTTTATCACCACCATAAAGTATAAGGTCTCCAAGGCTATGGCGTCACTGATAACAAGGAAAATTAAGCAAGGCTGACGACCTCGTTGCACCAATTTCCACCTTATCAGAACTGGTTAGAAGCTAAATTGGAGTGATAAGAACGTGGCAGTTAAAACGTTTGTCAATGAAGTCAAGGTAGTTTTTCAATGTTTTCATGGTTTCTTTGTGTTTTTCCTGAAGACGTTTTCCTGCCCCTATTTAGGTACTGATTCACATTGAATTACAATGATTTTAAATAACTCAATGAAGGATAAAATTTATTTATACTGTTTTAAACTATCACTATACTATCACGGTAGTCAGCCCACTACTAGTTGGCAGCGTACCCAACATGCTGGCGGCATTACCACGTTGAATGGCAATGCTAATGCGTTGAGCCAAAAACACGCCAGCATTTTGGTCACGCGTCGCATTAACCAGGTGCTCTGAAAGATTTTTGAAAATGAGGTGAGCTCCCGGTCCCCAAACGCCCAATGTCTCGACCCCAAACGCCTCAAATATGTACCCACTGCCGAGGTTAGCATATTTGCGACGCTTGTGCTGCTCTGCCGAATTGGCAGCCGCGCCAGCCCTACCTTGTAATTCCTTACCTGGATGACCTCCTTATCATTTCACCGAATGGAAATGCCATATTTTATTAATTTTGAAGTCGGTTTTTTTAATTGATCATTATTGTATTTTGTGGTGGTACAGAACCATCAGTGCGCGAGCCTGACTCGCCTTTGGCCGTATATACTTTCTTTTTTTTCTTTTATACTTACTACTATATGTCATCAGAAATATGTGAATGGCCAGTTATAAAAATTCCACTTGCTTCCATCCGCAGACGCACTAGGTGGTACGTCAATCCCCAACTTCGCTTATCTATTAGGATTGGTTAGTCGAAGTCCGCCACGAGCCGTGAATACATTTATTCAATACGCACCACAATATGTGGTCACAGTCCAAGGGAGACAGTTCTAGTGCGGAGAAAGATGGTCATTATGTTGCAGGTATAGTCAGAGTGGTAGGCATTTGGAGAAATGTCCAAAAGTATGAACTATTCTAATGAGATAACTAGATACGAAAGTCCGAAAGCCTAAAGCAGCTAACAGACGACTTGAAGGATATGGCTGACGTACCGTCGTCTGACCAACGGGAGAGAAAGAGAAAATGTTATCTTTCTCTGTCACGCCTGTTAGCTACAAAACATTTAATTATCCCCAATATTTATAAACGCAATAAAGGTACCTCGAATCCTCACCTTACGTGCTCATTTGCTAAGGTTGCCTTTTGGTCCTCCAAGCCTCAATAAAGTTAGGCATTGTTATTCATCTCTCAAGGTTCCCCAAGTCCACCTCAAATGAGGACAAAGTGGAACATTGTCACCAGATCTGTGGACATCCATTATTAAGGGAAGGAACCTTAAGAGTCGATATGTCGCCAGCTCAAATTCAAGTTTTGCCTCTGCGCGAAACAGGGACAAAAATATGCTATCTACGCCTGCAGAAAGATATACGCACGAATCGGCACCCGCCTCAGAACTAAATTACGGAAGCGACATTACGCTAAAAACTTCAAATTACTCGTTCTTCGTTCATAAGTCTTGGGTGTTTATAACTGGCCACTTCACACTATGCCAGTAATTCGCCCCTCCAACGACATTAGGCACGCTCTGTTTGGCGCACATTTCTACGCGAGGTCGCCCCGCACTGGTTCAAGGCTGGTGTATTACTGGAGTATTGTATACTGCATGATACCGTATTGATGTACTGGTTACTGACAAGGTGCAAGACCGCGAGCGCTGGAGGCAACTGCGGATGGTATAACCGTTCACGACAACGGCAGGCTTGACATGTTACCTCACAAACGCGCAAAAGAGACCTTCGTGTTGATAATCTCCTGCCATCCTCGCCACAACACCAAATATTGGCAAAAATTACGACCGTGCTCATCATTATTTTAGCCATCCACTGCTAAACATAGGCTTTCCCATCGATCTCCAAAAGGACCGGTTGGAAGCGGCCTGCATCCAGCGTGTCCCTGCGGTCTCTTTTAGGTCGTCTGTCCATCTTGTGAATGGACATCCTACGCTGCGCTTACCGGTCCGTGGTCTCCATTCAATTGACCGTGCCTGTGGCTCCCAAATTGATTTATTTAGTCACGAGTGTGTATGACGGACGCTACAAACGACCACAGAGACTAAACTACAAGAATGACTACAGAGTAGAGACGACTAAAAACCAGGTGGCATGACAAGCCAGACCAGATAGGAAATTCGGAGTAGAAGACAGTGCCCGTGTCTGCTCCGTTGAATGTGTTTTTACGATTCTACATTATACTGATTCTAGCCCCCATATTTATAAACGCAATAAAAGTACCTCGATGTACCTTGAGTACTCACTTTGCTAAGGTTCCCTTTGTTCGTCCTTCAAGCCTCGCGTTTGGCGTTGTTAGTCGTTTCTTAAAGTTACCTCAATCCACCTTAAATGAAAACAAAGTGAAACATTATGTCCTAGATGACGTCATCAGATCTGCAGACATCCTTTATTATAATAAAGGAATCTGAAGGTTACCATATATTATTGACTAGAAATGCCAAAACACGACATAAGGAAACGTTAAGGGTGAGGATAGAGAGATAACGTCTTTAAATATGGAGATAATTCAATGTAATGTAACATACTTATATTTGCGTTCAGTACTGCTGATACATTACTGATAGAACTAGTTGTGAACCGTGAAGACATTCTTTATTGAGGTCATCTTTAAAAGGAAATATTAAGGTTACCTTATTTTATTGAGAAACAATTACAAAACGACTTAAGTAAACCTAAAGAGTGAAGATATGGAGAGGCAATTTAATATTTTTGGGATAATTCAATGTAACAATGCCTACCGTATTTGCGTTCAGTACTGGTTGCTAATCCATTACCGATTGAACTAGTTGTGAGCCGTGAGTCTGCGTGGGCGGACAGGCTGATTGAACGACCGGTTTCTGCTAACAAGTTCCGGTCTAACTAATGAAAGTGCTGTAACAATTCGACACGAATAAATCAGTTTAAATACCACTGCGATATGGTTCATCCAACTTGGCAAAGCAGGGCCTTCAGATCGGTAGGGTGGCGGGGCGGATTTGAACGCATTAGGCATAAACCAGGCTTGGTGAACCACATGCAGTCACCGACATAGCTGCTCAGATTTGCAAGTTGGCAATAGGCAGGCCACATCGCTCCAGCAACCGATAACCTGCTATGATAATGGCAAGAAAGATTCTTGAGTGGACACGAACCGGAAGACGCAACGTAGGTAGGCCACGTACTAGATGGACCGACTACACTGTTAGAATCGCGGGCAACTAGTGGATGCAGATATTGCAGATGGCAGGCTGTCATTCAGTGTGGAAATCTAAGGGGAGGGAGCAAATTTAGCAGTGAACATCTTGGGGCTGATGATGATGAGCAGGATTGATGCGTTCAGTTAAATTCACCCTGCAGATGACCTAGCCGCCTGTTTACGCATTTTGACTATTATTTTATTGGGGTCGCTGTACAAGTTTCATAGTGTGCGTGAATATTCCAGTTTAAGGTTAACTCCTCCACTTGAACGTCGTGGGGTACTGTTAACTGTAGTGTCACATTTTTTGGTAACTTACCGTCTGACTTAGACTGGGTACATTAAACTTTCTTAGCTTCAGCTGCGTACCATTCGCTTCGAAGTTGTATACCTACTTGTAGTCGATGGTGGGAGGCCATGTCCAGCAGTGGACGTCCTACGACTGAATTTTTTTTGATGATGAAGATGATGATTATTGATAGCCCGTTGGTCCAGTTGGTAGTGAACCTGCCTTCTGAGCTTGGGGACGTGGGTTCGATTCCCACCTAGGGCAAACATTTATGTGATGAATATTTGTGTTTGTTCTATATCTGGTTGTTAATATCTATTTAAGTATGTATTTAAAACTATATAGGTATGTATGTATATCAGTCTCTGGCAGCCATATCGCAAGCTTTGCTTAGTTTGGGATCAGATGACCGTGTGTGCAAAAATGTCCCGAATGTTTATTTTATTTATTTTATTTTATTTATTTTATTTTTATTTTATTTATTTATTCAAATTACAACTATCATTACAGGAATGTCCTAATTCAATAGCGTATGTCAACATAATAATTTATAAACCTAGCTTATAACACAATTAAACACATTAAACATTAAATTAATTACACATTACATTATTTTCATTATTATTACATAAATTTTTATCATTATTATTTTTACACACAAAAACACACGTCAAATAATATCGTCGTTTTGAATTCCGCAACCGAGCAGACAAATAAATCAATTTTTTCGGCAACTCGATTTAACCCATGCAACATGCGTACCAAAGGCGACTTAGCTAATAAATTAGTGTTCGCGCTGGGAACCGCGAACAGACGAACCATTTATATTTATTATGAATACCTATATTGCGCAAGATATCCGCAAAAAAAATCGATGTGTCATCAAGAAGTTGCGTATTATTTGCCCTCCTAGGTAATTATTAGCAGTAACCAAAGTCGGGCCTTGAATCAAATTCACCCTCGTATTCGTGCACAGTACTATTGTTTATTCTGCGTTCAAACTTCGTGAATCATTTAGCAAGTTCCAGGTAGCACGGAGGGTGCACACATTAGCAAGGAATGTCTCCAATCGTGATGCAACGATGATTAAGCTCAGGGACTATCATAATCAATTTGCTGATTTATACCTAAATATGTGTCAGACATGCCAGCCCAGTACCTGCAGTCACCAGTGACTCGCTCGCACATTTTTGCAGATAATTACATGCATTACCATTATCAACCTATCATGTTCCCACTGCTGGGACCACAGGCTTTCTCTCAGAGAGGATGGGCCCTAGTCCACCATGCTGGCCCAGCGCATGTTCTAATTATTTCTTTGTACTTTTGAGGTTCTTGGGACATACCGGTTTCCTCACAATGTTTTCCTTTACCGTTTTTGAGCGATGGCATCGAAACTGTACATAAATTATTTCACTACCAAATAAGTGATTGATTTGATTTAACGTTAGTTTGAGACCGCGTAAGGAGTTGGCCGTAAGGCCCCAGGTTTCATCAAGCTCGGTGAAGCGTTTAGTCGTGAAAAGGTTACAAGCTGACAGGGAAAGAAGGCCTCTACGAAAGGGACAGAATTACTCACACACTTAGAATAACTACACAAAGAAACCAAGTACATTCGCATAATTTAAGCCATTCAAATGGTGTCATATATGACACCAAAAAATATATAAAAAATTTACTATGACAATTTGCGCGGTGAAATCGTCCCACAACAAATCAGAAAAGCAGCATAAGAGCTGGTGTGACATTCCACAGGTAATCCATAAATTTTCTTGCTTAAATCGTTTAAAATACCAATCGTTTAAAATGCCAATTGTGAGAAGGCGTTGTTTGGAAACTTACCTTCTCTGAGTAGTTAATCTAAGCTCACACATTAAATTTGTGTGAAGTGTGATTATAATAAATCCATTGAAGTGTTACAAGATTATGAGTAACTCATGAGTAACTCTGACGCAAGCCCACCTTTGTCTGTTTGTTAACTGATAACACTATCAGATGGCGTTGTACCTTCTATAGTACTGTACTCTTCAACAATTAACAGGTTAATAGAAGATAAATTATAGTTGTTTGTTTTTTTGATAACTTATAAAGGGTTTTGAGACATTAATAATGGAGTTATATGATTATTTACGGGATATTTACCGTGGTAAGGTTGTGGAATGAGCATAATCATAATTATAACTTTAGTGAACAACCGTGATAGTTTAAAACAGTGTTTTATTAATAATGGTATTTGATAAAGTTTTTTTTTAAAGAAGGCAGGACGAACTTGACTCCCACGCAAAAGACTGGTCCACCATGGCACTGGACAGAGAGGAGTGAAAGAAAGGAAGGGAGGTCTTTGCCCTGCAATGGGATGACCAAAGCTGAAATAAAAAAAATATAATAAAAAATAAGTAAAATTACTATTGTTTTATTGCAATTTTAGTCTAAAAATTAACGTGTTTTTTTCTTTTTTTTTAGGTCGTGCAGTGGTTGCAGTCATAAAAAAAATTCTTTCAAATGAAAGCTTATTCCAAAGTGTAGTTCTCTAACCAAAGCTAAATTCTGACGCAAAGTTGAATAACTATTATGCCGCAAAGCTTGCAAAGCAGATAAGAAAAAAAAAAGTGAAGCAAATCTTCCAATACTTCCAAAGATATTCTTTTTCAATTTTGAAGTAAACTTTCCAAACGGTAATAGTTTTTTTTCCAATTGTGAAGTGAATTTTCCAATTCCGTGGAAGAGTTTTCCAAGTGTGCCGTGCATGTGTGTATGATGTGCGAGTATGGGTGAGCCAATACACAAGACGTGTGTGCGTGTGAGCTCCGGGGAAGATGACGAGTCCAGGGACGAGGTAGACCATGTCCTGCCTAAGAAGAACCCGTTTGTCCGGGTAAGTTTTGTTATACACGTTTTACTTCTTTACCTTTGACCTTCCTTTGGCACGAAGTAGGGATTTATAAAGGTTGTATACAAAGAACTTGGATCTAAAGGTAAGGTCAACATTCTTTGGTTGTATACTTTATATTAAATAGGAGAGAACACGGTCGATCGTACATGGATTTTAGTGACATTTCGGTTATCGTTGACAGGTTTTGGAATAATTTAGGTAGGTACAGACAGCAATAAAACAATTGATATAAAAAAATATAATTAATAATGAATGTAATTACTTCAAAAAAACTATGTTTTAGAGTAGGTAGACAGGTAAAGAGTGCAACAGTAATTTATTCTTATATCTCTCTTCTAAACGAAAGGGGGAAGTCCCCACACAACAAACGTATTTTTTTACGTATTTTTGTATTAGCTCTAATGTAAAAACGGTAATACGTACAAGTGTCAAACTTAACATGATTATAGTACACACTCTAAAATATAACAACAAATAATAAAAATGGCCAAGTGCGAGTTGGTGACAAGTTTATGTTCATTACCAAGTTATAACTGGTAATTTCGTTATTGAATTTTGTGGTGGTATGGAACCCTCTGTGCGCGAGCCCGACTAGCACTTGGCCGGTTTATTTTCTATTGTAAAAAAATATGTTGTACTTGATCTTTTTTGTATCCAACCAATATGGAACATGTTGTCTAAAATAAATATTTATTATTATTATTCCTTTATATCAATATAAACACGGGTCTAGCCCGGACATTTGGTAGGCATTGGTGGGGCCGAAGCCAACACCAAGAGGCCCCGTTGAATATAAAATACAATATTATTGAATGTGTATAAAATGGATTATAAAACTATTGTACAGTATAGGATATAAAACGTCTAGGCTATTGAGGTGAACAACTTGTGGATGGGATAACAGATCTATGGTATGAGGAACGGCACCTGCCAATTATGCCTCATTTCAAAATACTTAGGCAGGTGATGACTTGCCACTCACTAAATGGGCCCCCCATAATGGCTGCCGCATATTGGCACCGGAAGGGCAACATTGACGTGGGTGGCTTAGGGTGTCGAGAGGTGTGCTGCACTTTCACTAAGAGCTACTAGCGGCGTTATGCCCTTTAACACTTCCACCCTGGAGCTTAGGTTTTTAGCTCTTGCGGTTTCCACCCCCAGACGGCCGGTTAAGGCAAGCCAGGGGTCTGGGTCTCTGGGGTTTTAGACCCATGGAATCGGGGTACGCGGTGTCGCCACTCACCGACGGCTCGCCAAATTATTATTATTATTATTATAAATAGGTACATTTATACATACAATTACATAGTTATTGTAAATATACGTACACATAATTATACTTAAATACTACCCATATTACAAGTATTGCAAACCGTATGTTTCCAATTTCAAATTCTTGTAGTGTACCAAAAATTTCAGGCGCGGGAAAAGTAAGTACTTATTTTGCGATAAGTATGTGAGGTCTGGGCTACTCAGACCTAGGTTAGTTGGTCTCACACTTTTGATCCTACATGAATTCCGTGAATTCGCTGTCAATAAATAGTAGTAATTAATAAAAAAACAGTACAGTATAAGGTAGGGGTAACATTTTTTTTAAGAGAATACTCTCCATCCTCCTTTTTAAAAGTCGGTTTAAAAATAAGGAAAATCTTCATGAAGGTTTGTGGCCTAGCGAACCAATAGTGAACCAATAGGTAGTGAGTTTACAAGTGCGCAGGCGCGGCGCGCGCGTTTATCGAGTCGTTTTGCAATCTGTGCAAAGAGGTTGTCGTCCTACATCGCAGTTTTTGTTGACACAGAGTAACTGCGATTGTGCCGTGTGAAGCCAGGTGAACTTGAGAACGAGCTGGGTTTCAGTTTGTTACTCGGCGCTTAGCACAAAATTAAATAGTTTTCTCATCAGTAATAGGCTATTTGACTGTTTTTACGAAACCATCTCAAATTGTCCACAGGGTTACTCATGGGTTACTCATATTTTTGTCTATGCTATTATACACTGCTTCACCCTAACTGTAAGCTGTCAAAATAATCATCCTATTTTAAACAAGACAATCTCACTATCACTCCCCTCACTGTTAATGGCAAAATTGCCCCAAAAACCAATGGGGCCGAAGGCAAAAAAAAAAAAAGCATAGCGAGCAATAGACAATAAGATAAGATAGGATAGGTGATATAGGATAGGTAAGAAAAAACAGGTAAGGTTTCCATTTTCCAGTTTTTACCCTCGGAAGTCAACTGAGCAGGAAGACATACTTTCAATATATCCTTAGATCCCGATATTTACTTGCCTCTACCGCCACTGACCACTTTCCCTTCCAGTTAGTTAATTAATCGAAGCATTGCAAAAATGTGGAAAGTAAATGCGGTGCGTAGTGCACGTAGAACCTTAGGAATTTAGTCAATAATGACGTAAGTAAGGCAGAGACTATGGAATACACAGTATGAGAAATCACACGCAAAAGACAATACTTAATACTTATTATGGAAACTGACTTAGTTTTTACACATTTTATTTATATTATAGTGTTAACACACGTATGGATTTGGTTGACCTCAACCGCCGTCTGACCAACGGGAGAGAAAGAGGGGGAAATATGTTATTCTCACTCTTTCTCTCCCGTTGGTTGGACGGCGGTCTGTCATAATTATTATAAAGAGGAAAGATTTGTATGTAAGTATTATAATTATGTTTGTAACGAATTGGCTCAAAAAGTACTGAACCGATTTGAAAAATTCTTTCACTGTTGGGAAGCTACACTATCCCCGGGTGACATAGGCATTTATACCCGTGCGTAGCTGGGGCGGACCGCTAGTTAATTAAAAAAGTCAAAAATTAAAAACGATATAACAAACGTAGCAATTTTTTTACGTATTTTTGTATTAGCTCTAACTAATGTATAACCGGTAATAAACAGTGCCGGGCCAGACTTCTATGGCGCACATAGAATAGATCTATAGATTTTTATATACCTGCGGCGCCCCTTTATAGGTGCCTATGGCGCCCCTTTTTATCTGGCGCCCTAGGCGGTCGCCCAACCAGGCCCTACAAGTACAAGCTTCAAACTTGGCATGATTATAGTACACACTCTAAAGTATAACAACAAATAATTAATAATGGCCAAGTGTGAGTCGGTGACAAGTTTCTGTTCATTACCAAGCAACGTAATTTGCTACTTAGATGACCTCTTTATTCATCTCACCAAATCGAAAGGCCTCCATATTTTACTAATTTTGAAGTCGATTTTTTAAATTGATAATTATTGTATTTGTGGTACGGAACCCTCAGTGCACAAGCCCGACTCGCACTTGGCCGGTTTACCTTTGTAAAAAGTTCCTGGTCGTCAACATCTCGTTGTAAGGAAAAGTCTTGAACAGGTTGTGTCCAAGTTGAGAGCCGTTTGAGCTTTGTCCATCCGTCTGTATGTTGTAACCGGTGAACTGTAAATATACACAGATAAGGCAGGACGGGACGACTTTCGTGGCTTTGTGTAGAGCTGTAAGTAGGTACTACTGAGCTAAAGCCACATCTGCTTTTTTTATTAATGATATGCTTGCGTTTTACCGCACAAAAAAAAACAACAAAAAAAAAACTCCTGCGTCAGAAATCTAACAAAATATGAAAGTAACACTAATTTGAGCTTTACACACTGTTTTTTTCGATTTATTAATATAATTATAAAACTGCGACCAGAACCACCGGAGGATGGGCAGTAGCGTTCTATTAGTACACGGTAAACATACTGCGATCCTCAAGCCGCCTGCCAAGCGTGGGGATTATGGCAACACACCTCTCTAAGAGGGAGGCCTGGGGTTTTGGCGCCAAAGCGGAAAAAACATGTCGGCTCGTTGGATTAATTTCTTAAACTTGTGTATTTTCGAGTGTTAATGTGTACTAAATGGTGAATTATTATTCATTATGTGATCGTGATCGTCAAAGTGATATAACGAGGTGAAACGTGTCTTTTCGTGTTATTTCCGAAACTCCATAGGAGCCTCTTGTAAAGTATCCACCACTTTACAGGGGCATGAGTTTGACTTGACCGTGACTGACTTAGCTTGACTCTCACTGTGACTATGACTTGTTTGATGCTATTAAGACTATGTAAACTGATTAAGATTACGACTAAAGGACATTGAATCCACGGTCATGCAAATTATTAAAAAAAAAAGAGGGAGGCCTTTGTCCAGCAGTGGACGTGATGTGATGTGATTATAAGAAACCTAGCCAGTTCGCAGCGACTTTGCCAATATTTTTTTCGTGGTCAGTAACACGCAAGGTAAACCATATAGCCAAGAAGTGGTCCACCAACCACTGGTGGTTACCAACTGGTCTACAACTCCACATTGACCAAACAAAAGTGAAAACACGGCTTTGACTCAGCTGTTTTTCTAAAATAAAACAAACAGTGACCGGCAGTATATCTGATAAGGAATATAGGCTAACGCAAACCTGTCGCGTTGATTCTACGTCCGAGAAATATTAACCCTCAATTCACTAAGTGAAACGCACTTACGTAAACACCTTCTATGAGTCCGCCGACCCTTTGGTTATGGTTCTTTATTCATACCAAATATGTTACACGTCAAAAATAATAATCAATAAAATAGGCATGTGTCCTCATGTTTAATTTATTACAAATAACCGGCCTAGCGAGGAATATAACTAAATACATTACACATTCTGAAAAAATAATTTAAATTGGCTGATAAATCTCTGAGATATGAGCGTTTAAAGTTTTAGGTGGGGATAGGGAGGGGATGCTCTATCCCTTTCTCACAAAGCGTGTATTAGTATAGCATTTGTATGGCGCTCCTGAGCCGTGACGTCACGGCTCAGTATAGTGCGGTATCTGTCTAACATGAAATTTAAATGCTTATATCTGCTTATATCTTATTTATTCCTAAACTAATTTTAATTCTGTTTTCGTTGATGGGCTCTATTTTGATCAGCTTTTTTATGAAGTAATAAAAAAATATTAATCATCATGCCTAGTATTATAATTACCATTAATTATTTTAGTAAAATAAGAAATTAAACATGTTATATGATATATATATGTATTTATTATATGTATAAATGATACTTATGATACTTTGATACTTATGCGTGGTATTCTCAAATAAAACTTTTTTTTTAATTTGTTGGTATAGTCAATTCATCAAAACTCGCGTGAGGATTCATTATAATATTTTTTTTGTTGGTATAATGTTTTTTTATTACTAAGTTAATCGTAAGAAAAACTAACAAAAAAGGAAAAATCTGAAATAATAATAAAAAAATTGTTATCATTAATATTTCAAAGGTAACAATTTTTTTTTAATGCTTTACTTTTTTAATCTAACAAAGTTAAACAAAATGAAATAACAAAATCTTAAATGTTTGCTTCTATATAAAAAAAACGTGCAATGGGTCTATATCACTATCAGCGGGCGTAGTGCAAGGTTTACCACTGGCGTTTACTTATTCGATCTATTCTATTCGATCTGCATGGCTAAATCCTGCCCATTTTTCTATCGGACTGCCAGAGCGGGCACGAAACATCGACACCGCTTTATGGTTAATATTCCGAAAACCCGTACAAAGCGCTTTGATTTCACTTTTATTACGCGAACTGCTAGTCTGTGGAATGCGCTGCCTGAATGGGGTTCCCCGATAGTTACAATCTGGGTGTCTTCAAATCACGAGTGAATCAGTTTCTTCTAGGCAAGCGTGCTCCAACGGAGACTGCATCGTCGCTTAACATCGGGCGTGGTGGTGGTCAAACGCAAGCCAACTAATTATAAAAAAAAAAAAAAAAAAAAAAAAAAAAAACTATGTCTGTTAAAAAAAATTACAACCAAATTGAGACCTTGGTTTTTGAAGTTGGTCATTAAAATTGGGAATAAAACAGAATACAAGTTGTAAGCTCAGATAAATGTTCCTTCTCAATGGTGAGATCCCCCACACTTGCGTCACTTGCACGCCTATTGCTATATAAACCATGCTTCTTATTTCTTGCTACATAGAAAGTGACAAATACCGCCGTTTTTCCCATGAATTGCTATAAAGATAGCGTGGACCACCCAGCAAGGTAGAGGCGCAATCAGCTTGCTTGTCTACTCGGCATAGATATTAGTGAAATACCACTTATGTATTTTCCCTGACATTTTAATCTTCGTCCACATGAAAAAGCAATGGAATACGAATGACAAAAAGATAATGGTAAGTTTTTAGTCTGCATAAAGTGATATGGCGTCGACAGAATCAAAACTAGTGAGTTTGAGTAAAGGTATCGAAAAAAAGATGAACTTCTTAGCCAAAAATTTTTCTCAACTAAAGTGATAAGATAACTAATCTAGATTATACGTAATTTGTGTTTAATTACTATCGGCCTTACCTAAAAACGTTAGTTTTAGTTTGGTTTGAATTTGCTCTGTCGTCTTCCTGACGGAAATACTCGTAGCTACAAACTAACTTCACAAATTTCATCCAAATTCATTCAGCTGTTACGGAGTTGAGTGGAAACAAACATACTTAGCACACAATTTCTTTTTGTAAAGTAAAATAAAGCATCATACTAATATTATAAGTTCGGAATTGTGTTCGTTCCTCTTTCACGCAATAGAGAGATAGAGAGAGAGAGAGAGAGAGAGAGAGAGAGAGCAAAAGAGCAACGAATCGAAGTAATTTTTTGATTTTAAGATATTTGGAGGGCCGGAGTTGTCTACGTTTGACCATCAACTTGCCCGAACCGACGCATGTAGTGGCTATAGAAAAAGCACGTCGATCTAAAAAAAACTATTCACTCCTGGGGCCTAACGGCCAATTGCTAACGCTAACTGCTAACTGGTATTTCATTGATATTTTATAGGATGGCGGAGAAGATAGGAAAAACAAAACAAACAAAAAAACATAGGAAAAATATCAACACGAAAATTTACTATGTTATTCTAAAGAATTGAAATGACCAATCGTTTTTTTTTTTCTCACTCATTGTTTTTTTTTAATCATAATGTTTTAATTCGTGTGTGAAATAGTTGCGCGTCTTTAGCTGCCTCTTGCGCGAACATTTCTCCTCTACCGCTCAATATGTCGACG
The DNA here is from genome assembly GCA_914767915.1 of Agriopis aurantiaria. Lineage (NCBI taxonomy): Eukaryota > Metazoa > Arthropoda > Insecta > Lepidoptera > Geometridae > Agriopis > Agriopis aurantiaria. The sequence goes on from OU612005.1 coordinate 10,633,257, forward strand.
GCAGCTAGAAGCTAACAATGCAATGGTCTGCTTACCAAATAAGCTATTACCCATCCAAATATCTCATGCGTTATTCTGACTTTCACTTAATTGATGCCTTAATTTTAGAGAAATGAGGTAAAAGTGACGGAGATTGAGATTTACATCTTATATGATTTCAAAATTTATGACGAAAGGATTAGGTTAAGTTTAAACAATTGGTTACAAATTGTACCTTGCTCACATTTGACTTTGACTTGTGGAAATTTTGTATAACTAAAATTAAAACGACTAAAACCCCTACCTGAGCGTACCCCTATTGCCAAACATTGTATCTTATTATGTTTCTTATAGTGTATGTCCATTGTTTTTGTTTTTTGGCAATAAATATATTTTATTCTTATTCTTCTTATTCTTAAAAAATACTTGCGTTTGACCGCCAACTCGCCTGGCGGGCTACTATAATTATCAAAAACGTTTAAACTTTTTTGTAGGTCACTTTTGCTTGACACTCGCCCTCGCGGGCCGCTTGCGGCCCAGCGAACCGCGCGACCTAGAAACTTTTTTTTTTACTTTTTTGTTCGTCACTTTTGCTTGACACTCGCCCTAGCGGGCCGCTTGCGGCTCAGCGAACCGCGCGACCTAAAAGTTTTATTAAAACATTTTTTGTAGGTCACGTGTGCTTGACACTCGCCCTCGCGGGCCGCTTGCAGGCCTTGCAGCCCAGCGAACCGCGCGACCTAGAAAGTTTTTTTAAACTCTTTTGTTCGTCACTTTTGCTTGTCACCCGCCCTCGCGGGCCGCTTACGGCCCAGTGAACCAACCGCGTGGCCGACAAATATTTTTTAAACTTTTTTGTTCGTCACTTTTGTTTCACACTCGCCCTCGCGGGCCGCTTGCGGCCCAGCAAACCGCGCGACCTTGAAAGTTTTTTTTAAACTTATTTGTACGTCACTTTTGCTTGACACTGACCCTCGCGGTCCGCTTTTGTACATCACCTGTGTTTGACACTGTTTGACACTCGCCCTCGGATGCGTTAATTTTTCGATATAAAAAGTAGCCTTTTGGAATATCTAGAGTATAAACTCTCTCATGGATATCTCAGGACGTTTGTCGGGTCAGCTATTATATTACAGTCCTACTAATATTATAAACGCGAAAGTTTGTATGTATGGATGCATAGATGTATGGATGTATGGATGTTTGTTCCTCTTTCACGCTGCAACGGAACAACGGATCGACTTGATTTTTCGCATGGGTATAGTTTAAGAGCCAGAGAGTGATATATGCTACTTTTCATCATCATCATCACCTTTTTTATGACTACGCGGGTGCAACCGCGGGGCGCAGCTAGTCGATCATAAAAAAAGTTGATCGTCATGGGACGCCCGGCAGATGTGACACATGACGGCATAAGAGAGCGTAATAATGTATTCCGTCACGGCACACGAGTCGGTTTTACTGTCAAGGTGCGCCAAAAAATTCGACGATAAAAAAATTATAAACAAGAAATGAAAAGTTATAATAAAATAGATTTTATCAGAATTATAATTATCTAACAGTGAAGCCAAGGAATGTGCAGTTACTATACTGGTCTCACAATAGCACTACCTCAGATGAGAAGAACAAAGGAGATATGCCCTAGTAAAGATAAAGATTACTTATTTGCACAAAACACGAGTAAATCATACACACATTTAAAACGCATGCACAATAATAGGAAAACCTCACCTTCGCTGCCTGAACGTTCCCCGACAGTTACATTCTGGGTGTCTTCAAGTCGAGAGTGAATCGGTTTCTTCCAGGCAAGCGTGCTCCATCGTAGACCGCATCATCGCCGAGATGGCGGCCAAGCGCAAGCCTAAATATTTTTTTTACTATATCTATGGCACACTTATCACGCAAACGAAGAGGTTTGCAGTGACACAAATAAACCAACTAATAGTCCACAATGCAAAAAAAGCAGCAATGTTGTCTGCAGTGAGTTCAAGACTTCAAATCTGATTTACGCCTGATGCGTTCGCACCCGCCACGCCACCTTGCCATATCTCCCATGTTCGTTTGATCTGAGAACACTGCACTGCCACAACCTTGCGAGTATTAGCACAGAATAAATAGCAGTACAAGTAGTATCGGTAGAGGCCAATACTCCTACAGGGCCTTGCATTGTTTCGTGCTCAATTCCCTAAGTACTCAATTACCGTCGTAGTAACTATTGTTCTGTCTACGTCATTATGCATTTTGAATGAAAACGTTTGAACTATTGGCTTCGATTTCGTTGTACCCTCAGATCAGACAAATAAGGGAGATATGGTAAAGTGGCGTGGCTGGTGCGAACGCATCTGGCATAAATCAGGCTGGATGTCACCCTGTAAACGTCCTTGTCGCCCCTTTCTTCGTATTTCTTCTTTTCTCTATCTTCTATCTCTACATCTCTATCTCTTCTCTACATAGTATAAAACTAGCGACCCGCCCCGGCTTCGCACGGGTATAATTTAGAAAAATAAACCAGCCAAGTGCGAGTCAGTACGCGAGTACTGAGGGTTCCATATCAACACAAAAGACAGAAAGTAGTGCAAAAAGACATCACGCCCAGGCGGTCACCCATCCAAGTACTGACCGCGCTCTATGTTGCTTAACTTGGTATTGAACAGAAATTTATCACTAACTCGCAATTAGCTATTATTTGTTATTTGTTGTTATACTTTAGAGTGTGTATTATAATCATGCCAAATTTAAAATCTTATAAGTCTTTGAACTTTTAAGGTTCTTGGACATACCTTTTTCCTCACGATGTTTTCCTTTTGAGCGATGGCGTTGAAACTGCACATCTCTACATAGTATAAATTGAAGTCGCTTTCCGCGTCTGTCTGTATGGCCGCTAACTCCTCCTAAACCACGCAACGGATTTTGATGCGGTTTTCACCATCAGTTAGATACATTTTCAAGGAAGGTTTATATTTATAGTGTGAAGCCGGGCGGGCGGGTCGCTAGTAGTTTATAAGTGATTGGTGCAGGGCCGAGGATTGAACCGAGTGCCGTCAGACTGTAAAGCGCACATACTACCGCTCGGCCACCACCGCTGTAATAATTAGTCCTATTATTTATTAAATAAATATTCGGGACATTTTTTCACACACGGTCATCTGACCCCAAACTAAGCAAAGCATGTGATATGGCTGCCAGAGACTGATATACATACATATTATATAGTTTTTAAATACATACTTAAATAGATATTAACACCCAGATATAGAACAAACACAAATGTTCATCACATGAATGTTCAATGTTTGCCCTATGCGGATATCGAACCCCCAAGCGCAGACGACAGGTTCACTACCAACTGGACCAACAGGCTATCTAAATTAGTAATAATTATTGGAATACTTTAAAAGTATTCCAGTCTGATAGTAATTCCCAGCAATTTTACCTTCTAAACAAGTAAGAAACAGTCGTCAAATGTCACGAGATCTCCGGAGGTGGGTGGTCTACTTTGCATACAATGGACGAGGTGATTGGTTCTGCTAACCCACGTGACGATGCTTCGGGTCACGGCTGGATGATTGATCTCATTAGAGGCTTAGCACTTCTTAGAAATATCATTGAAGGACTCAAACATTACTTATAGGTATACAGGGCTACAGGCTCAACAAAACAGGCGTCAAAACACACACACAGGGCACAGGGCGTCAAGTCTGCAAAGGAGAATGCGCGCTCACGTACACCCTTCAGTCTAAGTTATTTTAGAACCAAGTTTGGGTGGTTTTATGGATTAATTATCAGTTGTTATTTTTCAATGATTGAAGTATTTTTAATAGTTAGAGAAAAGGAAATATACTCAAATGAAATAATCATTTAAATTCTCACCGAAACGTAACTTGAAAACGAACTAAACGCAACTCTCACTAGCCAATAGACAATAGGGTATTTGACTACTTTTGGGAAACTATTGCACATTATTGTCTGATATAAAATAATGTATACTGCATTTATATTTTCTGGATATCAGTCGTATTTGCGATATAAATCGATGTTAAAGTTTGAATAAAAAAATATCGCGCCAAAACGCAGACCTGCGTCATAGCTCCGATCACGTGACTAATTGACGTCACACAAAACAAAACAACTGCAGCCAGGCCGCAAAAGTTTGATGATTAATTAATTTCTAATAGAAGTAATGGTTTATAAATATTGTGTAGTGCCAAAATGTACAAATACTTCCATAAAGACACCGGATAAAATATTTGTTCCTGTTCCAATGCACCCAAAACTCCCCAAAACTCGAAAAAAGTGGTTGTAACCAATCTAAGGTTGGAACTAAGTAGTTCGTAGAGAACCCAAAAGTATTGGAGCTAATTCAAGTGTTTCTATGTGCGAAGATCATTTTGAGGTACATATTTGAGTCTATATATTTCTATTATAATTTGTGTTTTTATTGCATTACTATTTTATGTACTGTTACTTTCTTTTTAAACATTGTAGGCTTGACATAACCTAACAAAATAGTTATATCCACTTACTACAACATACTTTTTGTACAACTTGATTGAATGTTTTGCTTGGAGAACAATTAAAAATTAATACTGACATTGTAGTTTTTACGTTTTGAGTTCTGCAGCGTAGAAACAATGACGTGGATTATTATTAAAGAAATATGCAACCATAAAAACATTAATTTTGGGTAAGTTACTGCTGTCTGCTTGCACAAAATGTTTCTCCATTCTTCTCACATTTAACCTCCGGAATGTTTTTGGTGAAAATTTCTGGATAAATCGCTCTCAAAATAGCTTTACAACATTAAATTCGCAAATATCAATACAAAATCTGTTTGTTTAGATTTGTGTGACGTCACTAGGGATGAAGCCAGTTACAGACCGTTTTCGATCACGTGATCAAATGTCGAAAATACAGTTATTTTATTCGCGTTTTTTACAAAAAATAAGCATATTTTTATCAAAAAATCAATGAAATATGCTTTTTCATTATGTCATGTTTATGGATGGCGTCAATTGGCATAATATTTTTAATACAGTCAAGTACCCTATTAAAATCACATTGTATTGCCACTGTTTTTGAAATAAATTATGTTCAGTTTATGTTATGTCTGATCGGAGGTTTCGACAGATGAGTGCAGTCGGGATGGGCGTGCAGGCGACTCGTGTAGGTACCTAAATGTCGTCGTGTTCCCATATCGCGAGGTCGCGCCGAGGTCGGAGTACTGTTACGTCGAATTTATAGCTTCTTTCATGTATGGCAGTGTCGATAACGAAACAGGCACAAGTGAATTATAGACTTGTGGCGCCAACGTGAGAAAGACAGGTCGCTTCATTATCGAGTGTTTGTAACACTATTTTCGGTCCAAGCATTTATTTGCACTGGCAGTTGCAATAACATTGTAAAAAACTCACTTTGAATATTAACGTGTAATTTGGGCTTTTATCAATAAATTACCTATTTTGTGTGTTGCCAGTGATGACATATGGTACTGAGAAGTGGTCCTTAACTGTTGGCCTTTTGGAAAAACTTAGAGTCACACAGCGGGCAATGGAGTTGGTTGTTGCTTGGAGTTTCTTTGCGCGATAGAATCCGGAACGTGGATATTCGCCAAAGAACCAGAGTCACCGACATAGCTGTTAAAATTTGCAAGTTGAAGTGGCAATGGGCAGGCCACATCGCTCGAAGAACCGATAACCGATGGGGAAGAAAGGTTCTTGAGTGGAGCCCACGAACCGGAAGACGCAGCGTAGGTAGGCCTCCCACTAGATGGACCGACGACATTGTGAGAGCCGCGGGCATCCAGTGGATGCAGTAGATGGACCGACGACATTGTGAGAGCCGCGGGCATCCAGTGGATGCAGATTGCAGGCTTTCTTTCAGTTTGGAGTTCTAAGCGGGAGGACTATGTTCAGCAGTGGACGTCTTCTGGCTGATGATGATGATGAGTAAAAAAACGTTATTATCTAACCTCTTTGCATATTGAAATATTGTACGCACGTACCAAATATTATGAACATAACAAAAATTGGCCGACAAAAAACATCGCAGTGGGATCTTCGTATAATAGACACATTACAATAACATGTTTGAGAAAATCGAATGATTAGGTTACAATCGAAATAGTAGCTAATTGCGAATCACATAGGCTCGGCCGGCATGCTTCGCGGCCAGCCCACTGAAGGGCCTTGGCAGACTTGTTCGACGGTTCATACTGTACCTACTCGGAGAGCTTACCGCTGTAATGAATAGGTACCCTTTATAGAGGTCTGGGGATTAGACAAGACCCGCTTTCTATTAGCGTTAACGTCTGCAGAAAGATGAAATTGTATGAAAATGTCAATGTCGTACATTGTCAATGTCTTTTCCATACAATTTCATCTTTCCGCAGGCGTTAACGCTAACAGAAAGTGGGTCTTGTCTAACCCCCTAGGGAAGACGGGCGATGTTTTAAATATAAGCAAACTCCTTTTAGTTGGTAGACGCACAGTATTTATTTCATACACTGGACAACTCTTGTACGTAGGTATATTTATTTACGTGTACTTCAATAATTATTATCACTTTAAATCTAGATATCTACAAGGCAGAATAACAATGTACAATATTGAAGGTGCTTACTGCACCGCTGCTCAGACTATGCCCAGCCTTGATCTAGCCTAGGTACAACCCGCCATGACGTTTCCTTCTCTCCTTTTCGTACATTAGTTTTCACAGTTTTTGTGTCGTATAGCGACAGTAGGAAACAGGGGCGGATCCAGATTTTCAGTTTGGGGGGGGCGATTTTGGATTTCAATTGGGGGGGGGGGCATTCTGAGAAGGTTCGAAGGAATCGCTAGGTGTTTGGGGGGGGGGGGGGGGGCATGGCCCCTATGTCCCCCCCCCTGGATCCGCCAATGGTAGGAAACGGTGAAATTCTAACAATGTACTAGAAAAGTCAAATTAAGTATTCGAGAATTCAATAACCATTTGTTTAAAACTAAACACAAAGATATCGTAATGGCGCTATAGCAAAAAGCCAGTCGAAACCGTTGAACAGTGCGTTGCTCGGTTTCCTGTTCAAACAAACAACATCCTCATTGGGAGCTCATTCCAGCACGGCTCATTCAACCTTACCACGGTAAATATCCCGTAAATAATCATAATATAGATTTAGTGAACAACCGTGATAGTTTAAAACTGAATACCTTGTCATAAGCAACCTGTTGGCCTTTTGGAAAAAAACAGAGTCACACAGCGGGCAATGGAGAGAGCTATGCTCGGAGTTTCTTTGCGCGATAGAATCCGGAACGTGGATATTCGCCAAAGAACCAGAGTCACCGACATAGCTGTTAAAATTTGCAAGTTGGAGTGGCAATGGGCAGGCCACATCGCTCGAAGAACCGACAACCAATGGGGAAGAAAGGTTCTTGAGTGGAGACTACAAAGCGGAAGACGTATTGTAGGTAGGCCTCCCACTAAATGAACCGACGACATAGTGAGAGTCGCTGGCATCCAGTGGATGCAAAAGGCAGGCTGTCGTTCAGTGTGGAGGTTAAAGGGGGAGGCTTATGTTCAGCAGTGGACGTCTTCTAGCTGATGATGATGATGAATTGTATGATAACTTATTGCGATGTTACAATTTTCTAAAAGTAAGAAAGAGCTACCCGAAATGTGTATTTTATGACTGACAATCCATTTTAGGAAATTTTAATTTTGATAGAACATTCTCATAGGAAATGTCTCAATTTAGTTTTTATGAAAATTTCAACTAATGTATCACCGTCTCCTCGACTATATGGCATCATCAATCAATGTACTAGACTAGAGTAAGAAAAAACTTACATACCTTTTGGATATGGACACTACCTAAATACCAAAAGTGCTTCGGAAAAGAGGCTCTTATTACTCCTCCTACATGGTTCATTTCATGCTGGTTTAAGCCAGGTTAGCTAGCACGTAAAGTTTGTTATTTTCGTAAATTTATTCTTATTTATCTGATAACAGAGTTTAATTTTGATTATTTTTATAAATAGTTCGTAGTATGTCAAATTTTTTGCCCATTTTCGGTCTCATATTTGTAAAGATTAAAACTGGAATATTAAATTACAATGGACGAGATCGCATGTTCATTAATTAATGCTAAAATAAACAATTTCCATTGAACTGAGGACTGTTTTCATAAATATTTTACAAAAGTATTAACTAACCTACAATATTTTTTTACGTAAGGACTTCTGTCCTTTTGTAAACAATTGAAACCTGCAGCCCAGATCCAACAAACAACGGAGATATGCCTCAGTACAATTATCGTTCGTCGTCAAATGTCTGTTTTTCATGTTTTTTTTTAAAACTATTTTTGTTTTGTTTTCTTCAACATATTGCTAAACCGCTTAACGCAAAAACTATGGTATGGCTCACTTACTAATTTTTCACGCACACTAAGAAACTAGCCGGATGAAAGATGACATATGGCACTGAAACGTGGTCTCTCACACTATATCTCAATGTAATGTAATTATTATTATGAATAAAATTATCATTATCATTATCATTATCAATGGGGGAGAAATAATGTCCAGCAGTGTCCTACGTCCTACTGAAATGATGATGATGATGACTAAGAAACTTGCAGCGAAACTGCGAAACTAATGAACTAAGTAATCATCACCATCAGCCATTAAATGTCCATTGCTGAACAAAGGCCTCCCTCTTACAGAAGGGTGTTGCCATAATCCCCACGCTTGGCAGGCGGCTTGAGGATTGCAGTACGTTCATCATCATCATCATCATCATCATTTCAGCCGTAGGACGTCCACTGCTGGACATGTAAAAGGTGACGAGCCTCGTGTGCCTTCAGGCAGCGCTGTATGCCAGGGAGCACCCCGAGGAGTACTCGCACATCGGAGACGCGCGCGCGTGCGAGACACCACGGCACGCACACCGGCTGCGCACGGTGTCGCATAGACTCGCCAAGTCCGATGCGTTGGTGCATGTGGCTGCGACAGAGGTGTACAACCGACTGCCGCATGAAGTTAGAAACGCATCTTCTGGGGGATCATTCAAACATAAATTGAAAGAATGGCTTATCGAACAGGCATTCTACAAGCACTCGGATATAATCAAAACCAAATTGAAATAGGTAATTACATTGTATATTTTTTATTTTATTTTAATATTTGACATATTTTAATTTATGTGAATTATTATTATTATTTTTTATTGATAATTAATTTCAAATATATTTATTACTGTTGTTTTTGACCTTGAATGTACCAATTTTAATATAACATGTTAATTTCTTATTTTACTAAAATAAGTATATGTATTTTTAATAAGCATTTAATTCTATTGATTATTATTTTTGACGTGTAACATATTTGGTATGAATAAAGAACCATAAACCATAAACCATAGGCCTCCCCTAACGATCTCCAAAAGGGCCGGTTGGAAGAGGCCTGCATTTAGCGTTTCCCTGCGGTCTCTTTTAGGTCGCGTGTCCATCTTGTGAATGGACGTCCTACGCTGCGCTTACCGGTCCGTGGTCTCCATTCCAGAACCTTTCGGCCCCATCGACCTTCTGTTCTGCGTGATATGTGCCCTGCCCACTGCCGTTTCAACTTGCTGATCCGGTGGGCTATGTCGGTGACTTTCGTTCGCAGTATGTTCACCGTGAACTAATAAGAAGCTGCTGTCCATCCTCCTGTGGTTCTGGTCGCAGTTTTAGGACACTCCCTGGTCCACTAACTCATAGTCGACATGCAAAGAAAAAAGACAACAAGGTCGTCTTCAAGGTGAATTCGACTAAAGGCTACAAGCCTGATTTATGCCTGTTCCGTTCGCACCCGACACGCCACATAACCATACCTCCCTTGTTTGAATGGCCTCAGGACTTTACCTATTACTACAGTGTGGTGTGTAGATGTTATACTCGTAACGCCTGGTACAATTATATATAATCACGAAACAACGATTCGAAGCTCAGTGCCTGAACAAAATCTATTCGCAATGAACGCTACATACTTTGCTTGTATTTTGCCACAAGGCACTATACAATGTTTTAGGTTTTAATTGAAGAATAATTTCAGATTGGTCTCATAAAATTTCATGCAAATTGTTACATTAATTTGACTTTTAAATCAAATTGACTGATCGGTATATCATTGAATAGTCGGTTGGTATAATGTCATCCAAGAAATTGCGTATTTTATACTAATTTGGTGGTCGGTTTTTAAATTGATGATTAATGTGTATATGAATTTCTAGTGTAATTTCTAGTGTGTTTTTTGTTACAGATTTAATTACAATTTGTTTCTGCAGTGCAAGTACCGTTCTTATAGCGATCGTCAAATTGACAGTTGAGGTCGTCAAATTCGATAATATGCCATTTTTTCAGTACTCGCTGTGATCGATTCTATGGCATTTTAGCGAATTTGCGATCGCTAAAAGAACGGTACTTGCACCCCAGGTTAGGTTAATTTTACTTTTTTATGTAATTAACATTTATGTCAGGTTAGGTTTAAATTAGCATCACAAATATCTATAGAGTAAAATAGTTTGTCCCAAATCTTTATTGTACTCAAAACGACGTAGAAGCGGAATTACACTAGAAATTCATATACACATTAAAAATGGACTTCCGCAAAGTAACGCCTGATTCAATCAACTATCAATTGATGATTAGTTCCTGTAAGATTTTACTTAGAAACTATGTATTATATCAATACTCTGATTTATTGCAAGTTATGAAATTAACAGCCAGATGTTAGGTAGCATCCTACCCTGATTGGGTTTGTGGCAACAAAGTGCAAAGTGGGTCGATTTATTTCATCCACAGAAAAGCAAAAAGAACCTTCTCATTTCTGTGATATCATCATTGAGGTACATTCGTCTAGTCTAGTAAATAAACTATTGACGGTGGCACAGTATGGTAGCGCCTTTTGCGCTTGGGAGGCGTGGGTTCGATTCCCACCTAGAACAAACATTCATGTGATGAACATTTTTGTTTGTTCTATATCAAGTATGTATTACTTATTTTGGGAACGCTGTCCACTGGTAGCGGCTTGTTAGATTAGTTTTAGTTTTAGTTATAAATTTATTCCTATTTTAGTTATTTTTTAAATGTAATTGTAATTTTTATCGAATAATCTACGGCAACAAAAGAAATGTGTTTAAAAATATAATACATATGTGGGTATATATCAGTCTCTGGCAGCCATATCACAAGCTTTGCTTAGTTTGGGGTGATGACTGTGATGTGCAAAAATGTATTGCCTCGAATATTTATTTATAATTATTTTTTTATCGTTTTTTTTTGCTCGGCCTGTCTCTTCTCACTACTGGGCCAAGGGCTCCTTCCTCCATTTCCTTCCACGCATCCCTATCTTTCGTCAGATTTGGCCAATTGGGGTAAAAGGCGCGAATATCGATACGCCATCGCCACTTCGCTTGAGAACAAATTAACTTAAAACGATATCTAAATAATAGTTAATGAGATCATAATTATATTATATCTAATATCTCCAGTAGGTACCACAGCTCCGTCGATGCCCGGCGGCGTCGGCGGCGGGTGCGATTCACCGTTACACCTGATATAGTAGGTACGTATTTGCGCGGGCGCCGCACCGGTCAGCCATTTCCGCGTTCAACTCCGGCGCATCCTCTTAAGGCGAATGACTGCCTGACTGTTAAGATATTAAAAATTTAAGATCGCAAATAGGACACTAAACAAAACACCGGCCATGTGCGAGACGGGGTCGGGCTCTGAGGGTTCCGTGCCTTCACAAAATACAAAAACTTAGCACACCTAATATACTAATTATGTGCTGTTCTATTATAATCATGCCAAGTTTGAGGCTTCTATATATAACAATTTTTTTTACTTTAAATCAAAGACAAAATTACGTAAAAAAATACGTTTGTTTTATAAGGGTCTATTATATAACCCCCTTGATTCTTGACTTTTTAAACTTTATTATTAATTCTTAGTTAATCCATCGTAACTTTACATGTTCTGTGAATATTACAATTTTCTTTTTATTTTATTCTTTAGGGTCGGCAACGTATTTGTGACGCCCCTGGTGTTACAAGTATCCATAGGTGACGGTGACTGCTTACCATCAGGCGGACCATCTGCTTGTTTGCCTGTGGCACCTATGGCATAAAAAATTACTATATTTACAATGTTATTGCGGCTGTCAGAGCAAATAAATGCTTAGAACTAGTTCAGTCCCGCTGACACTGTTTAGATACGAAACCTTCTCGTACACCACCAACAGCATCATTTCAGCCGTAGGCCGTAACCTTGCACTGCTGGACATAGGCCTCTCCCATCGATGTTCCAAAAGGGCCGGTTGGAAGCGGCCTGCATTCAGCGTTTCCCTGCGGTCTCTTTTAGGTCGTCTCTCCATCTTGTGGGTGGACGTCCTACGCTGCTATTACCAGTCCGTGCTCTCCATTCGAGAACCTATCGACCCCATCGGCCATCTGTTCTGCGTGCTATGTGCCCTGCCCACTGCCACTTCAACTTGCTAATCCGGTGGGCTATTTATTAGTAATCTACGTTCGTCTACGGATCTCCTCATTTCTTAAAACCGAAACCGATTTCCAATTACTCATTTAAAGTCTAACCATAAATTCAAGTTTTATAAATTACACAAAATTAAAGTAAATGTAACTTCTTACTATGACACTAATTCGCTGACAATGCTGACATGGCTGAAAAATACACACGTTACAGTTAAAATTAATTGTATGATTAAAGATCCAATTTTCTCGATAAACTAACCATTGCAAACCGTTTCAACAGCATGTAGCCTTAACAGTCCATCGCTCGACCGTCGCAGGCGCATTCGCGCGCATTCCCTGGCCGGCCGTGCGCTGAGAGCCCGCTTTCGAACGCGAACATTTAAAAATCGAACGTGAATCGAACGTTTTCGTTTTCAAAAAGTTATACAACACGAACGGTTTTGAAACTGAACTCACTGGAGTGATTACAGATTGTTTTATTTTTCGTTTGGAAATATTACTCAAACCTTTTTGAACAAAGATTTCGGACTATTTGGTGTCGAATTCGAACGTTTTCTAAAGTGAGGTGAATTTTGTGAGTGAAGTTGTGAGTTCAAAATTTTGAAAAAGTTTTGTAAAAAGTTTTCATGAAGAGCAAGGATTTTATTGAGGTGATTTTTGTATATCTTTTCAAACTTAAAACAAAATCCTTGGCAATTTAATTTGCATCGTCACATCGTCAGCCAATACTGTATGTTGAAAAAAATCCTCCCTCCTAGAGCTGGCAGGCGGCTTGGGGATCAGGGATGGGCAGCAGCGTCCTATTAGTACACTGTGAACGTACTGCGATCCACATATTGCATTCATTTGTAATTATTACTGCGTTTTTTCTCATTTTACATACCTACGGCCTCAGATCAATGTCTCAATACCTACGTCTAACACACACAACACATAGGTACCTATATATCTTATATCTATATATGTATAAAAATTAATCCCTATTTAGCTTGGTCACGCCATAACTTGAGAACGACTTTACCGACTTTTTTAAAAGTTTTCTTATACATTGAAGAACGTTCTTACTGAAAGAAAAATTAAGAAAATTGCTCAGAAAATTAACTTTTTTTTATTTATTTTATTGTAAATAGTCTTGCGCTTGGCCGCCAACTCGCCTGATGTTAGGCGATGTAACAAAAGTTTTCGAACAGTTTCCAATTTTCTTAATTTTATCTTACTGTAAGAACCTTTTACAAAGTATAAGAAAACTTTTTAAAAAGGATGAATGAAATCAGTAAAGTATTTTCAAGTTATTGCGTGACCATGGTAAATAGGGATTCATTTTTATATGTACCTATAGAAAATAGATATAGATAGATTGTCATCCAAACGATGACATTTTATGCAAAACCGACTGCATAATTTTTCTAACTATGCATTTGTGATGTCATAATTACCATCTATTTGGCATGTAAATTAGGTACATCAATTAACGGCAAAAGTTTTTAGTAAAATACTTTTAAAATTTGGTGGTTTCAGTTTGATTAGTCCAAAGGATTAGTGGCACGTTTGTCATACAGACTTCCTCAATTTGTTGATTTCGTAACTTTAGCCTAGTTATTTCCACTCGATACTATCAATTAAGACTAAATGAATTCCAAAACACTTTTGCTATGTTGGAAACTTCGACCACAATAAAATGAATGGACGGGCCCAGAAGAAGCGCGTTTTTGAAGATTACAAAATGAGCGCTGGCGCTTACTTTGTTTCAGTTGGTCTCTTGCCGTTGGAAGTGCGACACAATACAATACAAAACTCTTTATTAAAATACCACAAAACAAGGATAACATAAACATTACAACAAAAATATTATCTGGGCTTTTAACAGGCGGCCTTATCGCTTAAAGCGATCTCTTCCAGGCAATTGTGCACGGAAAGGAATTATATTTAAAAATGTGTAGCCTTAACTAAAAATAAAAATAGAAAGTAAATACCTATGCAAATAACAACAAACAATCAATAGACTACAAATAAATATTACATACTAATATATACATATACATAGACTACATAATATAAACAACATACTACATACCTACCTACATAATTAATAAACTACATAAAAAATTATTAACATACCTACTGTTATCAAAGATACATACACATGTTGATACATACACAAGACTATTGTTACATGACAACGAGACATCTGACAAACTTCGTGCGCTTTACTAAAGTGTAAATACACATCAAAAAACCGCTATTTATTTTTTGTAACAAATTTACTGTACATGGTTATAATTAGTTGTTGAAGTATATTATTATGTCCAACGGTTTTGCCTCGTTTTTACTGAGCAAGTTTAATGGTTATGGCCCGTCCATTCATTTTATTTTTTGGTCGAAGGTTGGAAATGGTAAAAAAATATCCAGACTTGTTAATCGAGTAGGACTATGGGGAGTTGAAACAAAATTTGTAATACACATTTCAATCGATCAAAAAAACGTAATCACAAGTATTTTTGTAGCTGTTTATCATTCATTTTCGATTGTGTTTGAACTTATAATTTGTTATGTTTATTTTATTATTATTTCGGGTAGATTCCAAAGATTCGTCCTCAACGATTTGGGTCGTCATTTTTTATGATACGTACTGTCCAAGAATGAAACTTCCTGCCGTCCTCCTTGTTTCCTGAGAACTACAATCTCTATCTTCAAGGCTAGAGTGAATAGATTTCTTCTAGATCAACGTGTTCCATCCTCGGCCACACCGTCGCTTAACTTCAGGCGAGCTGGTGACCAAACGTAAATCTATTCTATTTTAAAAAAGTAATTGGTACCAAAAAATTGTCACGGAGACATACTAGTGAGCGGTATGGTTCTTTAAAAAAAGGTTATTTGGGAGTAGGTAGTGGCAGCAAAATAAAAAATTTAACTTAAACTGCAATAAATATATTTTGATTTGATTTTAAAAAAACAAGTGATCTCGTTATTGGTACCTAAAATTTCCCTTTTTTTTAAAAGGCTCATGGCTACTTAAAACACAGAAGTCACTTAAAATTACTAAGAGAATAAAATCTCCACAATTGTTTATATGGTCTATTTCACTTTGAATACCTGGACGATATACATATTATATTACTTACCTACCATCACATCCACAGATCTATGTTATAAATTAATACAAAAATGGTAGCTCTCAAGTTTTGACGGGGTTTATTGATTTTTTGCACTTTTTACTTATCTATTTCAATCATAGATAAGTAAAAGATAAACATTTTGGTTTATGGTCCCTGAAACAACAGAAAATAAAAGTTTTTTTTTTCATTTCTGTGCATAGTCTAAGTTGCTTTCTCCCTCTACGTTTCTGTGCCTAAAACTGTCTATTGATCAATCGACACTCCAACAGGTACCTATTATGAAAACTTACCCGGTAGATACACGAAAAATATTATAAATTTCCCTGTTTCTTTCGTCTCATACTGAGTCCATAAAATAAATGATCGATGCTTAGGTATAAGTTATCTTTACCTTGCCTAGTTCGTCAGACTTTCTCCAATGTAACTCCATCTCATTTGTTTACAGTCAGCTAAACTTGTACGGACATCTATTGAACCTCGCTCGGTAATTTTGTTATGGATATTGTTAGACAAAAGAATCACCGAGTAAACATAAAAAAAAAAGGTTTAAAACCATGCATTGCTATCCATCAAATTAAAAATAACTGAAAAACTCTAATTACTCCTAGCCCTTCTTATCTTTTCACGAGGAAAACGAAAAAAGTTTTTAAAGTTTGACGCTTGCATTTTCTTACAAACAACGAAAATACTGAGCAAAATTGTATGTACTATTTTGTACCTTCATAAAATCATAATTCTTCTACTAAGAATCCTATGAAGATAGCAGTAACTCTTAGAAAAAATATTGATCGATGGTAAAACTCAACCACATCTAACATGCTTTTCTATAAGTATCCAATATAACTTGACCACACCGTGACCACACCTAACATGTGCGATTGTGCAATGAAAATGTCAAAACATTTAAATATTTCTTAATCACAAGTGTTCCACATGCACGCCCGAGTGAAATAGTGCTGCACTTGCAAAATAGCAATTTAATTGCTATTTTCACAGTTAGTGGTCAGTCGTATTGGCACAGAATAAATAATAATATGTCTATCGGTAATCATAGGTGGGGAAGGAAAGTCGTATTTCACGACACGTTTATAATTGTTGACTTTTTAATGAAGGAAATTGCTGTGCTATTTCTATGTTACTGACAACTTTGGTTTAAATTTATAATGATTACCTATGTCGTCCGTTTTGCAGATTATACATTAGGGAACTAAACTATAGTAAAAAAAGAAGTGCTGTTATCGTGTAACGCTTTAAGAATCGACATTGTTGTCCTGCAACCGTATTTAATAAATGATGTGATTTTGCGTAGTGTTTTTTTAAACATACAGGAGTATATGTAAGTACAAGTAAAATGAATCATATAGATATTAATTCTTTATTATATTGTTTACAAAATTTACCTATTAAATTTGACATACTTGCGCATGTTTTTTAATTTTATTTTTTATCACATATTAGAACAAAAAATTACTACAATAAATCAATAATTCGTAATATGTTGCCAATTAAATAAGATAAGTACTTTAACATCGTTGCATATAAATATAGACATAGACAAATAATTTCAAATTGTAGACACATACTGGCCTACTAACTAGGCTGTTATTCTTCCACAACGGCATTATGATTGATAAACAATACGAGGAACGGTCCGAGTCGACGAAACTTAACGGGTCTGATCAATGGTCGATAGTTAACGAAATAAGACGCCCAGTATTCAGTACTTTTTGGACTTTAGAGCTAGCAAATGTTGGCAATAAATTAGTGATTTAGGAATCTAGATGAACAATCCGGAAACGGCAAGCTAGTAGGGAAGCGTAAGAAAAGGAAATACATGGCGAGACCTTTGCCCACCACTAGGATCTTATGGCTTAGTAAATAAACTGGCATAAGAAGAGAGTTGATCAAGACATAATTATAGAACTGGTAATTTTTGTTTGTTTAAACAATCAATTATGATGACTATTTATGGATTAATATCCCCTGAAGGTTAGATAACGCACTGAAAACGCTTCTGATGTTGCAGTTGTCCAATGACAGCCATTTACCATCAGTTGGCCCACGTTGGTTTTTTGACACCAATTTAATTTTTAAAAAGCATCTCTTACGACCACACGACAAAAGTGAAAACCTCATCAAGGCTGACTATATCTCTCCCTCGCTTCCTTAGTCGAGTTGAGCTGACTTTACCCGAACGAGTAACTAAGCGTGATGGTCATTCGAGTTTGAAACTTTTTCCCCATCCCAAAAAGTGCCCAACGTGCCTAAATAAGTTTTCACTTCAAAAAATAGGTTTATAACCTTGAATTTGTAAAACTAAGCTTTAGTTAAACAAAATTACAAAAGAAAAAAATTAATAATATTAGAAAAGGTATGATAAAACAAAGACTATGTTGAGTGTCGCTAAAATAAAAACGTACTAGTTAGCTATATAAACACCAAATTACATAATGTAAGTATGTTTGCGTGTGTTATAGTAAGTTTTGTGTAGTAATGAAATTACAAAACACAATTACATTACGCATAAACACATCATTTTCATCGTAGTAAGTAATGTTATTATCATTTTGTAATGTTAATTTGCCCTTAAATAGCCGCCACCAAAAATTTATTTTACTACATTTATTTTTGGATCTGTTATATCAATAAATAATTGTGCAGAAACAATGTTGGTAGCAGTAAATAAATTAAATAAACAATTTTTATCATTCATTTGTCCAAGTGTGAACCCTATTTACAATAAAAATATGGTGTATAATGGACTAACGGTAAGCAAGTACTTTCTTTTCACGTTGCTTGCGAACTCAATTTGTTTTTATTAGTGCGAGAGGCTAATTTTATACTTTCCACTTACATCAAGCGAAATGATTTGGTACTTCGATATAAGTAGTTTAAATAATTTGGTACATAACATCCTCGTACGGAAATCAAGAATAGTTAATTTAATTTTTGTATTTTTGAGTACCTATAATAAATAACGTTTTAGAAAAAACATAATACTGAACAACGTACTTAATAAGCAGTCAATAATAAAAATGGACTTCAGCCAGATTTTTATACATACTAATTTAATTTTCATATTGTCATTTAACGTAATATTTTGTACCATTGCTTTCTTTTGTCACATTTACAGAGAGCTCTGACAAAATGTGACCTAAAGAGGTCATGTTGTTTTTTTAAGCTCCATCTTTTGAATGTTTACCAAATTTTACTTGGCACAACATTTCTTTAACAAAACCCATGCTAGTTTTAGTATTGTTTATGTTTCAATGGATTCGTTTCATTCATCATCATCATAATCAGCCTGAAGACGTCCACTGCTGAACATAAGCCTCCCCCTTTAACCTCCACACTGAACGACAGCCTGCCTTTTGCATCCACTGGATGCCAGTGACTCTTACTATGTTGTTCATTTTATTACTTGTACGATATTATATTTAACACAAAGAACTTAAATATTCAAAGAATTTTGTAAGCCTTAATGTGACCTACAAATCTAGAATGTTTTATTTAGTAGGTATTATTATAAAGTTACACTTGACACGGTTTCCCTATGAATATTATTATGCTAATAACTTCACGCACTTTAACAACTTTTGGTGTAGTAATTATTTTAGAATATTTTTGTTTGTCTATATTGTAGTTTTTAAGTCAATAAAAATGTTTCATTTTAATTTATACACTAAACTCGCCCAAGCATTTACTTTGGCACCCGCAAAAATATTGTAATAAATCAGAATGAAAACCACTAATTCTGATCACTTTCGATAGGGTTTTGAACGTAAGACTGTATCAGGTACCCGATATACTTCAGAAGAAAGTGTTTTATTTAGCTTTTCAATGTTATTGCACCTATGAGACAGAACAAACAAACGCTTGAACCAAGATCAGATACATAAAAACTTCAAACGTTGATGAGATGAACAATAAGACTTTGTAAAAACAATTTAAAATATAAATATGTTAGCAATCGTCTTCTTAAGTAAAAATTGAAACTTCTAAGATTTGAATAACAAATTATTTGTTTATATTGTGCAAGAATTACAGACAACGCTTATAATTCAAATAAAATATATGACTTCCACGTCAATTTATTTTATATTTATTTATTTTTACAATTTTAGTGCCTGAAATAACAAAGATGAGAAACAAAACATACCACAAAAAGAGGCTTATTATAATTTTCCACTAATAGAAACTACTTGAATGCTTAGTATGCTAATATTAAGTATATATTATGAGTACAAGATTAAAAACAAAATATTAATAGAAGAGAAAAAATAGCAAAAAAGACAACGAATCAGGTATTAGTATTAGTAGCCTTAAACCTTTTCTGTTTAAAGAAAAAATATTCACTTGATCCCCATTCTGGTGATCCACAGATACATATTATGCTGGTATAAAATTCCAACCTACTAAACACCGGACTGACCTACCCAACAAGCCCACCTCGTTTGATTCTTCACGTCGCATCAGATAAAAACAGCAATAAACGCTACGACCATCCGCACATAAAGTGGCGGAGATGCACGTGCGACCTTTTCCGGGGGAACTGACGCGGATTCCATTGAATACGGGTTCTAGGATCTCGATTTTAATAAAACTGGTACTTCCTAGTTGATATCAGATGAGTGACATTGATCTAATCACACTTTCCGCTCCGAACTGGGCGCTACCACAACTTCATATAACATTATTTTCACCATCGATCTATATGTACTACAATTGAATTCTTTGATTTTTACGTGTTCTTTAGAGGTACTACACTACTCAAAAGTGAAACTTTGTTTTTCACTACACTAACTCGAACGGTTTTATTCTTTTAGTCTTCAAACATCTTATTCTTATTGTCACAATATTTGTGACTATTAGAAAAATAAAAGGGATGTAGTCAAAGTACAAACCACAGTTTTTTTTTAACTATATTCATAAGCAAATGACTTCACATATTTATTATTTTACATTTGACCTTTGTATGCTTGTTTGTAAATGTTTGCGTAAATGGTATACCTAAACTTTTACAAACAAGCATACAAAGTACAAATGTAATATAAAAAATATGTGAAGTCATTTGCTTATGGATATATGTAGTAAAAAAACTGTGGTTTGTACTTTTACATGCTATTAATTAATTCTTATTCTCATAGTCACAAATATTACGACAATAAGAATAAGTGTTAGAATACTTAAAATAATAAAACCGTTTGAGTTAGTGTAGTGAAAAACAAGAATTCGATAGTATTTGGTGACTTAAATTTATTTCTGAGTTCTGACATGTTTATTGTTTGACGTTACTATCAACACTTCAATAAAATCAATGCTCTATTTCAGTGATAGTGATATTTTAGTATTAAGAGTTAATAAAAGGATTCAAACTGCCTGGAAAAATGACAACTGTGGTGTTGACGGTAAGTTTACCCAGTTTTCTTTGTAGCTACTCATATTTTTGCCGCCTACCTTCTCACGTGTTCCAAAGTATTCCGAATTATTCTGAGGTAAGAAAATGCATACGTGCATCAAATTAATAAACAACGCTTAGAATATGAGTTCTAAGTAAGCAACGTAAATTAGTAAGCAACGTGGGGCGCGCTCTGTGTTTGGATGGGTGACCGCCCGGACGTGGTTTTTGTAAATTAGTTTTTTTTTTTTTATAAATTTGGCTTGCGTTTGACCTCCATCTTGCCTGATGTTAAGCGATGATGCGGTCTATGTTAGAGCACGCTTGCCTAGAAGAAACCGATTCAATTAACAATTAACAATATGGTACGAAACCCTCAGTGCGCGAGCCCGACTCGTACATAGCCGGTTTATTAAGGTGTTTAAAGGAAAAGATAATTATATTTCCTTCCATCTTTCATTGACAAGTCCTTATGTACTTTAGATATAACTTACACAGTGGGCAGTGGACGCTGTCGCGTGTCCCGATAGTCAGCGCTCAATATTTTATGCGCTGCTTCTACTGAGAACAAAAAACTATTGAGATGAAATCTTTAAATACTTTTAACCGACATCTAAAAAAGAGGTCCTCAAGTCGATTACATTTGACGCGATGCCGTCGCCGATTGTGATTTTTTTTTTATCTTAAAAATAATCCCATTTATAATCGAAAAAAATATTTCACCTCTAAGTGTAGATTTAGGGGATGGATGCCGTTAAAGTATGTTATTATTTTTTTATATAAAAATTATCCTTTTTACTGTTGTGAACATAATTATTATGTTCCTGAACT
Organism: Agriopis aurantiaria; assembly: GCA_914767915.1. Taxonomy (NCBI): domain Eukaryota; kingdom Metazoa; phylum Arthropoda; class Insecta; order Lepidoptera; family Geometridae; genus Agriopis; species Agriopis aurantiaria. Next base: position 10,655,085 of record OU612005.1, read on the forward strand.
TAGCAACATGGCTTTTAACCTAAACCATCGACATAAAATACCTATAGAGCCACAATCTCGAAGTGAAAACAGTCAAAAATCGTCCGAGCTTCGTTGTACATACACATCAACTAAAAAGTTCACAATGCCACATTTATGTCACTTGTCCGCTGTCATCGTGGCACTGGCATCGCGCGGCGTTGTAGTCGGATCGTTGCCAGACAACTAACCAAAATCTCGGCGCAGTGCGTGGCGTGCGCCTAGTTTTGGTTAGGACATTTTTTGCACGTTTGCGACTCTAAATCAATCCAATCTATTCAGCGTGATAATGCCGCCACCATGCTGGATACGCTGCCAACTAGTGGGCTTTGATTTTGATTGATTGAAGAAAAACTCAAAAATATCTATACTATAATAATTATATATAATAATATAATATTATAAAGAGGAAAGATTTGTATGTATGTTTGTAACGAATTGGCTCAAAAAGTATTGAACCGATTTTAAAAGTTCTTTCACCATTTGAATGCTACATTATCACTGATTAATATAGGCTATTTTAATAGGCTATATAACTATACCCGTGTTAATAAGTCAAGACCGCTAGTTGTTAATAAGTCAAGACTCAACTGCGTCTCCACGGGTTCCCAGGTCGTCGCTCCGTCGCTTGCGTAACAGTCGCCAACCGGTCCAATCGATCGAGCTGTATTCTCACTTCTACAAATAATACTAAAATTAATATTCTGGTAGAAGCATGCTGAGCTCAGAGCCCTTGAAGACCCCAGAAACCCCTCGTGAAATGAAATATTGACCGAGCGAACAAAGGTCTCAGATTCTAATGGCTAATGGAACAAGTCTGCATATATTATGTACGGTTTGTTCGACTATAGCTTGCGTATCGTTGATCCAATCCTCATGAAACTCTGCAGGCAAGTAGTTCATTTCAATACAACTTTTAAATTCAAATATGGGCTAAATCGGGTTCCGAAAATTTATGGGTCGCGAGGTCACAGTTCGGGGTACTACTATATGATATAGAAGAAGATGAAAAAGCAACGGTTAGGTACATATTATTTAATATCATAACTTCAGTTATTGTATTGGGTAATTCTTTGTCACTGTCAGTAGGTGAATAGGTTTCTCCATCGTAGACCGCATCATCGCTTAACATCAGGCGAATTGGCGATCAAACGCAAGCCTATTATTAATTTTAAAAAAGGTGTGTAATAAGATCTACCTTAGTAGAACTTTTCCGTTCCCTCAATATCTCATTTTTTTATGTCAAATGTGACAAACAAGCAGACGGGCCGCCTGATGGTAAGCAGTCACCGTCGTCTATAGATACTAGATAGAACATCAGAGGCATCACAAATACGTTGCCGACCCTTTAAGACTCGAAAAGTTATATGATTATTTACGGGATAAGAATACTAAGAAAGAGGGTAGATCGTTATGTCTGCACCTAACTTTTTAACTGTTCGACCAAACACCCGCATTCTTCAGTCTTCCGTGAACATGGTGCATGTAACTGCGCCGAAATATCGGGAGCTCATTTTACAACCTTACCACGGTAAATATCCCGTAAATAATCATATAACTTTAGTGAACAACCGTGATAGTCTAAAACAGTGTTCTATTAACTCGCTTTTTGAAGAACCCCATAATGTCATTCGCTCGCCATGTTGTCATTGGAATCGCTCGCTCGCTTCGCTTCCCATGCCGCGTCAAGTATTATACAAATGCAGTAGGTAAGTCGAGATGACCTACAAATGTACCGTAATAGCTTCCGCGGTCCACTTCTTGGATCCGAAGAGGCCGATCGCATTCTACCGGTTTTTGGAGAAAATTTTGACGACGTTGAAGTTTTCTTATCATACTCTTTAATTCTTTTAATTCTCGGGTCTATTTTTTTTTCGAGGTGTAAATCTTCCAATGATACCCGGCTGCATTGGGGTGCAGCCAGGTTATGTGGGATTGTACCCATTAAACCCCCCCAGTGACCAGCCTTAGTGCTTGACAAGAGGGCTCCGGGATCTCCAGAGGAACGCACCGAAGCCCTCGGCACTGCGCTACGGCTCCTCCCAAGACAACCGTGTTGTTTCAGCCCCTCCGCCCACGACAACGTTGGTCACACAACGTTGTCGTTCTTTCCCTGGGCACGCTGAAGTGGATGGTCAGAGCCCCAACTTTGAACATCCCGAGCCCGGAGGTCCACTTTTAGTAGCCTCTGGAAAAAAAAAAATCTTTCTTTCTTACTACAGGCAGGGGTTACCGGTGCCGTATTCTATTGCCCCGGCGCCAGGGCGAATTGCTCCGGCGCCAGGGCTACGGGTCTATAGCCTAGAGTCCTAGACATTTGTGAGGCAACTGAACCTAAATCTACAGCTTCTTTGGTGTTTTTGATTAGTGTAAAAAAATATTGTATCTAGGGTGGTCCTTTCATTAAATTAATCAAAATTTAAAATAGAGAGCTATTTTTTACTAATTCATCAATTTTAAACTGGTTCACAAACATTGCTGGTCCCCGAATATAACTTGAAATACAGTAGAATCTTATTAATCCGACATTATTAAAGACAGGAGGTGCCGGATTATTGAAATGTTCGGATTACTGTATTGTATAGGGATATTTAAGGTAAATTATATAAAACACCCACATATTCAATGCTTTAGTAGGTAGTATGTAATTACATATTACAAATTTGTTTGTGACAATTATCTTACTTATGTAATCTGGGGTAGGAAAGAGGTCGGCGGACGTAGGTACAGTGACACCAATTTAGCTGTTCAGGTGGGCAAAATTGGAACTGCAGTTTTTTCTTAGTGAATTTCTTAGGTGGCAAATGGCAATACTTTTTTCTCCACTAGCGACGCTGTCAACTGAACAGCTAAGATGGTGGGACTGTAAGCGCGGGCGGAAAGCACAGGGCGTGGGTGTAGAGTGCCGGACTACTGGACGTGACGATGGTATGATCGCACACGGTGCGTTTTACGCGATCGTTTTTGCCTCACACCTGCAATTTGTGGAATGAACTCCCTGCGGCATTTCTGAGTAACTATAACATGGGGTTCTTCAAAAGGGCTGTTAATAGAGTATTTAAGGGTCGGCAACGAATCTGTGATGCCCCTGGTGTTGCAGGTATCCATAGGCGACGGTGATCGCTTACCATCACGCGGCCCGTCAGCTTGTTTGCTACCTTTGGCATAAAATAAGATGTGAGTTCCCTTTGTATTTTCTATTGCTTGTTTTTCGGGGAACCGTCAAAAAGCTCACTCCCACATCTTGCAAAGCTCCGATTTTCCGCTCCGGTGCCGGATTAGTGAGACTCTATAGATAGTAGCAATAAAAATTTATTGGAGCAAAAACGGGCACTAAACTTGATTAACAGAGACGTTACTCAAACACGATGACGGGTAAATTTATGGCACAGTTTTTACGAATGTTGCCAGCATCGTTAAATGTTCCATAATGAGCCGGAGACGTACTATTCCAAATTGGAATAATAGCAACACCTTATAAAGGTTCTGGTAAATTAAAGAAAATACAGTTAAGACCCGTATTACAAAACGTATCGTTAAATTTTTGGTATATTGTGATTATATAATGATAGATTTATGGGCATAAAACGAAAAAATAAAGCTTTAAAAAAATAAGTTATTTATTTTTTCGTTATATAAAATAACAATGTCAAAGTTATGGTTTACATTATGTCAGTAATTTAACGAAATCCACTCTCAAACTTTCCCTCCGAGAGTTAAACGAAAAACAAATTTTGTAAATAAGAGGTAAAAAGTTGAAATGTAGTGTTTTCCAAAATTCGAAGTGGTTATTTTCAATAAAAAAATACAGGGACCTTACGCCTATAGGCTGTAGGGCGTGCCAAAGACACTTCATACAAACATACATACACTCACAAAACATAACCCTCCTTCTTGCGCAGTCGGGTAAATATAGAAAACTCTGCAGTAACATAACCACTCTTCCTCTACTAAGTAACTATTTAGCATATAAATATTCCAAACTGGTATCCAATTAATAAATATCATTATAATATATTAATGGGCTGGAAACAGTCATTTTTGGTTCTATTACGTCACAACGCATGATTTATTTGATACGGACATGTGAAATGTCGAATTTAGATCTTATCTAATTCTGGTAGTCAGGTACTGTGAAAGTTCTTAGTTTATACCCAACTAGCGACCCGCCCGCCCGGCTTCGCACGGGTGTAATTTACGTGCGAAGCCGGAGCGGGTCGCTAGTTATACAGGGTGTAAGGGGAACACTCTCGAAGCCAAAAGAAGGTAATTGTACGCATCATTATGAACAACTTTTACTATGGGACCAACCAGGAAATCGCGAAAAATAATTCAGCAGTTCTATAGAAAACGGTCATTGACACTCGACAAAATGTATAGAACAGCTGATATGTTTTTTCGCGATTTCAGGGTTGGTCCCGTAGTAAAAGTTGTTCATAATGATGAGTACAATTACCTTCTTATAAATAAAACAAAATAAAACACTTGGTACCATACCAAGTGTTTTTTTTATATATAAATATTTCGGGATTTTTTTTACACACGGTCATCTGACCCCAAACCACAGCCCAAACTAAGCGGCTGATATGGCTGCCAGAGACTGATATACATACATACATATATAGTTTTAAATACATACTTAAATAGATATTAACAACCAGATATATACCAGACAGATCAGGCATGGTCATGTCTGACCTAACCCTCTTTAAAAATAAAGATTTTTAAAAAAAACCTGCTTACTTCAGTGGATGTGGTCTGGTTGCTTCCATCGATAGACTATCGGTAGATCTGCAACACTGGGACCTTTCTCTTTCCATACCAGTTGAAAGCCCTTTATCACACCTATAAACGTTCGAGAAAGTTTGTGTGTGTGCTCGACTCCTGAACAGACTTTAATTAAATTTGTTATGAATATCAAAAATCATTTATTTATTTCCAAGTAACATAGACACAAACAAATCAAAAAAATATCAATAGAAAACATAATAATAATAGCTAGTCACATTACATTAATAACAATTATTACCAATTAAAATTTAAAACAATTAAACTAAAAATGTCAACATTATACAATAAATTAATTATGTCAAAGTAATAGTCATGCATATATATCAGTAGCTATCCTTACATTAATAAACTAGGTCCTACTGTGTGCAGTGTGCAATGTGTAGGCTGCAACAATGATTTATGTAAGGGCAATCTAGCCTACCTGCTATCGCGGCCAGCATGCTGTTGTGGCTCCCCCGCACGCGCCGCACCAGTCACGTCGCTCGCTATATACTTAGTTTAGGGAACGTACCCATACCATATCTCTTCTGTGCCCATACTACGTGACCCACTCAGGCGGCGGAAGGGATCTTCAAAATACCACGCTTGGTCACATTTCTTAGATTTTCTCACGTAGTCAAAATCCTTAATTTTTTTTCATATTTGTCTTTATTAAATAGCTTGAGAAAGCGCCCTTGTGACCAAGCTTGGTATTTTGAAGACCAAGACCCATTCAGTGGGGAACCCCTCCCCCTCTTAATGGGTCACGTAATATGGGTACGTTCCCTTATAATCATCATTGGCATCTTATTCATCCGTCTGGGGGCATAAGCCGCCTCCCCAATTCTTCCTATTTGACGCTAATCTTTATTCCCTGGGATTATAAAAGAAAAAAGTGTAAAAACACGCCAGTTTCTACAATAAGGGCAGGTACTTGTTATTTGGGGAAAAGTAAGCAGCATTTGGAAAACTGCAGCAGGCTTGAATACCTTACAGTATTTCATAAAATTTGCTTCAACTTATCTGATTAATGGGTAATATGGTCCTATAAAATGGCCGTGCAGAGCCATAATTGCAATTAGACAGTAGTGAAAGTGTGGAAATGGCCATGTCGAGGTCCGTTGCGTAGAAACTTGGCTAAGCACAGCCTTATAGGTGGCTGGGATACTTTACTGGCTTCGATGAATACAGAGTGGAAACAGTAAAATGATAATGAAAAGAAAAAAAAAAGAAAAAAATATGAATATTAAAATACAGAGTGGAAACAGTATAGATATGGGTTTCATATAACGAATCTACTCAATTATACTTCGCGCGATAGAATCCGGAACATGGATATTCGCCGAAGAACTAATGAATGGGCAGGCCACGTCGCTCGAAGAACCGATAACCGACAGAGAAGAAAGGTTCTTGTCTTGAGTGGAGACCACAAACTCAGCGTAGGTAGGTATGGGTGTTCCCCGATAGTTACAATCTAGTCTTCAAATCACGAGGGAATCGGTTTCTTCTAGGCAAGCGTGCTCTATCGTAGACCGCAACATGGCTTCGCTCGTGAGGTGGCGGTCAAACGCAAGCTTATTAATAAAAAGAAACACTTTCACACATACTTTCGCAAATTTTAGTATCACTGTGATAATGTCGATACCAATTGTATTGGTATCGAATGTTTCTCTCTTGTCATCTTGAATGTTTTTACGTCATCAGATATCGTCTGATGGTAGAAGATATAACTATGTCACCGGAAGATGTTATGACCTCCTTGCTAAGCAGAGTGCGGATGGATCAATAACATTCTACGACATACCTCGACGTTTTGTAAATGCAATTGTCCACGGTTTGAAGAAAAATTTCTTGCTTATCTTTGATCTTACGGAAAGTTACTTTTTTACAAACTTTTCTCTAACTTGCAATGTTTATCTGTTTAGGTCAAATCTTTCAAGTTGAATTAGAACCACTTCCTCCTAACCGATTTTGCTGAAATTTTCCTCTTGTATCTAATTCTGTAGAAAATTGACAGACTCACTACTTTACGGCGGTGTTCCAGACTGAGAAGTTTCTTAGCCACTAGCTTCTCATCACCTCATTATCATCATCATCATTTCAGCCATAAGACGTCCACTGCTGGACATAGGCCTCCCCCATCAATCTCCAAAAGGGCCAGTTGGAAGCGGCCTGCATCCAGCGTTTCCCTGCGGTCTCTTTTAGGTCGTCTGTCCATCTTGTGGATGACGTGCCTACGCTGCGCTTACCGGTCCGTGGTCTCCATTCCAGAATCTTTCGGCCCCATCGGCTATCTGTTCTGCGTGATATGTGCCCACTGCCATTTCAACTTGCTAATCCGGTGGGCTATGTCGGTGACTTCGGCGTTTGGTGGATGTTCGTCTACGGATCTCCTCATTTCGGATTCGATCTCGTAGAGAAACTCCGAGCATAGCCCTATCCATAGATCGTTGTGTGACTTTGAGCTTACTCAATAGAGCTTGCTTTGATGCTTCTCATCACCTAACTTATTTGAACTAAAAAATAACAATTTACAAATGAAACACGCCGTTCAAATTCGAACCGTGCGGCAGGGTACCAATAATACTGGCAGCATTACCCCACTGGATCACAAGGCTAAATTTTTGAGCAAAATATCACCAGCTTTGTAATCCCCCGAAGAGAAGAATCTGGTGGAAATACCTTTTCAAAATTGTTTGGTATCGGATGACCACGGTTCCAGGGTCCTTACAGCCAATGCAACTAATTCGTAATGCGCGCTCAACTGTAAGTATTTGTAGTTGTTAAGTATTTTTTAGCTATTAGAATACACATTTGATTAAGCATAGCAAATCAGCTTAAAATAATTAAATAAATAAATATTCGGGACATTTTTGCACACACGGTCATCTGACACCAAACTAAGGAAAGCTGTAATATGGCTGCCAGAGACTGATCATACATATATTTTTAAATACATACTTAAATAGATATTAACAACCAGATATAGAACAAACACAAATGTTCATCACATGAATGTTTGTCTTAGGTGGAAATCGAACCCAAGCGCAGAAGGCTTCACTACCAACTGGACCAACGGGCGATCTTTGTTCTCTATTTCTCTTTAATTGACCTATACCAATAGATCTCAATGAAAAAGGATCTCAAAGGAGTCGCGGGCATCCAGTGGATGCAGAAGGCAGGCTGTCGTTCAGTGTGGAGGTTAAAGGGGGAGGCCTATGTTCAGCAGTGGACGTCTTCTGGCTGATGATGATGATGAATAGATCTCAAAGTATTCCAACACGGTTGTTTAGCAACTAATAGGTAAGTATTAGTTTAACAATGTGTAATTTAGCAAGAAATAGAAAACTTCTGAACACGCGAAGCAGATTAATTAACTAATCATTGATTTGTGAATTCCGATGCACGAATCGGACGACGCGAGTTTCGAAATTTTGTATGGGCACTTAACTAACCGACTTAACTACCGAAGGCTGCTGTTTCATCTATTTTTCCCTCGGAGGACATTCAGTATGACCCATATTATGAATATGTATTTATTTGATTCTGTCATAAGAAGAATTTTCCAACCTAACCAGTACTTTTACTTATCAGTCTTATTTATTTCCCTAGCTCGTAACAACACGTATATAAGTAACCGAAAACTCACCGTTTGTTAAATTGTAAAAGTTACAAATGTTGCGTGATTTGACAATATTTTCGCGCTTGTAAATAATAGAACCTTAATCCGTACCACACGCATGCGCACCGAGACGTTCGTAATGTTTGCGTACTCCAACCCCAAAAATAGCTGCGAATAAAATGGCGAAATTGTCTTGATCATCATTACCAGCCTATACTAGTCTGCTGCTGGACATAATTATGCCTCTCCGCTATACGCTATTCAGCCCGATCTTCGGCTTTTCTCTTCCAGCCACTGCCAGCTGTCATACGTATATCATCACTCCAACAAGTCTCAGGGCGTCCTGCGCTAGAGTTGCCGATTCTTGGTCTCCATCGTAGAACACGTCTATCCCAAGTCCCAACGGTTATCGGTTCTGCGACAGATACGACCGGCCCACTGCCACTTCAGCTTGCTAATACGCTGACCATGTCGGTGACTTGACAGCAAAAATATTTTATATCGTCATTGCATGACAGCCTTCAAATCCAAACTGATTCAATGACAACCGCTGCTCCATGGTCTTCCTTTCAAGCCGGATTCTATCAGGAATAAAGGGAAGCCAAATCAAGGGCAGCCAGGGAAGTCCAGATCCCACTTGGTGTCTTCTAGAGTCTAGGGTCAAGGTTCCAGGTTTCAAGGACTTTTCAGACACTTCTTTTGATATTTTCCAAATTTTATCAGACACCTCCGCCATGCTTGTCAAAGAGAATATAAATACTACGTAATAATACATAATATAATACTACTACGTGTTGCTTGTCAGCCCGTCCTAGAGTGCCATTCTCCGTATATATATAGTAGTCTTTGAGTGCCATCTCTGGTTATTTTTTTTGTTTCTCCTTTCAAATTTCAAAATGATCGAATCTTAATAGTATAGTGCCTGTGTGACAAAAAAAGAGTTAGCATAAGATAAAAAAAAGGTTTGATGAAGTATGATGATGATGATGACATAAAAGATATACTACATTAGATCTAAATGTATCTTAAAAGACCTCTTGATATTTTGCCATCAACTTTGCTAAGGTGTCACCACCTTTTCTAGCAATATAGCTTTTTAGCAATAGGTCACCTAAACTTTACTAAGTAGCAATTCACATTTCGTCAGTAATATTTAGTTCAGTTTAGTTTATTCGTTTGTAATGATGATTGCGCATTTATGCTTCAGCCACAGCATAAATAGTACAGTTTCAGCGTGAAATTATTCATTTAGCGCTTGAAGACCACGTCGCAGCCTTCGAGGGTAAATTATGATGGGCATTAGAGCGTTTGGCTTGAATCGTTTCATTGAGTACGCGGCCTTCCAATTTTAATCAGTTGTAATGATTTTTTAAGTCTTCCTTCTTGCACGTGAACCCTCATTTTACGTTCATAATATTGACTAATTCGTCATTTCAGCCATAGGACGTCCACCATCGATCTCCAAAAAAGGCCGGTTGGAAGCGGCCTGCATCCAGCGCTTCCCTGCGGTCTCTTTTAGGTCGTCTGTCCATCTTGTGGACGTACTACGCTGCGCTTACCGATCCATAGTCTCCATTCGAGAACCTTTCGGCCTCATCGGCCATCTATTTGGCGTGCTGTGTGCTCTGCCCACTGCCACTTCAAATTGCTAATCCGGTGGGCTATGTCGGTAACTTTCGTTCGTCTACGGATCTCCTCATTTCTGATTCGAACTCGTAGAGAAACCAAAGCCTAAAGTGCGGCTGCAAAAATAATGCTACTGACAGTTGCCAACAGTAAATTCTGATCACTTTTACTAGCTTTTTGAACGTACATACACGAAATGAGTACTAACAAATGTTCAGAAGTTGCCAAACCTTAACTAGCTCATCATCCATGACAATGGGGCAACCACGAAGATCGTCCGAGGTTGAGTATAACAATAATAAAATAATGGTGGACTCACGCGGGAAGTTGAGCAACGAAAGGGAGGGCTCCCTTCTGTTTGTGGTACTGATCAAGGTTGTAATGTGGAGAATAGTAGAAAAAACATTCGTTTGTGATTTAAGCTGTATATTAAGTAAGATTATTTAAAAAAAATTAACCGCATCCACTCCAAAATAGGTTTATTCAGCCTCATCGCATGTGCATAATTAGCAATGACATCTCCTAATAAACTTCGCGGGTATCCAGTAGATGCAGATGGTAAGCTGTCGTTTGGAAAATAGATATTTTTTTAAAGAACAGCTCTAGCTACCAGCTATCTTTTTAAACAGTACCTACAATGGCATATTGACGTCGATTCTGATGTACCATCCTAAAAACTAAACTAAATTTGACAGGTCTAAAATGGTTGCCATCGTTTTCTAAAATACTGAAATGAAAAGAGACACTGATAATTTTAGTCCTGTCAGATTAGTTTAGTTTAGAGGATGGTACAACAGAAATGACGCCAATGGCATCGATTCTGATGTTCTCTAAACTAAACTAAACTAAATTTGACAACTCTAAAATTGTTGCCAACCTTCTCTCACATATTAAAATGAAAATAGAGGCAGATAATTTTAGTCCTGTCCGATTGGTTTAGTTTAGTGAGTGGTATGACAGAATCGACGCCATTATATTATCTGTTCAAGCTAAAGTCAATGCCGTGAAAAGTAAGAAAAGAATCGAATTACGGAGCCTCTCTGGCCTAGTTTAACTCTGCAATTTTATAGAAACAATGGCTTACAATCGATTACAACACCAGACAATGTGGCATCGGCATTACGATGCTCTCATTTTGGTTTAGCTAAAACTTGCAGCGTCCCATTTTAGCCGCATTTTTTAATCTAAACGAAATAATTTTTTACGATTTTTGCCTCCACCGTTGTTGAGCGATGACATCAAAACTACCAAAGAGTTCGAAAGTAATGTCCAAGTTCTTTGAAAACTACACAGTACTATTCCTTTTCAAACATACATACACTACTATACTAAATTTGTAAACTAGTTTTCATAGTAGCTTTGCTAAATGTTTTCGCCGCATAAAGTAAATCTTTAATTTAGTTCTGTGACGTCACAATCAATATTTACGAATCGCGTTACATTCTATCGTAACTGTCAAACGACCTGTCAAGTGCCATGCTATTTGAAAAGGACTAAATAAGTAATTAGCGCAGGGCTGAGGATCAAACCGGTATTTATATATCATCAGATTGTAATACGTTAACAATATATACGTATATATACATATACGTATACCGCTCTACCACTATCGAACCTAGTGTATAAAGACTTGATTATCGTATTTGAATGTAACAATGGAACTCCGCCTGGTCTAAGAATCAGCGTTTTTGGTAATATTCATCATCATCATCATCATCAGCCAGAAGACGTCCACTGCTGAACATAGGTCCTATAACCACAAAAGATATAATAGTAAACTTTAACCTCCACACTGAACCTGCCTTTTGCATCAACTGGATGCCCGCGATTTTCCCAATGTCGTCGGTCCATCTAGTGGGAGGCCTCCCTACGCTGCGTCTTCCGGTTCGTGGTCTCCACTCAAGAACCTTCCTTCCCCATCGGTTATCGGTTCTTTGAGCGATGTGGTTATTTTCTTCCTTGGTTTTTTATTTATTTATGTACGTTGGATTGTCAATTTTATAGATTTAGCCACGTCTTCTCCGGTCAACTCTTTCTTATTCTAGTTGTTCTGTGCTAACGGTTTAACCAAATACTGTTTAAAATATCATCTTTTAACCTTAATGCCTATACATTTGAATATGAATGCCACAGGCGCGTTAGCCTGGTTGTTTGGTGAATCATTCATAAACACCGTTCCAACTAGAATTTCTTAAATTCGCGAGAACATGCAACTTTCTTTTACATCTTTTGTTGTGAGATAATACTGGCCATAAATATTGTTTGGTTGTTTCGTAAATGTTCTTTCTCCTTGCGGGTTTTTTCAATCGTCGATTGTTTTTCGACGTGACCCGCAACTTCGCGGTTATGTGGGTAAATCAAGTTGATTAAACTAGATCTATATCTATACCATCTCACGTAAGTTCGAGACAACCTATTGCCCGGACAAATTGTGGCGCCCTCTAAGTTTCAACAGGTATTTTGGCAAATTTCCGGGGTACGGTACAAAGTACTGCTATCATCGATCTTCTCTAGTATATAATCTTTGATCTATACTAATATTATAAAGAGGAAAGATTTGATTGTTTGTTTGTTTGTTTGTTTGCATTGAATAGGCTCCGAAACTACTGAACCGATTTGAAAATTTCTTTCACTGTTGGAAAGCTACACTATCCCCGGTTAACATAGGCAATATTATATTTTCAAAAAAATAGGGATCCTTACTAAAACTCCAATAATGTAACCCAAGGTGTAAAAAATAAGATTTGTAATTTTGACTTTGCGTGTTTGACAGTTCTAAGACAGAACAACGTCTGTCAGGTCAGCTAGTAGGTATATAAAAGCGAAATTCATCTACTCCCTCCCTCATTAAACACGAAATCTCAAAAACCACTTGTCCTACGAAGCTGAAATTTGGCAAGTAGATTCCTTATGGAGTGTAGAGGTCCGCTAAGTAAGGATTTTACGAAAGGGCTGAATTAAGGATGACAAAAGGGGGTTGAAAGTTTATATGAAAGTCTACGCGTACAAAGTCGCGGGCAACAGCTAGTTATCCATATAAATAAACCGAGCCAGAGCGGGCACGAAAAATCGTCACCGCTTTATGGTTGATATTCCGAAAACCCGTACGAAGCGCTTTGATTCCACATTTAGTGTGCGAACTGCTAGTCTGTGGAATGCGCTACCTGAATGGGTGTTCCCCGATGGTTACAATCTGGGTGTCTTCAAATCACGAGTGAATCGGTTCCTTCTAGGCAAGCGTGCTCCAACGTAGACCGCATCATCGCTTAACATCAGGCGTGATGGTGGTCAATAGTATTAGGCAAGTATTTTCGTATTTAGTTCACCGAATTTTTACAACGGAAAAAAACATCGTAAAACCTTCCCAACTTCATAACTAAACGATCTGCGTCCGCCAGCCATTACATAAAATAGGTATCGATTATGCAATCGAATCGATTCCGATGCAACTCGCTGTGAACCGTGACCGTTTCCGATTCCACTCGAATAATCGATGACCTTAAAACTTTGTTGGTATTTCGTTTTGTATGTTTATTATGCATAGATAAATGAATAATTTGCTAACGCAAGTGTTGAGTTAATTTTTGAAGAAGCAAAAATCGTAGATCATTGTGGGGAGACAAGGCTAACTTGGCGTGAATTTTATAACCTCAAAAATATGTGGAATGCGCTGCCTGAATGGGTGTTCCCTGATGGTTACAATCTGGGTGTCGTCAAATCGCGAGTGAATCGGTTTCTTCTAGGCAAGGCAAGCGTGCTCCACCGTAGACCGCATCATCGCATTACATCAACCGAGCTGGCGGTCAAACGCAAGCCTATTATTATATTAAAAATATATATATACTCTTCTTATTTTGATTGTGTTTCATGGTTCGTAAGCTTAGGCATTTTGACCACAGCTAGATAGATCGAAGGGGATAAACACACCCAGCTGTGTAATGCAATATGTAACAAATTGACTCGTGTCAAGAACAATTTCAACAACTGAAAATCCTAACTACGCCATCCATATACAATATATACGAGGTAGCAGTATTTGCTAGCAAATACCTCTGGGGGGTGGGTTCTAGAACCCACTTCTACATATTTCAGCCTAAAGACTTTCATGCACCACGTCTTCAGAAAATCCACTCAAAAAAACTATCTAATTAAATATGTAAAACATAAGATCATTGTGTAAAACACATCTTCTAAACACAAGGCTCCAATCTTTGGTGGAGATCTTCCAAAGGATCTTGGGATCTTTGGATCCAGAGGTCTTTGGAATCATCATCATCATTTCAGCCATAGGACGTCCAGTGGACAAAGGCCTCCCCCATCTATCTCCAAAAAGGTCAGGTTGAAGCGGCCTGCATATATATACAGCGTTTCTCTGCGGTCTTTGGAATGCTGTCAAAAATGTATAATAAAACTAGCGGCTTCGCACGTAAATTACACCCGTGCGAAGCCGGGGTGGGTTACTAGTTACATATATAAATGATAAATAAATATTCGGGACATTTTTGCACACACGGTCATCTGACCCCGGACTAAGCAAAGCTTGTGATATGGCTGCCCAATAGAACAAACACAAATTTTTATCACATAAATGTTTGCCCTAGGTGGGAATCGAACCCACGCCCCCAAGCGCAGAAAGCAGGTTCACTACCAACTGGACCAACGGGCTATCCATAGCTATCTATACACAAACCTTCCGTAAAAAAAAATCTGATGGTGAAAACCGCATCAATATCCGTTGCGTGGTTTAGGAGGAGTTAGCGGTTATACAGACAGACGCGGAAAGCAACTTTAATTTATACTATGTAGAGATAGAGATAGAGAGATTGAAACTCCAAGAAATATAAGTGTTGAGGATGACATTAACCGAAATCATTCTACTTTATTTATATATAGTACATATATAGCTTGAAAAACTTAACCACGTCCTAAAACAAGCAAAACAGCGGCGATCAGCTCTATTCTCTCTTCTTTTTTTTCATCATTCGTTAATTATTGCACCTCACTGTTTAAAAAGTTTCCGCATCGCCCGTTCCGTTTATAATTCGCAAACTATATCGATATCCCGTTACTCGATTATAATCGGCAATAATTCATCGGATAGAACGACTAGGAAGCTTGTAATCGTGGCATAATAGTTAATTGCTTATTTCTCTTGCCTCAATATAATAGGGATGGGGGCTTAGCTTAGAAACAGTTAGACAATAAAATTATCGTTAAACTCATAGTCGATTGTAGTTCACAATAATCAACTTATTCGATAGTAACTCGTAACTTCTCCATTTTTGAAAACTGGCAGGTATACGAATAGCTTTTCTTGGGTGCCGAATATTTTAAAGATGTAGGTACTTAAATAAAATCCAATTGTGGCATTCGGTTTTTGAACGACACTTTTTTATTCTGTAGCGAACTGTCACTTTCTGACAGAAGATGATCAGATGATAGCGCGCGCTTATTGCAGTTTGCACAAAAAGTTTTCTTATCATTGAGGTTCAAACTTTTCAGACAAAATTCTTGGTTTAATGTATCCTTAGCCGCAGCAACCTAGGGGCACATTCCCGCCATAAGATTTTCCATACATTGTAGGCACCTATTTTTTGTATACATGCAAATATTATTACAAAAATATACCTAGTCATGAAATGGTTTTTATCATTTCCTTAAATAATATCTCTTTCCATGTTTATAAAACTTTTTTTTATCAGTGAACCTATTTCATAAAAATCCTTTTAAGAAATACTAATACAAAATCATAACTGCTGTAAAATGTTCTTGATTACAAATGCGTTACGCTGCGCAGGCGCATCGGCACAGTTTGAATAATAGTAACACATCGGCTATCGAACCGGCTGCTAGGGCAACATAACGGTGCCATCGCTTCCCGGTTACTACCAACTTACAGTTCCCGGCTATTCAGAAGGCACGATAGGGGCAATACTGATATATTATATGCAATGTCATAGTTGACATATTAAATTATCCTCATTATCGTTATGTAAGTTTATTGCAGACAATAGAGATGCGCCATGAGACAGTTGGCGGCATAGTGATCAGTCTCATTCGTTAAAATATAATTATAATACAAAACGTACTACACATACCTAATTGTTTTAACTACCATAAAAATAGTGCGTGGCGGCCATCGAGATACAATTCCTATAGAGTCACAATCTCTCAGTGAAAACATAGTCAAAAAACGTCCGCGCGTCACTGTGCATACATTGTATCAATTATATACTTCACAATGCCACATTTACTCCAATTTAGACGCTATGTCGCTTGCTTAGTGTTCAACGTTAGTTGTCCGCTATGTCATCGTAGCTCTGGCATCGCGTGGTGCTGTAGTCGGATCGCGGTTACCTTGTATGTAACCAAAAAGTCTGCGCAATTCGTAGCTTGCGCCGAGTTTTGGTTCGGACATTTTTTTGTCACGATTGTGACTCTATATGTATTGTATCTCGATGATGGCGGCGCAGCATCTGACACAGTTACACAGATATTAGACTGACAGCGTGCTATGCGACAGAGAGAACTCTACAGGGTTTAAAAACCAAAGTTTCCTGAATTTAGCTGTACATCTCACTCTTTTTCCCGAAGTTATCTGAAAACCCGCTTACTGTACATAACTAAACAACACTTGGCATGGTGGAGATGCTGGGATTACTTATAACAAAGTTATTATATAAGGTCTGGGAAGGAAATGGGTGCATACCTAACGGTGTTAGTCATTAGGTTCTAGATCGTTCATCTGTAGCATTTGCGATCTTTTGTGTTGTATGGGAACTTGCTTGCTTGTGGCTGAGTGACCAACCCTGGAGTCCAACCAGCAAGTAACCAAAATAGATTGGATTAAATGGGCATTTTTTTTTTTGATGCTATATGTGGCAAACAAGCAGACGGGCCGCCTGATGATAAGCAGTCACCGTCGCCTATAGATACTTGTAACACCAGAGGCATCACAAATACGTGGCCGACCCTTAAGGACTCTTTTAATTCGCCTTTAGAAGAAGAGCCCTTTGTATCTTCTCGCTAACAGCGGAAGTTAACTCATTCCACATTTTGCAGGTGTGAATCGCACAGTATGAGAGTTCCACTGATCTATGATGTCTGGAATGGCCAACATGAACCGAGGCGCCACTAAAGCTCAACGAAATCATCATGCTTTATCTGTCGTTCTTAAACAAGGACCTACTATTTAATGTTTCATCTGCAACACGGTAGCTCTCAGTTTTAAAGCTACAGTTATTTATCTAAATGTCAACCAAACTGAATGTTGAAGACATTGCTGATCCACTTGGTTAGAGTTAGGTCACAAACACTTTCCCAAATTGACCTGCTAATGCCTTCAAGGCGTGCCCTGGCGTCTACGTATTTCTTAGATGGATTACTCTACCAATAATTTCAAGACGCTTTCTGTTTCGCACCTACGCAAACGTACTTGAAATACTTCGGAAAAGTAATAAAGATGTTATTTCATCACCAAACCACGCAAGTAGCTATGATATAACATTGTTATTGACAAGAAATGCCGAATGACAGGTCAGGAGTTAACGATGCCAGCGACATAGTTGAGAGTCATCATAGCCATTGTACTGCTGACTTTTATTTACATAACCTTATTAGTTAAATTGATTCTAGCTACATAAGAGCGTGATTTTTTCTTCATCGTGTAGATTATAATGCTTAAATTAGGTATGATTGGGGTGGCTTTTGATGATTATAACATTTTTGTATCAGATCATGACGGAAGCTTTCGGCAGTTGACCTACACGAACTGAGTTATTTATATTAATTTTTATTTTCATACTCGACTTTTTGTTGTATGCATCCGTAAGCTACAAATTGTATTCGTCGTTGTTTCTTTATTCTTCTTTGGATGAATAAATAATAATAGATCTTTTTCTTCTTTATTCTTAGTGGATCTAAATGAAGTCTTAAATTTTTATCGGCTAAAACCTTCGACGAAAGTAAGCGTCGAAGGCTAAAACTACAATAATTTATATCGAACGCCCGCGCAGGCCTATAAAAAGTTAGTGGACCAGCTTGACCTTCATTGCAGCGACTGGAACACAAAAGCTCTGAATTGTGGTAAAAACATTATGACTTACTAGCAAGGTGCCTTGAAATTCTGTTAGGAAAAGAAAATTTAATCGATCAAGTTAGGTGTATAGGTATTTTTACGCGGATTAGTCCACGTTTGACCACTAACTCGCCTGTAGGTAAGCGACGATGTGGTCGAAGATGAAGCACGCAGACTTAGAAGATACTCAGGCCTTGAAAAGGCCCAGTTAATATCTCTCAGTAAACAAGGAAGCGAGCAGGTTGTTCTAATCTTTGGCTGTACGGATTAGAAACGTAGTATCGAAACGTTTGGTACGTATCCAAGGAAAATCCACAATGTATGGGTGGTAGTGGCCGTTTTCCTAAATTTCGTTATTCATTTACACAGGGCAACGATTTTCCGTCCAGCGTAATTATTCAAACACTAAATAACTACCTAAAGTAGGGCCTAAAGTAGGGCCAATTTATTAGATCACATTTGATACTTCAACAAAATTCAAAAACTTAACATTGCAACGATATATTTTACCAAAGATAGAACTGCACAATTGTTTAATTTTAGGCAGTTAAATATCCATTTATTTACTGTAATAATGACAAAACAAAGCAATTTTACGATTTATTTGACAAATAAATAATAGACTGACAAATGTGATAATTATATTAAATTGGCCCTACTTATGCTTTTATAACAGTCTATCTATGGGACATTGGCGGAGTTGAAGAATCTTCATTCTTCACGGGAGCCACAAACTAAGAGTTGAAGTTGAAGTTTGCTTTAATAAACACAAATCTAAAAGAAAGCCCACATATAGCCCGTAATAGTCCACTATATCTACCTACATACAAAATACAAATCACACATGCATCGACGTTTCAAGGTATTTTCTCCCATTTCACTTGGATACCTCTTTCGAATACTGAATCAGAGCTTGGGCGTTAAACGATGAATATTTAGTTATTTATACGGTTTCTAGGAATATATCGACTTGAAAATGAGGATTGTGCAATGGAAGGAACTGTTAATTTAATTTACTTTCATGTCATTGCTAAGTAATGCTATAAGAAAGCTTATAATTTGAGTTTTTTTTTTGTTGTTTTTATTTGCTTTTACATTAAACACTGTTTTAAACTATCACTGTTTTAAACTATCACTGTTTTAAACTATCACTGTTTTAAACTATAACTTTAGTGCTATTATATACTCGTTTACATAACGTCCCTTTATTTATTTAGCATTCTAGTTCTAGTCTAATGTAAGGCTTATAAGTAATTTACTTCGCACTTAAATTTCTACGTCTATGTATGTACTACATCATTAATCATTTCAGCCGTAGGACGTCCACTGCTGGACATAAGCCTCCCCCATCGATCTCCAAAAGGGTCGGTTGGAAGCGGCCTGCATCCAGCGTTTCCCTGCGGTCTCTTTTTGGTCGTATGTCCATCTTGTGGGTGGACGTCCTACGCTGCGCTTACCGGTCCGTGGTCTCCATTCGAACACTACATAGCTATGTTTATTATATGTCTATTATTTAGAGGTTTAGTATTATAATACATCATCATAACCAGCCTTTTAGCAGTCCACTGCTGGATTTTTAGCCTACCCCCGAAAGGGTGATTGGGCCATATCCACCACGCTGGCCCAGTGCGGATTGGTGGATAGGTTATAATACATATCTGCCGTAATATATAGCTACTAATGCTAATATAAATAGGCATTTTGCATAGGCAAGCTTTTTAATTTCATGCTAGACAGAGAGCGCACTATACTGAGCCGTGACGTCACGCCTCAGGAGCACCATACAAATGCTATACTATCACATGCTTTGCGTGAAAGGGATAGAGCATCCCCACCCTATCGTCACCTTAAACTTTAAATACTCATATCTCACAACTCTCAACACATATTTTTAAGTTACAATCCAGATCTGGACCGGTAATAGATATAATGTTTTGTAAGATTGTAATTTGTGTTGTGTATATAAGAATAAAATAATAAAAGTCTCCGATTAGATAAACAGATTTGAGTTTTAAACTCGCACGTAAGTATAAATTTACTAAATATCTACTGTTTATTAATGAATCTGTTCCACTTCCGATGCGTATCGTAAAACGATAAATTCGCTGCCTTAAAACAATCTTATAAAAAAAGTAATTAAGCTGCGAGAGCTATAATTAAATGTGAAAAAATATGTCGGAGTAGCGAGCCATGAGAGAGACAAACAATAACTGAGTGCCTGAGCGTTTCTTTTTTTAATTCTAGTTTTTTTTTTAAAGTCCAGTGGCGCGTGTCGGCCTGTGCCGTTAACCGATACTGCAGTGCAAGTACCGTTCTTTATCGATCGTCAAATTCGCTAAAATGCCATAGAATCGATCACAGCGAGTACTGAAAAAATTGCATATTATCGAATTTGACGACCTCAACTGTCAATTTGACGATCGATAAAACAACGGTACTTATCCCTGGTTCCGATATCATGCGTATTGGTTTAAAAAAGTTGAGATATTGATACTTGATCTTGGTTGCTAGTTTTCTTATGAAATAATCATTGTTGATACGCTTTTGTGTGTGTTGCCAGTGATGATACACGAAACTGAAACGTAGTTTCTCACTATGGGTAGCAAAAACAAGCTCAAATTCGCACAACGAGCTATGGAGAGGATTGCTCAGGGTTTCTCTACAAGATCGAATCAGAAATGAGGAGACCCGAAGACGAACGAAAGTTACCGATATAGCCCACCGGATTAGCAAGTTGAAGTGGCAGTGGGCAGGACACAGCACGCAGGACAGATGGGTGATGGGGCCGAAAGGTTCTATGGATGCAGGTCGCTTCCAACCGGCCCATTTGGAGATCGATGGGGGAGGCCTATGTCCAGCAGTGGACGTTCTACGGCTGAAATGATAAATACGCTTTTATATGTTTCTTTTGTAACTTTGTGAATAAATCTTGGATGTCGAATTCAACTTACTTCTAATATTTGTATCGATTTGATACTTCGCAAGTATAAATAATCCGGATGACCAAATATGGATGGATAATGGAACTCTTCAAGGACTACTAGTAACTCCTTGAGTTAGAACTCCTTTGTTTTGTTTCATCGAGTCACAACTACGAAGTCTTCACAGGAAGTCTTGATTCGATTATTTATTCATTTGATCATTTTTTTTCTCACCGTGAAAAGCGAGTTTATTCTATTGATATACAAAATAGTCACGTATATCTGTTACCTAACTATAGTAGTCTTGCATACTAAACTGTCAGCAGAATATATTACTAATACCTTGCTCATTACTAATTTAAGTGTTGCCTCGAGCGGTGCACATGCGATAAATTAGGTATACATTACCATAAAAATGTCATATGATTGAGTGTTACCTAATCGAGTATATCTAGCGAGTGTTGAATACATTTCTTTTTTAATATCAATAAGTATTTTAAGCTCGATTATCCGCGTATGACTGTTTAATTTACAAATCTTACCTACCACTTTTTTTGCCTAGCTCCCCTGATATACATAATCAAGTCTCTCCCATCTCTTTCGAGACAGTGCGATCACCCGCCAGATTTGACCACTGTATCAGGAACGCGTCGAGGTCATTGCACCAGCATTTTTTCGGCTTGCCTGGGCTCAGAATCCTGGAGAAGAAGTCCTGCGTGATCTTCTAGGCCCATCTGTCAGGGCGCATCCTGGCCCAACCCCACTTTAATTTGGCATCTTCGATGTCAACATCAGCGATTCCAGTAATTGAACGCAGCGTGTTTAGACTCGGTTTGTCCTTTTGATTGTTAGGACGCTGCGTGCCATTGCTTTTTGGCATACCCCAATTTTGATCTTCTTAGAATCGGTCAATAAACAAGTCTGGGCACCGTAAGTTAGGACGGGCAGGATGTCGATGACTGTGCGCTTTAATGACAAAGGAAAGTCGCCCTTCATAAGCTCTTTCATAGACCAGTAGCTCCTCCAAGATTTTTTGACGCAGCGGTAAATTTATTTATCCTGACGGTTTTCGAAGGCAACTGGCCCAAATATATGTATTCATTGTCATTTTCTGCCCATCTACCATGACCTTACGCTTTATGCCATTTGTCATAATTCGGTATGTAAAGTTTTTTTTTGGTATTTTTTTTATATTTTTATTTCGTAGATAAGGCTATTTTAAGAAACTAATTTCAATATTTTTGTTTTCTATTGAGTAGTTATTTTACAATATTTTTTTGGAAATTGAAATTATGTGACTTCACCATATAGCACAAAATTTCGTTGCGTTGAGAAGCCTAAAAAAGCACCCCATATTGGCAGCCCTGAAAAAAACCAGACAGTCAAACCACAGAAATGAAAAAATATTCTATTCGGTGTGACGAACAGTGTGTCAAATGTATAATATTTTTATTCTTAAAAGGCACAGAAAATAAAATGCTACAATGTGACGTCATTTAGAGGACAATGAAAGTCGAATTATTTCTTAGTTTTATGTTAAAATAAATGGCATCTTATCGTTTTAAAAGATCGGAGTAGAAAAATAAGGGTTAGTAACATAAAATCTCGAAATGGTTTGGGAATTGGCATAGGTTAATTTTTTTTTGCATACCGAATTGTGAGTCCAACTTTGTGGCCGTGCTGAGATCTTGCAGCATCTTTTGAAGCTCATCTGCTGTAGAGGCGAACCTGTACCTTCCACTTACCTATAAAAACTATCACAAGTTATGAAATATATTTCTATATAATTCCGTATTTTATACAATCATTTGACATTTTCATAATCGTGCAAACATGTGTACCTTTATTGTAAAAGAATACTCTTTTGTGCGCTCAGGCTTTGCAAATTATTTAAACATCTCACCGCACGTAATTACCGCCTACTCGATAATCTCAAAACTTGACGCGTCTCATCCCTACATTTCGTGCCTCGGGCTATAATTCGATATTTAAAACGAGACCACAAAACGCTCCACATTCAGCCGGCAAATTACTATAATCACAACACCGTCTGTGTGCAACTGACCTTATTCCTGTCAGCTGTTTGACACGCCTTTGACTTTCGAACGACGAGCTCCGTACATCGAGCACATACCCTCTGCGATCGACCAGTAATTTAGCTAAAATGTTTCTTCTTGGTAAAATATCAGTTCAGTATGATGACAACACTAACGATGTATAGATAAATGTGAGGTTTTGGCGCCAACGCGGAAAAAACATGTCGGCTCGTTGGATTATTTTCCTAAACTTTCGTATTTTCGAGTGTTAATGTGTACTAAATGGTGAATTATTATTCATTAAGTGCTCGTAAACGTGCTCGAGTGTGGGCAAGTGATATAACGAGGTGAAACGTGTCTTTTCGTGTTGTTTCCAAAACTCCATAGGAGCCTCTTGTAAAGTCTCCACCACTTTACAGGGGCATGAGCTCGACTTGACCGTGACTTACTTAGCTTGACTCTGACTGTGACTATGACTTGTTTGACGCTATTAAGACAAAGTAAACTGTCTAATATTACGAGTAAAGGACATTGAATCCACGCTCATGACAACTTTAACAAAATAGATAAATGTCGGCTCGTATTATTTTCGTTGTTTTTTTTCCGTTGTATTTTCGAGTATTAATGTGTTATAATGATGGATTATTATTTATTAAGTTCTCGTGAACGTGCTCGGGTGTGGTGAAGTCACAAGTGATATAACGAGGTGAAACATGTCTTTTCCTGTTGTTTCTAAAACTCCATAGGAGCCTGCCATAAAGCCTCCACCACTTTACTGGGGCATGAGTTTGACTTGACCGTGACTATGACTTGTTTGATGCTATGAATACCATGTAAACATGGTTAATATTACGACTGAAGGACATTGCACCCACGGTCATTATAAAATAAGTTTTGTAAAATAGTACAACACTAATGATCTATAGATAAAGCTGGACTCAAGCTGGAGAGTTTTGGCGCGAACGTGGAAAAAAACCTTTCGGCTCGCTGTATTATTTTCCTAAACTTTTGTATTTTCGAGTGAGTGAGCGAAATCGGTCGATTGATTTAAAGTTAACTTGTACTAAACATTACTCACTTTGCAATAAACATTATTGTAGTCGAATAATCGACAATTTATATCGACTAAAATTAAGATCAACAAACTATGGCCACATGACTATTTTACATAGCAGCCTTTTCTAAAAGTTTCTCGCTTTGTGCTTAGCCTTTTTACCTGTAATTTTCAAAACAATTTTCTACACCTTGATTGTAATAATCACACATTTTACGTAATCATTCATTATCAACAAAAACTTAATGTTGCCCGGTTAAAATAATTAACCCTAATCAAAGATGGCGGCCGGCTGTCAGAGCAACTTTTTTTAAAGTTTTATGGCCACTGGCGTTACGCAATCCAGCCATAGTTACTGGATAAAAATAAATAAACAGGAAACTCGGGGTTTTCATTTATATCTAACAAGGGTCGAAGACCTATGTTACATCATTGGAACCTAGGAAAGAGGTTTAAATCTGGTTTTATTAATTGAGTAAGTACTAGTTTACTCTTCTTTTATGGGAAGACGTTTGGATCCAACAGGAATATAAAAAAAAAAAAAAATGTCAGTCTCCATTTAGTTTTAATTCGGTATTATTATGAATACGTACTCTCCATGCTACAAGTGGCCGATGCGATGGGGCCGAAAGGGTGGCCGAAAGGGTTGGGAATGGAGACCACGGACCGGCAAGCGCAGCGTAGGACATCTACCCACAAGATGGACAGACGACCTAAAAGAGACCGCAGGGAAATGCTGGATGCTCGCTTATAAGCGGGCAGTTAGAACTGGCCCTTTTGGAGATCGATGGGGGAGGCCTATGTCCAGCAATGGACGTCTTATGGCTGAAATGATGATGATAACTCTCCATAATAAGGTTGTCTGGAAGAGATCACTTGTAGTGATAAGGCTGACAATTATTATTGATTCACTAATTTTAAGTTGTTTTTATCTTTAGTATGTCATTTTTGGTGTGAACAATAAATACCTAAAGAGTTATCTATCTATATCAACTTTTTCAAAGGCGTCATTCCACGCCTGAATGCATACAGAATACAGAATACAGCTTACTTTCCTAGGTAATAAGTCTTCGGTTAGCAATAATAATATTAATTGTTCTCACGACCAGAAAGCAATACAATATCCACATACCACTACTCAGACGTTTTCTCAGTAAAACTGTCAAACACTTGAACAATTGGCTTAGTTATTAATTCGGTGAAATGAATTTTATTTTTTAATTCCTAAAAGGCACAGATAATAAAATGCTACACCGTGACGTCATTTAGAGGTCAATGAAATTCGAATGATTTTTTATTTTTATGTTAAAATAAATGGCATCTTATTGTTTTAAAAGGTCAGAGTAGAAAAATAAGGGTTAGTAACATAAAATCTCGAAATGGTTTTGGAATTGGCATAGGTTGATTTTTTTAGCATACCGAATTAGATTAGTTAATATTATTCGCATCCTTGCTAACATCAAAGCTCCAGACATCACCAAAGTACAATGCCATAAACCGTACTTTGTTAAATATAAAATCTTAACCGTCGCGTCTATTTATATATTTGAAATTTGCAATTTTGTGAAAAAATACCCCGAATACTTTAAAAAAGTTTCCGAAAACCCTCGAAACCATCCGCTCAGGTTTAAACACAAATTAGTAATACCAAAATGTAGGTTAGAAATGCATAGTAGTGGCCCTCATGCAATGGCCATAAAACTATACAATAAATTACCTGACGACTTAAAGAGTGACGACAATGAACAAAATTTTGCAAAGAATCTTAGAAACATATTAATTAGAAAGTGTTATTATTCCGTTGAATAAAACAGATCGGGCCGCTCCATATTTCTGCACCATATTTATATAAAATGCCATACCCTAATTGGGTCATTGTGTTTAGATAAGTTTCACCTATTTAGCATAATGTGCAATAAATGATTTGACTTTGACTTTAGTTGACTCGCATAAACTTGCAAGAAATGAGAGGCCATACATACTGACCAGTGACCATAGTCCATCTTCTGAGGACCATACGTACGCGCTTTTTTCTGACTGTGTGGCCATGTTCAAGATAGAGATTCCGCAAGGACGTTTTATACCCTAAAGACTTCCACGAGATTCTGCCCTACACCACAGATTACATAACAGTACAAGTATCTACACTGAAATTCTGCCAGAATCTGCCAACTTAATAGTAGATCGATGTTCGTACCAAAACTTTAGGGTTGTTGAACTAAATAATCCAAAGCATTTTCTACTAGCATGATATTCGTTTTAGTGTGTCATTTATTTGCGATAGTGCCTTCCTCGGTAATTTCTAATCTTTCATGGCACTGTACGTAACAAAATGTCTAAAATATGTTTGTTACAAATTCTTCCTATATAAGTAGGAAGGCAAATGAAGATGACGGCCTACGCCATAATACGCTGTAGATAGATAGTTATAAACTCTGTATTAAACCTCTTTAGAAAAAATAATAACGAGTATAAGAATAGGGATATTGACAAAATTTTGCAATGGCCTTTAATTTAAAGAATATGGTGCATATTCACTTTAAAAAATACTTTTACCTCCATTAGTTCATTTATTGAATAATTATTAGCTCTTTTTATTTCAATTTTTAAATGACGCATCAAAACGCGCCAAATCGACGTTGTGACGTCAATATACTTAACTACAGAGTTGCGTTCAAGGCATGCGATAGAATAAAGCACCACCGTTTACAACATCATCGTCAGTGTGAAAAACAACCGAGACACAACTTAGCTGTTACGAGTATTTGAGCGTACACTTCAGTTGCAATTGAACAATAGAAAAATCGATGGTTAAAAAAACACTGATGTTCATCTGTCATTCATTTTCAAATCTCACTCTAGGTGCCCCGAACGCATCTTTCGAACGGAATCTGCCCATTATATTACTCTATGCTGCCCATGTAAATAAACAAACATCTGTCACAGTCGGCCGTGAAATGCTGCCGTTGTTGTTATTTATTTGTAAAATTATTTAGTTGAAAATGGATCGTAAAACTTATCATTGGTGTGTAGTGCCTCAGTGTCCTAATGTTTCGAATGCAATACTTGCGAAATTATTCATAATTGTACCGTCTAAAGCTGAAATACGAAGAAATTGGTTGTGACTTGAAAGAAGATAGAATGCTTCACAAATATTAACAACTTCGTCGATTTACGTTTGTGAAAATCATTTTGAAGTGAGTATCACCATAATAAACTCGTTCTATACTGAGAAATTCAGTAAACTTTTACAGAAAATGGATTTGATTTCGATCTGTTTGCTTTGTTTTGTTTTGGTTGTGCTGTCATAACCATATTGACGTCACGCACTGTGATTGGATTTTCGAGTCACGTGACACATAGATAAAAAATCGTGATTTTGAAATCGAAATAATTAAATTTAGGAGTGATTATTATTATTGAAAAAATATTGAAAAAATCTCTTAATATAAAACCTTTCAATATAGCTAGGTTTCATATTTTATTTCCACCAGTGTCAAATACCCTATTATATAAAATAGATAGAAACTCTTTATTGTGTACACCAGAATCCAAAATTACATACGGAAGAAAAAAAATCCGAGGGTGGCCAATTCGGTATGCTAAAAAAAAATTACCTATGCCAATTCCAAAACCATTTCGAGATTTTATGTTACTAACCCTTATTTTTCTACTCTGACCTTTTAAAACAATAAGATGCCATTTATTTTAACATAAAACTAAGAAATCATTCGACTTTCATTGACCTCTAAATGACGTCACATTGTAGCATTATATTTTCTGTGCCTTTTAAGAATAAAAATATTATACATTTGACACACTGTTCGTCACACAGAATAGAATATTTTTTCATTTCTGTGGTTTGACTGTTTGGTTTTTTTCAGGGCTGCCAATATGGGGTGCTTTTTTAGGCTTCTCAACGAAACGAAATTTTGTGGTATATGGTGACGTAACATAATTTCAATTTTCAAAAAAATATTGTAAAATAACTACTCAATAGAAAACAAAAATATTGAAATTAGTTTCTTAAAATAGCCTTATCTACGAAATAAAAATTAAAAAAAATACCAAAAAAAAACTTTACATACCGAATTCGCCATTTTAGTAGCAGCTACCTACTTTGTAGGTTTGAGTTCGTGCGGCTGGCATCGAGATACAGTACATATAGATTCACAATCCTGGCAAAAAAAAACTGAACCAAAACTCTGCGCACGCTATGAATAGCGCAGACTTTTTTGTTAGTTAATAGTAAATGTGGCATTGTGATGACGCTCGGACGTTAGGAATAGTATCTCGATGGCGGCTGGGTGTTATTTTTCCATCATGTACTGGCCACTATGTTTATCGGTGAATTTTCTACTGGTTATAATTATATAGGTACTGCCACTCCATAATCTTCCTACCTACCATGGTTATAATGGGCTCAATAATCTGTCAATGATGGTCCTAGAGCCAGATTATAAAGTTTTGTTTGGAACTTGTGCGTAGCCGAGGAGTGTGTGAATGCAAAATGTCACGGACGTTTTAATAATTATAAATATTGAACGATACCTATCTGTTATTCTAGGTTACCTTGAACTATACTAAAACTGTGCTTCCAACCTGCAGGGGCCCTGGATTAGGTAGCGTTAGATTATTAAATTTTACTAAGATATTCGCCAAAATCTGAGTTGCAAAAATGCAATTTAGTGTTCAAATCACTCTGCTCTGGGTTGGGATGATAGTTGTCTTTGTCTTTTTGTATGTTTCAAGGCATCTGTGATACAGGGAATTATAGTGGTGAGCCATTTGTATTTATTTATTCAATTAGCACGGTTTAAACACCAATTACACTAATGACAGACAATAATATTACATAATAATAGAATTTAAATACCTACCAGATTAACTAATTACATGTCCAAGAGTATATTTTTGTCACAGTAAGTATATAATAACAATAGATACAATTGGTGAATATAACAAAATTACAAAACAAATAAAAGGTTGTTAATGTCGTTATACAATAAATAATTACCGTGCAAAAATGTCAAAATAAATGGTTGTCTATAAAAAATAATTAATAAAAAATAAAAAAGTATTTTTTTTAAATTTAATATTACAATACAATAAATAGTTACCAAGATGTATGCCATAAGAGTGAAGTATTAATAAAAAAAACTCTTGGCCCACAGAGGTAATGTTTTTTGAGTATAAACCTTCGCCGGTATCCGTGGCTAATTTAAACCGATACCGGGATCCGTGGATACAAACCCATTTGTTTGCTAGTACCCTTAGTCCCAGATTTGATAGTTTTCGAAAACTTTTTTCGTTCACGTATTGTTCCATACATTTTAGCGTAGTATTTATATTCTCTTTGCATTGTAGTAAAGAGCCTCCAGCGGAAACGCGGAGGAACTAAAATCGGTAGTAATCGGCGGTACAGATTGCTTCACTCTAATACGAAAAAAGTTTTCGAATACCTTTCAGCCCAGCAATGTATAGAACAATACGTAAACAAACGTAGCTTACGTTTCGATTGGTATTTTAAACGATTTAAGCAAGAAAATTAATGGATAACCTGTGGAATGTCACACCATAACTCTTATGCTGCTTTTCTGATTTGTTGTGGTACGATTTCACGTCGCAAATTGTCACAGTAAAATTTTTAAATTTTTTTGGAGCCATATATGACACCATTTGAATGGCTTAAATTTTGCGAATGTACTTGGTTTCTTTGTGTAGTTGTTCTAAGGTGTTGTCATTGATTTTTTGGGTTCCGTACCCAAAGGGTAAAAATGGGACCCTAATACTAAGCCTACGAAGTCGGTCTATCTGTCCGTCTGTCCGCGGCTGTATCTTTCGAACCGTAATAGATAGCCAGTTGAAATTTTCAAAGAATATGTAATGTTACGGCGGATTAACTATGAAATAATAAAAAAGTCAAAAAGTAATAACGAAACGGGGGTATACAATATACATACAACAAACGTCATCATCATCATCAGCCGGAAGACGTCCACTTCTGAAAATAGACCTCCCCCTTTAACCTCCACACTGAACGACAGCCCGCCTTTTGCATCCACTGGATACCCGCGTCTCTCACAATGTCGTCGGTCCACACAACAAACGTATTTTTGTATTACCTATTTCTAATGTAAAAACGGTAATACATACAAGCGTCAAACTTGGCATGATGATAGTACACACATTAAAGTATAACAACAAATAATAAATTATGGCCAAGTGCAAGTCGGTTTTAAATATCTGTTCACCACCGGTTCTCGTACGATCACCGAAGTGAAGCAACGTCGGGCGCGGCCGGTACTTGGATGGGTGACCGCCTGGTCGTTGATGGTTGTCTTTTTGCACTATTTTTTGTACTTAGGTAGCTAACAAGTTATGTGGTGGTACGGAACCCTCAGTGTGCGGGCCCGAGTCGCACTTGGCTGGTTTTATTAAATTTTCACGCTGTTCACTAGTGACAAAACTTGCTGGTATCTCATAAACAGTACGTATACCAATCCCGCATGCTGATCACGTAGTGCCGATAGTTTAGTGCCCTTCGGTCCCTTGATGCAACGATCGTAATCGTAATCGCATTCGTATGCGAGAAGCGACTGAGACGGGAAATAAACTAAACATTTTTGTTTTGTGATTTTTGAATATTGACAGAGGGTCTTACAAGTGGCACTTATTGCAACTAATCGCTTCTACGAGACACGTTGATCTACCTACTTTGATCACGAGATCTATCTACTGGTTAGACATAACCAGTAGATAGATACGTTTTGTCACAA
The DNA here is from genome assembly GCA_914767915.1 of Agriopis aurantiaria. NCBI lineage: Eukaryota > Metazoa > Arthropoda > Insecta > Lepidoptera > Geometridae > Agriopis > Agriopis aurantiaria. The sequence goes on from OU612005.1 coordinate 10,685,988, forward strand.
GGAAATGTTGGTAAAATTAAATAAAAAAACATAACTAATATCATAAATAACTAGGTATATGAAGTATATATGATTGAGATGCCTTTTGCTTGTGACAAAAAAGTCAAACCAGTAGATATCATCATCATTGCAGCCATAGGGAGTCCGCTGCTGGACATAGGCCTGCCCCATCGATCTCCAAAAGGGCCGGTTGGAAGCCACCAGGTGCATCCAGCGTATAGATCAGCGTAGTAGATATATTTTGCATGTTTTATAACTTTTTTTTTAATGCCATGGGTGGCAAACAAGCAGACGTGCTGCCTGATGGTAAGCAGTCAATGTCGCCTATGGATACTTGTAACACCGGAGGCATCACAAATACGTTGCCGACCCTTTAGGACTCGATTAACTCGTCTTTTGAAGAACCCCATGTTGTAGCTTCTCGGAAACACCGCGGAAGGTAGCTCATTCCACATTTTGCAAGTATGAGGCAAGAAGGATCGAGTGAATCGGACAGTGTGCGATTTCCACGTCCTTGATATTCACAGGTCTAACACATACACACTCACAGGTCTAAGGTCACAGGCATTTCTTTATACTTAATACAAAGAGTTTGGACCTTACATTATAAAACACAGTTATAAAATGTACTTAATAGAATTTTTGTCCATGGTTTATGTCAAGCAAACAAACTAAGTATCAAAATTATTTTACAGACTAAATTGGTAGATCTGTGGACTAACTGACTATAATTATTCAATGTTGTCATCATTTATTTCTTTCTTAGTGTTATCTTGTTACAAAATGCGCTGGTTTCATTAGAAGGTTTATGTAGGATTCGCTATGGCAGGGTTTTCTATAGTAGGTATCCTAATAGTATTTGCTATTTCTACCGCAATAATATTTAATAACCTACAGATGAACCTATTTTAAGTAAACTCTTCAAATTATTGACTTCTTCGATTGTCATTAACTAGATGACAAATGACAATGGCGGATATGCATGCAAAACAGCAAAAGATGCTACAAAATTGACTCTAAACTTTGCTATTTATTTATTTTGCTTCAATGTTTAGTTTGAACGCTATACGGAATAATTCAAAGCAGGATTTCATTGCAATACTCGACTACCTATCGTTCACAAGCAACTGTTTGTATGAACGAATAACAGATAATCTCATGGTGATACTACGAACGCAGTTTCGCTGGCCGCGGAGTGGTGACAAATTTTTAGTATGAACTAAATCAGACTTCAATAGCAATTTACAAATTTAAAGTGAAATATTCCAACCTTCAATCTAAATTATTTAAGTGAAAAATCCAAGTTTTCAAAATGGCAGATGATAATCCAGCAGAAGGTACTGACATCACAACAACTGGTGCAGGTGATATTGAAGGAGGACCAGTGCTGGGGGAAGGGGGGCCAGAAATAGTTGAAGGAGAGCAACCAATAGTTACAGGTGAGCAAGAAAAAGTTGAAGGTGATCAAGAAAAGATTGAAGGTGAGCAAGAAAAGGTTGAAGGTGAGCAAGAAAAGGTTGAAGGAGAGCAAGAAAAGGTTGAAGGAGAACAAGAAAAGGTTGAAGGAGAGCAAGAAAAGGTAGAAGGAGACCAAGAAAAGGTGGAAGGTGGAGAAGGATTGGTTGGAGATGGAGGTGAAGGAGCTGGTGAAGTTCAGGGTGAACCTGTTGAGGCAATAGAAGATGAACAAGTGGAAGGTGGAGAAATGCTAGGAGAACAAACGACGACAGGAGAAGGGCAATCTTCAGTTCCCGATGAAATGATGGGGGAAGAAGAACAAATCCCTGAAGAACTTCCTCCGGATCCTTCCGCACCATTCGATTTATCTGATTCTAAAGAAGCAATAAAATTACCTTTCGAACTTAGCCCAGCTCAATTAGTCGTAGTTGAATCGCTTTGGGAACTCTACCAGAACCACACTCCAGCGTACTCAGATATAGACGGCTTTATCACTCCAAAAGAATTAGTTTACATGTTAAAAGCTCTTTTATTGATGACCTACACGCCAGAACAAATGGTAGAGATGATAGAATTTTGCGTAAGACCTCCACATCCGCATGGGCACATAAATTGGGAACAATTTCTGCACATAGTAACTATGAGACAAAGAGATTTCATTCTTGAAGAGCAAATACGCAAATCGCTGGAAGTCTTCGACCCTCAACACACGGGGATTGTAGATAGAGAACAGGTAAAAGATGTTATACTCAATCTCGGTTATAAAATGGCTCCGAAAATGGTGGACAATTTTATAAAGGAAGTTGACATAACTGGAGACGGTGAACTCAATATCGAAGATGTGGTCGGCACGATGTGTATTGATCTGAACCAGGAAGATTTACAGATGCTCAGAGATGCTGTTAACCCGCCCAAAGAAATTCCTAAACTTGAAGATATAGAAAGAGATATTGAAAAGGCCGAAGATGTAACTAGATATTGAAAATAAACGTATAGGCAGGTCTTCTTTAAATTTATTTTTCTCTTTGTTATACCTCTAAATTGATAGGTTTAGTAACCGGAAAACATCTTGATCATAAAACGGCGTAGTAGGGAAAAGTTGCCACGCGTACATGAACATGACAACGCGGACTCGGGCGGTCGAATTTACTCCCGAAGAATCTTAAATATTACACATATGCAAGAATGATGCTTACCGGTCATAGTACGTATGGCTTACGTATACATCCGTATCCGTAACCTACATTATTATAATACTAGATCGGTGCTATGTAACATGGAATATTATAAAAACGTCTCCAAAAATCAATGAGTATTTTAATTTTACTGGTAAATCATGGAAAACTGAAGACAAAGATGAACCTGTTTCAGTTATTTCATCGTTCAGTGTTTCAGTTGTTTGTCGGTTTACATCAGTCGCATTATTGGCGCAATTTTTTTTTACTTGCTTTTATTAGCTTTGTTCTCAATATGTCTTTTTTTTTGTTTCCTCCGAACTCCGTCATCTAAAAACCGAATTCGGAATTATTTTTTTTTATTTGAAATGAGATAATTGTTACTCTCAGATTAGAATATAAATTATGTATCATATATTTTATGTGTGTTGTGTATATATTATTATGTATGTGTGTGTGTTATGTATGTATTATGTATCTTCCCATATAAATTTCATCTAAATCGGTTTAGTGGTTTGGTTTAGAAATCAAAATGACTGAAAAAAATTACATGCCAAGTAAACGAAATAGCGTATTTTTACAAATTTTGAAGTCGGCTTTTTATAGGTATTTATTTTACGACTTTTATTGTATTATCTTGCAATGTTTGTATGTTAGTTTGTTTGTTTAGGTCAAATCTTGTTAGCTGAATTGGAACTACTTTCTCTTATCCTATGGAGTTGAATTTTTCATGTACGTATTACCCTTTTTACATTAGAGCTAATACAAAAATACGTTTTAAAAAACGTTTGTTGTATGGGGTATCTTACTTTTTGACTTTATTATTATTTCTTTGTTAATACACCCTTTGGGTACGTAACCCTAAAAACAATGAAGAAACAACGTCCTAGAGGCATCCATATGCAGTGCAGTCGTAAATAACCCAGTGGGAATACTGCGACGTACGCATGGCTTGCATGACAATGTGCAAGTTGTAAGCGGTAGGTGGTATTGCAATCAAAGTATTGCATCAACGGTCACACAGACGTGACTGCTCTAAGGTTATGGGGTCATTAAATTATGATCAAAAGACCATCAGGGGATTCTCCCCTGCTTTGTTTTACCAATGAAAATGTCAATTTTTCTATCGGACTGCCAGAGTGGGCGTGAAAACGTGACACCGTTTTGTAGTTGATATTCCGTAGACCCGTACGAAGCTCTTTGATTCCACTACTATGCGAACTGCTAGTCTGTGGAATGGGTGTTTCCCGATAGTTACAATTTGGGTATCTTCAAGCCGCGAGGGAATTAGTTTCTTCTAGGCAAGCGTGCTCCATCGTAGATCGCTTTCCATCAGGCGAGTTGGGGGTCAAACGTAAGCCTATTATTAAATTAACATTATTAAAAAAACACGGGATAAAACCAAGAGATATAGTAATCCAAAACAATGTTTAACATCAGGCAATCGTCATCAAAAGATAATCATATCATTCGCTAACACTAGTACTTTGAACCATTCGATTTTGAAATGTGCGAAAGGGACTTTTTGGAGACCCTCCGGCCACTTGTATCCACCACCAGGCTCCACAAGTGGAACCAAAGCATTTTGTCTGCTCTTGAATCCACCAGTTGATCCAGAGGTATTTTCTTTGCCTCTTAAATCCACCGATGCATCTAAATATATATTTCTTTCCTAATTAATCCACCGTTCACCACCAGGCTCCACCGGTGGAGCCAAAGCAATGTTATTCTGAAGTTAACTATGGTTACCTGGCGCATTCCTTCGTAACAATTGAATCAGATTTTATTAGGATACCGCTATGCAATCTTACCCATACATAGATCACGAGTCACGACGGTTGGCTGCGTTGGTGTATTGCTCTACTTATAGTTGGTCTACCGCATCAGAACTTTATGCATATTAAAGTTATATGATAATTTACGTGATATTTACCGTGGTAAGGTTGTGGAATGAAGAGTGTTGTGTGTGTGTCTTCCCGTGAACATGGTGCATGTAACTGCGCCGAAATTTCGGGAGCTCATTCCACAACCTTGCCACGGTAAATATCCCGTAATGATCATATAACTTCAGTGAACAACCGTTATAGTTTAAAACAGTGTTATATATGCATATTATTGTGTAGAATATTTCAATTAATATGCAAATTGTAAGAAATTAATTCAATACAAGGTTACATATAGACTTTACTAAGCCGAAAGGAGGTCATTGTGCCCATCATTACAAACAACTTTTACTTTGGAGCCAACCCTAAGATAATGAAAAAAATCAGCTGTTCCATAGAAAACTGCCTTTCCCGTCCTGTTTTTTTTTTTTTTTTTTTTTTTTTTTATATATAATAGTAGTCAAACAAGCGACGGGCCACCTGATGGTAAGTGGTCACCGTCGCCTATGGACACCTACAATACCCGGGGCATTGGCGGTGCGTTGCCTACCTTTGAGGACTCTATTCACTCTTCGCTTGAAGCAATTGAGGTTATATTTTGGAGGAAAAACCGAAGGTGGTAAGCCATTCCACAACTTACAGGTGCGTGGCAGAAACAATCGATCAAATCGAACAGTGCGAGACTTCCACGCATCTATAATGTACGGATGGCTTTTACGGCGATGGCGGCCTGTTTCTATAGGCGACGGTGACTGCTTACCATCAGGCGGCCCGTCAGCTTGTTTGACGATTATGACATATAAAAAAAAAAACTTTGACACTCGACAAAATGTATATGTGGAACAGCTGATATTTTTGTCGCGATTTCAGGGTTGGTCTCATAGTAAAATGTTTTCATAATGATGAGTACAATGACCTCCTTTCGGCTTAGTGCAGTATTTATGCTTAACCTCACAGAAAAGAGAAGTAAATAGAACGGAAATGAGAAGGAAAATCTGTTACCAGGTATATGATTGGACATTCTTATTTAGATCAACGCGTCGAACTCCGCATCACAGTTGCTAACTGATTTCGAATGACTGACGTTTCGTTTATATGGATGCAACTGGCTACAACAAATTTCTTACAAAAATGCCTTTACAGCCGTTCTAATAAAAAAATATTTTCTGTGAATTATTTTCTACCTATATGTTACACACACACAGTCATAAAACAATATAAATGGCAATACCTACATTATTAAATCCGAATATGGCCTTGCTCTAGGCCCTAGGGTGTTATAAAAAGCTCACACCCACGTTTCATTAATTCCTATTTTGTAATTAATTGTTTGAACTATTGAACAACTAATCAGAAAGTTCATCCACATATCATAGATCTGTAGAAATTGCAAATTATGTATATATTATATCGCGATATTTTTTGCCTCAATCCCGCAATATATTGCAATATTTTGGAAGGCGTTAAGCCTGAACAAGAACTGATGGTTGTATTTTGTGGTGGTACAGAACCCTCAATGCGCGAGCCTGACTCGCACTTGGCCGGTTTTATTTTAAATACTTGCGTAATGGGCCGTAACTTGAGAATTTTTAATTTCCATGCAATAGATTAATCATAATCTTATATTTACGGGACTGAAACGTGGTCTCTCACTATGGGCCTCATAAGCAAGCTCAAAGTCGCACAACGAGCTATGGAGAGGGCTATGCTCGGGGTTTCTCTACGAGATCGAATCCGAAATGAGGAGATCCGTAGACGAACGAAAGTCACCGACATAGCCCACCGGATTAGCAAATTGAAGTGGCAGTGGGCAGGGCACATATCACGCAGATATAGATGGCCGATGGGGCCAAAAGATACTGAAATGGAGACCACGGACCGGTAAGCGTAGCGTAAGATGTCCACCCACAAGATGGACAGACTACCTAAAAGAGACCGCAGGGAAACGCTGGATGCAGGCCGCTTCCAACCGGCCATTTTGGAGATCGATGGGGAGGCTTATGTCCAGCAGTGGACGTCCTATGGCTGAAATAATGATGATGATGAATCTTATATTTTAATAAAACAGTTTTTTATCTATGGTTCAGCTTGGGTTCAGCGTATTTATTGTTATTATAACTGTCGGCTTAAACTTAATATCTGTCTCCGTTGTTACAGGGGTCAGACCCTCGCGTGGCGACGTGTCGCGGTCGGCTGCAGACCAGGCGGTGCCAGCTCAACCAGGAGATCAACAAGGAGCTGCGGCTGCGGGCTGGAGCTGAGAACTTGTTCAAGGTAAGAGCATCAGGCCTGGTGTCAAGAGTCACGCAACTCGCAACAGTCGGCAACTTGGAGCACAAAACAATCAGGTTGTTTTGTGCTTGGAGCTTGCGCATGTCTAACACTACAGCTTCCAGTCATACTCAGTCAGATGTAAAAATTCTAAATAAAAATGTCAATACAAAGTACAATACTTAATAGTAAGTAAAAACTAATAATAATTAAATATATTTAGGATGTTACTTTTAGAGCCATAAACTCCTTATCAATGTCGTAGAACGCTTGACTGACAAGGCAGCGTGCTAACCTTGCTTTGAAAATAGACAAGTTGGCTGCCTCAACTACATCCTCGGGAAGCCTGTTAAGTTGTAGATCATTGTGCCCATGACATGAGTCAACTTCGTGGACTTGACGAGTAAACGTTTTACGGGTAGGAGCATGTGCTTAGGGACCGTCCATTAATCACGTGAGGCTTGAAAGGGGGAGGGGGTTTATCAAAAATCACGAAATATCACAAGGGGGGGGTGTAGTAGTAAGATATCACGTGTATTAATTTTTTCGTCAAACGCGCGATTTCTAATCCGAAAAGCGGCGTGTAGTGTGACCTTGCCAATCAAAAACAACCTGCAACCGTAAAATAAGATTATACTTTATACCTGTATTTAAGGATAATATTAAAAAAGTTTAGTCATAAACCCCACCATGTATCACCAAGGGGGAGGGGGTAAAAAATGCAAAAAAAGCATCTCCTCCTAAACCACGCAACGGATTTTTTTTTTTTTATATCTTATGATGTATTTTAATTTTGATGTATTTTTAATTTCTTTACTGATATGGGTTAATCCTGAAATAAATGAATTTTGAAATTTTTTGAATTTTGATACGGTTTTCACTATCAAATAAATTTTCATGGAAGGTTTATATACATAACTAGCGACCCGCCCCGGCTTCGCACGTGAATTACACCCGTGCGAATTCGGGCGGGCGGGTCGCTAGTACAAAATATAGTATGTTTTAGTATCTATCTATTTTCAAGTAAAGGAATGTTGAAATGAAAGGAATGATAAAGGAACGGACGACGACCTTTCACTTTCCCGGCGTCCCTAGCCATCATCATGATATTAAAGCAGTGACAGTTTATAGAATTATCGCATTGCTACCTAATCGCTGTCACCGCCATTAGATTCCGTCGCGTAATACATTGCAAGTGCGTAAGTAGACGCATAGTACGTCTCTTAATACTGGCGATGAAAAATGTCGTTCAATAACCTAATGATTACTCCCGTCGCGTCGAAAGACCAAACTGTGAGTTACGCGCTCGGAATTTGGGGTTTGGGATCTGACTCTGATGCGGGGGAGGGGTGGCCGCATCTAAGTGCCTGCCTAGTGCCTACTGCAAGTTTTTCCAATTGTACCTACTACGATTTTGTATGTAGTAAGAGCAGTGCCATTTATATCGCGCTGCTCTTTTCTTCTCTTCTCTATCTCTTCTCTATATATTCTCTATCTCTTCTTCTTCTCTTCGCTATCTCTTTTCTATCTCTTCTCTATCCCTATCTCTATCTCCACATGGTATAAAATAAATTCGCTTTCCGTCTGTCTGTATAACCGCTAACTCCTAAACCACGCAACGGATTTTGATGCGGTTTTCACCATCAGTTAGATAATTTTTCACGTAATGTTTATATATGTATAACTAGCGACCCGCCTTGGCTTCGCACGTAAATTACACCCGTGCGAAGACGGAGCGCGTCGCTACTACAAGTAGTTACTTCATACAATGACATTGTAAAAAAAAAGGCTGGATAAAAACATTTTATATTAATACTATTTTAGACGTATATCGCGCTATAGTCTCACGTTAAAAAACCTGTCGAAAATGATCAGAATTCGTGCTTTTTGCTCAGATGTTTTACAATGTTAGTGCAGCTTTCAGAGTTAAAATAAATACTTGGACCAGGGGCCTTACGGACAACAGCTATAACAGGCACCTAATCCACTCAGTTGACAAATCACGCGACCGCAAACCGTATCTGGGCGCGATAAGGTTTGCGGTCGCGTGGTTTTCCAACTGAGCGGATTAGGTGCCTGTAATAGCTGTTGTCCGTAAGGCCCCTGATCATAATTCCTGCTCGGATTCACCCGATTGTTTAACCTAACCTACAAAACTTTTGCTACTAACCACAGTTCTGTCCTCGCCAGTACTCGGTAAACGATTGACACTTTCTCCATCCCGCGATATCTGCGCTTGCGCAGCGGTCAGATCTATAGGCGTCGCCAACAGATAGATAATAATCACTGGAGTCCAATCTAAATGGAATTGCTGGAGAATTGAGGAAAATACGATAAAATCATTTCGAATATTTCCGCCTGATCTTTCGTAGCTAGTTTCCATGTTTTTACATAGTTTTACCTGTCCAGCGTCAGTCTATAATCAAATCTTGCAAGTTAAAGACCCACTTCCCGGTGTTCGATTGATCTTAAATTTGACATACTTGTCAAGTTCCGATGACAATACAATATTATGGTGGTACCAGATTCAGTATAAGTACTATACTGAATCTATGGGTGGTACACAATATGGTACAATACAATGGTATGATGTCCATACCGTTGTTGTCAAACTACCTGCTACTCGTATGAAATTAGATTAGTAGATTTAACGACTTTCATCTAACGCACAGCAGAAGAAAGGAACCCAGTGTTTAAATAAAAAGTAAACAGGTTTCTTATTGAAAAGTTTTTTTTTGTTTCGGTTTCATCTTCGTTTACTGTCAGTCAAGCGTGGAACCAAAATAATCCAATTATTGTCAAAGGAATAAAAAATAAGGATAAAGAATTTTACTGCAGCCCATAATCCACACAAAAAAAGAAAGCGGCCCGGGAGAGGAAACGGTTGACATCGCGGTGCCTATCTGAAATGTACAGTCCATTGGCTGAGTGAGTTTACTTAAGTACTGCTTACGTGACTTCCTGCATTAGTGACATGATTAGCTCTGCAATATGTTATATGAAGTCTATTGAGTATGCGGAAGGTGATCAATGACCTAATTGATATTTTTAGGTAGAAAGAAAGAAAGAAAAAGATATTTATTCATGACAGAAACAAAAGATACAAAGACATTACGAGTTAAACACAATAAAAATAAATAGTTTCTGTCACAAGCCGGTGCCAACTCAGCGTAATGCTGGTTGTAAACAACCAGCGCTGGTCTTCCGTTGGAACCGACAGGTGACGTCACGCACGTCAAACAGCAGGTGTGCGTTGCTAACGCCGTAATATTACCAATGTAATACACATAAAAACATAATACACTATATAATACATATAAACACAAATGACAAAGTAATTTTACAAAAATTCATAACTAAACATAAAACATATAACACAAAATACTAAAAAGAATACATAATAATTTTGTAGGTAAGTATATAATATTGATTGAATCCGAGTGAAATGTAAATTATAATTATAAAGTTTAAATTGCGCTGGTATCGTTCTTTAAGAGCTCTTCACATTTTTGGTGTACATAAAGAAACAAGGTAAGGTAACAACATAAGGTAAGTGACTGACTGGCTCTGGCGCCGGGGCAATACAATACAGCACCGGTACCCCCTGCCTGTAATAAGAGGCTTTAAAAGGGGACCTCTAGGCTCGGGATGGTCAAAGTTGGGGACTGATCATCCACTTACGCGTGTCTAGGGAGAGAACGACAACGATGTCAGAGCAAATAAGCGAATGGAAATAGTGTAGCTGGAAAAACGATCATAATTTATAAACTTGACATCGGAAACTCATTATCACAATCATCATCATCAGCCAGAAGACGTCCACTGCTGAACATAGCTACCCCCCTTTAACCTCCACACTGAACGAAAGCCTGCCTCATGCATTCACTGGGATGCCCGCGACTCGACGCGACAATGTCGTCGGTCCATCTAGTGGGAGGCCTACCTATGCTGCGTCTCCGGTTCGTGGTCTCCAGAACCTTTCTTCCCCGTCGGTTATCGGTTCTTCGAGCGATGTGGCCTGCCCATTACCACTTCAACTTGCAAATTTTAACAGCTATCTGACTTTGGTTCTTTGGCGAATATCCACGTTTCGGATTCTATCGCGCAAAAAAACTCCAAGCATAGCTCTCTCCATTGCCCGCTGTGTGACTCTGAGTTTTTCCAAAAGGCCAACAGTTAAGGACCACGTCTCAGTACCATATGTTGTACTGGCAACATACTGTTCAAACTGCAACTGACAAATGCCGCGAAAGGCGAAAAAACTCATTATCTCCAAAATTTTCGCAGGCATTTTAACAAACAGGGAATTTCCACACGTTAAAACACAAAGTACAAGACAAAAGTGCCGAAACGTCTCAGCGTATGGTGTCAGTTCCCACAAGGTCAGGGTTCGGAGACCGAGGGGCGTCGCGGCTCACCACGCACTGGCTACTTAGTTTTTGTACCACAAATTACTTATACAATATGCTGTACAGTCGTGAGCTAACTCGTAGTCTTTTTTCATAAACAAGCAATATAACTGACAATATTGCTTGTTTATGCAATATTGCAGACTGTGACTGGGTGGTGGCAGACTGTGGAATGTGCTGCCTGAATGGGTGTTCCCCCATAGTCACAATCTGGGCGTTTAGTGATTCTAATTAATCGGTTAATATTCTATATCACCATCATCAGGCAGAATACGTCCACTTCTGAACATAGTAGGCCTTTTTACCTAAATAATATTGATAGCCCATTGGTCCAGTTGGTAGTGAACCTACCTATTGAGCTTGGGGGCGTGGGTTCGATTCCCACCTAGGACAAACTTGTGATGAACATTTGTGTTTGTTCTATATCTGGTTGTTAGTATCTATTTAAGTATGTATGTAAAACTATATATGTATGTATATCAGTCTCTGGCAGCCATATCACAAGCTTTGCTTAGTTTGGGGTTAGATGACCGTGTGTGCAAAAATGTCCCGATTTTTTTATATATTTTATTTATAAAACAATGCGCGATAAGTCCCGAATCCCGATAAACATTTAAAACATATGATGTGATTCTCTCACCGAGTATACGGCACAACTTGCGGTCAACGCACGAAAAGAAAGAAGCATTCCTTATTGTTCTCTCGGCTTCCTACCGCTGACTCACAGGGTTACACAGATTATTAAACCACAGACTGACAACTGTTGGCAACACCTAGAAGAATTGCAGTCTATGGTACACGGAGCGTTTTACGAAAAAAAGTATGTGTCTATGAAATCCAAAAAAAAGAGAAAGAAAAAGATACGACCGTAGAGGGAGAAATGGATACGACTGAGGGTGACTTTTGGTTCGAATGGCAAGGGCGTGGTGTTTAAAAAAATGATTGACAGCTTGTCCGTGTTTTTTATATTTGGATTGTGGTTATTGGCTTGGTTTTGGTTCCTCAAAATACCACAAGTTATTTAAATACGAGTGAATGTAGTTTGAATAACCTCACACTAACTTAATAGTTAACACAACTGTAACATAGGAAATTAAATATTTGAAATGAAAACACGTTTTTTTACTATCCAGGCCATGCCTGCCTACGTGTTCGTAAATAAGGTGCCATTACCAAAGTAAACAAATGGGCCGTTGAAAATTTGCAATAGTGTGCAAACCTTACTGTGTTCCAGATTGAAGTTATTGATATGTTTTCTTTGACATCCTATACGTAGATTTAAAAAAATTGTCATCCTATTTAAGTTCTAATAGTCGCCAATCAATATTATTTTCAATGCAGGGATGTCGCCAATAGTAAATAGCTTTTTTGTTTCTTTCGCAAACGTTAATAAATATAACATGCTAAAATATCTTCATCATCACTTGAAGACGACATTCTTGCGGCGACATAAGCACTCTTTTAACTGAAACAACGCATGATGCCTCGCCTTCTAAAGGTGCTAACAGACGCTCGAACGCGGCTGACCTCAACCGCCGTCTGACCAATGGGAGAGAAAGAGAGGGAAATATGATATTCTCATTTTTTTCTCTCCCGTTTGTTGGACTGCTGTCCGTCAGCCGCGTTCGACGAACGTCTGTTAGCACTATAAGTCAGGAAAGGGTACTTTCTACCCAGGGTTATCCCAAAGCTTGATAAAAACCTCCTTTCACTTTTTCCGAACTGCTTTTTCTTTAGTTGCTAGAACTTTTGAATAGATTATTATTTTAATTTTTATTACTGTTGACATTTTATTTTATTTTAATTGATTTTTTACACTTTTATTATAAATATTGTATATTTTGACGTTCATAAGTGTACACTGATGTACCCATATTTGATAAATAAATGAACTGAACTGAAGATAACTTGTAAAAAAGGCATATAAAGTAACTTGTACCTTTTTATAAATTTATTTATTTATTTAGAGAATGACATGTTATATAGACAAATGTCAAAGGTACAAGCTGGCTAGCACTTTGTTAGTTTCAAACCCCGAACTATAAGTAAGTGTTATGTAGCAAACTGTTCATCTGCTAATTTATAATTTGTGACACGGAGCGTTTCTCATATTAGAGAGTACAAATTGATTTACGCACATTTCTAGTAGATTTAACGAGTGTTTTCTTACGGCGTGCTGGTTACAACTAAATTATAAATGTTACAATTGAGATGTACTTAGTCGATTAGAATTATTTGTTCATTAAATAATATATTATATAAAATAAATATTCGGGACATTTTTGCACACACGGTCACCTGACCCCAAACTAAGCAAAGCTTGTGATATGGCTGTCAGAGACTGATATACATACATAGGTATATATATTTTTAAATACATACTTATTTAAATATTAACACCCAGATATAGAACAAACACAAATGTTCATCACATAAATGTTTGTTGTAGGTGGGAATCGAACCCTTGCCCTCAAGCTCAGATAGTAGGTTCATTACCAACTAGACCAGTGGTTCCCAATTAGTGGTACGCGTACCCCCAAGGGTACGCGAAGTTTCATCAAGGGTTACGCGACGCGCGGCAATATCTTGACTAAGATAATTTTATCAGTATCCCGGTACCAATTTTTTTTATTTGATTTATCATTCATGCAATAAAGGCAGGAGCTGACCAAATCTAGTTGCAGTCCGGTCCGGTGCAGACGCAGTTTGTGAGGACCAATAAAGTATAAAATTCTATGAAAGGCGTCACACCGTATGTCTGCGTCACCGTATGCGTATGTAGTCCGTCTGCATCCAACGGACTGCATATAGCGTGACGTCTTTCCGTATTTCATAGAATTTCATAATTTACTGGTTCTCACAAACTGAGTCTGCACCGGACCGAACTGCAAAAGGATTTGGTATGCTTGAGCCGATCTCGAGGGTACGCGAGTTTGCGGTCTTCCTTGAAGTGGTACGCAAGAAAAACTAATTGGGAACCATTGAACTATACCAACGGGCTATGGCATTGGCTGGAGAATAAAAACGTCAACGTAAATAAAATAAATCTCAACGTTTCCATTTATAAAAGAGAATATTTAAGTATTTATTTTATTTTAATATTTTATTGCACGCTTAAAAATAACGTAGAAATGCACAAATGGAGGACTTACCTAATACTGATAGATAAATTTCTAATTTTATTTTTTTCTTATTTGATTATACTAAGATGAATTTAATTGTTATCTATACTAATATTATAAAGAGGAAAGATTTGATTGTTTGTTTGTTTGTTTGCATTGAATAGGCTCCGAAACTACTGAACCGATTTGAAAAATCCTTTCACTGTTGGGAAGTACACTATCCCCGGGTAACATAGACTATATTATATTTTCAAAACAAATAGGGATCCTTACTAAAACTCTAATAATGTAACCCAAGGTGTAAAAAATAAGATTTTCAATTTTGACTTTGCGTGTTTGACATTTCTAAGACAGGACAACGTCTGTCAGGTCAGCTAGTTATTATATTATTAAAATATTGTATGTCCGTTAAGGGCGAAGCTGTTGAGTCTAAAACTTGCATATATGTACACAGTGTTACAATAAATGGATTCTGATACTGATACTAAACATTTTCTACCAGTCATCCACCAGTTTGGAAGAATGGCATGTACCCAAAAATTCTAAAAGACAAAGAGCCAAAGAAAATAAAGACCAATGAGAATATTACACCTTCAAAATTAAGGGATTTATCCCGTTATTGAACTTCACTAAATTCCCGTGTAGATGGTTTGCATTGTTTTGTAACAATTTTGTTATTAAAGTTTTTTTTTCTATTGTATACCGATTCTCTACTAAGCTGACGTGGTTGTGTTCCAGGCGACCTCGAACCGGAAACTCCGCGAGACGGTGGCGCTGGAGCTCAGCTTCGTCAACTCCAACCTGCAGCTGCTGAAGGAGCAGCTCGCAGAACTCAACTCCTCCGTGGAACTGTACCAGAACGACAGGTGAGCGTGAGCGCTGTTCACAGCCAACGAACATAAGATCTACTCATTAGCGAGAGTAGACGGCACTGGCAAAGGGGTGAAGTTGCAGTTTAGTAGCGGCCAAGTTGCATAATTTGGTAGAGGCCAAATTGCATAATTTAGTAGGTACCAAGTTGCATAATTTAGTAGGGACCAAGTTTCCTTATTTAGTAGAACCAAGTTGCATAATTTAGTAAGGACCAAGTTTCCTTATTTAGTAGGACCAAGTTGCATAATTTAGTAGGGACCAAGTTGCATGATTTAGTAGGACCAAGTTGCATAATTTAGTAGGACCAAGTTGCATAATTTAGTAGGACCAAGTTGCATGATTTAGTAGGGACCAAGTTGCATGATTTAGTAGGGACCAAGTTGCGTGATTAAGTAGGGACCAAGTTGCCTTATTTAGTAGGACCAAGTTGCATAATTTAGTAGGGACCAAGTTGCATGATTTAGTAGGGACTAAGTTGCATGATTTAGTAGGGACCAAGTTGCATAATTTAGTAGGGACCAAGTTGCCTTATTTAGTACGACCAAGTTGCATAATTTAGTAGGGACCAAGTTGCATGATTTAGTAGGGACCAAGTTGCATGATTTAGTAGGGACCAAGTTGCATGATTTAGTAGGGACCAAGTTGCGTAATTTAGTAGGGACCAAGTTGCATGATTTAGTAGGGACCAAGTTGCATGATTTAGTAGGGGCCAAGTTGCATAATTTAGTAGGGACCAAGTTTCCTTATTTAGTAGGACCAAGTTGCATAATTTAGTAGGGACCAAGTTTCCTTATTTAGTAGGACCAAGTTGCATAATTTAGTAGGGACCAAGTTGCATGATTTAGTAGGACCAGGACCAAGTTGCATAATTTAGTAGGGACCAAGTTGCATGATTTAGTAGGACCAAGTTGCATATTAAATTAGTAGGGACCAAATTGCATAATTTATTAAGGGCCAAGTTGCTTAAATTAGTAGGGGCCAAATTGCATAATTTAGTAGGGACCAAGTTTGCGTAATTTAGTAGGGACCAAGTTGCATATTAAATTAGGAGGGACCAAAGTGCATAATTTATTAGGGGCCAAGTTGCTTAAATTAGTAGAGGCCAAATTGCATAATTTAGTAGGGGCCAAGTTGCATAATTTAGTAGGGGCCAAGTTGCATAATTTAGTAGGGGCCAAGTTGCATAATTTAGTAGGGGCCAAGTTGCATAATTTAGTAGGTGCCAAGTTGCCATAGGTAACTATTTGCCATTATTCACAACGCGAGCAAAACCACGGGGAAAATCAAGTTATTGTTACTATATTGATCTTCGACTGTATTTTACGAGTGATTTCACCTTGAAACTCAAATGTCAATAGGTGTGGTGCAAATATTATGATAGGTTTCGCAACTTGATTGGTTGTACGAGCATAGAGATTTAAACTATTTTATGAGATAGGCAAGTTTGTGTTTTAGGCCCTTTAGGTTTCAATACGACTAAGCAAAATTAAACGCCAACATAATGATGACATATTATTTTTTTAAACCCTCGATAAAAAACGCTGATAATAAAAAACAAGAATCGTCAAAAACAATTCTAAATTGGCGGAGTAATCGCGTAATAAATACAAAAAAAAACATACAGTCGAATTGAAAGCCTCCGCTTGAAGACGGTTAAAAAATAAATAAACTAGAAACAGCTGAAAAGATTTTCTTGAATTATAAACTAAAACCACTCTCGACCAAGTCATCTTTCAATCAACTAAAAACTAAGTACCTAAACCAAAATTGGTTCAGCCTTTTGGGAGCTTTGATGCTACAGACATAGATACACACGTTAAACTTATAACACTCCTCTTGTTGCGTCGGGGGTTAAAATGCGTGTTAAAACAAGTAGATTATTAAGAAAAAAACCAAATATCCAACTGCAAAAAGTAACCCGTCACCTTGTACATAAAAACGAATAGGTAGGCTCCTACTAGATGGACCGACGACATTAAATAAATAATAATAATAAATATTTTGGGACCTTTTTCACACACGGTCATCTGACCCCAAACTAAGCAAAGCTTGTGACATGGCTGCCAGACACTGATATACATACATATATAGTTTAAATACATACTTATTACTTAAATAGATATTAGCAACCGGATATAGAACAAACACAAATGTTCATCACATACCTAAACGTTTGTCCTAGGTGGGAATCGAACCCACGCCCCCAAGCTCAAGAAGATAGGTTCTCTACCAACTTGACCAACGGGCTATCATTGTGCACATTATGAGAGTCACTGCTCGCTGGCATCCAATGGATACAGATGGCAGGCTGTCGTTCAGTGTGGAGGTTAAAGGGGGAGGTCTATGTTCAGCAGTGGACGTCTTCGGGCTGATGATGAAGTATTTGCTTCAGCTAAAGGAGAATGAGTCATGTTGCTCTCTACCCTGCCTCACAAATACCATTAGAACCCAGTCTAGCTAATCCAAAAGAGCTAAGTAAAAGTTGTCAGACTATTTGTTACATAAGTGAACGGACCATGTCATTCACATGAAGCATACCAGGATATGTATCGTTTAATTAAGTACGTAACTTGAAATTAATTGAATTTTAACAAATACTCTCGAAATATGTGGATAATCGCGACTCATAACTATTTCTATGTATCCATTTTGTCAAAAGAAAATAGCGGGAAAATTAATTTGTGTATAAATAAGAAATTTAAATGCTTAATAATATGCAATTTTAAATGAACTAACTGTTTATCTATGCTACTACTTAAAAATAAATAATTTTGCTGATAAGGGGGAGGGGAAGGGGGGGATAAAAAAAAATATTTTGCCCAAAGGATTTTGCCTATATTACTTGAATGGTAGAAATACATGAAATAATGGTATATCACAGATCTAATGGAATAGGTACTTGAAAATAACCATAGATAAAAATGTGACCATTATAAAAAATGCCTTGTGACAAAATAAACGGGGATTGGCTATATTTTTGACTGTGCAAGAAGGAGGGTTATGCTTTTCGTTGTGACATTTAGTATGACAAGTAGGTTATTCCGCGCCAAAAATACTATCCGATAAAATAAAATATAAAAAACTGCTTTACAGACATGCCATTACACTATTAAAGCCTTGTGACAAATAAGAGTCGGTGGCTTGCTCGTTTTTGATGTAATAAATTTACATAGGTAATTGTTGTCATCGCTGGGAACGTGGGGATGGGGCAAGGAGATTCTTTCGGAGATTTTTTGGTTCCGTATCAAATAAGTGCAACTGAAATGGAAATGGCAATCCTAGCACACTTAGAACTTTTTTTTTCTCTTGGACGATTTTAGCATCGCACTTCTTGTGAATTTGCCAGTGTCAAGTATTTAAATATTTGCAAATTTTATTGGATATCGTCAAACAATTTATAGTCATGATCAAGCGAAGTAAGTCACGGGCAAGTCAAACTCATGCCCCAGTAAAGTGAAGGAGGCTTTACAAGAGGCTTCTATAGAGTTTTGGAAACATCACGACATGTCTTATGTTTCGCCTCGTTATATGACTGCCCACACTCGAGCACGCTCACGAGCACTTAATAAATAATAATCCACCATTATTATAGATTAACACTCGAAAATACACACGTTTAGTAAAATTATACAATGAGATGACGGCAAGGTTTTTTTCACGTTGGCGCCAAAACTCTCCTAGAACCTTTGTTATGGGAATTTTGTCATTACAAAAACAAAAAAAACAACCCTACAAAAAAGGTATCGACGTCTGTAAAAAGTTTCTAACCTAAACCTTGTAGTTCCAATCTTAAACTGTTACTCTGTTGGTAGCGTTGGTAGAACAGAAGTAAGGGTTTGACAAATTAACTAGTACATTAGACGCAGTGGTAAAGTAGCTTATATTAGAGATACATGAAAAGTTTGTTAAGGGTCCTTTCACATATTTTCACGAAAAAAGGATCAAAAACTGAAATTTATTGTATTCTTTTTTTATCAATTAGTAAGTTCTGCAGAAAATAGGCATGTGTCCTAATGTTATACGATTATTTACGAAATATTTTTTTTTTTTTTTATTTTTTTTTTATAACTTTAGTGAACAACCGTGATAGTTTAAAACAGTGTTTTATGTGTCCTAATGTTTAATTTATTACAATTAACCGGCTTAGCGATGAATATAACTAAATACATTACACTTACTGAAAAAATAATTTGAATTGGCTGATAAATCTCTGAGGTATGAGCGTTTAAAGTTTTAGGTGGGGATAGAGAGGGGATGTTCTATCCCTTTCTCGCAAAGCGTGAATAAAAAGCGTTTATAGCATTTGTATGGCGCTCCTGAGCCGTGACGTCACGGCTCAGTATAGTGCGCTCTCTGTCTAGCATGAAATTAAAATGCTTATATCTTATTTATTTTTAAACTAATTTTAATTTTGTTTTCGTTGATGTTTTCTATTTATGATCAGCTTTTTTATGGGGTAATAAAAAAATATTAGTCATCATGCGTTTCTGTATTAAATAAATCTGTATTTTTTTATTGAATGTAGCGGCTTCAGATTTTGGAAAAACTCAACATATCCACTTGTTACCTCCAATTTACAAAAGTAGTTTTTCGTAAAACTTTAGAAGGGAATGTTTGAGAATGGATTTCGTTAAATTACTGACATAAAATAAATAAAAATCATGTTATGGTTTACTTATTTTATATTTATCTTGAAAATTACGGCTTTATTTTTACTTTTTATGCCCTAAAATACAAATAGAGTCCTTTTCATGAAAGAAGTCCCACGGCAAACAGCGGAACTAAATTTCCATGTTGTAGTTGTCAGGTGTTGTTACTGTGTTTGGACGCTAGTGAGATTTTTATTAATTTTCCGTCGTTAAAGAGTCGTGTACGATGCCAAAAGTTGTTAAAGTTCTACTCGAGAAATGATACTGATAGTGATTGATACGCGATGACAGCGCCGCGTCTGGGGGACTTCAAACATGAAAAGCACTCTACTTAAAATTGAACTGTGTTTTTTGTAATACGTCTCTTTTATCTCACCTATTTATAAGAGTAAGTAGTTAGTGGTTATACCGTGATAATATTTCCCTTTTAGGTGTCTAGGTATCACCACTCGTATTTATCTTACTTTTCTTTCTTTCACAATTGCATTCTTGTGGGTTGGCGGTTTAATAATAACTTTATCAAAAACCTCAGCCATTACTAATAAGTACCTGTATCACGCACTTCGATAATGGTTTCTACGTGATTCCACGGAACCCTAAGAAAATAAAAAATGCCGACAGGGCATTTCAAGCCGAGGCCGGTGGCGGCAAAAACTGTAAATGGGACATAATGAGGATTGACAGGATCAAAAGCATCTGAATCAACGAACCTTGTCACAATAAAAACATGGAATTTCTTTAAGAATTTGTGACTTTAGCTTGGAAGTTGACAGTGATAAAGAGCTTCATAAGGCGAGGTAGGACAAAGATTGTCCAAGTTCAAGCTCAAAAGTGTTCAAACTCGTTATACTTTGTCGCAGTTAAACGTTTTGGATATTAGAAGTTTGGAACATGGTTTTATAAACAACTTTGATTGCGACAAAGTACTATGTATATGGTTTGTAGTTTTAAAACTTGTATAATAGACTACCAATCTAGTTTTAGTGTTACGATAAAGAACTATAGACCTATTACAAATTGAGTTCAACGGCCGTTGTAATAAGGCCGAATGTCATAAAAACCTCGTTGAATCAGTAGATAAATATAATATTAAATATATGTAAAATGTTGGATGGGAGACGGTCTGTCTAGGGCCTAGCAACACTTCGCAGTAGTCGGAAAGTGATTAGAAGAAAAATCTCACAAAGTACCTATGCAGAGAAAAATCTATGGAACCAGTATTTTTTGTCACATGGTCTTTCTTTTTAATGGCCACATTTTTGTCTATGATTAATGTCAAACAAATAATCCAAGTGTCAAAATTGTGTTACTGGCTACCACAGATCTACTACCTACTGCACAGATCTACTACCTATAGATTTTCAATGAGCGTGGCTAGCTCAGTGCCTCTCGTTTCAACAAGGTGTGTTGCCACATTAAAATGTTTTGCTATAAGTTAGGGTAATTTACCTACTATGATAGGTGTGAATCTTCAATGAGTACTTTGGAAACAATACTACCTTTTAAAAATTTATATTTTATACACTAGCTGCTGCAACCCGCGGAGCTACCTGCAATTTTCTGGGAAGAAAAGTACGTTGTCTGTCCTCATGACACACCCCTATCGTCCTGACAAAATTTGACTTAGCCCATGATCTAAGAAAACAATGTCTAGCAATTTGAGAGTGGTCCCGCAATGACGTCACTGTCCAGTTGCCACTTTATTCAATCAGCTGTTACGTGGTGTATCGTCATCTCTCTCGAACCTGCAGTGCAAGTACCGTTCTTTATCGATCCTCAAATTCGCTAAAATGCCATAGAATCGATCACAGCGAGTACTGACAAAATGGCATATTATCGAATTTGACGACCTCAACTGTCAATTTGACGATCGCTAAAAGAACGGTACTTGCACCCCTGTTGTAAATTGACATCATGACATCATTGCGGGACGCCCACGTAAACATTTTTCCTCGGATTGCTATACCTGGTGGAGTATATTATTATACCATGACTTAGCCATTTCCTCGTAAAAACAGACAGAAAGTTACTTGCGTTTTTATTATAATTATTTGTTAGGATTAGAATATAGTACTAGAAAAAAGGTTGTAAAGTAACCATAGCATGATTTTTTATAATTAATAAAATCTAATAAAAAAGTCAGAGTTAAAACGGTTCGGGGGTGCAACAAACGTTAAACGTATTTTTGGATTTATTCTAGTGTAAAAACGGTAATCCGTACAAGCGTCAAATTTAGCGGATTATAGTGAACATAAGTAAAACAACAAATAATAAACACTGGCCACGTGCGAGTCAGTGACAAATTTCTGTTTACCACTAAGCTAAGCAACGTCGGGCGCGGTCGGTACTTGGATGGGTGACAGCCTGGGCGTGATGTTGTCTTTTTGCACAACTTTTTGTATTTTGTGATTGTAAAGAACTCTCAGCGCGCGAGCCCGACTCGCGCTTGGTCAGTTTAGTTTTTTCATGAATGGAATTATGTATAACATTCCAAATAATTAGATAAATAGACTCTTTAATGTTTACAGTACAAATTTCACGAACAGCGCGTAGCTTTTTGAATCGGTTCGCCGAAGTCGCCTTTTGCTTTTCCAGCTTCATAACTGTGGCCTCATTAATATATATTTAATATTAACATTCACCATATTCATATGGGCATAAAAGGGTCGGTATTTTGCACTTCTTGCAATGTGCCAGCTTTTTTCAGCAATGTGACAGGATCAGTTGGAAACCTGCAGAACGAATAATTTATGTTAGTTGCGGTGGGTAATTTCTTTCATAAACTGGCAACATTCATAATTTATTTTCTAAGTGAATAATTTGATAAAATTCATAGAATTAGACCACAAATCGACCTAAAAACTGACTAATTATGAATAAAATATTTGCGAATTGATATCCTGAATTTATTTAGGTGATCGTTACAAGCTTTATATGTTTACTTACGTGTGAAATGATATTTCATCGTATTTTCGCTCACTGCCCAAAATGCTACAACCAACCATTGTAAAATATCTTTTACAATTATTTCTCAGAGGAAACACGCATTTATCACATTAAATCACCAAAAAAAGGCAATAAATATAATTCAGACCCGTTTTGTTTGTCACTGATTATTACAGATTTTGACACTTGAGGTACCAAAAACAGGTCACGCCGATAAGGACAACAAAATCTATTTATGTCCTTTTCGTACTTGTGCTGAGCCATATCAAGTTGTCTCTTTCACTAAAATATATTGCCGATCTGGTTGTGTATATCTGTGACCTACTGGCTACAATCAGTGCTGTCATCAAAAATATTTTTAATTTTATTTTTTTATACATATAATTATGCTGGTTTGACTATACCTAGTTATTATTTGAAATTTCTCGGTATAAATATGTCTACCTGCCTATTGCAGGACTTGGCTACAATAAAACTGTTTTCGGAGAATGCTCTGAAGAGACTGAAGAGGTTTTTGATTTCATTCCTGCGTCAGACTTCCACTAGCGCACATCCCGACACCGTCAAAAAGCTCACCCCCACATCTTGCAAAGCTGGAAATCCCACACCGTCCGATTCTTCCGCTCCCTTATTCCGCGGACCTGCAAGGTGTGGGTGGAATGTCCTTCCCCCAGTAGTCTTCCCGCCGAGCTTCAACATGAAGCTTTTCATAAAGGGTGTCTACAACTACCTCTTCGGGCTGGCAAAGCATCGGGGTCCTAGTAGGTCCTAATAGTAACCCTCACCATTCTATCGACCAAATTGGAAGCAATTCGAAACAATATATCCAGCTAATATTTGTTAAAAAGGTAACCTATCTGCTCTAATTAAATTAATCCGTTCTCATAGGCAATTAAAATTAAGAAATGCTGTAAAAACAGTTCCGCCATTGTTGTGTTTTCCCGCGCTCGGCTGCCATATTGTATTGCGACCATAGATAATTAACGAGGCAAGAGTGATAGCTTTTGTGCAAAATGTAGAGCATTTTATAATCTTGTTCTTATTTATCTCGTAAACTTAGAAAGTATGATTAAATAGATTAAAATTGGGCTAATTAATTACGTACCTACCGCGAAAGGAGGCTGTTGGCAAGTACGTATATGCAAAGCCGCAGATCGTTCCATGTGGTGTTGTCATGGAGAGGTCTATGTACAATTGTAAACAAATATGTAATCTATGTAATATTGTACTGGACTTACAAACATCACGAAGTAGTATGATGACCTATATATAGTAGGGCAACCGGCAATGGGCCATAACATGGCCCACCATGTTTTCTGACAGATCTGACAGATTTGATTTGTGTTATTGTGTTTCGATTGGCCACCAACTCGCCTGATGGTAAGCGTGTGTGTGGCCGAGGGTGGAACACGTAATCTAGAAGAAATCAACTCACTACGTATTTTTGAACAAATACATTTTGTTTACCATCAAGAAAAAATGTGAAAGGGATTCACATTTTTTGACTTAAATTCTTGGCGTTCTTATTCTATGAAAGATCTATAGAAAATTTAACTTCTGTTAGTAAATAGTTTTTTTTATTTTTTTTTATTGAAAATAACGACGTCAAAATTTGGATAAACCCAACATATCAACTTATTACCTCTAATTTACAGAATTAGTTTTTTATTTCTCGTAAATCTCTCGGAGGGAAATTTTGATAGTGGTTTTGGTTAAATTACTAATATTTAAATAACAATTTTGAAGTAATGTTATGGTTTGTTTTAAAACTTGTTTTGAATTAACACGCTTTTATTAATTACACGCTTAATTGTTCATATCGACAGTAATTGTCGAGATGAACAATTATTAAGCTATTAATAGGTACTTATCTCGATATTCTAAAAATTTTTTTTTTCAAAATTCGAGGTACCTTTTAATTAAACGATGCATTTCGTAACACAGTTAAAAAGCACATAATACCTGATAATTATCATCAAAAAAATTGCATTTAAAGACAGCGGAGGTGTCTGAAAAATAAATCATAGTCCAACACACCAAACCACGAACCTTTCGAAACCACAACCGACGCAAATCCAATTCTTTTGGACTCGAGCTATTTTTATATTCAGCCTAATATTTTATTTTTATTATTCACAGCACAGGATGCGTGATGCCAATGATCCCGCTCGGGCTAAAGGAGACCAAGGAGGTGGACTTCAGAGAGCCGTTCAAGGACTTCATCATGGAGCACTACAGCGAGGACCCGGCGGCATATGAAGACGCCATCTCGGACTTCATGGACATGAGACAGGTATGCCACAAAATAAGTTATTTATGTAAGTAAGAAAATATTGTGTTTTATCGGTTCTAAACTTTTTTTGTCGGCAATAGCACAAAGCAGTCACGGCCAGGCAAGCAGTATAAATTGGTAGGTACACCGCTATGTCTATCTACAGCAAGTCTGATTCCCACTCCCGGCGACGGCCCAAGCCGAGCCGTGGTACCTTCGAGGTGTCCTTGTGTGCTAGTCGCCCAAAGGTACGCCGAACGCATACTCTGCGTTCGCCAACTAGTCCGGTCAACCTGTAGAGGCCGTAAGGCCAACACCGTAAATCACTATAAAAAAAACTATCTACAGACATAGCCGTGTAGGTATGTCATATACATACCTCAACATTCAAAAAACCTATTTCATTCTCTGAATTTGTCTAATCATACCGCAAACATGAGTCTCTGTTCTTGGCTTGGCATCCACATAATGTTACCAGCTTCCTACCTACTTATACTATTATGACAAAGTTATTGATAAATACGTAGCAACGTACTGTAGGTACTAATGCTAACCTCGGCAGTGGTTACATATTTGAGGCGTTTGGGGTCGAGACATTGGGCCCTTGGGGACCGGGAGCTCACCTCCTTTTCAAAAATCTTTCAGAGCGCCTGGTTAATGCGACGCGTGACCAAAATGCTGGCGTGTTTCTGGCTCAACGCATAAACATTGCCATTCAGCGTGGTAATGCCGCCAGCATGCTGGGTACGCTGTCAACTGGTAGTGGGCTTGAGTATTTCTATTGTCTTTAGATCTTCAAAGGTCCATGAGCAGTCTAACTGTGTTCGTAGTGTTATTATTAGCTTGTATTTTGTTTAGTTAATGTAGGTACTTAGCCGTAAGAGTATAGTGTATAGATAGTTAAGTTAATAACCGTAATCTTACCGAAATTATTATAAAGAGGTAATGTTTTTATGTGTGGTTTCCGTCAGGCGATGCGCACGCCGGTCCGGTCGACGGCGGGCGTGGCGCTCCTCTTCAAGTACTACAACCAGCTGTACTTCATCGAGCGAAGGTTCTTCCCGCCGGAGCGCTCGCTGCCGGTCTACTTCGAGTGGTTCGACTCACTCACCGGTAACTAGCCTCCTCAACTAGCGACACCCGAACTGTGCAAACGTTACCGCGTGTCGGATGGAAAGGCAATCATCATCATCATCATCATCATTTCAGCCATAAGACGTTCACTGCTGGACATAGGCCTCCGCCATCGATCTCCAAACGGGCCGGTTGGAAGCGGCCTGCATCCAGCGTTCTCCTTGATCCTTTTAGGTCGTCTGTCCATCTTGTGAGTGAACGTCCTACGCTGCGCTTACCAGTCCGTGGTCTCTATTCCAGAAGCTTTCGGCCCCATCGGCCATCTGTTCTGCGTGCTATGTGCCCTGCCCACTGCCACTTCAACTTGCTAATCCGGTGGGCTATGTCGGTAACTTTCATTCGTCTACGGATCTCCTCATTTCAATCGAAATCATTTCGGAAAGGCAATGTTTCAAAATTACTAGGCTTATAGTGATTTAAAGTGGATGGTCCAACCAAAGCTAGCTAGTCAACCAGTGGCGTATTTGCCCTAGGGACATAGGGGCTACGGCCCGGGCGGCAGTCGCGGCAGACTCGATAGATCAAGATGGGGTGGTGCGGACCGCCCCTGTGGTAAGAGGTACGACGTAAATCGCCAAGAGTATGTAATTTTTTTAAACAATCTGTATTCATTTGTTGTTTAGAATCTAGTTTAAAAACCAACAAAGAATAAGAAATAAGAATATTACAAACCTAACAATTATCTGATCAAAAGTATAAAAAATACTTACGCTTATTAAAAAAGGACAGTAAGGCAATTTTTCAAACTTTGAAGTTGACAATAGTGTTTATCTGCGTCCAGGTGTCCCGTCGTGCCAGCGAACGGTGGCTTTCGAGAAAGCTTGCGTCCTGTTCAACATGGCTGGCATCTACACACAGATCGGCGCCAAGCAGGTATGTTTCAGAATCCAGATAACTACAACGTTAAAAAGTACGCCTCGATTTGATTTCATTGACTCACCATCTGCAACCAACTTATACAACATAAACGGGCTTTTAGAACCTAAATAGTTAATTATATCACTGGTACTTGACAAGACGAACGACGACGCGGCAAATGCACACGACGTTTGACGCCTATATTCACTCCGGAGAAAAGAAAAAACATTCTTACGGAACCACAGATCTACTACCTATAGATTTTCAATGAGCGTGGCTAGCTCAGTGCCTCTCGCTTCAACAAGGTGTGTTGCCACATTAAAATGATTTGCTATAAGTTAGGGTAATTTACCTACTATGATGGGTGTGAATCTTCAATGAGTACTTTGGAAACAATACTACCTTTTAAATATTTATATTTTATACACTATCTGCTGCAACCCACGGAGCTACCTGCAATTTTCTGGGAAGAAAAGTACGTTGTCTGTCCTCATGACACACCCTACTGTCCAGACAAAATTTGACTTAGCCCATGATCTAAGAAAACAAGGTCTAGCAATCTGGGAGTGGTCCCGCAATGACGTCACTGTCCAGTTGCCACTTTATTCAATCAGCTGTTACGTGGTGTATCGTCATCTCTCTCGAACCTGTTGTAAATTGACATCATGACATCATTGCGGGACGCCTACGTAAACATTTTTTCTCGAATTGCTATACCTGGCGGAGTATATTATTATACCATGACTTAGCCGTTTCCTCGTAAAAAACAGACAGAAAGTTACAAACTTACTTGCGTTTTTATTATAATTATTTGTTAGGATTAGAATATAGTACTAGAAAAAGGGTTGTAAAGTAACCATAGCATGATTTTTTTATGATTAATTAAAAAAAATAAAAAAGTCAGAGTTAAAACGGATGGGCAAAGGAAGGGCCCCCATGCAACAAACGTTAAACGTATTTTTGGATTTGTTCTAGTGTGAAAACGGTAATCCGTACAAGCGTCAAATTTAGCGGATTATAGTGAACATAAGTAAAACAACAAATAATAAATACTGGCCAAGTGCGAGTCAGTGACAAATTTCTGTTTACCACTAAGCTAAGCAACGTCGGGCGCGGTCGGTACTTGGATGGGTGACAGCCTGGGCGTGATGTTGTCTTTTTGCACAACTTTTTGTATTTTGTGATTGTAAAGAACTCTCAGCGCACGAGCCCGACTCGCGCTTGGTCAGTTTAGTTTTTTCATGGATGGAATTATGTATAACATTCCAAATAATTAGATAAATAGACTCTTTAATGTTTACAGTACAAATTTCACGAACAGCGCGTAGCTTTTTGAATCGGTTCGCCGAAATCGCCTTTTGCTTTTCCAGCTTCATAACTGTGGCCTCATTAATATAATATATATTTAATATTAACATTCACCATATTCATATGTGCATAAAAGGGTCGGTATTTTGCACTTCTTGCAATGTGCCAGCTTTTTTCAGCAATGTGACAGGATCAGTTGGAAACCCGCAGAACGAATAATTTATGTTAGTTGCGATGGGTAATTTCTTTCATAACCTGGCAACATTCATAATTTATTTTCTAAGTGAATAATTTGATAAAATTCATAGAATTAGACCACAAATCGACCTAAAAACTGACTAATTATGAATAAAATATTTGCGAATTGATATCCTGAATTTATTTAGGTGATCGTTACATGCTTTATATGTTTACTTACGTGTGAAATGATATTTCATCGTATTTTCCCTCACTGCGCTTCTTGCAGCCCAAAATGCTACAACCAACCATTGTAAAATATCTTTTACAATTATTTCTCAGAGGAAACACGCATTTATCACATTAAATCACCAAAAAAAGGCAATAAATATAATTCAGACCCGTTTTGTTTGTCACTGATTATTACAGATTTTGACACTTGAGGTACCAAAAACAGGTCACGCCGATAAGGACAACAAAATCTATTTATGTCCTTTTCGTACTTGTGCTGAGCCATATCAAGTTGTCTCTTTCACTAAAATATATTGCCGATCTGGTTGTGTATATCTGTGTACGGAACTCATGCGGTGATGGCTCGATTTTTGAATCGTTCGTATGACTTCGCCCGAAAATATGATACTACGCCATCTATCGAGCAAATGCACAGAGCAAATGAGTTTAAAAATTGTTGTATAGAGGCTGGCATTGTCATAATCCGCCATATTTTTTTTCAAATTCGCGACGTGCAATTAATCTTGTATATTTTAATTGGGAACTTTATATATGAACAAAAAATATCAGATAACATAAATGACTCAAATACATCGTGTTCAAAAAGGTCACCAAGGAAGGAAAAGCAAAAGATATATACGTCAATTCGGTATGTAAAGTTTTTTTTTTGTATTTTTTTTATATTTTTATTTCGTAGATAAGGCTATTTTAAGAAACTAATTTCAATATTTTTGTTTTATATTCAGTAGTTATTTTACAATATTTTTTTAAAGTTGAAATTATGTGACGTCACCATATAGCACAACATTTCGTTGCGTTGAGAAGCCTAAAAAAGCACCCCATATTGGCAGCCCTGAAAAAAACCAGACAGTCAAACCACAGAAATGAAAAAATATTCTATTCTGTGTGACGAACAGTGTGTCAAATGTATAACATTTTTATTCTTAAAAGGCACAGAAAATAAAATACTACAATATGACGTCATTTAGAGGACAATGAAAGTCGAATGATTTCTTAGTTTTATGTTAAAATAAATGGCATCTTATCGTTTTAAAAGGTCGGAGTAGAAAAATAAGGGTTGGTAAGATAAAATCTCGAAATGGTTTTGGAATTGGCATAGGTAAATTTTTTTTAGCATACTGAATTATGTTGTACCTACCAATCTTTAAACTAAATAAGACACCTCTAAAAATTATTGCCATTCTTTTCTGACTATTTGAAACGAAAAGAGACGCCGATAATTTTAGTCCTGTCAGATTAGTTTAGTTGCCCTAGAGAATGCTACACCAGAGTTAATGCCAGAATTAAATAAACTGATTACCAAATTTTTCGATCGTCCATAAAACTGACAGAATCATCTAAAATCACAGTATTTTAAACTAAACAAGTATATTGAAAACAAACATTCCCTAAATACTCGCCCGTTATCATCACCTAACGTTTCCAGGTTAGGAAAGGTTCTGGAGTGGAGACCACGAACCGGAAGACGCAGCGTAGGTAGGCCTCCCCCTCCCACTAGATGGACCGACGACATTGTTAAAGTCGCGAGCATCCAGTGGATTCAGGTGGAAGGCTGTCGTTCAGTGTGGAGGCTAAAGGGGGAGGCCTATGTTCAGCAGTGGACGTCTTCTGGCTGATAATGATGATGAACGTTTCCAGGAGCGCACGACGTGCTCCGGGCTGGACGGAGCAGTGGACGCGCTGCTCCGCGCGGCCGGGACGCTGCGCTACATCCACGAGAACTTCACCAACGCGCCGTCGGTCGACCTCGCCGCGGACACGCTGCTCGTGCTGCCCGCGCTCATGACGGTCAGTACCACCTGTCCACACCCCTGCAACAGCCTGTTAGGAACGGACCTTCCTAATAGAAGCGGCCAACTCACTATGCTACATACCAGTGGATGACTAAGGTGGCCCTTATCACCTTCTCGCTCAACAAGGTAACGACAAGGATATGTAAGCCCTGCAGGGTGGTCTCTGATATCAGGGCCCTATACTTAGATATTCAATACTGGTTTTAACACCACCGGCAGGTGTCCTTGGGGAGATTTCTACGGTGCTGCCTATGGGTGCAGCTAAAGTTTATTAAGAGTGGCAATCATACAAATTGGTGAGCAAAAGAACCTCCCCAGTTGGAGCTTCTGTAAATATCCCGTTACCAGGGGGGTAACAAACTGCATGCTCTGAGCTGAACGATTCGGTACTAACTTGGTAGTATAGATAGCGAGACAACCTGACCAAGCTAACCTTGCGTAGCATAGGATGCTGAGACGATAAGAGATGGAGTGACGATACACGTACCGTAATTGGCAGTGACTGGAAGCGAAAAGCCAAAAATCGAGCTGACTAGCGTGCTTTTGGACCTGTTTCCAGCAGCTAGATACTCATGATGAAGTTCACTTCGAAGTTTTTGGATCTTAAAAATGATCTTGTATATTTGTAGGCGCAAGCGCGCGAGTGTCTGTTCGAGAAGCTGCAGCTGCAGGCGCGCGAGGCGTGCGGTAGTGCTGCCGAGCTGCGGAGGGACACCGACATGTGCCTCGACCTGGCGCAGGAGTCCGCGCACCTCGCCAGCACCTACCGCCAGCTCTACGACAAGGTACTGCTAACACCTACTGCCAGCTCTACGACAAGGTACTGCTAACACCTACTGCCAGCTCTACGACAAGGTACTGCTAACACTTCCGCCAGCTCTACGACAAGGTACTGCTAACACCTATTGCCAGCTCTACGACAAGGTACTGCTAACACTTCCGCCAGCTCTACGACAAGGTACTGCTAACACTTCCGCCAGCTCTACGACAAGGTACTGCTAACACCTACCGCCAGCTCTACGACAAGGTACTGCTAACACTTCCACCAGCTCTACGACAAGGTACTGCTAACACCTACCGCCAGCTCTACGACAAGGTACTGCTAACACCTACCGGCACCTCTACGACAAGGTACTGCCAACACCTACCGCCAGCTGTACGACAAGGTACTGCTAACACTTCCGCCAGCTCTACGACAAGGTACTGCTAACACCTACCGCCAGCTCTACGATAAGGTACTGCCAACACCTACCGCCAGCTCTACGACAAGGTACTGCTAACACCTACCACCACCTCTACGACAAGGTACTGCTAACACCTACCGCCAGCTCTACGACAAGGTACTGCTAACACCTACCGGCACCTCTACGACAAGGTACTGCTAACACCTACCGCCAGCTCTACGACAAGGTACTGCTAACACCTACCGCCAGCCAAAGATAATATACATCGTCATATTGCCGCCAGCTCTACAAGGTTACACAGAATGATCGTGCTGATTCGAAAGGAAGTTTTTTTTTAAATCTAATTTTTGTTCGGGGCTTTAGTCGCTTTGCGATTATGGCAGCCCCGCGAAAGGAAGTTGTTGTAAAAAAAAACTTTAAAGAGTCTCTAGTGTTTCCACTTAAAGTACAATAAAGGATTAAGAACCAAATATTTATAATTTACTCTACATAAATTAGATAATAATTTATAGCTATACCTATAGTTAATGAAGTTATTGTACTTTTTGCTATGAATAGAATAGTGAAGCACTTAGAAGATGTACAGCTCTCGGTGTGCTTAGCTCGTAGCATCTAAAAGTATATTTGTTTCGCAGATGCAGACGGAAGGAGTGTTTAACTACGTGCCATACTCGTGGGTCTCGCTGGTCCACGTCAAGACTGAATACTATAAAGGTATGAACGGAAAGAAAAAGAATTAATGCTATCAACTAAGAGTTTCGGTTTTTTATCGGATACATTTCAGAGAGTGTGCATCGGATCTGCATGATCTAATTCCCTCCTGCCCATTTTTATATCGGACTGCCAGGGCCCCGATTCTACTAAAGAAATTGTTTTTAAATCGTAATTGTTGTGATTTTAACTGTTAAATAATTGCCTCAAAATTGACAGATTTAAATATTTTTTTATACTATAAAAATACAACCACCTAATATTATAACTTAGTATATAAATATATTTAAAACCGTAAATTTTGAGGCAGTTATTTAACAATTAAAACGCAACAATTACAATTTAAAGACAATTTGTTTAGTAGAATAGGGGGGCAGAGCGGGCACGAAAAATGGTCACCGCTTTATGGTTGATATTCCGAAAACCCGTACGAAGCGCTTTGATTCCACATTTATTGTGCGAGTTGCTAGTCTGTAGAATGCGTTGCTTGAATAGGTGTTCCTCGATGGTTACAGTCTGGGTACCTAAATAGTATTTTGTTTGACCGCCAACTCGCCTGATGTAAAGCGATGATGCGGTCTACGATGGAGCACGCATGCCTAAGAAGAAACCGATTCACTCTCGACTTGAAGACATCCAGATTGTAACTGACGGGGAACATCTATTCAGGCAGCGCATTCCAGACTAGCAGTCTGCTAAATTATAGATTTAACGAGCGTGGGCTAGTTTCATAAGAAAGTTTCAATGCTAGGATATAGGTATTTATTCTGTGATAATTGTTTAACTAAAGATATTTTCGGTAAATACTCTAGATTTTTATTTTCGCCCCACCTAAATTAAAACCTGGGTACGCCCCTGCCCCGCTATAATGAGACTGACAGTGTTCGTGTTCTGTGGCAGCGCTGGCGCACCAGTACTGCGCGCAGGGACTGCTGCACGTAAGCGAGCCTGCGCGTGCGCGGGACCGACTCGCCACACTGCACGCTAACGACGACAGGAGCGACAACGGTAAATAAACATTTATACTTGAATTTAAACAGCATACGCGATAGCAATGTGACGTAACGTCCAGGCCCTTCTTTCCCACTGGGCACTCTGGGCACGTGCCCAGGGCCCCGCGATCGACAGGGGCCTAGTTCCTACCAGATCACCAAATGATAACCAATATTTATTACCGACAAACATATTTATTTCGAAAAAATCATAGGATAATGACTGACTACAATACCTACTTGCTTATTAGCTTTACTCTACTCTCGCCTGAAAATCAGCATATCAACTTTCTTTGTCTATTCGAACAAAATAGTGCTCTGTCAAGGTCATAGGGGCCCCATTATTGTGCCCAGGGCCTAGACGGCCCTGGTAACGTCTGCATGACGCATGGACGATGCGCCGACGCGGCGACGTCAGTTTAGGAGGTTTATTCCACTTTGATCACCTGGGTGATAAAAGTGTTCTCTTTAGTCGTTTTTTATCACTTGGGTGACATTGGCGACTCCATTTAAATTATTATTTGAGTATTCTTTGATCATCTGCACCTAGGTGAAGGCGACTCGATTCAAATTATTGTTTTGGTAAATCAGTGATAGATATCCAAAAAACATCTTGCCAAAACATAAAATGAAAACACGACAACGGCTTTCAAATAAATTTATTTCAATTTTTTTTTTTTACAAATACAATATTCAGTTCGAACCGAAATAGTCAGCCTTTTAACAGTCCACTGCTGGACTTTTAGCCTACCCTCGAAAGGGCGATTGGACCATATCCACCACGCTGGCCCAGTTGCGGGTTGGTGGATTCACATACGCCATTGAATTTCTTCTCCATACGTAGGTATGCAGGTTTCCTCACGATGTTTTCCTTCACCGAAAAGCCAGTGGTAAAGAGCTCATTGGTACGGGCCCGGGGTTTGAACCCGCGACCTCACACTTTCAAGTCTAGCGGTCTCCCAAATAGGCTACCACGGCGGAATCACTCACGGCGTACTCACGGCGTGACGGCTGATTGCAATTTATTAATCAGCAGTGACTTGAGTTTCAAATCAATGCCTAAGTAGAGTTTCACCTGAACGGGAACAGTAAGTAGGTATATTAATACGGGCCTTAGTCTCAGTTGCTAACGAAAGCGTTTCATTTTCTAGGAAAAGACGAAGACGCTGACCTTGTGGCGCTCGGCCGAGCTCACATCAACGAGGCCATCGCCTTGTACGAGGAGGCACTCCGCTTGCAGCGGATGTGCAGGTTTGTATTAACGCCATCTATCGGTACAAACCTGGCAAAAACCCACACACTATCACATTTATAATATTAGATGATGCGCTGGTTTGTATTAGCGCCATCTGTTGGTTTAACCATGTAAACTTTCGTTCTCATTTTTTCTGCGTCATAAAGTATTATACGTATTTGCTCAACAGAGAGTTGCGCACGAAGGAAGCCCTATCGCTGGTGGTGCGTGCAGCCCTGGAGCGTTCCGTGAGAGAACGAGGTCCCCCTCCACCGGACGACTTCACTGATCCGCTGGAAGCTCCCACTATACTGCGTGAGTACTGCAGTTACGTCATTCTCAACTCCCAGCTTCGTACCGGACCATAGATCTTTATGATGGACGCGACCACGTCCAGTTGCATAAAAACCCAGCGTGCCACATATTTAGTACTTATTACGCCAAGAGACAAATTCAGGGGTAGTTTAACTGCATTCGCACGACCAACTGGTTTCGTAGTTACAGTTGGCCGTATGAATTTTTACAGTTGGTTATGGCGCGATTTGCCATTGCGATTTACAATGACTGCATCCGGTTCGATCCTTGTCCCTGCACGCTGAATGGGTATTCCCCAATAGTTACAATCTGGGTGCAGTGTCTTCAAGTCGCAAGTGAATCGGTTTCTTCTAGGCAAGCATGTTCCATCGTAGACCGCATCATCAGGCGAGGTTACGGTCAAGCACAAGCTCATAATTCATTAAAAAAAGACTGTTGTTTTAATTTGAGCCTGCAAGTATCCTATCATCCAATATTTTTAATTTGATTTTCAGCATCATCGAAATTCCAACTGGCCCTAACACCACCAGACTTTGCGCAGCACCGAGTCGAAGATCTATTCAAAACCCTCGGCCCCATCGCCATCTTCTCAGCCAAACGGCACTGGAGTGCCCCTCGTCTAGTCCAGCTCCAGAAACACCGAGAAGGTTCCAGAAGGCTCCGGAACGGAAAGCACGAAGAAGAAGAAAAATTAAAGCACAGACACAGCGAGAAACGGGACAGATCTGAAGACAACAGCACGTACTACAATCAAATTATAAGAAGCGATGAGAAGTACTCCGAAGATTTTGAAAAGAAGTTACAAAGAGTTACGAAGACCAATGGAGTTTACATCAATAGTTACAACAATAACTACGATTACCACCCGAAGGTCCTAGATTACGATTATAGGAGCAAATCTTCAACGGAGAACGGAGAGTATGTGAATGGAAGGGTAAAGAACGGGAGAGAGAGGAGGAAAGAGCCTCTGAGGAGGGTAGCAAGTGAATATAATGTGGCGAATGGAAAAGAAGATGAGGGATTTGGATTTTCGGTGAGGGGGGACGCGCCGGTGGTGATAGCGGGGGTGGAACCTAGTTCTTTGGCTGATGTAAGTATATTATCTTCCCGTCTTTGTATCCACTTGTCAGTAGAAATGATTATCTTCTCTACCTTAGCATTGCATTGCAACCATTGTATAAAATGATTCCATAGAATAATATGTCCCGTTACTCCCACTAAAACTAGGAAATAAAGCTATGATAACTCTTTATTAAAAGACCACAAAAACAATGATAACAGATAAATCACAATGAAACTATTCTAGGCTTTATTGCTTAAGCGATCTCTTCCAGGCAACCGTACACTGAACGGAATTACGATAAGTAAAAGAAGTAGAGCTGATGAAATCGCAAAACTAGTAGAGAATCCAATATGCAGTCATATTTTAATCCTCTGCATCTGGAAACTTGCTTTCAAGTTTTCCAAAACTAACACAATGTTTAATTTCCAGATCGGCGGCATGCGAGAAGGTGACTTCATTATCTCGATTGGTGAGAATGACGTGAAGTGGAGCTCGCACGAGGAGGTGGTGCGCCTCATCCAGCACGCGGGGGATACGCTCACGCTGCGCATCGCCACGCCCATGGACAAACATAGCCATAAGGTATGCATAGATTGCCACTAAATATGCATGCATAGCCATAATGTATGCATAGATTTCCACAAGAGATGCATAGATTGCCACAAGACATGCATAGATTGCCACAAGGTACGCATGCATAGTCACAAAGTACGCATGCATAGCCACAAAGTACGCATGCATAGCTACAAAGTACGCATGCATAGCCACAAGGTATGCATTGTATTGTATAGATAGCCACAAGATACCCATGCATAGCCACAAGATACGCATGCATATAGCCACCATGTATGCATGCATAGCCATACTCGAACGCGAAGCTCGAAAAGAAAATATCACAGGAGTTAAACCTATTAAAGGTATTAAAAGTTTAAACCTGAGCAACGTATGAACTAGTTAGTCTTCGTTTAAGTGACCGTGAGGCGTATTACAACTAAGCGCTACCAGGCCTGGCGCACTCCGCATTGTAGGTATGAAGCTACAAGTAGCAGACTTGATAGCCGACAGAGATAACGCAACAAGAGTTACGCGCATATGTCTTCTGTGGATCCTATAGTAACAATTATCAAGCCAAGCTAGCTTTTAAGGCGGGTTATGGGTCATGGCTTTATACTTTCTTCTCTTTCTAGTCATCTCCTGAAACCCCGCGGCAGTCGAACTCTAACCAGGGCTCCGTGTCGGCTGCCTCCACAGCCTCCAGCGGTTCCACGGCCGTCACTGCCAGGTCAGTAATCAATCGTTATGTTATGTTAGTCTGTTGAGCCTTTCTTGTGAGTAGACTTGCTCATTGTTTGTGTGCTCGACAAATAAACCTCGGCTGAGTTCTTGAAATAGAACAAAATAGTACGACGAAATACGTGAGGTGTAATAAACTTGAAGTACTATACCACAGCAATGGTGGCCGAGTGGTAACATGTGCGCTTTACAATCTGACGGCAATTGTTTTGACCATATTTTGTTTTGTGTGCCAATAAACTAAATAAACTAAACCCGGTTCGATCGTCGGTCCTACACGAATATATAAATTATACGTGCTATTTCGATACCATCGGTCAAAAACGGTTAAAGAAAACATCGTGAGAACCACAAAAGTTCAAAGACATATGACATTTACCAACATGCACTGGGCCAGCGTGGTGGATTTGGGCCCATCCTCTCTGTATCCCAGCAGTGGGAACATGATAGGCAAATAATGATGATGAGTCATCATCATCAGCACTTTGTGGTGGCATATAATTATATGCCACCATAAAGTGCATGTCATCATCAGCCAGAAGACGTCCACTGCTGAACATACCCCCCCCCCCTGTAACCACCCACCCCACCACATTGTCCTCCCACTAGATGGACCGACGACATTGTGAGAGTCGCGGGCATCCAGTGGATGCAGATGGCATGCTTTCGTTCAGTGTGGACGTTTGTGCGTTTTAATTCGAATTATAATCAGGGGCCTTACGGCCACCTCTTAACGCGGGCACGAAACAGCGCTAAAACAGCGCAGTGCGGAAAATCATGCAAACGCGCCGAGATACGGTTTGCGGTCGTACAACTTTTCGCATCACCTAACAGAATCACTTAAAACAGGTAGCCTTAAGGCCCCAGGATAATTCAAATTTGATAATTTCTGTATAAATATAACCTGTATATTTATTTCAGATCTTCCGCCAGACGAGCTCCATCCTGGAATCCGTTCCGAAGACACACCACCAGGGAGAACAGTTCTCATCGCTCTCACACTAGCAACGTCATATTCAGATAGATTTGTTAAAGCTCCATCTGTTATCGAGTATCATGAACTAAAGTTCTCCGGTAGGCAAGATTCACCCCTCCCGGATAAAAGTTGTCACCTTGCATACTAGCAATGTCAAACTGTCATTAGATAATCATTAACTGAAGTTTAAATTGCCATTTTATAAAGATTACACGCCAGCAACTTCATATTTTATTCATATACGATTTATTAGAGCAACATCTGTGTTCGAAAACTTGGTATAGTGGTGAAGAAATTGGTTATGGTGGTGAAAGTAATCATAGCTTTTTCAGTCGTAGTTAAAATTTATATCAGCGCCATCTATCAGTTAGTGTTAGTAAACTTTTAGTCACAACTTTGGAATGTACTTTTACTTAGAATGGTGAAAAATATGATATAAGTTTTAGCAAACTTTAGATGTAAATTAAACATAACGGTCGAATATATTAATTTGAAGATTATGTACCGCCTTTTTACTAATTCTATAGTTATGTCAAAATTTTATGTGATTTACACTGATATACTACTTGATATACTATTTTATGTATTCGATTTAAGTTATTTTATTTCACAGTTCTAACTTCAACTAAAAAGTACTTATAAACTTTACTATAAATATTATTTTTTAAGTATAATTTTTAGAATAACTCAGCGATATTATAATACAACTAATATATATATTTAGCCTCCTAAATAGTTAGATTACTAGACCCTAAGGCTCGGCACATATTGGTAGCTGGATAAAAATGATATATTAAAAAAGAGATATAAAAATGATTTTTTTTTAAATTCAGTTTTAATATAAATAGTAGTTGTTTAATAATTCCAATTATTATTTC
This sequence comes from Agriopis aurantiaria, assembly GCA_914767915.1. Lineage (NCBI taxonomy): Eukaryota > Metazoa > Arthropoda > Insecta > Lepidoptera > Geometridae > Agriopis > Agriopis aurantiaria. The sequence goes on from OU612005.1 coordinate 10,725,214, forward strand.
AGTTCACTAGCTAGATGTCTGAAGCTATGTGACAAGTTTAAGAATTGTCTACAAGCTTTTCATACAATTTCATTTGTAAGAATTAAACTTCACATGGCGTGGCGCCATCTATTGAATTGTGTCGGGCCTAACTTGGCTATGATGTTCCAAAGTTATACATATTACTATTCTTATTTATGTTTGTTCTATGGAAATTCTATTTTCGTTTCGTTTTCTAATATGCAATATTAATTAAAATGTGTTATAGTTCATTTAAATTATATACTTTAAACGGATTTTATCTCGTGTATAAAGTATATAAATTTTTTAAATAATAATTGCGAAAACCTAAGAAATCATTGTTTTAGTTTTCTACAGAATGTTAATTTAGAATAATTCTCTTTTTTTCAATTAAAAACCACATATTTTTGGAGTTACAATCAGCAATGTGATGGAATTAAATAATATTACACTTTTTTTATTATTTAATTTGAGTACTTAACGTGATCAAAGAAGTAAGCAGTTGCTGATTTTTAATAATACACATTTAAAAGACTAAAAAAAAGTATATATTGTAAATCATTCATAAATTTCTAATTATTAATGTAACTTTTTTACTAATCTTTTTTGGACTATATACTTTGTGTGGAGTTATATCTGTCTGTATAGTAGTATAATTTGATGTAGGGAAGTATAACGTTGTAAAAGTTTTGGTTGTGATCGATTTCAAATATATTGAACATTTTAGTTAATGTTATATTGATCGCACCCAAAAATATATCGTCAATAAAATAAGCATTGTAATGTAATATATATTAATATTTTCCAAAGCAAAAAAAAAATTAACGTTTTTTTTTATTTCAAACAATAATATTAAGATATTACATGTAAATTACCCCCTTAGGTAATATCTATAATATACTTATATAAGTATGTAAAAATACTGATTAAGTTAAAATAAACTGATTAATATAATATATGAAATGTATAAAATTGTTGTTGGTTATATATGAGAGCATTAATTAAATATTAAAAAGGTGTATACTGGACGTTGTTTTTAATTTTCTTCCTTCATAAATGAACAGGAAAGATTTTATTATAAATATAAATCTTATAGGCGATGTGTGTATGTATGTTCCCTATGGACTCAAAAATGGCTGGACCGATGTTGACGGGACTTTCAATGACAGATATCTGATTATATAAGGATTATTAAGAGTAATCCACACGGGTCCAGCTAGTATCTAATATTAACAAACAGCAATGTTTACCTTGTCACTGTTTGCATACGGTAATCTTTGGAAAATTTGTTCAGTTAATAATAACAGGAATAAAAGAGAGGTTAAAAAAAGGTTTAACTACTTAGTTATATTATTTTCAGAACAGGTTTTACCAAACCGATTCTCAAAATTCTGGGTCGAATCTGTGTTTTTTCTTCAATTTTTTCTTAAATTAAAAAAGGCTTGCGTTTGACCGCCAGCTCGCTTTATGTATGCCACCTCACATATTGAGAGAGGCCATTAAAAGATATTGGCTAAGCCTTGGCTGTACTCCTTGATTTTTCAAAGGCCTTCGACCGGGTCTGCCACGAAAGGCTTTTAAGCAAGGTACTTCCAGACGGTCTACCTACTGGCCTGAGTAGTCTGGAGTACCTGGATAGCAGACTTCCTGAAAAAACGATCGATTCGAATTGTTAACGGCTGCTCGTCCGAGCAAATGGCTATTAACGCCAGGGTGTACCTCAAGGGTCGGTACTCTCTGCAAATCTATTTCTTCTGTATATCAAGGATCTGTTTATACCTGGTATCTTTGAATATGTGGTGCACAGTTAGAGAAGTGCAAACCCAAACCCAGGCCCGGGAAAGCGGAAACCAAGGCCTTGAGAAAAGACACGCCGTATGAATCTAGGCCTGACAACCGTATCAAAATAAGGTGAAGAGAACCTCGTCAAATTCAACGCCAAGCTTTTTCCATTAAAAAGTGTTTCCATTATTCTGAAATGTTCCCGTACCTCTGGCAGACCATCTGGAACTAGAAAACCTTAACCCCTGCCTTAAACTACGGCACCTACCTAGAACCGAAAAACAGCGCGTTCTGAGCAAGATTTGACCTAAACAAAGAAACAAGTTGAATAAAAACTTGTAAAAGGGTTATTAATCTAAAATTACAAAAAACACATTTTCTAACAACAATTATATTAACACCAACAACTTTAATTCTAACACATAAAATACATACGTATTAAATGTTACATCACAAGGTTTTTATACTAATTCTAAACTAATAGGTGAATTATACGATAGTCAAACTATCAAATAAATTAACTTTATTTCATGTACTTATTTATTCTTTAGTATAAATTAGTAAAAAAACTTGGCAACCAAGTTCGCCAAGTTTGTTAACGTTTCAAACTCTTAGCTCCGACTAAGATTCCCTGTCAGTTATACCATGGAACCAAAGATAATATAACCACTTGATCGCGCATGTAGTCAAAATTCCCTTTTGCAAAATGATGCCACGTCGGTCGCGGGGGGCGGCTTGTGATTGGAGACGCGACGCGACTCGACGCTTGTGATTGGAGAATCAAAAGTCATTCATTCAATTCGCGCCTAGGATTGGCCCCGCTCGAAATAGTTTAGGTTGACATCAATAACTGTTTTAAAAGGGGGGAAGACGCGTGACATCCAAACACTGTATCCAATAAATATGGCTCTGTTTCGGCTCGAGTCAGCGGCGACGTTGACGTCTACACTGTAAACGTCAACTTCACCGCTCCAATAGACACTATACTAGACCATAGAAGTGACATTTAAAGAAAATTAAGTGTTAATTGTTTTTAAGTATTTACGAGTGAAAAGTAATGCCGTGAAACTTGTTTTTTGTCTTCGAACTGTTGGTGCAATTTTGACAAGTAATTCACGTGCTATCAAAACGACAGTTCGATTGTGACTGAAGTTCATTAGGCCCGTGAGCCTTATTTGTGCGATCTACGTCAAGAAGTTTGTCCCGTATCTTCCCCCTATTTACTTACATCAATGGTTGATATGTTAGAACCTTTGGCTTATGCGGGGTAAAGGATGAGCAGTCAAGTGGTTATATTGTCATTGCGTGAAACACGTAAAAACAAACATCTCTCAGAATCAGAACACATATTAACCCGTGAAGCGACCGGCGGCTGAAGCCTTGTATAGCCAAAAATCACGATGTCTAGCCGAATTAAAGACTAAACGTCTACGAATTAAGGTCTAAAACTAACCAGGGGCCTTACTGACAACTGCTATTGCGGCACCAAACTAACGTCAAATCCGCTCAGTTGGAAAATCACGCGACCGCAAACCATATCTGGGTTCAGGTTCACGTTCGCGTGATTTTCCAACTGAGCGGATTTAACGTTAGTTTGGTGCCGCAATAGCAGTTGTCAGTAAGGCCCTGTTTTACTTAAGTTCAGATTAGAACATAAGGCACTTCAATTCCCTACGACAGCGAGCGCGAGGCAGCTGCAACGGCATCCTACAAATGATTGTTGGCCGGATGGATTGCCCCATCCAAAACACGTGGATGTGTATCTTAATGCGCTCCGGCAAATTGTTGGGGTTGTCACAGGTCATTGCCTTTTAAACAAACACCTTTTTAAAATTGGGGTTACTGACAGTCCCTTATGTAGAGGGTGTCTGGAGACTGAAGAAACGGCCGCACATATGCTGCTGGAGTGCAGCAGCGTGGCAGAACAACGAGACACTATCCTCGGGTCACCGAGGACGCTCTGGGAAGCTTGCGCAGGCATCAGCGAGCTGCTGGCCTTCCTGGAGACCGGGTGGCTGAATCAGCTGCAGCCGGGTCCCGCTATGGGCCAGTGAATGGCCTAGTTGCGGAAAATGCCCGCAAGTAAGTAAGTAACAAGTAACAAGTATCTTAATGGGGGAGAAGCTTTAATTATACTGTTTTAAACTATCACGGTTGTTCACTAAAGTTATATGATTAATTACGGGATATTTACCGTGGTAAGGTTGTGGCGGTTTCGGCGCAGTTACATGCACCATGTTCACGGAAGACACATGGTGCATGTAACTGCGCCGAAATATCGGGAGCTCATTCCACAACCTTACCACGGTAAATATCCCGTAAATAATCATATAACTTTAGCTTTAATATATTATTAAATTTATCTATATTGTAAAATAATTTCAATTGTAATTGTGTTTGGTTTTTATGTTTGTAGTTATTATTTCGACATTTTTATTTTTCTCTTTTAATATTGTTTCAATTTTGTGTAATATAGTGTATATAGATATTTTCCGAAAAAAAAAAAAAAACATCGTAATTTAGATTCGGTAGACGGGCGAGGCTGATTGGGACGAAAAAAATTAAAGCCTCGAGCACCGCCGTATAGTATTGCTTGTCTGTCTATTTTCTATCGAATACATTTCGGCGTGTGCGCAAGATCTTCATGACCTTATTCCAGCCTCCCCCTTTTACTACAGGACAAGTAGAAGGACTGCACACTACCACTCCCAGCTTGTTGAATTAAAAAAAAATCGTTCACTACGATTTGGGTCGTCAACCCACGTACTGTCCAAGAATGGAACTCCCTGCCATCCACCTTGTTTCCTGAGAACTACAATCTAGGCATCTTCAAGGCTAGAGTGAATAGATTTCTTCTAGATTAACGTGTTCCATCCTCGGCCACACCGTCCCTTTACCATCAAGCGAGTTGGTAGACCTATTCCATAACAAAAAAAATAAAAAAAAACTGTTCACCCGGGTATTGAACTTGGGAGGGAACATGCTCATGAGGTAGATGTACTATCACTGAACCATAACGGTCAAGTTATGATTTTGTCTTACAGACCAAAAATCACGACAAACGACGTCTTCAAATCATGAGTGAAACGGTTTCTTCTAGGCAAACGTGCTCCATCTTCGACCGCATCATCGCTTTCTATCAGGCGAGATCGCGGTACAACATTAGCTTAATACGACGTAAAAAAAAAAAAAAAAAAACGCTAATTGTGCAAAGCCAATTTTTTTTATAGGAGGCAGGCTTGCGCTTGGCCGCCGTCTCGCCTGATGCGACGTTGCGGTCTACGATGGAGCGCGCTTGCCTAGAAGAAACCGATTCACTCTCGACTTGAAGACACCCAGATTGTAACTATCGGGGAACACCCATTCAGGCAGCGCATTCCACAGACTAGCAGGTCGTCGTGTCATGAGGAAAGAAGCGGCATAGATGGCAGCATGGTGCGGTTCCCTGATACAACTAGGTGGCGAGGTACTTCTCCATGACGCGCTTGGTGTCGTCGTACACTCCGAAGAAGACGAATCCGCCCACCATGAAGGCGGTCATGCGCGGAGTCACGCCCGCGAACAGACCTCGCACACCTGCAATATTACATTATGTTTTTCTCAATCATGATCATCATCATCATCATTTCTCATTCACCACCATCATCATCATCATTTCTCATTCATCATCATCATCATTTCTCATTCACCATCATCGTCATTTCAGCCGTCGGACGTCCACTGCTGGACATGCCTCCCCCGTCGATCTCCAAAAGGGCCGGTTGGAAGCGGCCTGCATCCGGCGTTTCCCTGCGGTCTCTTTTAGGTCGTCTGTCCATCTTGTGGGTGGACGTCTTACGCTGCGCTTACCGGTCTTCGTCATCGGCCATCTGTTCTGCGTGATATGTGCCCTGCCCACTGCCACTTCAACTTGCTAATCCGGTGGGCTATGTCGGTGACTTTCGTTCGTCTACGGATCTCCCATTTCTGTTTCGATCTCGTAGAGAAACCCCGAGCATAGCCCTCGCCATAGCTCGTTGTGCAACTTTGAGTTTGCTTATGAGGCCCATAGTGAGAGACCACATTTCAGTGCTTACATGCTCTAGTTAAGTCTAATTCATTACTGTTTAAAGTCATCATCATCATCCAGAAGACGTCTACTGCTGAACATAGGCCTCCCCCTTAGACCTCCACACTGAACGACAGCCTGCCATCTGCATCAACTGGATGCTCCCAACTCTCACAATGTCGTCGGTCCATCTAGTGGGGGGCCTACCTACACTGCGGCATCCAGTTTGCAACATGTCATTGATATGGAGAATAAATAGCGTCGTAAAAAATATGTTTGTTGTTGAAAAATATGCTTTCGTTTTTACTTTTTGACTTTTTAAGTATTTGTTAGTTAATCCGCCGTAACATTACATATTCTGTGAAAATTTCAACTGGTTATCTATTACGGTTCGAAAGATACAGGCGTTTAAAGGTAGTACAGACAGACAGACAGCGTAGGCGTAGTACAAGGGTCCCGTTTTTACCCTTTGGGCGCATAAAATAAAGGATGACTGCAATAGGGTGTGTTACCTGACTCGAGGTATATGGTGGCCAGGATGGGTCGTATCCTCAGTTTCCTGGTGACCGTGTACTCCTCGGCCAGCATTATCCGCGTCTTGGCGAGGTCCAGCGGCGTGGTGACGGCGGCCGCGAACCCGCCCGCCACGGAGCCGCACAGCGCGCTCTGGGACATGGAATCATTCGTTATTAAAGCCCTCTTTTCTGACTTTTAGCCATTTTGGTCATTCTAGGACCTATGAAAAAAAAAAAAAAATAATATTGTTTAAATTAGAACGGCTGTCAATGCATTTTTGTAAGAAATTTGTTGTAGCCAGTTGCACCCATATAAACGAAACGTCAGTCATTCGAAATCAGCTAACAACTGTGATGCGGACAAAGAACTTTGAGACCTAACCCAAAAAGGTAAGGTCCATGTTCCAGGTCGACATTCCCTTAAGGACCTTTTTATTTTGTTTCTCAAAAGGAATGAAATTTAAATGGGTTTGAAAATTTTAAGCATAGTGCCGAATCAACATATTTTTTTTTCAAATCACTTCGCACAATGAGATTATGCACAATTTGAATTGGGAACATAACGACGAATGACAGAGAGCATAATTGTCCTAAAGTGTCACGTTATGAGATAATTAAACATATACCGTCTTACCACAAAAGATTTAAGCACACTTTAGACAAGTGTTTAGCATATTTTTCGCAGTGAAACAATTGCTAAACGCTTGTCTAAAGCGTGCTTAAATCTTTTGTGGTAAGACGGTAAGATTGCAAAGTGACTCTTGATGTTTTAAAATACACTGTGAACTCTATATAGCGACACACGGTTTAACGACAAACTCCATAAAACGTCGAAATTACTTGACCTTGTTGTCCATACAATAATACACTACACTTTATGTAACATTACACCCACTATAAATAACGACAATAATACGTCATTATTAAGAGACTAGCGTTCCGCCCCAGCTTCGCACGGGTATAGATTATAGGCCTATGTCACCCGGGGATAGTGTAGCTTCCCAACAGTGAAATAATTTTTCAAATCGGTTCAGTAGTTTCGGAGCCTATTCAATGCAAACAAACAAACAGACAGTCAAATCTTTCCTTTTCATAATATTAGTATAGATAAACAGTACTTTCTAACACCTCGTATTTAAAATAAAATACAGACGAAGATAACAGACTATACGCAATAAGCGTTGTTATTTGTATGAATGTTTATTGTTTGATTTATACTTTACTAGCAAATAAAATAACATATTATAATAGTAAAATAATACCTCGAATGTGTGTTTTCCAATTACTATTTATCTATCCAGGCCCTAGTTGGTGTTGCAACGGGGCATTTACACTATTTCTAGTTTGTATTAGTGAAAACATGTTTTTTGGCTTTTGTGTAACTGTTTATCTTATATCTACTGTATTAATTAGCAGCTGTATGTTTTCCTTGTAAAATAAAATAAAATAAATAAAATGAAATATAGATTTTACTTAGAGATTAAAAATTAATATTTTTTAGTATTATTGTATTATTGTTGTTTTTTTTTTTGTCGTTGAATGTAGAGCCGTTCTACGACAACACGCCACAAAATGCGCAGTCCCTTAAGTTTCGTTATATAGAGTTTACACTGTACTTTGTATTCAAAAACCTTTCCGAAGCGTTTTCTTAGTTGCGTTTAGTAGTAATTTCTATGTGTATGAGATGAAACTTACGTGAAAGCTAGTAATGTTTCCGTCGTTGTGGTTCCTGAGGGTAGATTTGAGCAGCTCCCAGACCGGCAGCTCGATGAAGCTGAAGGGCAGGTCTCGAGCTACCGTCGACAGGAACCCGCGGTACAGACCCTTGCGGAACCCTTCCGCCTTGTAAGCCTACATAATCAACTAATAAGTACACTGAGTTACGCGGAAAGGATGTACTAAGCTAGTTAAATATTGGAATGTTTACCCCGCCGTAAGCCAAAGATACACTTTTTCAGCTTAACCTTTTTCGAGCGGCCAATCCTAGGCGCGAATTGAATGAATGACTTGGGTGTCCAATCACAAGCTCCATACGTTACCACCAAAGATAATATAAATTGTCATTGGTTAGATACCAATTGTCATTGATACCCCCGCGACCGACGTGGCTTACATCTTGCACAAGCAAATTATGACTCGTGCGCGATCAAGTGGTTATATTATCTTTGGTAGTAATTAACACGCTTCTTTTGTTAATTAAGGGTATAACAAACTAAAATATTATTTTGTCATTTCTAACATAGACATAATTTCCTTTTTTTAACTTGAACACAAAGTTGCTGGAAAAAAAATATATATATAAAAAAACTAAATTATGTACCTGACAAGCACATAAGATACGTTGCCATTACGACCATGTATGTATGTATGTTAATGTATGTATGTTAATTTTATTTGATAAGCCGAAATGAGTCCGTAGCAACCATCATTATGAACAAGTTTTACTATAAGACAAACTCTGAAATCGCAGAAAAAAACCAGTTTCATAGAATCAAATTTAAATTCAAAATATTAATTTGTCGGAACATGGTAGGTACACATACATATAAAGTAGCATACATGGTCGTAAGAATGGAGTGAGAATTTTATTCTATCATGTTTTGAACCAAATCATAAACTCAAACACAGATGTATCTGTGACATGTATTTTTTCCAGCTCAAATATTGTAATTTAACTGAATAAAATTGATTTAAAACCGTCAAATTTGGTATAAGAGGCCGTTAACTAGTTTAGTAGTTTATTTGTACCAAACGTTTCGATTCTACGTTTCTCATCCGTGCGGCCAAGAATTGGAACAACTTGCCAGCTTCCTGAGATATAATCTGGGCCTTTTTAAGGCCAGAATAAAGAGGTATCTTCTAAGTCTGCGTACTTCATCATCGACCACATCGTTCCTTACCAATGGGCGAGTTGGTGGTCAAACACGGACTTCATCATCATCACCATCAGCCTATTTGATGTTCATCCACTGGTGGACGTAGGCCTCTGCTAAAGAACGCCACAAGGAACGATCTTCTTTCGCAGGTCGTCACTCCACCTGGCGCTGCAGGGCGGCCTACTCTATGTTTGCCGATACGCGGTCTCCACTCTAGAACCCGTCTACCCCAGCGGTTGTCAGTTCTTCTACAGATGTGGCCAGCCCATTGCCACTTCAGCTTGCTAATTCTTTCAGCTATGTCGGTTACTTTAGTTCTTTGTCAGATAATCTCATTTCTGATTCTATCTCTCAAAGAAACGCCAAGCATAGCTCGCTCCATAGCTAGTATCCGCGTGATTTATCCGCGACAAAAAAAAAATATAAGTACTACTAAATAGTTCTCGTGAGGTCTAAGTTAAAAATATGTCAGTCCGGTAGCGTACACCCACCTCCGCCAGTATAGCGATGCTGCTCCTCATCTGCGATCCTACGTACGTCTGCTTCCGCTGCTTTGCAATCTCCGTCGGCACTCGGATCACGCACGCGAGCTGGAACACACCTATACATTCATCATCTATTTATACAGGTATTGTATTTAGGATAAGGTATCGTATAGTACTCACCACCTCCCCGATGCTAGCTGCACACATATGCACGAGCGGAGCGTACTGCGGTGACACATGGGGCATCGCTAGCTTCTTTGTGGTCTCATACGACACGAAGAATAACGCTGTCGTGGGCATGGAGCTTGTCGCTACTGTGAGAAGACCTGCAATGGTACAAGGTAAGTATGAGCCAGTTATTAGATAGCCCGTTGGTCCAGTTGGTAGTGAACCTACCTTCTGAGCTTGGGGGCGTGGGTTCGATTCCCACCTAAGACAAACATTTTATGTGATGAACATTTGTGTTTGTTCTATATCTGGGTGTTAATATCTATTTAAGTATGTATTTAAAACTATATATGTATGTATATCAGTCTCTGGCAGCCGTATCACAAGCTTTGCTTAGTTTGGGGTCAGATTACCGTGTGTGCAAAAATGTCCCGAATATTTATTTATTTTATTTATTTCGCATATTTTCGTGCAAAATTAAAGCGAGCGATTCAAAAATAGAGCCCCAGGTTCGGAGATTGAAACATCAAAAGAACAATAATAGTTATATAAACTTTCCACGAAAAATTATCTAACTGATGGTGAAAACCGCATTAAAATCCGTTGTGTGGTTTAGGAGTTAGCGGTTATACAGACAGAAAAGACAAACAGACGCGGAAAGCGACTTTAATTTATACTATGTGTAGAGATGCGAATAGCGAGAGACCGGGGAGAGTGGCATAAACAAAGGGAGGCCTATACCCAGCAGTGGGTCACTCAGGGCCGATAATGATGTAGAGATAGAGAAGAGATGTTGGTTCTTTCCAACACCCATTGGCATCGATTCTGATGTACTCTAAACTAAACTAAATTTGACAGCTCTAAATTTGTTGCCATCCTTCTCTCATATATTAAAATTAAAAGAAAGGCACATAATTTTAGTCCTGTCAGATTGGTTTAGTTTAGTGAGTGGTATGACAGAATCGACGCCATTATCTTCTTTTGAGAACTTTTATGCAAATTTTGGACCCTCCTTTTTAGATCTTCATCAGGGCTTATTAATCGAGCTTGGAGACAAATATATTTAATGGTAGTAGTACGCAGTAGTTCACGACAACAGACTTCACCATCATGATGGGTTACCATAATCTCAAAAACATTCTCACCTTACATTGAATTTTGTCGCGCTCTCTCGACTAATGAGAGAGCAAGACTTGTCAATGTAAGGTTATTTTAATCATGTTTTTGAGATTATGGTAACCCACATGTCCATCTTAGGAATATAGTTACAAGACTTAAAAGTACAAAACCGCTCAAGCTAGGTGTAGTATAATATAGGGTCATATTAAATATAGTGCAAGTGCTCCTTAGAAATAACACTTGAACAAAATGTCTTCATTTGAAAATTATTAAGAGGGCATAATAGGTATTTAGTAAATCTATTGCTGTCCCTTGACCTCAAGCCTCTCCCCGTAGAGCGCAATAGGAACAACTGCAGCTCGGATCGATTATAATTACGAAAAAAAAAAAAAACATACAGTCGAATTGATAACCTCCTCCTGAAGTCGGTTAAAAAGTAGACAAAATCATCTAGGCCGATTTCATATTTTTAAATTAATAGTTGTTAAAAGGATTGAACTATGCTTGTGTCATTCATTTTTGTTTTATAAACTCGTCAAATTTGTTAGATAGACATCTGAACATGACAGTTTAAAAAAATGGGATATTTAAAGGCTCATATTTATTATAGTAGTTAACTTATAAGAAAAAGTATATTATATAAGCATGACAATAGTGGAAATAAATTTTATTAAAAAAAAAATACAGCTCTAGCGGTATTATCCAGGGAGGAAACGCGAGAATACGTTTGTATGGACAAAACGCTGCCCACGTAATACTTGAATGGATGGACCCTTGGATAATTACAGTGTAAACTCCATGTAACGTAACTCCATGTATGTCGATTTAACGACAAACTCCCTAAAGCGTCGAAATCACTTGGCTTTGGTTGGTTTAGCTTGCCTTCCATACAATGATACACTCTATATAGCATTACACCCACTCTCAATAACGACAACAATTAAGTAATAATAAACTCAGTCGGCATCATACATACCGGACTTTCTAAGAAATTCGTTCTTTTGTTTACAAATTGAGATTGCTTGGACTTGTTGTTGACCATGACTAATAAGTAGGAGTCATGGATTATCTACACGCTATCATATTCTTAGTTGCTCATAAACTTTCATAAGTAAGTAACATTATGGCCAGTAAAAGAAAATCTTAACATTTTTATATACATAACTACTAAACACTAGTCTGAAATAAACTTTTTATTTCTATAATTCTGATTTTTCTTCTCTCCATTTAACGACAACTCTCTATAACGCCGTAAAATGCACAGTCCCTTCAGTGTCGTTATATGGAGTTTCCACTGTATATCCAAAGTCAAAGTCATTTACTCATTAATTTAAATTTACACGTCATATCAAATTAATAATGAATATTATAAAATAAATATAATATTATAAAATTAATTATTATATATATTATTATAAAGCGCTGATTATTAACAACAAGCTTTAAAGAGCTCATTGGTACGGGCCCGGGGTTTGAACCCACGACATCACGCTTTCAAGTCTAGCGGTCTCCCAAATAAGCTACCACTTTTAACACATATTTTGTAATAATGCAAACATGTGCATCATATAAGAAATGGGTGCAAAATAGATGTGCATAAAAACCACTATAAAATATTGAGTTTCCTCAACCAGCAACAGAAACAATATATAATATGTATATAGACAGACCTAGTGAACAAACACAAGCAAACAAAAACAGAGCACATCTTTCGTCATCACTGTTGGGTCCACACAAAAATTCATGTCTTCTTACTCGCAACATACCAACATGGCGGTCACTGGCGAACACGAGCTTATCCTGCGTCTGCATGTTGACAGCACTCTTGGCACAGTGGTTGGTAACGCGGTGGTACACAGAGGGTCTTCAAAGTTGTCAGTCTTCATGTTTGTTTGCTAGGTTTGTTTTACAGCATAAAGCAAAGAAAAACCCAATGCAGCCCTACAATAAGCAAACATAATAGACGTCTACACCCCTTACACCGTTATATACCTCCATACACTCTCTTAAAGCCTCCAGCCTTCCGAAACCCCAGTCCACTCTGTAACCTTGTCTTGATGGTATCGACAGGGTACAACAAGGTGGTGGCCAACACCCCAGCTATGGCACCTGCCTAGAATTATACAATTAGGTAGTTACTGTACCTCGGTAGACTCCTTTGAAGCCTCCAGCCTTTTGAAAGCCTTGTGCGCTTTGAAGACGGGTCTTTAATGTGTCTAGTGGGTATAAAGCAACGTCGACTGATATACCAGCTATTGCCCCCGCCTAGAATGGAGAGGGTACTCATTAATCCCTTTTTCTCAAAGGAAAGTTAGCGTTATTGTTCTGGTATTTTTGTGAATAGCTTTATTGGGAATTGATTACTAAGTTTCCACGCTTGCTTGGTGGCTGAAATATAGAACTGTCCACAAAAGTTTTATTTTATTCAGTTGAATTGACAACTACCTCTATTTACAGTTAGTTAAAAATCATAAAATTAGCATTTGATATTTGCTAGTAGGTTTAATTATTCAGTCATGTTTATGTAAAATTCATGGGAAGGTATTCGCCGATTGCATTACCACAACAAATATTGCATCATTGACGAAGCACAGTCTTGGCAGATTTAGACTTTTGAGAATTGGCTATATATACAGAGTTTCTGTGGAGTTTCAACATTTTTAAGGTATATAATTTACGTTCTACTGAGTCTTTACTAACATAACCTAAGTTTTTTAAACTAGCACAATCATAATAAAAATTTATACATGAAACTTACCCCTAATGGAGGAAGGTATGTGTACTTTAGGGTCTTCACATTGTCTGCTTCTCCAGCCATGGTGATTTAACGATGTTTTCATTTAACTTTTAAAGTATTTTATGCATGTAAGGGATAGGCACCAAAATGTTACTTATTGAGAGAGAGTTAAAAACACCGAAGTCGACGACTATCACGTATGTATATAAGTAGCTTAATCCTGAGAAATAAGATGCGGCTACGTCTTTAATAATAACATGAAATAATTTGGATAATTATATAATTTTATTTTACTAGAATAACTTGTGAAGTTTGAGAACTAACGGCGCGGCGGCTGAGCCGGGCGGAGGGAGAGAGAAATTAACAAATTAAAACTATGACTGACAGCCAAGTTGACAACAGCTGATTTTAAAAAAAAATTACACAACAGCTGATTTTGACATTTGACATAGAGACACAGGTCAAAATATTAAAAAAAAAAAAACATGACCAAAGATAATTTATATTGTCATTGCCATGGATACAGAGTCCTGCAGCCGTAATATTATACAATTTTACATAGTACTAAATAATGTCATATTCACAGTCAGAGTCAAGCAAAGTAAGTCACGGCCAAGTCAAAGTCATGCCCCAGTAAAGTGGTGGAGGCTTTACAATTGGAGTTTTGGATGGGTGTTCCCCGATAGAAACAATCTGGATATCTTCAAATAACCACTGAATCGGTTTCTTCTAGGCAAGCGTGTTCCATCGGCCGGCGGTCAAACTCAAGCCTATTCCTTAAAAATCCAGAAAAAACATGTTTCACCACTACATACCTATTCTAAACTGTGGATTCACCCTGCTAAATCACTACCACATTCGAGCATCTTCACATCACAAGTACTTAATAATATACAAACAACCATTACACCACCAACCACTAACACCATCTACTTTGGCTCGTTGCAATTCGGTATGCTAAAAAAAAATAACCTATGCCAATTCCAAAACCAGTTCGAGATTTTATGTTACTAACCCTTATTTTTCTACTCTGACCCTTTAAAACGATAAGATGCCATTTATTTTAACAGAAAACTAAGAAATCATTCGACTTTCATTGACCTCTAAATGACGTCACGGTGTAGCATTTTATTTTCTGTGCCTTTTAAGAATAAAAATATTATACATTTGACACACTGTTCGTCACACAGAATAGAATATTTTTTCATTTCTGTGGTTTGACTGTCTGGTTTTTTCAGGGCTGCCAATATGGGGTGCTTTTTTAGACTTCTCAACGCAACGAAATTTTGTGCTATATGGTGACGTCACATAAATTCAATTTTCAAAAAAATATTGTTAAATAACTACTGAATAGAAAACAAAAATATTGAAATTAGTTTCTTAAAATAGCCTTATCTACGAAATAAAAATATAAAAAAATACAAAAAAAAAACTTTACATACCGAATTCAGGAATATACTTAACTTACATAGAGAATGTGCATGCCAGGTCTAGACTAGTCCCTCTACCACACTACGCATACAAATTACTACAAAAATATGGTGGTAGGTATAAGGTGGTAAAATACGGTGTGAAAGATCTCTACTTACCTATCTTCTACAAAAGAAAATCATATGATAATAATTATGTTATTGTTATTAGATCAATAAAACCTTCTTCACCAAACCTATTTCTTCATCAGCGACTAAAAATTTTCTAATTTCTAAAAATATATTGCCAAAGGCAATATATTGCCTACACACTGCCTTATTATGTTTCTTTGATCTGTGCTTGTGACTATATATATAGCCACAGATGTTGTGTATATCTGTGGTGTATATAGCCAAAGGTTGCCAATTGGTTGCCACAAAGACTTTTTTTTTTTTTTTTTGCTAAAATCTTCATGAGCGTGGTTTCAATGTCCTTTACTCGTAATATTAAACAGTTCAAGTCATAGTCACAGTCAGAGTCAAGCTAAGTAAGTCACGGTCAAGTCGAACTCATGCCCCTGTAAAGTGGTGGAGACTTTACAAGAGGCTCTTATGGAGTTTTGGAAACAACACAAAAAGACACGTTTCGCCTCGTTATATCACTTCCCCACACTCGAGCACTTTTACGAGCACTTAATGAATAATAATTCACCATTTAGTACACATTAACACTCGAAAATACACAAGTTTAGGAAAATAATCCAACGAGCCGACGTGTTTTTTCCGCGTTGGCGCCAAAACTCGCCACAAAGACTACTATATATGGGTTGCCAAGGTGACGGATCGAGTTTGAATCCAGGGTAGTCGAAAAGTTACATTAGATTTTTATTATTTCCATTTTATTTATTTACAATGCCGAAAGTGTGGAAAACTGCCCATGACGGGATCCCATACCACTCAATAAGAACGGGGGACGAGCCTGGCTGCTACCAACTTCACAGGTATAGTACTAAGTACTTAGGTAGGTACCTTGCAAAGATTTTTCCTCGATTTTTCATACTATACCACATGGCGCACTCCGGACTTTAGGTATGTTCGGCCGGTGTCCCTTCCCAAGAGGGTCATAGCAGGGCAATCAGTGGCCGCCCGGCTCGCGCCCGGCCCGCACGGTACGCTATCCACGTCGCGCGTAATTAAGCATCTTTTCTGTCAGGGACCTTGACCAATTATTTTCAACAGAATCTGCAAATTAGGGCTCCCAAATGAAGTCTCCATGTTTCATGTAGTTTTTACCTAAATATGCATCGGGATGATGATCTTGTAAAACGCCTCTTAAACTTATACTTTTGCATGATTGTTATTGGACCAAATTCAGGATAAGCGTATTTTATTTTTTTGTGTTGAATAAATTTCATTCCAATTAAAATAGTATATAAGTAATACGTATGTACTACATAGGCTACATAGCTGGTTGCCAATAAGTATTCTGTGTAACACCCCTCTCGAGGGCATGTGTTCAGCAGTGGACGTTTACTGGCTGATGATGATGATGATTCTGTGTAACTATCAAGAAGACAACCCTAACGTTACACATGCCGCGTCAGGAGAGATAGAGCTATGTGATAGAAAGAGGGCGGCCTTCTAGGTGAATATAGCGAGCGGTATTCAGCGCTGTACGAGTTGAATTGCTACTTTATTGCCTCGTAGATAGAGTCCTTATTTATTTAAATTTCTTCGCGGAGTGAACCTTCTGTGTCTATTATGTCTTCTGTGACTATACTACAGAAGATCGTTGGTACACTTGTTTGTACCTTGCTTGCCTACCAGAATTTTACTAGGTATCTTTATGATAATTATAAAAGCGCTAAGCGCTGGTTGCAGTTTTGCTTTCTCACTAAATTGTACTATTTATATCTATATGTAGTAATAGGCTTCGACCAAAATAAAATGAATGGAAAGGCCCAGTAGAAGCGCATTTTTTGAAGATAACGAAATGAGCGCCGGCTCTCATTTCGTTTCAGTCGGTCTCTAGCCGTAGGAAGTGCAACACGTGTCTATTGTTACGTGATAACGAATCATCTGACAAAATTATGTATTTATATGCTTTCCCGAAGTGTAAATGCACAAATAAAACCGGGATCTATTTTTTGTAACAAATATACTGTACATTTTTATAATGAGGTGTTGAAGTATATGTCCGTCGGTTTTGACTCGTTTTTACTGAGCGATTCAATGGTTAGGGCCCGTCCATTCATTTTATTTTAGTCGAAGGTAATAGGTAAGTACTTTATTTTCCTTGGTACTACATATATATATAGGTAGGTATTTGTAGGATCTACAATATTTTACTACTAACATAAGTAACCGCGTGAGACTCAGCAATGCTAGCACGACAGCAGCGCTCACTATCAGACGCACGCGGAGCTCCTTTCGTTATTTTCATAGCATAGCCACACCGTTAATTTTGTATGAGCTCTAATGTAAAAACGGTAATACGTACAAGCGTCAAACTTGGCATGATTATAGTACACACTCTAAACAATAACAACAAATAATAGATAATGGCCAAGTGCAAGTCGGTGACAAATTTGTTCATTACCAAATTATAACTGGTAATTTCGTTATTGAATTTTATGGTTGTACGGAACCCTCAGTGCGCGAGCCCGACTCGCACTTGGCCGATTTATTTATGATTTCTTATGTAATCCGCCGTAATAGTGATAACACACGTATGGATTTGGTTGACCTCAACCGCCGTCTGACCAACGGGAGAGAAAGAGAGGGAAATACGATATTCACACTCTTTCTCTCCCGTTGGTTGGAAGGCGGACCGTCAACCAAATCCATGCGTGTGTTAACACTATTATTAGTGCTAACAGACGCTCGAACGCGGCTGACCTCAACCGCCGTCTGACCAATGGGAGAGAAAGAGAGGGAAATATGACATTCTCACTCTTTCTCTCCCGTTGGTTGGACGGCGGTCCGTCAGCCGCGTTCGAGCGTCTGTTAGCACTATGACATTACATATTCTGTGAAAATTTCAACTGGCTATCTATTATGGTTCGAAAGATACAGCGTTATAAATAGGTAGGACAGACGAACGACGTCGGGCGCGGCCGGTACTTGGATGGGCGTTGATGGGATGTTGTCGTTTTGCACTACTTTTATGTACTTTAGTAGCTAACAAGTTATGTGGTGGTACGGACCCTCAGTGCGCGAACGCGACTCTTGACTTGGCCGGTTTTTTCCTTCGATTCGGCCGGTCAGCGTATAACATAATGTTTTTTGGTAGATATTTGTACCTAATCTAATAATTTTGTAGGTATCATGATAGTAGGTAGATCTACAAAAGCATTTGATTTGGTTATCGCGAATCGCGATGTGCCAACACTTTCTTGCTACCTAGGTGTACTTACCTACTTCATTCTTCTCAGGCCTTCAGATTGCCGTCTCAAGTTCCCCATCTCGAAGCTGCCGATCCACAAATGCCAGGGTCCGAAGATCACGTACACAAAGGTGCCTCAGTGCGGCGGATGGCGCGAGTTAGTCATCCCCAAGGCTGAGCCTAACTTCTACCCTGCTATCATGCAGAAAGCGGAGTATGAACGACTGAAGAAGCAGGCTAAGGTAAACGCCTGTCGGTTTTTAGAAAGTGTTTTAGTCTATGAAGTCTAATAGTGCTAACAGACGCTCGAACGCGGCTGACCTCAACCGCCGTCTGACCAATGGGAGAGAAAGAGAGGGAAATATGACATTCTCACTCTTTCCCGTTGGTTGGACGGCGGTCCGTCAGCCGCGTTCGAGCGTCTGTTAGCACTATAATATTAGAAGTCTTATAAAATATTATTTTGTCTATGTTTAACTTCCCGTTCCGTGATGCCCGTCGCCGCCATCTCTCTATCTCTCTCTGTGAACCGACCTACATACAAGACGTGTCAATGTATAATAAATAAATCAGCCCTACATGAGCAGTCTTTTACTCTAATTAACTACCATAATAAAGAACCCAAGAGATCCCAAACAGAAAGCATTGCTAGTTTGAAGATTTCTATAATGAACGGACTCGAGCATAGTATTGTTACTCAGGCTCTCGCTTCGCTCACGGTGCGTCCTTCGATTACGCAGGGTGCTGTCTGAATCACGTCAACAGCGCTATGAAAAATGCTTGTGAGAGTCAACGGCCGGGACGAAGGCTTTCGCGCCGTGTTAGTTCTTCATCTACTGTCGTGACTTAGCATAATTTCTCATATGTTTAGCTAGGCCAAATAGACAATATATATATATCGGCCTCCTTGACGTGTCCATCAACGGCGAACCTGACTAGCGCCGGTTATGAGCGCGTATATGGCTGGCAAAACCAAACTTAGTTTTAAAGGTCCTGTTGTAAGGCGCACAGTGCAACTGACCATCAGTATTGTATGTGTAGGTGTAGGAAGGCTTCGGACGGGTCTAATATAACCACTTGACTGCTCATTATTTACCCCGCATAAGCCAAAGGTTCTAACATGCAAACCTAAACTGTTTCGAGCGGGGCCAATTATAGGCGCGAATTGAATGAATGACTTGTGATTCTCCAATCACAAGCGTAGAGACGCGTCGAGTCTCCAATCACAAACTTCCCCAAGCGACCGACGTGGCATCATTTTGCAAAAGGGAATGTTGACAACATGCGCGATCAGGTGATTATATTATCTTTGAGCTAGGCGTTTGACTACGCTGATCTTCCACAGATCGTGACTCCAGAGGAGCAGCTAATAGCAATGCGTGACCAAGAAACAGCCATGCTTCAAGCGGCCAAAGACTCGGAAGCACGGAAGGAAGATCTGAAAAAGAAGCTGCAGCGTCAGCCCGGCGCGGAGACAGCCTCGGGCACCGCGGATCCTGAGCTGGAGGGGCCGGACCAGGCTGCACACACCATGACCAGGGCTGAGAGTAAGGCTAGCCTTGATTTCACTGGTCTAATACTGTTGACGCGTGGCTCATAACAGGCATATGTGTCCTTTTTTTTACATTCCTCATTAAAAAGCTGATCATAAATACTTAGAGCCAGCCCATCTAGGATTCAAAATCAAGTTCTTTTTCAAAAATAAATACATAGTTATAAATATTTTAATTTCATGATGTGGAGCTAGGCTAGGCTAGGACAGAGCTAGACTCACCACAGCACATTATGACGTCAAGCCGTGCGCGCACCGTACAAATGCTATTCATTTAATTATATCCTTAGTTACGCCTCTTATTTGTAGTTAATGAAACACTAGGACACAAGTCTATTAAAAATAGTAAAAAAATGGCAACCTTTTTTGAGAGAGTAGTTCGCATTTTATTTTGCCCAAGATATATAAGATGGGTCGCCATAAATCAGGCCTTTGCTTTTGTACATTAACTGAAGAAACTGGGTTCGTAGCGAGCATCGCAAACCATGAAAAGCAAGGGGCGTGTGCGCTTTCTCATAGTCGGCATGTTTGAGAGTATGCAGCGACATCTGCGTCACTTAAACTCACGTGAGGATCCATGATAAATTATGACGAAACGCGCGTATTGATAGATAGATAGATAGATAGATATTGCCTGATAAAGGAGCTCTATGGCTCCGAACCCGGTCGAAGCTCGTCTCAAATTATAAACAGCGTGAGTGTACGCGGTTTTGTCATAGTTTGCAGACATCTTACATGTGAATTTGAAACCTGCCTAAAAAGCCTTAACCCTTAAACCTTTGAATATGGCGCATTTGACACTTGATATCCTGTTCCCCCTAGTCACCTTCTGCCTACACCTACCACCAGACTTGTAATGGGAGTCTACTGGTTACTGACATCAGTAACCAGTAGCCTCCCATCACAAGTTCCTGCTACTCCCTAAGCCGCCATTATTCGGCAGTGATCCGCGCGGACAACATGCAGGGTCCGCGTCTCTGCAACCGTATCGTCCTCGCGTCCAAGTGCCACGCCATCCGCGACGCGCAGATTAACGAGAAGGAACTCATTAAGAAAGAGCTGGACGAAGAAGAGAGGCGGTAAGAAGACAAAAACAGCAGCCAATACAGTCACGACTCTTTTTAAAATCTGAAAAGATTCCGTAGAGTTCCGGGGTGCAAGCACGGTTGAGATTGTACCCACTAAAGCCCCCAGTCGACCAGCCTCCGTGCCTGACGGAGGGCTCCGAGATATCCATAGGATCGCACCGATACCCTCTTAAAGTAACTTAAGGCAACATTCCGGAAATATCCTTTCTATCTTTCCCCCCAAAACAACGTTGGTCACGCTGCACCGTTGCTTGTATTCCGTGAGCTTGATGGAACGGGAGTTCAGGTCCCTAAATCTGACCATCTACTACGGGACAGATAGGAGCGTAGCAGGAATTAAAAGCAGCACCAATTGCAAAATTAAATTTACGGAATTTGGTCCACTAAAAGTCCTGTAACTTCTTTACATTCCCCACTTGCAGATTAGACGCAATGATGGAAGAGAATCGCCAGATGGCCGTGAAGCGCTGCAACGATGAAGAGGAACGCACGCATCACCTGCGCTTGCAGAACCTGGCTGCTTTGAAGGAGCAGATACGCGCGCATGAGACGGCTAAGGTGAGGACCTTCTGGATGTTTCTCTAGCAGAGCTAACTCATTGGTTGGCGCATTCAGATTTCAGGGTGTAGTGGTGTAGGTTTAAAACTCAACAATGAAGAACTACCGGTGAAGAAAAACATGGTTAGGAAATCGTAGCATGGTACTAGATTACTTTATAGTGCTCAGCTGGCTGACTACCACCTTCAAGTTGAAAATATACCATAACAAACCTGGATATACCAGTACACATAAAAGATATAGAAAATGAGAATAAATTTGCCGAACCCCTAAAAGACACACTGCTCGCAAAATGTTACTATACATAGCCGCTAGATGATTACTTACAATACAAATCAATTATGGAGTAACCACTTCGCACTTTGTTTCCATGCCCAATCAGGGTCATTATTTTACCTTTAAACATGTTGATGCTACCTAAGATCTGGGGCCGTACAGTCACCTGTTTTAAGATTCAGTTTAGGACGCGCCGAGATAGGGTTTGCGGTCGCGAAACTTTTCGCAAGATTTACCACCGCTGCTTTAAAGCAGCAAACGGATATGAAAGATAAATGTACAAGTATTTCGTGAACAGATAATGGAAGCGGAGCGCATTGAAGAGGAGAGCATCCGCGTGAACCAAGCCAACATCGCGATGCAGATCGACGAGGCACAGAAGCTGAAGGAGAAACATGGACGGCAAGCCAAACTCAAGGAGATTCTCGACCAGGGTATGATCGCTTAGTCTATCCTTTTTACCAGGCTACCTGAAAGGAGGTAATGCTTAGTGGAGACATTTGATCACAAGCTATAATTGTACCAAGGCCCCCTTTAAGCACCCCCCTTATTTGTCTGATCTGAGCGTAAATGAGACCCGATAATGATGTCGTAGATTCGAATCCTGCCAGTAGTAACGCTAAATAGAAAAATCCTCAAGAATGAAACACTTCAAATTCACTTTCTAATTAGTAAAAAGGCACCATCTCTAAGTAATTTTTGGGATCTGTAAAGGTTCTAGCTGAGCAGTTACTTGCAGGTAGCAAGAATTATAGATGGCGTCACCAACGCTGAGATTGGTTGCAAAGACAGCTCTAGAATTTGCAGGCCGACAGGAGGACGGCTGTAGCTTTGTGGATAGAGCACGCGGGGCATGATTAAGGCACAAGTTCGAATCCTACCGGACGTTACTTTTTAATCTTTATATAAAAAAAAAGCGATGTGTGTATGTATGTATGTTTCCTATGGACTCCGAATCGACTGGACCGATTTTGACAAGACATTCAGTGGCAGATAGCTGATGTTGTAGAGTAATTTCCGCGGGTGAAACCATGATAATTACAGTAAGTAGTATAGAACAGTAGTGTGGAACAACACGTAAATTTGAAAATTATGTACTCTAAAAAAACATTATCTTCTTAAATCCAGGTAACGCGGAGCTGTTGTTCTTCAAACAGCTGCAGATGGAAGAGGATCGCATAATGGACCTCCGCATCAACAGCTTCATAAAGGCCAAGCATGAGAGAGAATCCAAGGGCAAAGCTGAGGCGGACGCCGTTAAAGCATCCAAGCAAAAGGGGATCGACCATATCGCTAAGGCACAGAAGGTTGGCCCTGTCACAAATGTCGCAAGTCCTTAAAAGAAGGGTCTAACCCGACACCGATATTAGACCCTTCTTTTACTTGACTGCTATACTAGCGCTACGGTAATTTGTAGAACCCTTTCGTACGCTATCTGACTGCAGCGCTTACGGAAGTTCGAGACAACCTATAACACGCTCAAATTACGGCGCCATCTAAGTTTATGCCGTTTTTAGGCAAATTTCCGAGCTACGCTCTTTACAATGAGAACTACAACGAAAACGCGAAAAAAATATCAGCTGCTCCAAACATTTTGTCGAATGAGAATAACCGTATTCTATGGAACCTTTATGGAACAGCTGATATTTTTTCGCGATGTCTGGCTTGGTCCATGGTAAAAGTTGTTTATAATGATTGGTACTATGGATCCCTTTCGGCTTAGTACACCCTTTCCACGTAACCCTGTACATCTTTTAATGGCCAATTATTGGCCAAAGACGATGGACTTTTAGTCAAAATGGAGTTTTTCTCTGGTATGTGATAGCTGGTATCCAGCCTGTGTAAAATCTATCCACTCACAAGATTTCTCATTGTAATAACGCTCATGGAATTGCCTTCACATTTCTTTTGATTTTTCCAGGCTGAACAAGAGCTGAAAGAAGAACTGGAGCGCATCAGGAACCTGAAGATCCAAGAGGATGTTGAGAGGGAATACCGACGCAGGGAGCGAACGAACGCTATAAAGAGGAACAAGGAACTGAAAGAGCTGCACAAGGCTAGGGAGCAGCAGGTAAGATGCAGATTGGACTGATGTGCTTTATCAATATCTAGAATGCTGAACATGAAGAACAAACGCAAGAAGATTTAGTAAAAAAAACAAGAGAATGTGATGATCCAAAAGTGATACGATTCACTAGGGCGTTCGCTAACCGCCAGTGTTACAATACCTTAACTTGAGATTGATTCTGGACAGCCTGATCTGATTGACTTGTGTTACCATAATCGACCACAAATCGACCTTTGTCACTATCATCATCATCATTTCAGCCATAGGACGTCCACTGCTGGACATAAACCTCCCCCATCGATTTCCAAAAGAGCTGGTTGGAAGCGGCCTGCATCCAGCGTTTCCCTGCGGTCTCTTTTAGGTCGTCCGTCCATCTTGTGGGTGGACGTCCTACGCTGCGCTTACCGGTCCGTGGTCTCCATTCGAGAACCTTTCGGCCCCATCGGCCATCTGTTCTGCGTGATATGTGCTCTGCCCACTGCCACTTCAACTTGCTAATCCGGTGGGCTATGTCGGTGACTTTCGTTCGTATCATAGCCCTCCGTAGCTTTGTCACTATAGTGTCCTCGTTTTCCAGATCCAAGACATCCACCGTCTGATCGCGCGAGAGATTTCCAAGGACGAGCAGAGTTTCAATAATGCCGCGCGACAAAACGAGGAGTTCTTAGCCAAAGAAAAGGAGGTAACATAAGCTTTAGTGACCACTTGACACCTGATGGTTTGTACACCTATATACTTCATTGCCTTCTCGAGAACCTGTGGGTGTCGAATTTTTATTTACTTCTCTTTTAATAACACCTGTTATTTTAAGGGTTCCGTACCCAAAGGATAAAAACGGGACTATTACTAATCCTACGATGTCTGTCTGTCTGTCCGTCTATCCTGCCTTTAACCGGCTGTATCTTTCGAACCGTAATAGATAGCCAGTTGAAATTTTCACAGAATATGTAATGTTACGGCGGATTAACTAAAAAATAATAAAAAAGTAAAAACGAAAGGAGGTATCCCCATACAACAAACGTATTTTTTTACGTATTTTTGTATTAGCTCTAATATAAAAATGGTAATACGTACAAGCGTCAAATTTGGCATGATTATAGTACACACTCTAAAGTATAACATCAAATAATAAGTAATGGCCAAGTGCGAGTCGGTGATCAGTTTCCACAAAGTTGTAACTGGTAATTTCGTTATCGAATTTTGTGGTGGTACGTAACCCTCAGTGCGCGAGATCGACTCGCACTTGGCCGGTATTTTTTTATAAGGGCGCCACTCTTGCCCTTTATTTACGTTAACGTCCGAAACGACATGCGAAATGTTCACCTAAGCTGTGGTTTCTAATTTAAAGGGGGTGATAAGACCTGCACTGACATCCCGCTTGGGGTGTATTGTGCATTTGCCTGCCAGCAGACACAAACCAGCCTCCTTAAAAAAATGGAGCGCAGGTCGCTGACTAAACCTTTGGGGTCGCTGATTAAACCAAAACCTGTTTAGTCAGCGACCCAAGGTTTAGCTGTGGTTTGTAAATAGCTGGTCTTTTCCAGCTGGATGACAAGCGCAGAGCGCGCATCGAGAAGCATCGTCAGGAGATCATGAAACAGATCAACGACAAGGAACGTGCGAGGTAAACAAATCATTATGTTCATGTGATCTCTTTCTCGGAAGATTTTGCATCTTGAAAGAATTAGCATTTCCACGCTTTTGTCGTGTTAACGGCCTCTTATAGCAAATTTGACGGTTTTAAATCAATTTTATTCAGTTAAATTACAATATTTGAGCTGGAAAAAAATACATGTCACAGATACGTCTGTGTTTGAGTTTATGATTTGGTTCAAAACACGATAGAATAAACTTTCCACGATCAAAAAAAAATCTGAAACTAAGTCGAGTTAGTTAATTTTTTTCGTTTTATGCTCTAATGAAAGCTCGTAACAACCTGGACATTGCATGTACTGAAAGGCAATTTTATTCAATTTTTTTTTTATTTGGATAGATTTTTGATAGTGAATAGTTTCGTTTTTTAGTGAAATTAAAAGCGTAAACAGGTCGCGAGAATATGCGCGCGGCGCGTTCAGTACCGCGCCAGGCGTCATCGAGGTCGGACCTATGTTCGTTTTTGTCAAAATAAAACTAAGGTATACTCATACCATTCGGGTTTAGGGCAGTCAGTCGTGTGACAACTACATGAAGCGCTGTAGCCTTTAATGTATTACCTAATTTTTTTTCTGAACATTTATAATATTTTCTTTTATATGTGACAGAGCTGAATACCGCGAGAAGATCCACAACGAAGGTGTGGCGCTGAGAATGGAGCAAGAACAACAGGACAAGTACGAAAGGAAGGTCATCAAGCAGAAGGTAAGCGCATCCGCCAAGTAGTGTGCAACCACTGTTGTATTGGAGAGTTACCATAATGTTGAGTCCACGGTTTCAACCAACCAAAAGAGAAGGACAAAAGAAAGCAAAAGAGTAAATATGGTATTCACAGTGCTGGCCATTTTACTACGAGGTCTACGAGGTATCTTACGGTTTTAGAGACGAAAGCGTGTACAACAGTGCAGTATGATCCCACAAGGCGCTAATAAGACCCTACTTAAGTAATCTTCATTACAGAGCGCTACCATGTATCGGGAGACTTGTTACAAACTGTAGGTTCTAAACAAAATACAATGCAATGCCTAGACAGGTTTGCCCTGGTTGCTTACCCAACAACAATTACCCAGACAGGTTTGCTCTGGTTGCTTACCCAACAACAATTACCCAGACAGGTTTGCTCTGGTTGTTTACCCAACAACAATTACCCAGACAGGTTTGCTCTGGTTGTTTACCCAACAAAAATTACCCAGACAGGTTTGCTTTGGTTGTTTACTCAACAACAATTACCCAGACAGGTTTGCTTTGATTGTTTACCCAACAAAAATTGCCCAGTCAGGTTTGTTTTGGTTGTTTACCCAACAACAATTACCCAGACAGGTTTGCTCTGGTTGTTTACCCGACAACAATTACCCAGACAAGTTTACTCTGGTTGTTTACTCAACAACAATTACCCAGACAAGTTTGCCCTAGTTGCTTACCCAATAACATTACCACAGACAGGTTTTCCCAAAAACAATTGTTGTTAAGAGGCTTTTGAGCGGCCTAATAACAACGATCGTGTAAGCTGGTTGATTGTCCAATCAAACTTTTTTTGTTATACAGGTGGCAGCAATGAGACAACAGAAGGTTGCAGAAAAATATGTGAAAGAAGTGGAACAAACTCTCGGGAAACATGGCTACACATAGAGAAAAGTCAGCCATGTTTTGAAACAGAACTAGACTGATTACGCTGATATTTTATCGAATTGTTATATTTATTTTGAGAGTGTTGCAAGTTGCGATACTAGTTTTTTACCAAAAATAAAAAAGTCCTCACAGAATATTACTTGACCGATTTTGATGATATTTTTATTGCGCGAATCTTTATATTGTGTAATAGCGACCCGCCCGCCCGGCCTCGCACGGGTGTAATTTACGAGTGAAGCCGGGGCGGGTCGCTAGCTAACTGATGGTGAAAACCGCATCAAAATCCGTTGCGTGGTTTAGGAGAAGTTAGCGGCCATACAGACAGACAGACGCGAGTGTAGAGAAGATAGTGAATTTGCAATAATGCATGTCCAATAATTCGTGAGACAGAAACTAGTTTTTTGTCAAACATTTATGCACATTGTCGCACGGATTTCGTGTTTGTTTTGAGTGTATCGTACAAGAGTGAATTTGCAATAAAACATGCTAAATATTAACCAGTTGTTTGGCAAATATAAAAACGTTTTTACTCGCATTGTCTATTATTTATTATCATTCTCACATTTAGGTACTTTGAATAATTAACACGATCAACAAGTCAGCCATAACATAAAAAAATTAGTGCAATGTGTTAGTGGTGGGGATATTAGGTATGGCACGCTTCGACCAAAATAAAATGAATGGACGGGCCATAACCATTGAACTTGTTCAGTAAAAACGAGTCAAAACCGTCGACATATACTTCAACACCTAATCATAACCATGTACTTTTTTTTTTGTACATTTGTTACAAAAAATAGATAGCGGTTTTTTGTTGAGTATTTACACTTCGGGAAAGCACACGAAGGCATCATTTTGTCAGATGTTTAGTTATCATGTAACAATAGACTCGTGTTGCACTTCCTACGGCTAGAGACCGACTGAAACGAAGTGAGCGCAGGCGCTCATTTTGTAATCTTCGAAAATGCGCTCCTTCTGGGCCCGTCCATTCATTTGACTTTGGTCGAAGCCCTTAATCTAAGAAGTAGCAGATAAATTAACGCCGACGGTGGGACACCTACCTTAGGGCCACTGCTCGGTGATATATACGCACTAACACATTATTGTCAACTAGCACACCTATACACAATCAGTCACACCTTAAAACTAACTTATTACAACAAAGAATATAATTTACGCCACTCAAAGTGAGTTAGCACAATTTACGCCACTAAAAGTGAGTTAGCACAATTTACGCCACTCAAAGTGAGTTAACATAGTTTACGCCAGACAAAGTGAGTCAGCACAATTTACGCCACTCAAAGTGAGTTAACATAGTTTACGCCAGACAAAGTGAGTCAGCACAATTTACGCCACTCAAAGTGAGTTAACATAGTTTACGCCAGACAAAGTGAGTCAGCACTATTTACGCCACTTAAAAACTATAAATTACGCCACTCAAAGTGAGTTAACATAGTTTACGTCAGACAAAGCGAGTCAGCTCAGTTTACGCTACTCAAAAACTATAAATTACGCCACTCAAAGTGAGTTGGCACAGCTTATGCTGCTCAAACTGGGTTAGGCCAGTTTACGCCACTAAAAGTGACTTCTAACAAACATGTATTTTAACTATACTCGCTCCGAGTTTTATTTACCTCTGATAGCTTACCACCTCATCAAAAACCAAGCAAATGATCATAACTTATGGTTTTCATGCAGTATTTTTACAGTCTGATGCAGCTGTCCGAGTGTAAATACAGCTAGTTAAATGAATAGTTACTTGGTGATATTTTTCTCTCCGAGACGAACTACCTTTTCCAGATTGTCCTTCAAAGTCTTCAGTTGTGACAAAACTGTCTGGTCCATCAAGGAGAATGGTATGTACGCCTGCAATGTAAAAAGAAGCTATGTTAGTTACGGGAACGAGTGGATGCGGATAGAGACCGGGGAGGGTGGCATAAACAAAGGGAGGCCAATACCCAGCAGTGATGGCCCAGGGCTGATGATGATGATGATGTAAGTTACAGGCTTAATGAAACATTCAAACAGGAATTAGATAGCCCGTTGGTCTAGTTGGTAGTGAACCTACCTTCTGAGCTTGGGGGCGTGGGTGCGATTCCCACTTAGGACAAACATTTATGTGATGAACATTTGTGTTTGTTCTAAATCTGGGTGTTAATATCTATTTAAGTATGTATTTAAAACTACATATATATTATGTATGTATTTCAGTCTCTGGCAGCCATATCACTAGAATTGCTTAGTTTGGGGTCAGGTGACCGTGTGTGCATAAATGTCACGAATATTTATTTATTTGTTTATTATATTATTATTAAGTTGAATAATATCAATCAATCATTTATTTTATCAATTTGGTACAGTTATGTACACTTTTGAACGTCAAAAGCTATACAATGCAAATGATTTGTAATAAAAATGTATTAATAATAAATATCATAAATAATTATGTCAAATAAATTATACTTAATTAAATTCTATACAATGTCAATATTACCTATAGTCAAACATTTCCAAGCCCGTTTGTCCTCTAAAAAGTCATTAATAGTATAGTATGCTTTTTGATTTAGAATTTTTTTAATTGTTGTTTTAAAACATTTGTCATTTAAACTTGTCAAACATTCGGGTAATAAATTATAAAAACGCACACAGTTGATTCTAAATGACTTGTCAATCTTAACTAGTCTTGTCCTAGGAATTATAAATTTAGACTTATATCTGGAGTTGAAACTATATACATCACCTTTTTTTACATATTCACTACAATGTTTCCTAGCATACATTAAATTAAAGAAAATGTATTGGCTTGGCATTGTCAATATATTTATTGATTTAAAAAGCTCTCTCAAGGACTCCCTTGGCCCAAGCCTGTAGATACATCGAATGGCTCTCTTCTGCAGTACGAAAATGGACTTAACAGCGTCTGCTGCATTTCCCCATAGTAAAATGCCATATGTCATCAGGGAATGGAAATAACTAAAATACACTGTTCTTGCCGTGTCAACATCAGTAAGTCCTCTTATTTTACGCACTGCATAAGCAGCTAACTAAGTTTGCCAGCAAGTTCTTTTATATGAGCTCCCCACTGAAGCTTATTATCTAGTTTTAAACCTAAAAATGTTGATGAGGTGGTAAAGCATAACTGACCGTTATCAATATTCACAGGACTCAGAGCTCTGTTACTTGCAAGAGAGAAGTTTATACAATTGGTTTTTTTCGCGTTAAGTGCTAAATTATTAATACTAAACCAGTTGTATGCATGTTTTAAAGCTAAATTAATACTATCTGTACTAGTTAATTTCCTATCAATGTCAAACAGTAATGACGTATCGTCTGCAAATAATACAATTTTGGCGAACTTTTGCATGAGGAAAGGGAGGTCATTGATATATACCAGGAACAAGAATGGACCCAGAATTGATCCTTGAGGAACCCCTACATCCACACCCAAAGCATCAGACAACACCCCTTTTATATTAACACTCATAATTCTTGCAGAAAGGTAGGACTTTAAGATTTGGAGAGCACCGTTTCTAACTCCGTAGTGAGACAATTTCAATAACAAAATACCATGGTCCACACAATCAAAGGCCTTTGATAAGTCACAGAAAATACCTATAGCGTCGTTAGATTTTTCCCAGGCATCATAAATACTACTCACAAAAGTTGTTATTGCATCTATTGTTGAACAACCCTTCGAGAAGCCAAATTGCTTGTTATATAATTTTCCCCTCCGATTAAAGAAAGAACTGAGTTGATCGAGAAGTATTTTTTCAAATATCTTACTTAGCGTGGGTAAAACGGAAACTGGTCTGTAGTTACCGGGTTCTTTGGTGCTACCCGTTTTGTGTAGAGGTATTATCTTACTGTATTTCATGAGATCCGGGAATATACCCTTCGAGATACAATCGTTAAAAATGTTGGCAAGGTAGGGTGTCAAGTCCATTACGATATCATTAACAAATTTTACCGACATACCCCACACATCTTCTGAGTTTTTAAGTTTTAGTGACCTAAAAGTTTTTATGATGACGTTAGGCGTAACTTCATGAAAACTGAAATCAACAGCAGAGGCAGATATATTTTCAGATAGAAGTTGTTCAGCTTGCTTTTTACATGATTTCAGATTCTTTGTCGTTTCCTTTGGAATTTCGTTAAAATAACTTGCAAATGCATTAGCAACCTTTTGTTTATCTTCAACTAGCACACCGTCTTGAAAAATTTCCATCTTCGGGTCCTGCTGCCTAGATCTACCGGTTTCTGATTTGATTAAAGACCAAGCAGCTTTAACTTTATTACTAGATTTCATTATTTTATTTCTAATAAATATTGATTTTGCTTTCTGACACACTTTTTTAAAAACTTTACTGTATTGGCGAACATGGTTTAAAAAGGATTCATTATGTTTGTATGCTTTTTCACCATACAATTCATATAGTTTATCTCTACTTTTGTATATTCCCGGAGTCGCCCATTCATTGAATTGAAATTTGTTTGAACAAAATTTAGTTTTTACAGGAAACAGTTGGTCAAAATTTCTTTTAATAATGTCAAAAAATTTACCATAACAAATATTAGGGTCATTATTACTTATATTATTATGAGCTTCATTCAAATCATTTATTAGTTTAGTTTTGTATGTGTCTATTTTTTCCTTATTTATATATCTACAATTTATGATTTTATGTTTTTGTGTATTGTAAAACAAAGGAACTTTAATAAGCTGTCCTGCATGATCCGATGTTAATTTATGTATAATGGATTTGTCTAGAACCTCAAAATTACAAAAAATATTGTCTATACAAGTTGCAGAAGTGCGATTTAAGCGAGTTGGTTCGTAAAATATTTTGGACAGATTGTAGCTTTTAAATAAGTTAGTAATATCTTTTGCGTGTTTAGACTTTTTTAATAAATCAATATTAAAATCACCTACCACTATTATCTCTCTGTTTCTATTACACAGTTTATCTAGAACTACTTCCAATACTGATAAAAATTCGTCGTATTTTGGACTCGTTGAAGGTCTATATACATTTACTATGACATAATTTTTGATTTCAATACACGACAATTCAATGACACGTTCCACAGTTAGGTTCACTATGTCATTTCTATTCTTAAATAACAAATCCTTCTTAATTATAATAAGAGAACCACCTCCAGTGGTTGTCTTTCTAGAAAAGTGGCTCCCTACTATATGCTCTGTATAACCAACATGTATTTCAAAATCTTTTATCCATGATTCTGATAGACTTGCGTTTGACCACCATCTCGTCTGTTGTAAGTGATGATGCGGTCTACGATGGATTACGCTTGCCTAGAAGAAACCAATTCGCTTGCAACTTGAAGACACCCAGATTGTAACTATACGAACACCACAGTAAAGTTTTTTTTTTGTTTTGTTAAAACGGCTGTCAAGGCATTTTCGTAAATAATATAATTTGTTGTAGCCAGTTGCACCGATATAAACGAAACGTCAGTCATTCGAAATCAGTTAGCAACTGTGATGCGGAGTTCGACGCGTTGATCTAAATAAGAATGTTCAATCAAGGTTGACTCATAATGCCTGGTAACAGATTTTCCTTCTCATTTCTGTTCTATTTACTTCTCTTTTCTGTGACTAACACCCATTCAGGCAGCAGTTCTCGCAATAAAAGTGGAAGTGGAATCAATGTGCTTCATGCGGGTTTTTGAAATACCAACTATAACACCTTCATGACTTAAATTCCCATCGTGTTATATTGATTTTTATTTGACAATATCCCAGGTTTTTCTATGACATTGTTTAGGGCCCTATATACAAGTGCAACGCATTCAAAACTGGTTTTCAACTTAAAATCGTATGATATAGCTTTATCTGTTGCATGGTTAATGCCTTTTGGGTATTTATTGTTCGGTTTTAAATGCATACTCGACTGCCATTTCTTGGTGCACAAAGTTATGTTCGTTTTTAAGCTGACACGAAAATGGTGCGTACATCATGTGCTGTGCGAGATTACAGATCCTAAAGAGATAAAGAGATGCGAGCTCATCAATTTCCCCACACGGCAAAGAGGTCACTTGATGTCACGATGTAAGCGGCATTTCACGCAACATCAAAGGCGTTGGCTCACTGTACGGTTTTTTACACTGAGCCGTTGCTTGCCATCAGCATAATATTCAGTTGGTCGGAGTGTAACAAATAGATTACCTGAGATTGTCGCAGTAGTTTGGGCTGTAGGGACAGCATGGTGCCGTCCTGCAGCATGATGTTGCAGTTAGCCACCTCGTCACGTTGCATGCTGGAATTTGAAACAGATACATAGAAAACTCTTTATTTTTCACACCACAAATTTCATACACACGATCAAACAGCTTAAAAACTAATGCAACAATCGGCGGTCTTATCGCTATCCAGGCAACCTTAGGATGGAGAGGTTATACAGGTTTAAATCATGATCATCATTTCAGCCATAGGACGTCCACTGCTGGACATAGGCCTCCCCCATCGATCTCCAGAAGGGCCGGTTGGAAACGGCCTGAATCCAGCGTTTCTCTGCGGTCTCTTTTAGGTCGTCGTCCATCTTGTGGGTGGACGTCCTACGCTGCGCTTACCGGTCCGTGGTCTCCATTCCAGAACCTTTCGGCCCCATCGGCCATCTGTTCTGCGTGATATGTGCCCTGCCCACTGCCACTTTAACTTGCTAATCCAGTTTAAATCAACATTGTTTTAATAATCAAGAGTGAATGCAAATATCCTTAAGGAAACCTTATTCACGGGCTGCTGCCAGTTGTGGCAGTAGAATCGTCGACGAAGGCACTCACTTGTTGTATGAAGGCACCATGACAGGCGAGCCAGACATGGAGACCACCATCTCCCCGAGCCGCGGCTGCCGGAGCACCGTCAGCGGAGTGTGAGGGGCCACCTGCATACAATAACTTCACTGTAGCTCAACAAGACATAACATCAAATCAACTAAATCAAGGGGAGGTAATAGCGTCTTAAAAGTAGGCATCGTAGTTGCGATGCCTCTGGTTTTACAGTGGAGAGCTATGCTCGGAGTTTCTTTGCGCGATAGAATCCGGAACGTGGATATTCGCCAAAGAACCAGAGTCACCGACATAGCTGTTAAAATTTGCAAGTTGAAGTGGCAATGGGTAGGCCACATCGCTCAAAGAACCGATAACTGATGGGGAAGAAAGGTTCTGGAGTGGAGACCACGAACCGGAAGACTCAGCGTAGGTAGGCCTCCCACTAGATGGACCGACGACATTGTGAGAGTCGCTGGCGTCCAGTGGATGCAAAAGGCAGGCTGTCATTCAGTGTGGAGGTTAAAGGGGGAGGCCTATGTTCAGCAGTGGAAGTCTTCCAGCTAATGATGATTGGTGACGCGGATGCGGGCGGTATTTAAAAATGCGTTGAAAATGCTGTGTCACACGAATTGATGGTCAGCGACCAAAAGAGATGAGCACTAACCTTGCTTTGCCAACACACTATCCACTTGGCTGGCACTGTACTGCTCGGTCCTCTGGGACAGCTGCGACGCTATACAGCAGGGTTAGCACTGATCATCCACGGGAACACAACACGACACGGGATGATGCAGGATAATGTCCAGGTAATAATTATAAAATGTCCGTTAAGTTTTGCGCGGGAAAATACTCGTAAAAGCGACTGCGGTGCGCGGTGCGGTTGAGTCAGAGTCTCGATGCGTTATGCGTGGGATAGGCGAATTGAGCGGCGCTTGGGCCGCATCGACCAATAGCGAGTGCGAGCGCGACCGTTAGGACAGCGTCATCGGCTCGGCTTGGTGTGTGCCATCCAAGATGGCGCCTTCCCTCAATCGTGCGACACAGCATGCAAAACGGCGTAAACATACTCCCCGGCTTGAAAAACCTCAGGGTTTTCAACGAAAAGAATGGGCGGGATATGCGTGTGTACGCATTTAGTAGGAAAGGTTGCGGTTTGGATTATAAAAGATGCGGTAAGGAATACAAAATGCGATGAATGCGGTGCGGTGTGGATATATGGGTGATGGATAAAAAAAAAAAAAAAAAAAAAAAAAAAATATACATAAGATATAAATATATTATTATATGCGATTATAAATGTATGTGACGAAAAAGAAGAAAATGCGGTATAAACAGATACAGCTTTCCGGTCAAATGCTTAATTGAATGAGACACAGTGTGAACTAATGTGTCAAGCGTGGTCTCGTATCTGTGTATCTGTGCAGAATATAAGTGCTCAACAATTCCAGTAAGTCGCGAACGGGTGTGACAGTCGACGGGGCATACAAAACCTATTGCAAACTCCATCAGTTCATCATAGCCGGTAATGCATGCTAGATGGCGACTTTCATACGGCTTACTAGTGTTCATTAGTTTATTACTAACGTGGAGCAGTCCGGGTTCAGGTACCCATGGATTAGACAGTATAAAGGCAAGTGTAGGTGAGTAACCAGGGTTATCAGCGAGGTATATGCTATGTGAACCGTATGGAATCGCAATTTTGGTAGGTTCATGATTGGTCACTTGAGTTGATGAAGGACACAATACCGTAAGAGTGACACATAAGATCCACAGAGCTATGCGTAACCACTTTTTCCAGGACATGGCCAAGAAAAAACAAAGAGGTAAGGAGAATTTACGACGACGCGGAAGGTCCATGTTGGATGTGGCGCTGGCGGTTGATGTAAATTTAGGTTTAAAATTATTATAATCGGAGCGGGATTGTACACGCGGTTTTGTAGCGAAAGGAGAGCGCTTGTGTTGACCGTAAGCTAGCTTGCAGGTCTTTTGCCTAGTCAGCGGACTACAACGCTGATCGGAAGCCACCACGGTAATATGCGAAATCTTTTTTGCGGTAGGTACGTGAGAGACCTTATTAGTGATGACGTCATTTGAGACCGTCGTTTGACGTGGTGCGGATTGAGTGGTTGGCTTGTGATCGAGCGCGGTTGGTCTACGTGGAGCAGTAGTACAAGGTATATCTAAACTGCTGGAGTCTGTGACAGGTAGCGAAGAAGTAAAACGAACGCAAGGGTTTGTGGAGATTAATTTGCGCAGTCGTCTCTCACACTTACTTCCTTTCGGATTTGCTTTATTTAATGCAGGCAAGTTATCGAGTTCTGACTTTATTATGTTATTATCTAGTTCAAATACTAGGGGGCCGAAGGACCAGGCTGTTATATTTTCAGGGATAGCACTAGGTACTTCCCCGGTGATAATATAGCCAAGCGATGTTTGAAGGGCAAAGGGTGCCGTAGTTGCAGTATCCGAAAAGTCAGTATTTGAGGTATGTGCGAGAGAAGGCAGCGCCACCTTACCTCCGAGAAGAATAAATGCGAACATTTGAGTTCCAAGGATGGCATCTATATCTCCCGGTAAGAACCAGTGGTCGTCAGCGAGCGGCAGGTTCCGAAAGTGGTTTACAACAGATGCGGGAATAACGCGTGAAGGCAGCTGAGCATTAATAATATGATCAACTACTAATAGCGTGATTGTATAATGAGCGTCTGAAACGTGCGATTTAATCTTCAGTGTGACGTAGCCCCTAACAGATGTCGAAGTAGATCCCACTGTTTTCAATAAAGAATTAGCGAGCGGTTGAATTTTTAAATCTAATTTATTGCAGTATTTAAGCGAGATGAGATTATTTTCTGAAGCACTATCGACTAAACATCTCATATCAAAGCGTTTTCCATTATATGGAACGTGTACTTGCGCGGTAGGTAAAACAGCAATCGTCTTATTTAGTTGTACTCGTGATTTGACGTTATTGCAAGAGTGCGAAGCGAGCGAGTTGATATGAGCATGTACGTTAGATGTTAGATCGATAGCGGGTGAGACGGTTGTGTGCGGTGGCGCCGATAAATTAAGACGCGAATGGAAACAAACAGACTGCTCTTTTCCCTGACTTCCTGAATCGTCGTCGAAGGCAGCTGTTTCCTCCGTTGATTTTATTAAACTAGCAGAAGTAACTTGTGATCTACACAACATACTGTGGTGAAATTTTGCACAATATTTACATAATTTACTTGATTTGCAGTTTATTGTATTATGCGATGAACTAAAACAATTTATACATATGTGGTTGTCTTTAACAAATTTAAAACGATCATTTACAGGTAGTTTTTGAAAACACGGGCATTCGTATAGATGCGTGTGAGTTGAATTTTTGCAAAGAATGCAGGTAGGTTTGTTTACATCGTTATCTACTGTCACAGCGAAGGTATGTGACGCTTGCTGCGTAGAATTATGCGAACGAGGTGGTGAACTATTATAATTTATATTTTTAGAAATATGCGAAGCGGTTTTACGAACGGCACCCGATTGATTTGTGTTACTACTTGAAATCGTTCGTTCCAGAATTTTAATGTGGTGTCGCACAAAATCAACCAGGTCCGTGCTACTTGGAATGTCCTTATTCCGGACAGATAATTCAAAGCTTTGGACTACTTTCGTATCTATCTTTTTAAGTGCTATGTGCGTGAATAAGAAATCAGGTAGATCTTCAATCTCGAGCTGTTTTAAGGCAGACCACGACGAGTGTACTCGTTCAATGAAATTATTTAATGGAATGGCAGAATCGTCTGCCGGTTTTGCATCGAGTATTTCGTTTAAGTATGTCGTACCTAATAACCTTTTATCTTGGTATCTGGTTACCAAAGAATCCCAGATACTTTTATAGTTTTGTTCATTTGGGAGTACTCCAGCAAATGTGTTCAATGCGGTGCCACTTAATGTGTTCAATGCGGTGCCACTTAATGTGTTCAATGCGGTGCCACTTAATGTGTTCAATGCGGTGCCACTTAATGTGTTCAATGCGGTGCCACTTAATGTGTTCAATGCGGTGCCACTTAATGTGTTCAATGCGGTGCCACTTAATGTGTTCAATGCGGTGCCACTTAATGTGTTCAATGCGGTGCCACTTAATGTGTTCAATGCGGTGCCACTTAATGTGTTCAATGCGGTGCCACTTAATGTGTTCAATGCGGTGCCACTTAATGTGTTCAATGCGGTGCCACTTAATGTGTTCAATGCGGTGCCACTTAATGTGTTCAATGCGGTGCCACTTAATGTGTTCAATGCGGTGCCACTTAATGTGTTCAATGCGGTGCCACTTAATGTGTTCAATGCGGTGCCACTTAATGTGTTCAATGCGGTGCCACTTAATGTGTTCAATGCGGTGCCACTTAATTTTGAAATTAAATATTGAATGCGCATGTTATCGTTTAATTTGTCGTTGTCATGGATGTTCGTTTTGAAACTTTGGTAGAATAACGGCCATGTTGCGGCATCCCCAGAGAAGCTTCTTAACTCTAAAGGTGGCAAACGGCATTTGTATTCGAAGGCCTCAACGTTTGTATTTTTATCGGTCGAGGTGGTAGCACCAGTGCCTCGAGCTAATAAACTCGATCGTGTGTGCTGTATGTGCGAAAAACAAGTTTCAAACGTTGACCAGTTAGCAAAGTTTAACTTGTAAGTAGGATCTTGCTCTAATAATAATGCGTTATGTTGGTCACATAAGTCATTAAAACTTGTGTACAGTTTATCAACATTTGCGGAAGCGGTTAGAAAATCTTGTTTATTTCTAGTATTCGTATCAGTATGCGACGTTCCTATCTTCTTAGAGGAGTTGTACAACTCAGAAATATGGGAGAAAATTGCTTCCTTCTTAGCTACAACGAGTTTAATTCTCGATTGCAGCTCCATTTTGTGCCGTTTGGTTAATTAACTAACGGAAATTGAGGAGTAAACAACGAATATAAAAATATTCGAATATAATATTTTTTACAGATTCCGGGAATCGAACCCAATACAAATTATTTTTTAAAATATTGGATCGAATTTATATGATGCCTAATAATACAAGAATAGATTCCGTTATAAAAATGTATTAAATAAAAATAAATATTATTTTAACAGAATAAGTCCGCTAGGCCAATACTACCAGAATAGGTGCATATGGCAATATTAACCGTTTTGTCCAGAGCAATTATTTAATTATTTACTTAAATTTATGACCAAGGCGTTGGTGTTGGTATTTGAACGAATTATGTAGGTAGGTACGCCACACTGATGATGTTCGGTACCAACTTTCATAAGTACCCACTTTATATTTAAAATGAGTAGCAAAAGTGCGATTATATTGCAAGAGATATTCTAGGCAATTATTGAGCAAATATATGTGAAATACGTTAAGATTAAATAGCGTTAAGTATAGATAATAGGTATCGGGATAGGGATGAAAGGGTTATGACGGAGTTTACGCGGAGGTTTCCAACGATAGCAAAAGGAGAAATAACCAGTTCAATCCGGCTCGAAGGACCAAATTTATGGTGACGCGGATGCGGGCGGTATTTAAAAATGCGTTGAAAATGCTGTGTCACACGAATTGATGGTCAGCGACCAAAAGAGATGAGCACTAACCTTGCTTTGCCAACACACTATCCACTTGGCTGGCACTGTACTGCTCGGTCCTCTGGGACAGCTGCGACGCTATACAGCAGGGTTAGCACTGATCATCCACGGGAACACAACACGACACGGGATGATGCAGGATAATGTCCAGGTAATAATTATAAAATGTCCGTTAAGTTTTGCGCGGGAAAATACTCGTAAAAGCGACTGCGGTGCGCGGTGCGGTTGAGTCAGAGTCTCGATGCGTTATGCGTGGGATAGGCGAATTGAGCGGCGCTTGGGCCGCATCGACCAATAGCGAGTGCGAGCGCGACCGTTAGGACAGCGTCATCGGCTCGGCTTGGTGTGTGCCATCCAAGATGGCGCCTTCCCTCAATCGTGCGACACAGCATGCAAAACGGCGTAAACAATGATGATGAATAGCGTATTAAAAAGTAGGCATCGTAATCGTGATGCCTTTGGTGTTATACAGTGGAGAGAGCTAGGCTCGATCGATAAAGCTTCTTTGTGCGAATTTCTCCCATATATTAATGTGACGAACTCAGTTTGTGACAAATTCCGTTTGTGACAAAATAAATGTATGAGGACTAGCTAGCGTATTGTGACACACTGCGTACGTGACCAAGCATTTGTGACGATATCCAGCAACTAGTTTAGGAAAACTGGATGGTAACACTCACTTTAGGTGTGATGATGGGATAGACGTTACTCGAGTTCTTATTCATGGCGGGGGTGCGGTAGACGGAGCGGGAGCGACGCCTCGTTGAAGGTGGCTTGCAGCTGGTGGAAGGTGGCTTGCGGAAACTGGGGTCTGCGGAGCGGGACCGGCGGCTGGCGGCGGTCGAACGGGAAGTCGACACTGGGATACCTACATAGTAGAGAGATATGAGTGAAGCGCGTACACTGCCTGTTGTTTTATGAAAGCATGGAGATTAATGGCTATATTAGTTGACTTAGAACCCAGATGACATTTTTATTTCTATGATTTTTCGTTTCACCTTTTTTGCACAAGCTGATGAATTTTTTTACCAATTTAGTAGATGATCGTAAAGATAAATAACTATAGTAAACGCATTATCATCTGAGTCGTCAGGTCATAAATCGTTGTCTATCTATCTCGCTCGCACCCACATGTCACTTCTGCCTATCTCGCTCGCACTTACAGGTCTTATGGTAGGACGTTTATTGCTCAACGACTCAGTTGGTAACGCAGTGTTTAAAAGCATTTTACTATCCATAATGCTATTAGTTTTTCTAATCAGAAGCTAGGGCCGGCGCTGAAAACAGCATCACATAACTGCTTGAATGATACATGAAAAAGAACCAAGGTCTACGCTACCAAGCTCAATAAAGAAGCGGCACTCACCTTGTTTCT
Organism: Agriopis aurantiaria; assembly: GCA_914767915.1. Lineage (NCBI taxonomy): Eukaryota > Metazoa > Arthropoda > Insecta > Lepidoptera > Geometridae > Agriopis > Agriopis aurantiaria. The sequence continues at coordinate 10,766,339 of OU612005.1, forward strand.
TCTTAGCCCGCTCTCCGGAACCGTGTGAAGAGTTCTCCGTCAGGTAGCCTGCCCCCAGAAAGCGCCGGGTTAGTCGAAACATGGGGGGTTAGGTGATAAAGAACCGATGAAGAAACACATTGTACAATGATCAGACAGATTATTACAATAATGAAATTCAGAAAGTTAACATTCGAGATACCGGCTACTAATTTCCATACAGTTTTCATGCATTTAAATTAAACTAAATGTTGAAATTTCTTTTTTTAAATTATTGCAAATAATTATGACGAATTTTTTGTTTCAAATTATTTTATTTTTTTTGTTTTTTGGATAAGAATGAAGAACATAATCTTGACAGATAAATACTAAATGTCGACATTGTATGATATAGGCGCATCAGCATGTGCTGCTCGCATATCATCAAATAAATAAAAATAAAAAATATTATTTCAGATTAGGCTACATTACCATTATTAACAAATATCTATAGAGTAAAATAATTTATCCCAAATTCCTGTACTTGAAGCGAAGATAAAATTAAACTTAAAAAATTCACGCGACGCGAGTGATTCATGGCCATCGATATAAATCCGGTTTATTCAAAAGTACCATGACTACTAGAAAAAGATTTCAGGATTTTGTATTGTGTATTTTTTGCGCAAGGACGTTGTATAGCATTGAGATGTTGAATATATTGGTGTGTTCTAAATTAAACACCAAAATAGTGAAAAGCTTTTTATTCACAGTTTTCAGTGAATAAAATAAGATTTTCGAATTTTTAGAGGGGGAATGATATAAATTAAATTATGTAAATAAATCAGGAATATTGTTAATAATGAAAAGTGAATAGATTCTAAAAGCATTGAGAATGAATTCTAAGATTTCAATTAATATGCTAAGCACTAACTAAACTAAGCTCTTTCTACATAAAACGAATTACATCCATCATTGCGAGATACAGAAGCCTTTTAGAATGAACATGAAAATGTAGCCCGAGGCTTAGCCAAGGCCCTCACACATGAGCCCATAAATGCTCTGTTGCTTCCAAGTCTTGTGTAGTACTTATCTCAAACATAACAAAACAAAACTAAATAACAATTCAACAAAAAACTATCTATATTGTACAGAAAAGAGTAGTATGAACATAAAGATGTCTCACCATCATCATGGGATCCAGACCGACTGGGTAGCTGGATCACTGGAGGCGTGGCTGTGTCTTTTAGATGCATCTCTGTTTTCTAGAGGTAATAGAAGAAATACGTTAGTTAAAAGAAGAAATACATTAGTTAATAGAAGAAAATATTATTTACTACAAGAATTAAATTCTGTTTTAAACTATCACGGTTGTTCACTAAAGTTATATTATTTACGGGATATTTACCATTCTCATTTTCACATTCTTCAGTCTTCCCGTGAACATGGTGCATGTAACTGCGCCGAAATATCGGGAGCTCATTCCACAACCTTACCATGGTAAATATCCCGTAAATAATCGTATAATATTAAGAATTAAATTAGGTAATAGAAGAAATACATTAGGTAATAGAAGAAATACATTAGTTAATAGAAGAAGTACATTAGTTAATAAATAGAAGAAGTACATTAGTTAATAAATAGAAGAAATACATTAGTTAATAGAAGAAATACATTAGTTAATAGAAGAAGTACATTAGTTAATAAATAGAAGAAATACATTAGTTAATAGAAGAAGTACATTAGTTAATAAATAGAAGAAATACATTAGTCATTAGAAGTACACAAGTTAATAGAAGAAATACATTAGGTAATAGAAGAAATACATTAGTTAATAGAAGAAGTACATTAGTTAATAAATATAAGAAATACATTAGTTAATAGAAGAAATACATTAGTCATTAGAAGTACACAAGTTAATAAAAGAAACATTAGTTAACAGAAGAAGTAAATCAGTTTTTTTTTTTAGATAGATCTGCATTTGGCTTCCAACTCACCTGATGGTAAGGGACGGTGTGGTCGAGGATGGAGCGCATTGATCTAGCTATAAGAACCTAGCCTTAAAGATGCAGTTTGCTGTTATTAGGAAATATGGAAGATGGCAGGGATCTCTATTCGGTGTGCAGCATGAACATTGAACCAACAACATTACAAATAGAAGTGAGCAAAGGTGGCCGAGTGGTAGCATGTGTGCTTTACTATCTGATGACGCCCAGTTTGATCCTCAGCCCTGCAGCAATCCCTTAAATACTTAAATGAATTATATGTAATTTATATGCCAACATACGGGAATATGAAAAGCTGACACTGACAAGCAGCTACGAAATGCGAAAGAGGAAACTGGTATGTCCAAGAAAGCATCGAAACTGCTCATAATTTATTTAAGTACCTACTAAATGAGTCATTGGTGCAAGGCCGAGAATCATACCGAGTGCCATCAGATTGTGAAGTGCACATGCTACCGTTCGGCCACCATAGCCACATATACCTCTTAATAGGGCTCTACCACGTGCCTGCTTGAAAGAGGAACAAACAAACACATTCTCACATTTAGACCGATAGATCAAAGTTGGCTATCTTAGGATCGTCCAGCCATAGATACGGATCAAGCATCTCCAGAAGAGGTGTCGCCTGAAATACCAGACTCTAGCTTGTGGCCAGAAATCATCGGTATATGAAGTTCAATTATGTGTGAAGGTATGTTGTATATTACTAGTGTTTACCTTCAGTATTTTGTATGTTTTAATATTGTGATGAGGGTCCCACATTATAGAAATAAAGTTAGTTTGTTTTCGACTCAACTTAATGACGTTTACTTGAATAATATTAGATGGATTGTTGCTTACCAGTTGACCAATAGTTTTCTGCAAGTCGTCCGAGCGTATCGTCTCCAGAATAATTTTGAATGACACCTCCAAGGCTCTCAACTCCATTTCCGCACTACTATCTATTTTACTCTTTTGTTCTTTCACTGAAACCACATCCATGTTATGTTATACAGACAGACACGTACATAATTTAGACACGGTGGCTAACAGTAGTGTTTCGCAACTTGCACCGATTCTCTGTCACCGATTTCACCTCCAAAGCACATCAAGGGCTGCTGGTACAACAGCGGAATTGGTAGAAAACCTCGACGGAGGAAATATCAGGTTAGTTCTGGCAAAGTACCCTATCAAACAAAAAACTGCTAGGGTAGTTGTGTTCTAGGATTTGCTCTGAGGTTCTAGGGTGAAGACCACAAATCGGCATACAAAGAAAGGACGCCCTGCCACATACTTAAGGCAGCTGCCAGGCCTGCCAGTGAAGGGACAAAAGCCAAAGATCAGGATGAGTAGCGTTCCATTTGATACCGCTGGTATAGCACTTTATTATACATCAAGGAAAAACTAGTTTTCAAGAGAAATAATGCTAAATATTACCTAAATTGTTCAATTTCTTTAAAGTATCATCTTCCTCCGCTATTTTCTCCTGTTTCCGAGCAGGCCGCTTTGTGCGTGGCATTATTAATTAGGCACGTTTCAATCCTAGTTATTATCAATAGCAAGGGGCGAGCATTGATTAACATGAACTTATGATTATTAAAATAGAGGCACAAAAAACAAATTTATTTACACAAAAATAAAACAACGGCGGTTCAACTTTAAAAATTTCAAAACAATGTTGCCATGCCAGCCTCCTGTGGCGCTGTTGTCAAAAAGAAACATGACCATGAATACACAGTCTTTCAGTCTAATATTGAGCAGGCTTACCTAGTATTAAATAGCATCAAACAAGTCATAGTCACAATCAGAGTCAAGCAAAGTAAGTCACGTTCCAGTCAAGCCCATGCTCCTGTAAAATGGTGGAGGCTTAACAAGAGGTTTGTATGGAGTTTTAGAAACAACATGAAAAGATATGTTTCACCTTGATAATTGATAACACACTATCCACACCCGAGCACGTTCACAAGCACTTAATAAATAACAATGCTCCATTATTACACTTTAACATTCGAAAATAGACAAGTTTATGAAAATAATACGAGCCTACTATTCGCTATCAAGGGCATAGGTTGATATGATGGTTCGGAACGGATACATCAAGCAGACGTCAAGCATCGAGCGCTTAAATACCAACGGCTAAAGAATATTAAAAACCCACCTGACTGACATATTCACATATTTAAAACTAGGAAAGAAAATCCTTCTTTCTGAACGACACAGGAACCAGAAATCAATCTGTTTGCTGAAGAACATAAATATTTTAATTAATAAAACGTTATGTCAGTTTTATTATAGAGATTAAAAATCATTATAAAAATAAGAAAACAAATTATTAAATGATTTCAAAAGTAAAGTAAAATATAAAATAGATAATTCCACTCTATTAGTATTTGCATAGCATTTGACATCAGTCCAGTAGTACATTGTTTATGATGAACGGAGAATGGCGGACATTGCCATTTTTGGTTTTTTATTCGCATTTTTGGTGATAAACGTGCAATGTGGTATGGTATTTATATTGTATAGTTCATTGTTTTATGTAATACTACTCTTAAAATTAAATTTCAACCTTTTTAAGTCATAGAAACTGATTGGTTTCATCCAACATGCATCCCAATTTTTTGTTGTTGTTTTTTTTTATTTTTCACTCTTTGAGTGATCTTTCTGTATTGCTTTGCCTTCAAGGACTATTCAACCAATAATTCTAGACTACGTACCAATAGCCGTTAATCCGCTATATCCAAATAAATCCGTTTCCATTTTTTTTAGATGCTCTTGGTGTGTATGCACTTTCATGCTCCAAATGACAACAAAGTCATCAAATCTGTACGGCCCTTGGTGCATAGATATATCAGAATTTTAAAACCTACTCCTACCTCCCTATAAATGCCCAACATTAGTGTATTTATTGTATGACAGCGACATTAACAAGTTCACAATTAAGTATAACAATTTAATGCACATGTATTCAAATAATAATAATAAGGATACTTTGTCTTAGCGCTACGTGTTTGGTTTCTTTGCAGCTGGTGTACCAGGCCTGGTGTCATCTGATGAAGATGCCCAGTCAACGGGGTTACATGATGATCGAGACTTGGACGATCTGATAGTGAATAAACCCAGGTGAGTACGATACAATGGATGCATGATTATTGAATGTGTTTATAAGAGGATCCTAGTATAAGGTGTAAGGATTGAACTATTTAGTGCATATTCTAAATACTTTTGTCATTATATTTACATTGGCATCGATTCTGATGTACTCTAAACTAAATTTGACAGCTCTAAAATTGCTGCCATCATTCTCTCACATATTAAAATGAAAAGAGAGGCAGATATATTTAGTCCTGTCAGATTGGTTTAGTTTAGTGAGTGGTATGACAGAATCGACACCATTGGCGCTGATCCTGTCTTACCACTAAACCAATCTGACAGGACTAAAACTATCTGCCTCTCTTTTTATTCTTATATGTGAGAGAAGGATGGTAACAATTTTAGAGCTGTCAAATTTAGTTTAGAGTACATCAGAATAGATGCCAATGGTATCAATTTTGTCATACTCACTCACTAAACTAAAACTATCTGCCTCTCTTTTTATATCTATCAGAATCAGTGCCAATGTATGTTAAAAAGATATTCCCCTAGCCACAACTTCTTCATTGTATTTGAATAATATTTATTTTGATATTACTTATTTTTAAACATGTTTTTCATATTTTTGTGCTACCCTCAAAGGAGTGATAAATTCCAGAAACGGTAAGTTTTCTTGGTAATATATACTGGGTATATCAGAGGAAAGGCTGTTCTAAGCCGAATAGGGTCCATAGTACCTAGTATATATTTATCTATGATAGTACCCATCATTACTAAACACATATATACTTATCACTGGTTTAGAATGAGCACCTTTGTTTAAAACTACCTACTTAATAACGTGAACAAAATATGATGCTAACTAGAGGCTAACAAAATGTTGAGTTGGATAAACCGTATCAGTTTCCTGCGATACAGGCCTAGCCTAGTGCAGGAATAGAGTCCTCAAAGGTAGGCAACGCACTGACAATGCCCCGGGTATTGTAGGTGTCTATAGGCGGCGGTGACCACTTACCATCAGGTGGCCCGTGCTTGTTCGCCACTTATTCTATAAAAAAAAATTTAAAAAAAAAAGGAATCGCAGTATACACAATTAGTATTTCTCCTTCATAGACATAAGCCAGTGTGTATTCCTATTTTACAAACAAGTATGTAAGCCTATGTTTATGCAATTTTTTTTTATTTTTATAATGAACAACTTCTACTAAGGAAGCATCTCTGAAATCCCAAAAAAAATGTGCTGTTCCATATAAAATGGTCACACTTGACAAAACGTATAGAACAGGTGATATTTTTTTCACAATTTCAGGGTTAGTCTTATAGTAAAAGTTGTTTATAATGATGAGTATAACGGACCCCTTTCGGCTTAGTACACCCTTTCTGCATAACCCTTTAAAGCAGCAGTATTTCAAAAGCTCTGCTCATAACTTTAATACATATTTTGAAACAATACTGTTATTATTATGTTAGTTAATAGTTGTTAAGGGTATTCAAGATTCAGAAGCGATGTGTTAGGGTTATAAATGGATCTTGGTTTCTGGACAGCTGCAGACCACTCTTCAAAACATGCAACATACTTCCGTTGCCATGTTTGTATATTAAGGACATTTGTATTTTCACCAAAGAGTACCCAGATTATTTTAAAAAACGTAGTCAAGTTATTACCCGTCAGAAAAGAGTCAAGTTCACTAACCTATTGTATCAACCTCCTGTCAGAAAAGACTTGTACAAAAGAAATGTGTGTAATATGGTATGGTATATCCATTTATAATAAGGTACCTAATCATATAAAAATGTTGGATGGTAACAAATTTAAAAAAGAATTGACTAATTGGCTTCTTAACCATTGTTTTTATAGTGTTAAGGAATTTATGGAATTTAATTCTAATATTATTCGTTCCTAAAATACCTATTTAAATTCTTTAGTATAAAAATGAGCATTTGCACGTCTGCTTGCAGACTGAGTACAAAGTGACATAAATATAATATTAAGACCTTTTAATGTAATGTATTCTAGCAAATAAATGATTTGATTTGATTTGATTGATTAAAACTTTTCAAACGCATTAATTTAGAATTTTTGTTTTTTAAGTTTTTTTTTTTTTGCAAGTTAACTACTCATAGCGGTAAATTTATATAATTCTGTGAGTAATCTGTGAATAGTGCTGTTGGCTGTATTATTATGAAGTTTATTAATCTATCCACCTTATTGTACATTTTATAATATGGCTGTTTACTGTTCCTCAATAAATAAAATAAAATAAATAAAAATAAATAAATAAATAATATTCGGGACATTTTTGCACACACGGTCATCTACCCCTAATAAACCCTTTACAAGACCTTGGTGTAGTAGGAACGACAAATGCATGGCCTGCCTCAAAAATTTGGCCGTATGAAAGATGCATTTTTTTTTGGTAAAAATTTTCATGACCGTGGATTCAATGTCCTTTAGTCGTAATGTTAATCAGCTAACATGGTCTTAATAGCGTCAAACAAGTCATAGTCAGAGTCAAGCTAAGTAAGTCACGGTCAAGTCAAACTCATGCCCCTGTAAAGTGGTGGAGGCTTTACAAGAGGCTCCTATGGAGTTTTGGAAACATCACGAAAAAACACGTTTCACCTCGTTATATCGTTCTCGAGCACGTTTACGAGCACTTAATGAATAATAATTCACCATTTAGTACACATTAACACTCGAAAATACACAAGTTTAGGAAAATAATCCTACGAGCCGACATGTTTTTTTCCACGTTGGCGCCAAAAAAAAAATCATGGAAGGTGCATTTTTTTTTTTTGTTAAAATTTTCATGATCATGGATTCAATGTCCTTTACTCGTAATATTAAACAGTTTACTTTGTAGAATTCAAAACGCCCAGAATTCTGGAAATAAAATCATGAAGACTGCCACACGAGTTCATCGTGCCGCGAAATATAAACTTTGAAGCAAATGTCCAGAAATTTCTTTGAGCATCCGGGTTTTCCTCTGACAGTTTTTTTCTCGCGACCGGCTTGACGCCATAACGCGCTATAGTGCGCGTCTAGCATGAAATTAAAATACCTATATTAACTTATTTAGGACAAACATTTGTGTTTGTTCTATGTCTGGTTGTTTATATCTATTTAAGTATGTATTTAAAACTTTATATGTATGTATATCAGTCTCTGGCTATACGTACGTATATATCACAAGCTTTGCTTAGTTTGGGGTCACATGACCGTGTGTGAAAAAATGTCTCGAATATTTATTTATTATTATTTATTTAAAAAAGCTAAAAGCTAATTATAAATAGAGCGATATAATTAGCTTTTTTATGATCTAATAAAAAAAAATAGGACATGCCTATTGCGTATTGACACATCGTCAATGTTTGAGAGAAAAACAAGCTTGTAATAATAATAAACAATTTGTCATGATTTCAGTTTCCAATGTTACCAGTGCGAATTAAACTGCGATGAGGAACCGCCCACGATATGCGACAACGCGCGGGCTTGCTTCAAGTCCTCCGTGCGGACTGCTGATGGGCAGATACACCACACCCGGGGCTGCTCCAAGCTCGCTGACCACTACCAGTTCACTTGCAGGCATCAAACTCCCAAGTATGTTGCTTGCTTAAATGTTTTACCCGGCTGCCCCACAAAAAGTCGTGCTTTTAAACACTTGCAACCATGGTTGGCAAAATTCTTGTTTTATTTTCCAAAAAATCTAATTAATCATGATTATTTAAATAAATCCTAATTAATCATTACTTATTAAAATAAATATTTATTAATCAAGACTTTAAAATAAATACTTATTAATCATGACTTTTTCAAATAAAACCAAATAAATCATGTCTATTTTAAATAAATCCTCATAAAATTAATCTCGACTTTTTAAAATAAATCCTAATTAATGATGACTTTTATAAATCCTAATTAATCATGACTTACTAGCAGTTTTCGCACAATAAGAGTTGAAGCAAAGCGCTTCATATTAGGGTACGTTCGGCTTAATGTGGTTCAGTTGAGTCCATCCTTGTTTTTCAGCAAGCGCCACGCTGGTCTGGCCCATGTGACATGCTGCTTGGGCCACATGTGCAACTCTGGCGAGTTTCCAGCTATCCCTGAAGACTCTGTGGAGAAAATACCGCAAGGATGGCACACTGCCGCCGTAGTGGCAGGCGCAGCTCTGGGCACCACCTGTCTCGTCGCTGGAGTCGTGTTCCTGCTCCGGAGGGCTCACAGGTGACCTCATCATCAGCCAGAAGACGTCCACTGCTAAACATAGGCCTCCCCCTTTAACTCCACACTGAACGACAACCTGCCTTTTGCATCCACTGGATGCCCGCAACTCTCACAATGTCGTCGGTCCATCTAGTGGGAGGCCTACCTACGCTGCGTCTCCCGGTTCATGGTCTCCACTCAAGAACCTTTCTTCCCCATCGGTTATCGGTTCTTCGAGTGATGTGGCCTGCCCATTGCCACTTAAACTTGCAAATTTTAACAGCTATGTCGGTGACTCTAGTTCTTTGACGAATATCCACGTTGACCTGCACTTGTACTATTCTTATTCAAGATGTGAGCAATACGTCCAGCACTGACAACCTGCTTCGGGTGTATTGCATTGCATTTCTCCCTACTAGCACCTACCCGAGCCATAGGACGTCCACTGCTGGACATAGGCCCCCCCATCGATCTCCAAAAGGGCCGGTTAAAAGCAGCCTGCATCCAGCGTTTCACTGTGGTCTCTTTTAGGTCGTCTGCAAATTCAAATTCAAAATATTTATTTTTCATAACATGGCAGGAACAACACAACGACGAAATGTTTTTGAAAATTTTCAAAACATTTATGGGTACTGAGTATGGTGGATTAAGGCCCATCCTCTCTGAGAGTATGCCCGAGTCCCAGCAGTGGGAATATGATAGGCTGATAATGATGACAAAATACTGATATCATCCTCAGATTGCGTGTGTCCAGAGCTGCGCTGCACAAGCTGGGCGCCGACACCAACTACTTCCCTAACATGTACAGCCCGCATATAACCAGCGCTTACTATGAAGGTATGTATCAACACACGGAAAAATAAACCGGCCAACTGCGAGTAGGGCTCGCCCACCGAGGGTTCCGTACCACCACAAATACAATAAGGTTGTACAAGTAACCGAATTACCAGTGATATAGCGCTTTCCAAAAGTTGTCGAAGTAATTGCTACGCAGTTTGATACAGGCGCTCGAGTATAACAGATAAACAATTATAACTTGGTAATGAATAGAAATTTGTCACCGACTCGCACTTGGCCATTATTTATTATTTGTTGTTATACTTTAGAGTGTGTACTACAATCGTGGCAAGTTTGACGCTTGTACGTTTTATCGTTTTTACATTAGAGCTATACAAAAATACATTTAAAAAATACGTTTGTGGCACCTTTCGTTTTTACATATTGACTTTTTTATTCTTTGTTAAAAGACAGACAGAAAGTTTTTTTTTTAATAATTACCCATCGAGATATAATAAATACAGAGTCATAATCGTGCAAAAATAATAATGACCGAACCAAAACTCGGCGCACGCTACGAATTGCGCAGACTTTTTGGTTAGTTTCAAGGTAACTGTGATCCGACTACAACGCCGCGCGATGCCAGAGCTACGATGCCATAGCGAAGAACTAACGTTGAACACTATGCAAGCGATTTAACGTCTAAATTGGAGTAAATGTGGCATTGTACAGTATATAATTGATACAATGTATGTACAATGACGGTCGGACGCTTTATGGCTGTTTTCACTGAGAGATTATAAATAAATAAATATTCGGGACATTTTTCACACACGGTCATCTGACCCCAAACTAAGCAAAGCTTGTGATATGGCTGCCAGAGACTGATATACATACATATATAGTTTTAAATACATACTTAAACACACAGCTTAAATAGATATTAACAACCAGATATAGAACAAACACAAATGTTCATCACACAAATGTTTCTCCTAGGTGGGAATCGAACCCACGCCCCAAAGCTCAGAAGGCAGGTTCACTAACAACTGGACCAACGGGCTATCAGTATTGTAACTCTATAGGAATTTTATCTCGATGTAATTACCAGAATAAATGGAAAAAAACAGTTTGTCCTATATTTTTGGTCATTATAAAAATATTGTTCTGATTATTTAATATTTATGCTTTGCTAAATTCGATTCAAAGTCCGTATTGTTCCCGCAGGCATGGAAGGCTCCCAGACGGGCGGGGGCGGCGCCGTGGTGGCGACCGCGGCTGGAGACTCCACGCTGCGGGAGTACCTCGAGAGCTCCGTCACCTCGGGCTCCGGCTCGGGGCTGCCGCTCATGGTGCAGCGCACGCTGGCGAGACAGGTGGCGCTCATCGACACCGTGGGCAAGGTACGATGCGCCTAGTCCTTCTAGATTTGATTCCTTCGAACCTTGTCAGAATCCCCCCCCCCCCCCAATGAAATCCTGGATCCGCCCCTGGAATGGGTGTTCCAATAGTTACAATCTGGGTGTCTGAGTGAATCGGTTTCTTCTCGTGCTAATAATCGTGCTCCAACGTAGACCGCATCATCGCTTAACATCAGGCGAGATGGTAGTCAAACACAAGCCTATTATTTATAAAAAAAAAAAAAACTAACACAAAATTATTGTTGTTGGACATGTTCCAGGGTCGGTACGGCGAGGTGTGGCGCGGCTCGTGGTACGGCGAGTCGGTCGCCGTCAAGATATTCTTCTCGCGCGACGAGGCCTCGTGGCGCCGGGAGACGGAGATCTACAGCACCGTGCTGCTGCGGCATACCAACATCCTCGCGTACATCGGCAGCGACATGACCAGCCGGGGCAGCTGTACACAGGTCACTGACTACTCCTCACTGTACCACAGAAGCAAGGGCGTCGCCAAGAATGGGGCAGGGAGGGGCAGCTGCCCTCCCTAGAGATTTAAAAAATGTAGCCAACCGCAAAGAGGCCGTGTAATTGTCTTGCTTTTCCGATAAATCCCGCACGTCAAAACTTGACTGTAACTACAATTCATATTTTTCTCATCCTCCATAATATTAACTTGCCCTCCTCCATGGGCCCAGGGGGGGGGGGGGCATGGGCTCGCGACGCCCTTGCACAGAAGATATATAAGAACAGAAGATTCACTCTGCAAAATCGTTTAAATAAGTAGCGGCTTGCTACTACCAAGGAAGTTAGAGTAAGAGGAAAGCCAATAGCGGAACATTAGAGCGTAGCTCGGAACATTTGCCTAAAAACGGTACGAACTTAGATGGCGCCGTAGTTTGAGCGTGCTATAGGTTGTCTCGAACTTCCGTAAGCGCTGCAGTCAGATAATGTACGAAAGGGTTCTACAAATTACCGTAGCGCTAGAATCGCAGTCAAGTTTCGCAACATTTCAAGAGAATAAAGAAAAGCGCCTTCTATTGGTATGGGTTGCGCTTTTCTTGAAATGTTACAAAACTTGACCGCGATACTAGCGCTACGGTAATTTGTAGAACCCTTTCGTACATTATCTGACTGCAGCGCTTACGGAAGTTCGAGACAACCTATATCACGCTTAAATTACGGCGCCATCTAAGTTCATACCGTTTTTAGGCAAATGTTCCGAGCTACGCTCTAATGTTCCGATATTGGCTTTCCTTTAGTCTATCTTGTATCTTCCTTGGTAGTACCAAGGAAGATTGCTGGTACTACGCATCGAGTGCAAGCGTCTTTACCCTTTCTGTGCACAGTTATGGCTGATAACGCACTTCCACCCGCTGGGCTCGCTGTACGAGCACCTGGCGCGGAGCACGCTGTCTCGCACGCAGATGATGGCGCTCTGTCTGTCTGCGCTCAACGGACTGCTGCATCTGCACACTGAGATACACGGCACGCAGGTAACTCGGACTCGTTCTGTCACTTCCACGAGGGACATTCTCAATACCATCTGTATTTTTTTTAAACACGCAAGGTTCAAACTCTGGAGGGAGGGTCGTCGAATTTCCACCTTTGGTCCAGAAGAGAGATGCCTAATATCATCATCGTCATCATCAGCCAGAAGACGTCCTCTGCTGAACATAGGCCTCCCCCTTTAACCTCCACACTAAACGACAGCCTGCCTTTTGCACCCACTGGATGCCAGCGACTCTCACAATGTCGTCGGTCCATCTAGTGGGAGGCCTACCTACGCTGCGTCTTCCGGTTCGTGGTCTCCACTCCAGAACTTTTCTTCCCCATCGGTTATCGGTTCTTCGAGCGATGTGGCCTGCCCAGTGCCACTTCAACTTGCAAATTGTATGCCTAATATGGCCCGTTCCATTGCCCTTTCTGCCACTTGTGCGTGGTCCCTTTAGCGTGGGTCCATGTTTCAGCACTGTATGTGAGTATATACAGGACACATTGGTTGTATAAATGTGAATATATAATAAGTATACTCGGGACCTTTTTTTGTGAATTTTGCACTAAATTCAACATCTATATGTTTTTATTCTTATGTTTATTCCGAGATAAGTCCTGCACTGACGTCCCGCTTGGGGTGTATTGTACATTTCCCCCTACCAGCACCTACCCAAGCCAACCCAACTCCTTGAAGTATCGGAGCGAGGCACTGGGGCGCTGGCACAGTTGCTCCAGTGGCGTAGATGTTAGTGTGAATAAGGATGAACATATATATGTTATCAATGTTTAAAACAAACAGATAACAAAATTTGTTGGATTTGCAGGGCAAGCCAGCCATCGCTCACCGTGACATTAAGTCGAAGAACATCCTCGTGAAGAGCGATGGCACCTGCTGCATCGCCGACCTGGGGCTCTGCGTGACGCGGCAGCACGTCGCCACCAGGCAGCACCACAATCCGCGCCAGGGCACCAAGCGGTACATGTCCCCCGAGATGCTGGACCAGAGGTGAACAAACTGACTATATCATTTATACTACTTCAATAGGACACTTTTTAGGACCTTCTAATTTCTATAATTATTAAGATAAAAACCAAGCTATATTTAACGAAGTCCCAGGACTCGAGGTATATTTAATGAAGTCCCAGGACTCAAGGTATATTTAATGAAGTCCCAGGACTCAAGGTATATTTAATGAAATCCCAGGACTCGAAAGTATATTTAATGAAGTCCCAGGACTCGAAGGTATATTTAATGAAGTTCCAGGACTCAAGGTATATTTAATGAAGTCCCAGGACTCGAAGGTATATATAATGAAGTCCCAGGACTCGAAGGTATATTTAATGAAGTCCCAGGACTCAAGGTATATTTAATGAAGTCCCAGCACTCGAAGGTATATATAATGAAGTCCCAGGACTCGAAGGTATATTTAATGAAGTCCCAGGACTCAAGGTATATTTAATGGAGTCCCAGGACTCGAAGGTATATTTAATGAAGTCCCAGGACTCAAGGTATATTTAATGGAGTCCCAGGACTCGAAGGTATATGTAATGAAGTCCCAGGACTCAAGGTATATTTAATGAAGTCCCAGGACTCAAGGTATATTTAATGGAGTCCCAGGACTCGAAGGTATATTTAATGAAGTCCCAGGACTCAAGGTATATTTAATGAAGTCCCAGGACTCAAGGTATATTTAATGAAGTCCCAGGACTCGAAGGTATATTTAATGAAGTTCCAAGACTCAAGCTATATTTAACGAAGTCTCACCATAACCATATTCGTTGATATTCCCAGCATAAACCTGGAGTGCTTCGAGTCGTACCTGAAGTGTGACATCTACGCGTTCGGGCTGGTGCTGTGGGAGGTGTCGCGGCGCGCGTGGCCGGCACCCCGCGAGGCGCGCCCGCCCTTCTACGAGCTGGCGCCCAACGACCCCAGCTTCGACGACATGAGGAAGATAGTCTGCGTGGACGCGGCCCGCCCGGAACCCAACGACGACCCGCACCCGGTAACTAAATCCTAGTAATATTATAAACCCGGAAGTTTCTATGTAAAGAAAAATAAAGAAAAGCGCCATCTACTGGTATGGGTTGAGCTTCTCTTGAAATGCTGCGAAACTTGACTGCGACACTAGCGCTACGGTAATTTGTAGAACCCTTTCGTACATTATCTGACTGCAGCGCTTACGGAAGTTCGAGACAACCTATAACACGCTCAAACTACGGCGCCATCTAAGTTCATACCGTTTTTAAGTAAATGTCCCGAGCTACGCTCTAATGTTCCGCTATTGGCTTTCCTCTTAGTCTATCTTCCTTGATATAGCATACCCTTTCTTTATAACCCTGTATAGATATTATTTCAACACATGTAGATTTTTGTACAGGCAAGAAAAGTGCCCGTGAGCCACCCGGGTGATCTGAGAAGGTGGTCCACAGGCAAGGCCTGGTCAAAGAAACAGTTTTGTGCATTAAGTTAAGAACTTGTGATATTGTGACCGCAGACCATGACTGGGATGGCGAGCCTGATGCGCGAGTGCTGGCACCAGAACCCCTCGGTACGTCTCCCTGCGCTGCGCATCAAGAAGACCCTGCTGAAGCTGGCAGCCAACGACAACTCCATACACCTCAACGAAGACAACGAGGTCTCCGTATGATACACCCTGCTACACCACCAAGGCCGTAGTGAGTAATTCATAAGGGGGGTCGAGCTCTGGACAAGGCTGTAGCCAGGAATTCATTACCGTGGGGGGAGGGTTGTGCTCTGGACAAGGCCGTAGCCAGGAATTCATTAGGAGGGGGGGGGGGGGGGTCGAGCTCTAGACAAGGCCATAGCTAGGAATTCATTACGGGAGGGGCACTCGAGCTCTAGACAAGGCCATAGCCAGGAATTCATTACCGAGGGGGGGAGGTTAGTACTAGTTAGGAATGCACTCCCGCATACGCGGGATCCGTAAAACCGCGTAATATTTGCGGGATCGTAAATGCGAGATTTGCGGAACTGGAAAAACGTTCAACAATTTCGTCAAAATAAATATCACGAGCTCTACGATCCATTCTGACGTCACCTAGTAGCACAGGCACTTAAGCCAAAAAAGGGGTCTGCCTCGAAATGAGAGATAAGCTGTACATTTGTCTTAAGATAAGTTAAAATAAGTAAAGTAAAGCTTTGCTCGGAGTTTCTTTGCGCGATAGAATCCGAAACGTAGATATTCGCCGAAGAACCAAAGTCACCGACATAGCTGTTAAAATTTGCAAGTTGAAGTGGCAATGGGCAGGCCACATCGCTCGGAGAACCGATAACCGATGGGGAAGAAAGGTTCTTAAGTGTAGGCATCCCACTAGATGGACCGACGACATTGTGAGAGTCGCTGGCATCCAGTGGATGCAGATGGCAGGCGGTCGTTCAGTGTGGACGTTTTTTGGCTGATGATGATGATTAAGATAAGTGGTTGCAGTGTCTATACCTACATAAGTCTGCTTATAAAAGTTATAATATTTCCTCTACCTTATTTGTAGACTTTGTCTTTGCGCGGGACTTGGTCGGTACTGGGCTACGCGGAAAGGGTGAGCTAAGCCGAAAGGCATCCAGAGCATCCATTATGAACAACTTTTACTAAAGGACCAATACTGAAAATTGCGAAAAAAATATCAGCTGTTCTATAGAAAACAGTCACTCAAAATGTATGCAACAGATGATAATTTTTCAGGATTTTCAGGATTGGTCCCATAGTAAAAGTTGTTCATAATGATGAGTACAACCTCCTTTCGGCTTAGTACAGTCTTTCTGCGTAACCCTATATAACGTACTAGCGGTCCGCCCCGGCTCCGCACGGGTATAGTTATATAGCCTATATTAATCAGTGACAAAGTAGCATTCAAATGGAGCAAGAATTTTTAAAATCGGTCCAGTACTTTTTGAGCCAATTCGTTACAAACATACATACAAATCTTTCCTCTTTATAATATTAGTATATATTTGTAATAATTTCATTGTACTAGACTTTTGTTATCGATAAACATAGAAGTAATGAAATGATAGGTTATAGTCACTAAAGTGCCGAATAGTATTTTAACTTAGCCAAGTAACTGTATAATATTGTACATAAAGTATTGAGTTTTTTATGTGTCGGACTGGGTTATTGTTTGTCCACAATCTTACCAGGTTACTGCACAAGTCGTCGAAGCCAAAATCTATTCAGGAGAAAAAAATGCCTTCCTTGGAGCTTCCTCGTACTGTCAGTGTCATAAATACACATATTGTCAGTGTCATAAATATTAATGTCAATGTCAAGTTGGTTGAGTCAAGTCAAAGTTGGTTTGGATCGGTCGGGTTCACAGATCTACTACCTATAGATTTTCAATGAGCGTGGCTAGCTCAGTGCCTCTCGCTTCAACAAGGTGTGTTGCCACATTAAAATGATTTGCTATAAGTTAGGGTAATTTACCTACTATGATGGGTAGTGAATCTTCAATGAGTACTTTGGAAACAATACTACCTTTTAAATATTTATATTTTATACACTATCTGCTGCAACCCGCGGAGCTACCTGCAATGTTCTGGGAAGAAAAGTACGTTGTCTGTCCTCATGACACACCCCTATCGTCCTGACAAAATTTGACTTAGCCCATGATCTAAGAAAACAAGGTCTAGCAATTTGAGAGTGGTCCCGCAATGACGTCACTGTCCAGTTGCCACTTTATTCAATCAGCTGTTACGTGGTGTATCTTCATCTCTCTCGAACCTGTTGTAAATTGACATCATGACATCATTGCGGGACGCCCACGTAAACATTTTTTCTCGGATTGCTATACCTGGCGGAGTATATTATTATACCATGACTTAGCCATTTCCTCGTAAAAACAGACAGAAAGTTACTTGCGTTTTTATTATAATTATTTGTTAGGATTAGAATATAGTACTAGAAAAAAGGTTGTAAAGTAACCATAGCATGATTTTTTATAATTAATAAAATATAATAAAAAAGTCAGAGTTAAAACGGAACGGGGGTCCCTCATGCAACAAATGTTAAACGTATTTTTGGATTTGTTCTAGTGTAAAAACGGTAATCCGTACAAGCGTCAAATTTAGCGGATTATAGTGAACATAAGTAAAACAACAAATAATAAACGCTGGCCAAGTGCGAGTCAGTGACAAATTTCTGTTTACCACTAAGCTAAGCAACGTCGGGCGCGGTCGGTACTTGGATGGGTGACAGCCTGGGCGTGATGTTGTCTTTTTGCACAACTTTTTGTATTTTGTGATTGTAAAGAACTCTCAGCGCGCGAGCCCGACTCGCGCTTGGTCAGTTTAGTTTTTTCATGAATGGAATTATGTATAACATTCCAAATAATTAGATAAATAGACTCTTTAATGTTTACAGTACAAATTTCACGAACAGCGCGTAGCTTTTTGAATCGGTTCGCCAAAATCGCCTTTTGCTTTTCCAGCTTCATAACTGTGGCCTCATTAATATATATTTAATATTAACATTCACCATATTCATACGGGCATAAAAGGGTCGGTATTTTGCACTTCTTGCAATGTGCCAGCTTTTTTTAGCAATGTGACAGGATCAGTTGGAAACCTGCAGAACGAATAATTTATGTTAGTTGCGGTGGGTAATTTCTTTCATAAACTGGCAACATTCATAATTTATTTTCTAAGTGAATAATTTGATAAAATTCATAGAATTAGACCACAAATCGACCTAAAAACTGACTAATTATGAATAAAATATTTGCGAATTGATATCCTGAATTTATTTAGGTGATCGTTACAAGCTTTATATGTTTACTTACGTGTGAAATGATATTTCATCGTATTTTCGCTCACTGCGCTTCTTGCAGCCCAAAATGCTACAACCAACCATTGTAAAATATCTTTTACAATTATTTCTCAGAGGAAACACGCATTTATCACATTTAATCACCAAAAAAAGGCAATAAATATAATTCAGACCCGTTTTGTTTGTCACTGATTATTACAGATTTTGACACTTGAGGTACCAAAAACAGGTCACGCCGATAAGGACAACAAAATCTATTTATGTCCTTTTCGTACTTGTGCTGAGCCATATCAAGTTGTCTCTTTCACTAAAATATATTGCCGATCTGGTTGTGTATATCTGTGGTCGGGTTGGACTCGAGCGATGACTGTATTAAATTTTTTCAATTTTTTAATCACTCTTATATATCGCACGAAAATATCATGCGAAATGCCTGACATTCAAATTCAAATTATTAATTTGTCAGTACATGGTTACACATACATATAAAGTAGCATACATGATCGTAAGAATGGAGACGTATCTCATGCCCTTGCCTGTTACAGCGTACAAATGTTAGTTTTTTATATATATTTTTATTCGTTTTGCTAAAGATAAAAACAACGAAATGACAAACGACATTCGAATGAAATACCAAACAAAAGGTACACAAATATGGTACTGAGACGTGGTCCTTAACTGTGGCCTTTTGGAAAAACTCAAGAGTCACACAACGGGCAATGGAGAGAGTTATGCTCGGAGTTTCTTTGCGCGATAAGATCCGAAACGTGGATATTCGCCAAAGAACCAGAGTCACCGACATTGCTGTTAAAATTTGCAAGTTTGGCAATGGGCAGGCCACATCGCTCGGAGAACCGATAACCGATGGGAGGAAAGGTTCTGGAGTGGAGACCACGAACCGGAAGACGCAGCGTAGGGAGGCCTCCCACTAGATGGACCGACGACATTGTGAGAGTCGCTGGCATCCAGTGGGTGCAAAAGCCAGGCTGTCGTTCAGTGTGGAGGTTAAAGGGGGAGGCCTATGTTCAGCAGTGGACGTCTTCTGGCTGATGATGATGATGATGACCAAACAAAAGACGCATTTTCGAAATACATAATCATATAACTCGCCAACGCAACGAACCGTTCGAATTTGCTTTCTCTCAATAGAAAAGTCTTCATACCGAGGTTCAACATGAACCGTTTCAATAAGGGTGTTTACAACTACCTCTCCGGGCTGGCAAAGCATCGTCAACACCGCTAGTGTTGCAGGTGTCCATAGGCGGTGATTTCTGGTTACCATCAAGCGGAACGCAAGCTTGTGTGCCGCTCTTTATTAAAAATATATTTCATTTCGCATGATGTTTGTGTACGAAATCAGATGAGCTATTTAAAATAGAGCCCCTGATGGGAACCGAAAATGAACTTATAAATTCTTATGATCACAGCTGAGTTCAAGGAAGATAGGACTAAGAGGAAAGACAATAGCGGAACATTAGAGCGTAGCTCGGAACATTTGCCTAAAAACGGTATGAACTTAGATGGCACCGTAATTTAAGCGTGATATAGGTTGTCTCGAACTCCCGTAAGCGCTGCAGTCAGATAATGTACGAAAGGGTTCTACAAATTACCGTAGCGCTAGTATCGCCGTCAAGTTTCGCAACATTTCAAGAAAAATAAAGAAAAGCACCATCTACTGGTATGGGTTGAGCTTCTCTTGAAATGCTGCGAAACTTGACTGCGATACTAGCGCTACGGTAATTTGTAGAACCCTTTCGTACATTATCTGACTGCAGCGCTTACGGAAGTTCGAGACAACCTATAACACGCTCAAATTACGGTGCCATCTAAGTTCATACCGTTTTTAGGCAAATTTCCGATCTACGCTCTAATGTTCCGCTATTGCCTTTCCTCTTAGTCTAACTTCCTTGGTTTTAAGCAGATTTCTCTAAAATACTCTTTAATACTGCTTAAGAGCCCACGCTTCGTGTTTCCTCTATTTCGCTCGCGCATTTCAACATATAAACAAACGCGAATTTTTCAATATTTTATAAACGTTATTTTGTTATTTCTAAGTGCGTAAAATTTTTATGGAATTCATTACGAATTTTACGCCCGTAAATACACATACTTCAAGCACTGTATGTTTAAAAAAAAAAAGCGTTCAACACAAATTTATATACTTAGAAACTAGTAAATAACAAATGTGTTTTGTAAGTACTTGTACAATATAATTTTATACGTAAATAGAGGCCTAGATAGTTGCCATATTATGCTATTATGTAAACATATATGCTGTTAAGTCATCGAGATACAATACATATAGAGTCACAATAGTGCCAAAAATGACCGGATCAAAAATCGGCGCATGCTACGAACTTCGCAGACTTTTTGTTTAGTTACAAGGTAACCGCGATCCGAGTACAACGCCGCGCGATGTCAGAGCTACGATGACATAGCGGACAATTAACGTTGAACACTATGCAAGCCTTCGACTAAAATAAAATGAATGGACAGGCCCAGTAGAAGCGCATTTTTGAAGATAACAAAATGAGCGCCGGCTCTCATTTCGTTTCAGTCGGTCTCTACCCGTAGGAAGTGCAACACGTGTCTATTGTTACGTGATAACGAAACATCTGCTTTCCCGAAGTACACAAATAAAACCGGGATTTTTTTTGTAACATATATACTGTACATTTTTATAATTAGGTGTTGAAGTATATGTCCGACGGTTTTGACTCGTTTTTACTGAGCAATTTCAATGGTTATGGCCCGTCCATTCATTTTATTTTGGTCGAAGATGCAAGCGACATAACGTCTAAATCGGAGTAAATGTGGCATTGTGAAGTATATAATTGATACAATGTATGTACAATGACGCTCGGACGTTTTTTGACTGTTTTCACTGAGAAATTGTGACTCTATAGGAATTGTATTTCGATGTGTTAAGTACTAACGACAACAACACTTTTTTTTAGCGTCATTCGATTCGAGCGTTTTTTTGAAGTCACACTACTGCTTTGGCCATATCTTCTGTGGTAGTAGGTACTGTTGTTATACAGTTGTTGTTGTTGATCTTTTTATGCGTAGGTGTGCTTAGTTATGTGCCTTAAAAATGTTATTTTCAACCGACTTCTAAAGGAAGGTTTTCAATTTTGTATGTTACGCGCTCAGATCAGACAAACAAGGGAGACGTGGTAAGGCATGGTGGGTGCGAACGCATCTGGCCTAAATTAGGCTTGATGCCTGTCGAACTCGCCCTGTAGACAACCTTGGGGGTTAGACGAGTCACTTTCTGTTAGCGTTAACGCCTGCGGAAAGATGAAATTGTATGAAAATGGCATTGACAATGACATTAGATTGAGATAACATCTCTCAAGTTAACGCGAACAGAAAGTGACTCTTGTCTAATCCCCCTCGCCGCCCTTTTTTGATTAACTATTAGTTCATCGATGTCGCTGCAAGTTTCTTAGTGTGCGTGAAAAACAATGACAATCCACTTGACTGCTCATTCTTTACCCCGCATAAGCCTAACGTTCTAACTTGTCAACCTAAACTGTTTCGAGCGGGGCCAATCCTATGCGCGAATTGAATGAATGAATTGATTCTCCAATCACAAACGTCGAGTCGCGTCGAGTCTCCAATCACAAGCTGCCCCCCGCGACCGACGTGGCATCATTTTGCAAAAGGGAATTTTGACTACATGCGCAATCAAGTGGTTATATCGGTTATACTTATTATTGGCATGTTTTTTTGCGTTAAGGCGCGGTCTGATCACGTTTTCAAATTAGTTTTTTACCCGCTCACGCCATTATCTTTTTCCTATCTAAAGCGGCTTTGTTTAAAGTCGAAAATCGTATATCATCATATTTGATGATGATGATGACTTTATGCTAGTCTTTATGTTTTTTTGAGGGTTTTTATTTAACATATCGAAATACAAAAATTCATTTCAACAATTAACTGGTTAAAGTTTTAAAATACCAGTCTGGCTATACAATTAGTACAAAAAATTATGTTGCTGTCGCTAAATATTCAGAGTACTTCAATTCAAAAGCTAGTTTAGTTGCACAATTGTAGTTTTTTTTTTTTTAATTATCCAGATTATTTATCGAAATGTTATTCGGTTAAGATTATTAACAGGTGTTTTTTTTTCTACGTGTAGTATTTTTTAAAATCTTATCTGTCAATTTCGTCACATCGCACTAAGCGTTTAAAACACTTCTTTTAGTTAATTTCACGATTGTACCGCGCCTTAAGCGATTTAGCGGTATAGTGATTTTAGTAAATGGAATATTGGAAAATACGATACGATAAATTGTTACTAAGGCATATCACCCTTGTTTCTCTGATCTGAGGTTAATATCTTCGCCGATCGTGAACGTGTTTTAATGATTCCTTTTTTATTGAATTGGCCATATTTCACTTCCAATGGTGGAAAGTTGGGGGATGACGCTTGTTTATTCAACTTTCCGTCAAGTCGGTAGTAATTTTTTCATGCTTTAATATTACGTTTTAAGTAATGTTGTTTTATATGAATTAGGTTAAGTTTAAGCAAGCAACTAAGTCGAAGTTTCTTATTATAATGCAGCCACTGAAAGAATGCGTCTGACAGTTGCAATAACGTTGTAAAAGTAGAACGAGAACAGTAAATTATATTAATATTATAAATGCGAAAAGTTTGTTCCTCTTTCGCGCAGTAACAGAGCAACGGATCGACCTGTTTTTTTTACATGGGTATAGTTCAAGGGCTGGAGAGTGACATAGGCTTTTACTTTTCATCATCGTCGTCACCATTTTTCATCACTGCGCGGGTGAAACCGCGGGGCGTAGCTAGTTCTAAATAAATAAATAAATATTCGGGACATTTTTTCACACACGGTCATCTGACCCCAAACTAAGCAAAGCTTGTGATATGGCTGCCAGAGACTGATATACATACATATATAGTTTTAAATACATACTTAAATAGATATCAACAACCAGATATAGAACAAACATAAATGTTCATCACATGAATGTTTGTCCTAGATGGGAATCGAACCCACGCCCCCAAGCGCAGAAGGCAGGTTCACTACCAACTGGACCAATGGGCTATACCAAATATATTCTGATCACTTTTACTAGCATTTTGAATGTAAGAGTGTAGCTGGTAGCCAATATTAAAAGAAAATGTAAAAAAAAAAATTACAATGTTATTGCAGCTGTCAGACGCTTTCTCTCAGCCGCTGGACTGCAGCAGCTAAGTTTTTGTATTTTGGTTAAAATATAAGCGATTCTTAGTGAAGTTCAGCATTTGGAGTTGATGCAGTTATTGTTATTTTGTCATAACTTTGATGACCAATCAGCAGTGCAAGTACCGTTCTTTATCGATCGTCAATTTTGACAGTTGAGATCGTCAAATTCGATAAAATGCCATTTGATCAGTTCTTGCTATGATCGATTCTATGGCATTTTATCGAATTTGACGATCTCAGCTGTCAAAATTGACGATCGATAAAGAACGTTACTTGCACTGCTGTCTAATTATGATTACAGGAATCTCAAAGAAATTAAATTAAATTCGTTTTCATCACTAGCGCTCGGTAAGTGGGTCATTGATAACTCAAAATCACTTTGCCTCCCTAGGGAGGTAATTTAAAAATACTACCTAGAACTACCTAATCCCTTGTCAAAAAATACCATTGAGCTTATTTTTTCTTTTTTTCGCCCATGTAGGTCCATATCATGCCAGAAACTTTTTACTCTGCATTGAAGTTAACTATGTAAAACCTCTGTGGTGTAAATTGATCATTTTTTGGCGGGAAATTAAAAATTAAAATATTATTTTATGGATTTTAAGTCTTATTTTAAACACTAGTGATGAAAAGTACATTATTTACACGTAAATAGTCTTTTGTAGTTTGTTGTATTAAACTAATGTAGTTATAATCTTTTACACCCTCAAGCTGTAAAAATATATCGTTAATAAAAGATCACCTAATTGTTTAACATTTTCTACTATTGCGTTACCTACATTTTAGCCTAAGGTGGTACGTTTCACTTTTGGTGGGAAATACAAATTTCAAACAGTTTTTTGTCCTTGTAGCTAGGCCGGGTAATTATTTTGAAATAACACAATGTTTGCGCAAATCCTTGGTTGTTCTTTATATTATCATGTACAGCTATTTAAAAATAACGCACCATCAGTGCAAGTACCGTTATTTATCGATCGTCAAATTCGATAAAATGCCATAGAATCGATCATAGCGAGTAATGTTCAAATGGTAATTTATCGAATTTGACGATTTCCACGGTTAATTTGACGATCGATAAATAACGATACTTGCACTGCTCATTACTTACATTTGTCAATAAACCGTTTATAACAGCCAAAAATTTGTTTATTGACAAATGTATGTAATAATGTGCATTAGAGATAAATAGCTTTACATGATTTTGTAAAGAATAATATAATCAATTTGCGCAAACATTATGGCCGACAATAATTACCCGGCCTAGCTACAAGGACAAGAAAACTGTTTGAAATTTTAATTTCCCGCCATTTGTGAAACGTACCACCTTAAGAAGCATATTGCTGTCGGATCCGAGTTCATCTCATTACGACTTTGCACAGAGCTACCTACCTATACCTTCACATGCTTCGATTACTTGTATAATATAGTTTTGTTTGTTCTACATTGGACAAAAAGTTATATAGTTGCCATAATACTGCATTTCAAATTGTGCCCACTTTTGGGTAAAAAAAATACTCAACAAGGTGTCCCAAAAAATGCCTTTTATATTGATAGCAAGGAGTATTGTGTTCAAATATGAATGTAAATAGTTTTTATAACGGTAACATAGATCTAACACAAATCTTATGAGTTAAGAAAATAATCAATAAATTATTATTTGTCTATGAATAAATTCGTTTTATTAATATTTTTTGTACTTACCAAGTTTTTTTAAACTTGAGGTCTTACTTAACCTAAGTAAGACATCAGGTTTTCTAATTAGACCCCCGTTGGCCCAGTTGTTAGCGAACCTGCCTTCTGCGCTTGAGCTTGTGCTAGGGCGTGGGTTCGATCCCCACCTAGGACAAACATTCATGTGATGAACATTTGTGTTTGTTCTATATCTGGTTGTTTATATCTATTTAAGTATGTATTTAAAACTATATATGTATGTATATCAGTCTCTGGCAGCCATATCACAAGCTTTGCTTAGTTTGGGGTCAGATGACCGTGTGTGCAAAAATGTCCCGAATATTCATTTAATCTCTAAGATTCCAGAGAGAAAAAAAAATGCGATATGTTATTTAAAAACATTTAATTATAAATAATGTAAAAGCATTCAGACCGAATTACTTAATATAAATGCACAAATTGGTACTTTATCCTTATATTGCGATATGTCTTATCATAAAACAGACTTTTATATAATACTATTATTTAATATATAATTTATTTTTGCACATAAAACGTCGTCACTAGAGTTGACGGGGCAAAGTGCTGCTCGCGTTATTCTATACAGAATGAAAACCTAAAACCCTTTAATATTGGCCAAGAGTTAAAAAAGTAACAAATAGTCCCAGATTTGATAGTTATCGAAAACTTTTTTCGTTTACGTATTGTTCCATACATTTTAGTAAATCGCCTCTATCGGAACTAAAATCGGCGGTATAGATTGCTTCACTCTAATACGAAAAAAGTTTTCGAATACCTTTCAGCCCAGCAATGTATGGAACAATATGTAAATGAAAAAAGTTTTCGAATACTATCAAAACTTGTAGTAAGGGTACTGGTATAGACCTGGATTCCATGAAAATTTCTCAGAGTGTCTCACTTCTCTTGTGACTTAATATGCTTTTAGCATTTTAAAGGGTTAAATTTTACATTCTGTATATCGGTAAATATTTCTTGTTTGACATTTTTAAATATTTTTTTTTAAAGTAAGCCTCTAATGAATCGATGAGATGGCCCCTCCAAGAGCACCTATTTCGGGCTTCATTTTTGACCAGCAGTGCAAGTACCGTTCTTTATCGATCGTCAAATATGACAGTTGAGATCGTCAAATTCGATAAAATTCAATTTGAACAGCACACGCTATGATCGATTCTATGGCATTTTATCGAATTTGACGATCGATTAAGAATGGTACTTGCGCTGCAGATGACAATAATTTAATGATAGTGTGGAAATGAATGATGATAACCAGGTGTTATAACAAACCTGGTTTCTAGACATGTCTGATGATGATGATGGAACATGATGACATCAAGAATCGGGTGACATGATGGCGATGGATGATGATGAAACGTGAAATGACTGATCGTCCAAATCATGAAGCCCTGGTAAATTTTGTCGCTCCTAACCTAGAGATCGAGAGATCTTAGCACTCGATACCAGGAGTATATGAAGTGTAGGGAGTTAGTCGCGGTGCTCGTCCTGCGCGAGCTCCTCGAGGTCTTCCTGGTCGAACTCCGTATCGTCTTCAGCGGCTGCTTCCTGGTACTGCTGGTACTCGGAAACCAGATCACTGACGTTGCTCTCAGCCTCTGTAAACTCCATCTCGTCCATGCCTTCCCCAGTGTACCAATGCAAGAACGCCTTGCGCCTGAACATGGCCGTGAACTGCTCGGATATTCTCTTGAACAGCTCCTGGATGGCCGTCGTGTTCCCGATGAAAGTCGACGACATCTTCAGACCTTTAGGAGGAATATCGCACACAGCTGTCTTAACGTTATTGGGGATCCATTCCACGAAGAAGCCGCTGTTCTTGTTCTGGATGTTGAGCATCTGCTCGTCCACCTCCTTCATGGACATGCGGCCGCGGAAGATGGCCGCGACGGTGAGGTAGCGCCCGTGGCGCGGGTCGCACGCCGCCATCATGTTCTTGGCGTCGAACATCTGCTGGGTGAGCTCGGGCACGGTGAGCGCGCGGTACTGCTGGCTGCCGCGGGACGTGAGCGGGGCGAAGCCCGGCATGAAGAAGTGCAGCCGCGGGAAGGGCACCATGTTGACGGCCAGCTTGCGCAGGTCGGCGTTCAGCTGCCCGGGGAACCGGAGGCACGTGGTCACGCCGGACATGGTGAGGGAGACCAGGTGGTTCAGGTCGCCGTACGTCGGGTTCGGCACTTTGAGAGTTCTGTAGCAGATATCGTAGAGAGCTTCGTTGTCTATGCAGTAGGTTTCGTCTGTGTTTTCGAGGAGCTGATGAATGGAGAGGACGGCGTTGTAAGGTTCCACTACGGTATCGGAGACTTTGGGAGACGGGACGACGGAGTAGGTGTTCATGATTCTGTCAGGGTACTCTTCGCGGATTTTGGAGATGAGGAGCGTGCCCATGCCGGAGCCGGTGCCGCCGCCGAGCGAGTGCGTCAGCTGGAAGCCCTGCAGGCAGTCGCAGTTCTCGCACTCCTTGCGGACGACGTCCAGCACTGCGTCGACTAGTTCGGCGCCTTCTGTGTAGTGTCCTTTGGCCCAGTTGTTGCCGGCGCCCGACTGGCCGAACACGAAGTTGTCAGGCCGGAACAGCTGCCCGTAGGCGCCGGAGCGGACCGCGTCCATGGTGCCGGGCTCGAGGTCGAGGAGGATGGCGCGGGGGACGTACTTCCCCCCGTTCTCCGCCGTCGCAACTGAGGAACAACAAATGATACGGTTAGCTGTGAGACTCTACAGGTGACGACTTTACTATGGAGACCAGCCTGGTATACATTCGGATTATTCAAGTTATATAAGAAAGGGAAGGTCACACGAAAACGATGTATCGGTAAAAGGCGAGATTTTTAAGTAAGTAAAATATAGGTATAGATGATAGGAAACTCCTCTGTCAAGTAGGCCAATTAGTTTTTAGCAGCTCACTGATAGGCAAAAAGATTACGCGTCATTGCTAGTGGTGACTATTTTTTTGTTCACTCTCAAATTTTATTATTTTAAGTTGAATTTTGTTTTGCTGTCTCATTAGCAGAGAAATGTAAGATAAGTAAGTACTTAGGATGAGATTATTGAGCTTGATATAGGTACGCCCCCTGCGAGTGTCTTCATAAAAATTATAATATATATTTTTTTTTTTTTTTTTTATAAACTTTAGGCTTTCGTTTGACCACCATATCGGCGATGATGTAGTCTACGTTGGAGCACGCTTGGCTAGAAGAAACCGATTCACTCGTGATTTGAATACACCCAGATTGTAACTATCGGGCCTAATCGAGGAAAGCGCATTCCACAGACTAGCAGTTCGCACAATACAAATGGAATCAAAGAGCTTCGTACGGGTTTTCGAATATTCTTCTCAGGTAAGATAAAAGAACATTATTTTATAGATTACACAAGCGGTGCAAGGCTGAACGAGACGGGAAGGAAAATTAGTGAACAGCCATCAGAGGTCGTCGAACTATGTTTATCTGTTCCATGAACTTGCGCTCAGTGCCAAGTGACGAATAAGTAGGTAAAGTCTAGTTCAAGTAAGATAAGTAAATTTTATACGTACAGGGTAACACAGATCGGTGGTATACCTACCTACTAAGACGTAAGGAGGTTATTGCAAATTGTTTATCATACTTTTAATATGGATCAACCAACGATATCAGCTATTCCAAAACATTTCGTTGCGTGTGATTGTGAATGACATTTTTCTATGGAACAGCTGCTTTTTTGCAATTTTTGGGTTTGTTTCTATAGTTTATTTTTATTTTTTTGTTTTTTCATAATGCCATAGGTGGCAACCAACAGACGGGCTGCCTGATGGTAAGCAGTCACCGTCGCCTATGGATACTTGTAACACCAGAGGCATCACAAATACGTTGCTGACCCTTTAGTTAAAGTTTAAAGTTGTTCACGAGTACATATATTTCAGCGTAGGTACATGGTGCAGTTTTAGTTTTCCGTATGTAGTTAATTTTTATATCACTAAAAGTAGGCAAGTTCACATCTCTATAGGCAGATTAACAATGGCATTAGGCCATCCCTAATATAGAGAACTAGGCACACCTAAATTAATGCAGTTTTAATTTATCGTAAAAAAATTACCTACATACATAATAATTTGGAAGATTTTTTTTGTAAGCATTTCATTCAGCATCATTCGTCATCATCAGCCAGAAGACGTCCACTGCTGAACATAGGCCTCCCCCTTTAACTTCCACACTGAACGACAGCCTGCCTTTTGCATCCACTGGATGCCCGCGACTCTCACAATGTCGTCGGTCCATCTAGTGGGAGGCCTACCCACTCTGCGTCTTTCGGTTCGTGGTCTCCACTCCAGAACCTTTCTTCTCGTCCAAGATACCACAGTGCCTCAAGACGAGGGTCTTCGACCAGTGTGTGTTGCCAGTGATGACATGGTACCGAGACGTGGTCCTTAACAGCATCATTAACTGTTAATAAAACTAGTTGGCTTAGAAGAATCTAAGCTAGTCGGTCAATTTTATAATACCTAGGTACTAATATAATTGTAGTCTGTGGTATTACAAAAAATATCGCATTTGGAATAACATCCAATCAAATGGATCAAAAGAAATGTTTGTAGATATTTAGGTTACTTTGGTATCTAGATCAACATTTTAATCATTCGTGCCGGGTCAGTGCTCAAATACCAAAACGGTCACCCATAGCTTGCTGTTTTGTAAATTCAACAATAAGATCGTTTTCATTTCAAATGAATTCTACATTGAAAATAGTTCCTACACTAGTAGCTAAGAAGTAAAAGTAAACATTTTGCCGCCCGTCAGACCTCTCAGTTGGTTTTTGCGGCGTGAATCACCGCGTCTGGAACTCGGTTTCCTGTGATTGTTCTTTGTTCTTGTCTTGGATATGGGCAGGCAAATAAAATAATCATATCCATTGGCGGATCCAAGGGGGGGGGGGCTATGGGGGCCATGCCCTCCCCCCTAAAACACCTAGCAATTCCATACATTCGACTCAATTTTTCGATTTGATTCCTTCGAACCTTGTCAGAATGCCCCCCCCCCCCCCAAAATGAAATCCTGGATCCGCCCCTGATCATATCGAATGCGTAACTATACTAGAATTAGGTCTTGTCCAAACAATAACAGCCTTCCGGCCACTTGGATGCACCGCCAAGCCCCAACGGTGGAGCCAAAGCATTTTTTTTTATAAATAATAGGCTGGCGATGATGCGGTCTACGGTGGAGCACACCTGCCTAGAAGAAACCGATTCACTCGTGATTTGAAGACACCCAGATTGTAACTATCGGGGAACACCCATTCAGGCAGCGCATTCCACAGACTAGCAGTACGCACAGTAAATGTGGAATCAAACCGCTTCGTACGGGTTTTCGGAATATCAGCCATAAAGCGGTGACGATTTTTCTCCTCTAAATACGTACTTACTGAACTACTCTGACTATGGTACGAACAAACTGATTGACTCAACTTCGCGCTGAGATTCTGAACTAGTGAAACTAATCACACGTATCTCAATGGACACCAACATCCCATACGCTGGACTTTTTGTCTGATCCACCCTAAAGGTCCAATCCGAGGTGAGGAGATCCGTAGACGAACGAAAGTCACCGACATAGCCCACCGGATTAGCAAGTTGAAGTGGCAGTGGGCAGGGCACATATCACGCAGAACAGATGGCCGATGGGGCCGAAAGTTTCTCGAATGGAGACCACGGACCGGTAAGCGCAGCGTAGGTCGTCCTCCCACAAGATGGACAAACGACCTAAAAGAGACCGCAGGGAAACGCTATATAGATGCAGGCCGCTTCCAACCGGTGCTTTTGGAGAGCGATGGGGGAGGCCTATGTCCAGCTGAACGTCCTATGGCTGAAATGATGATGATGATGACACAAGAAATTATTATTTTATTTGAAAACTAATTCTGGGAAAGGAAGCGCCGCTTCCAAGGGAAAGGTTCTGGAATGGAGACCACGGACCCGTAAGCGCAGCGTTCCTACGCTGGGCTTATACGTCCACCCACAAGATAGACGGATTTCTTGTGATAGGCAAATTATTCGTAAGTAGGATACTTGAGTGGAAGTAGTAGGTACTCGCATGGTAGACGATGCAGATTTGATGGATAACAGTACAACAACTGTTAGAAGGCAGCGGACCGTGCGACCGGCCGGCCGGTGGATTTGCACTTCTGTAGCTACCTACGGAAATTACTTCGTGGTCGGGATTATGGAGGCTTAATAGCTGTGGTAAGGACATAAAACCGCAAGGATTATGATTCGCCATTTTTGTAAGGTGGCCAGCAATTACTGTCGTCGTACTCCATTGCCTGGGACTTGGGAGAGATCTCATCAATAAGGCTGCTAACTAAGCAAAGCTTGTAATATGGCTGGCAGAGACTGATATAGGTACATACCACCGCCTATATAGGTACATACCGCCTGTACCGACATCTTTATCAAGTGGACTTATCAATTGGGAAGTAAGTCTCGTTCAGTTGTTAGATCAGCAAATTACCTTTGGTTAAAAGTTTATTAAAAATCAGCATTTACAACGCCAATTTAGCAAGAAGAAATGGTCGTAAAGTTACAAGAATTTGTCTCATGCTGACCCCGAATTAACCTAATAAGAGATTAAGCCGTCTTCGAGTTCATCGCACCTCCTTTACCCCTTATTTGACTCAATTGTCGTACAACTGTGGTAATTACTTGCAAGACCATTGTCCTGTTTTTGGGCTGTACCTTACATGTTCCTTTTGTGAGTCGCGAATTTTGTTATTGTGTTCTTTTTATGTTTTGCCTTGTCTGGTTGCGACAAAAATGGACCGGCAAAGTTTTTTTTATCATAAAGATTTAATCATAATAATAATATAGCTTGGATTTGCCTTGAACTCTAACTAGTACCGAAATCTCTGCCAAAAACTGTAGGGCGAGAAACACGTATTGCACACTGACAGTGTTAGTTCTACAAACGCACACTTCAATATTGAGCAGCACACAACTGCAAACGAGATGATCAAACGGGCGGCCAAGAGCTATAGGTAAAGTGTAGGTACCTATAACACTTCCATTCGTTTTTTCTGAGGTACAGAATACTAAGATTGGAGTAAAACAGAATACCAGCACTAAGGGTAACATTTTTATAATATATACTTATATAGGTATAACAATAAAGCATCATTTCACTGCAGCCGCGCCGCTTTTATTGTTACTTAGGTTGTAGGTATACCATTCTTTAATCAAGCACTCTATCTTGACGATTAGTTCCTGAGACATTACCGAGATGCTCGATAGCATTTTGAATGCTTTTACTGTTTAAATACTATAATGACAAATGACAAAATGATGGGAAAAAAACGTCTGAAGTTGAACATCCCGATTTGGAAGTCGATGGTTAGCGCAGTGACCTCCGTAAATTCTGTTACTATAATACATAATAGCTAGTATATATGTTTATAAATATTTATCTATGATAATAGATACAATAGAAAAAAATATCTAAAAAAAGAGCTAGAAGGATGTTGGAGTAGGTACGTACCAGAGGCCTCATTGTAGTAGACGGAGATGCGCTCGAGTTGCAGGTCCGAGGTGCCGCAGTACACGCCCTTGGGGTCTATCCCGTGCTCCTCCGAGATAATCTCCCAGAACTGAGGACAAACAGACGACGTGTTTACTAACCCGTTATCAAAATATATATTACTGGGGCCCATTTTATATCTTCAATAATGTGAAAATGTGCGAGAGAGTGAGCTGCAGAGGGTATACAGGCCCCTTAACGCGCCTAGATACGGTTTGTGTTCGCGTGATTTTCCAACTGAGCGGATTTAACGTTAGTTTGGTGCCGCAATAGCAGTTGTCCGTAAAGCCTCAGGTCGTATCGTTACCTCATAAAATGTGAAACAATATGTTATCACAATGAAAATGTCCTAAATAGTAAAAATAACTGTACCCAAGAATAGAACTGAAATTGTTAAGCTTTTCACCTTGAAATTGTATGTTACGAAGGCATGAATTTTAATTTATACAGATTTTAAATAAGCAGCTTGAACAAAACCAATTGATGATGACAAATATAAAGCTCCAGCTTCAATCTAGAATATTATGCGGAGATCCGCCAAATTTTATTTAATAAACCTATTAATTGCGTGTAGGCCTCTTCGAACAGATTGAAGGTATACCTTTTTTAGAAGATCTAGTATAGGATCTAAAATTACACTGAGTAAATACTTAAACCGCGCGAAGCCAAAAATTTTAAACAGAAAAACTCTTACCCCCTTATTAATAAACGTGGTCTTGGAGGTAGTCTTGGAATAGTTACGCAGTGTTTTGTCTATTTCTTTCTTTCAAAATTTGAACTCGATCGAAAATGACAAAAGACGGAGTAACCATTCCAAGGCTACTCCTATTAGGGCCCACAGAAAAGAAAATATTTTCGTTTCTCGGGCCGGTAAGGGCAGGTGTCAGTGACAGGGAATAGGGTCCATAATCTTTATTCAGTTTCTTCATTGTATTGTCCAAATATTGAGAATGTGAGAACATCTGTTACAAGGATCACAGGGACTCGTCTGGACTTGTTTAAATAAATATTGCGCAATATTTATTGTTTTTAAATATCGGTTAGGTTTAAAACATGGCCACCAACTTGCCTGTTATTTGCCTGATTAACAGAATAAAGCATATTTTTTACTATAGGTACATACGTAAGTAGTTTCCTAGAAACGAGGGAAATTATAAGCTATACTTTTGGATATTATGTGTGGCGTTCCCTAACCATTTGCAAGTTACAATGTTACTTTAGTTATTCTAAGGAGAGTGGTTTTATAATTTTGAATGCATTTTAAATTTGGATAACATGACCATGGATACAGAGTCCTTCAGTCGTAATATTATAGACAAATAGACAAATTTTTATTTATGGAAGAAAAAATCATAATATATACATTTTTGAGAACACACATTACAAATGATAAACATATATAAAACACACACATATTAAACATGTTTAGTCTTATAACATCAAACAAATCATAGTCAGAGTCAAAGAAAGTAAGTCACGGTCAAGTCAAACTTATGCGCGAGTAAAGTGGTGGAGGCTTTACAAAAGACTTCTATGCAGTTTTGGAAACAACGGGAAAAAACATGTTTCACTTCGTTGTATCACTTTCCCACACTTAAGCACGTTCACAAGCACTTAATAAATAATAACACACCATTATTACACATTAACACTCGAAAATACACAAGTGTAAGAAAATAATATAAAGAGCCAACATGTTTTTCCACGGTCGCGCCAAAACTCCAATGCATTTTAACGTCATAAAATGTTGCCAGTGTCCAAAAACACCCGATATTTGTGCACCACGCAACGTTATCGATGTCTTATCTACAGTCGCGCCCTCATGGCGATATTTCACGGAAATACTGGAGTAAACATCCAGATATACCTATATTACACGTGCTTTTAGCTATTTTATATCTTTTGAGGACAATGCTCTTTTATATTTAGCGTCCAAAATAAAACTTAAGTACATACTTATTTAATTTACACTTATCAGCAAAATACGTTTTTTAACTCATTCCTATAATCAGTTAACAGTGATTTATTACTGTAGTTAGTGACATACGTGTACCTAGCTTAGTTGATTTGATATAATCATAAATAATAATGAATGCGAAAGTGTTTGTTTGTTGATTCTTCTTTTACCTATCAACGGATTGACGTGGTTTTTTAACCCCTGATGCAAAGAGAGGGGTGTGTGTCTCTGGCATCAGAGCTCCCAAACGGCGGAACCGTTTTTTTTTTGTTTGTGTGAAAAGTGTCTTAGCTATGATTAGACAAAATCTGTTCAACCGTTTGAAAATTATCAGCTGTTTCATCGGGGTTTAATAAAACTATTTATATAAAAAAAAAATATATATATATATATATATATATATTTGTTGCACAGATATAGTTGAAGGGCTGGAAAGTGACTTAGGGTTTTATACCGAAAAAATGTTCGGTTTCTGAAGGAATGTCTCATCATCATTTCAGCCTATCGTTTTCTTTTGAGGTTCTTGGACATACCGGTATCCTCACGATGTTTTTTTTTCCACCGTTTTTTAAGCGATGTTATTCTAAACTGCATAATTATAATTTATTTAGGTAGTAAGTAAGTCATTGGTGCAGGGCCGAGGATCGAACCGGGTGCTGTCAGATTGTGAAGCGCACATGCTACCGCTCGGCCACCATCGCTCTTAGTAATAGAATAGAGAGAATGCCTATACAGGTAAAACCGTGGTTCACAGCTAGTAATTTATAAGAATAAGTATAAGTAGATAAAAAACACATTTTATTGGATTGCTATCGCGTGACACCGTCAATCAACCAGATTCTACAAAAATTAATGTTTCTGACCTGAAATAAGAGTTTATTTTTGCCCGGAACTAAACTGTGTTGACCGGAAGTGACCTGGATCGACTAATATTAATACTGTATTGACTGTACATAAATCGGTGGTTGACCTATCGCGCGGCCTGACAGACATTTGGACTAAATTATTCAGGAACTAGTTTACTTAGTTTATTTAGCTAGGCTTTTAGGTAAAAAGTTCACATATCCTAATTGCTACCGGAGTAGATAGTTACTCAGACTAAATGGTTTCTGTTTATTTTTTTCTGTAAGTAATTAATTAGTAAGTAATTTTCATCGCCGGACTTATTAAAAGACTTATGTTTATAGGACTTATGTTTAATGTTTAACGATCAAAAATCAATCAAACTGCCTGATGAAACAGAATAAAATGTATTTTCACAGGAAACAAGGGAAATTATGGCACGTAAGTACTTTTGAATATGTAAAAACTGTGTGCAGCTATAGTTTTCAAAATTAAGCATTTATTCAATTACTTTCTTTGTTTCGATGTTATTTTTTATTTATTTATTTTGCCATTGTACGCATTACATGAGGTCCCTAAATCTACATGTCGATACAAAGACCCTGTTAGAGCGTTGCAATTAAATTTATTGTAACACATATTATATATGTACTCAATTAATAATCATATTTTCCTTGTACGCGCAGCCTTTGAAGGAGTTTGATAGTCACCTAGTGCCTAATAGTGACGCTATTCTACAAATCGTTAACGCGATCGAAGGTTGCGCAGTTTGCAGGTGGCCAAACTATAAGTATGAGGACTTAATTATTTATTTTCAATGTTGAACACTCTGTATAGGTACACTAGAGAAAGAGCGATTCCTTCAAAGGTCAAGTTCAGTGCATCAAACAAGAAAATAAATCGTTCAGCTCAATGAGTAGCAATGAGTCGACAATAGCGCCAGATTGGCTCTGATTGGGCCATGATTGGACGAACAATACCTACAATACGGGCTGACTTCTTGTACAGCTGTTGATGCTTTTTGCAGAACTTGAAACGGGAATGAGAACCCTTATACTGATAAACTTTAAACAAAAATCATCTGTTCCGTACATTTTGTAGTGTTATATGATTATTTACGGGATATTTACCGTGGTAAGGTTGTGAAATGAGCTCCCGATATTTCGGCGCAGTTACATGCACCACGGTAAATATCCCGTAAATAATCATATAACTTTAGTGAACAACCGTGATAGTTTAAAACAGTATTTTGTAGTGTCAATTGGCATT
This sequence comes from Agriopis aurantiaria, assembly GCA_914767915.1. Lineage (NCBI taxonomy): Eukaryota > Metazoa > Arthropoda > Insecta > Lepidoptera > Geometridae > Agriopis > Agriopis aurantiaria. The sequence goes on from OU612005.1 coordinate 10,803,560, forward strand.
TTCTAAAACCGCTAAAAATCGCTATTTCAGGGAAAGTGGTTCATAATGATGAGTACAATGACCTCCTTTCGGCTTAGCACAGACTATATGCGTATCCCTGTATAAGCAAAATTACTTATCTGCATAGCCTGCATGTAGATATTTATTCAAACCAGGTTTTAAATAAGTAAGTAGTTACTTACCACATAGATCCTTATGCAAAAATAATAAAACCTTATTTTAGCTGTCTTTGAAAACTAATTTATAATCAATATTCTAATAGGCCTTCAATATTAACTATCAAGGTGATTCAATGCGTCATATTTGCAGTGTTTGCAGACTTATCGATTGGTAGGTAAGTACCTATTAATATTAACTATCTATTGCTTATAGATAGCCTAACTCTCGCGACTGTTTAGTCTAGACGATGGGCACCGTTTTTGTTTCCACTATGCTTGCATGGGGTGGCGTTAGCAAGTTGTTAGCCAGTTGAAGTGGCAGTGGGCAGGGCACATATCACGCAGAACAGATGGCCGATGGGGCCTAAAGGTCCTCGAATGAAGACCACGGACCGGTAAGCGCAGCGTAGGACGTCCACCAACAAAATGGACAGACGATCTAAAAGAGACCACAGGGAAACGCTGGATGCAGGCCGCTTCCAATAGCCCTTTTGAAGATCGATGGGGAAGCCTATGTCCAGCAGTGGACGTCCTACGGCTGAAATGATGATGATGATGGGGTGGCGTGGCATATTGCTGAAGGTGACGTTGCTTCCATTTTAATTATTGTCTCTCATTATAAAATAACATAATTATATTATAATCAAGCAGAATTGTTACCGATAAATGCATACTTAACGTGAATATTGTATATGGATTAATTTTAAACAAAATTATACTATATACCTACAACATATTGATAAAAATACTACCTACTACTAAAAATCTTAGAATAAATGTAATAAATACAGAGAAAGTAAGTAAATAAAAACTGTTTTTACTATGTGAACAAATCGCCACCATGTGGCAGGGTCCATAGTATATATGGGTATATAAGTGGTATTTATAACCTCTCCATAATCCATATGTATGAAACTTAATGAGTCAACTTTCCTGTTATTCCTGTTAATATTATGATAGGACAAGTACAAATAACATTCAAGCAGATACTAAAATATAAATCTGGACTGGAAATACCGCGCACAAAACGTTTTCCTTTTTGGTCTCTCTCGACGTCCGCCATTGCTCTCCACTGCAATTTGAAAATAGAATACTAGGTTTTTTTTTGTTGCATCGCGTTCTGGCCGTTGACATCAGACTGCATCTTATTTTCGGTTAGTCTCCGGGAGTGTTGCCATATTGGTCGAACTAAATTTACCAGCGACAGCGCACGGGAGTTACAAAATGGAATAAAAGTGTAACATGACACTTTATAGTTAGACAAAGGGCCGTGATTTGAGGATTTATGTACCTACTAACAGTTGAAATTTTAGATTACGAAAAAATACGTGATGATAGAAATACGGGACTGAAAATGTATGCAGAAAAGAGCTACACGTACTAAGTACCCTAACTAACACGATTTGAGTACCTATTCCTTTCATTCATATCTATACTAATATTATAAAGAGGAAAGATTTGTATGTAAGTATGTTTGTAACGAATTGGCTCAAAAAGTATAAGACCGATTTTAAAAATTCTTTCACTGTTGGGAAGCTAAAATATCCCCGGGTGACATAGGCTATAATTTATTGGGGCGGACCGCTAGTCATTCATATAACCTATAATACAAAAGGCATGATGTGTGTTGAGTATGTATGTTCCCTACGGACTTCGAAAAGGCTAGGCCAATTTTGAAAGAAAAAAAACAGGTAACCTTTAGATTAGCCCAGGGTGTGATCCTGTGAAGTTTGGTAGCGATCAATTGTTTTGTGTTTAAATATTTTCCCTATAAATTACAAGATTAAGAATTAAAGTCTATACATTGGTACTTGGCAATATTCTACCATAGAAAAAAAATTCATCTAAGCGTAGTACATAAAGATCGATGCATCTAAGTTAAAGAAGGTTGCTATCGCTACAAAGGAGGTTACATTGTTTTCATATTTCACTGGCAGATAGCTGATGTTGTAAAGAGTAACTTGGGCTAGTTTTATCCCGGACCCGGATATAACATGGGTGAAACCGCGGGGTGCAGCTAGTGATCTATAAATTAAAACTGTAGATAACTGTGGTACTAAATAAAATAAAATATAAAATAAAATAGCCTTTTATTTCCTCATCCTATAAATAAACACACCTGCATGCAATAGGTTATTGTTTTTTTTTTTTTAAATGTACTTAATTGTTATTATAAAATTGAAATTTGTAAATTAAATAATAATCAACTGTGGTACTAATGGATACTAATGGATGAACTGTAGAAACTAAAGGAGGTAGCATTATTTTCATCTTTCACTGGTAGATATCTGACGTTTTATGGAGTAACTTGGGCTACTTTTATCCCGGATATAACACAGGTGAAACCGCGGGTTTTAGCTAGTGTAGTGTTTAATCTATAAAATAAAACTGTAGATACTAATGCAGAGAAGACATGATGTATTACACCAGCAGAGCAGAGATATCTTTCTTGCGCCGACATGCAACTAGCTTGTAGGCGCAAGAAAGATATTACATTTCAGCTCTCAAGTTTACAGCCTGTAAAGCGCTGCCCATAAACGGCGTGAGCCATGTTTGACACGGATTAAATAAAGACCAGAGGGGCAATTGCAGAAACGGTGATAAAAGAATACAGCTACAAATACTGATCTTAAACTCGGCGTAATACTGTTGAAATTATTGCAATGATTGAATAAGTAATTTACTATTAGTAGCTATTATTCTATAGTTTGATGTAATGTAGTCATACAAGACAATCACAGTCAAAGTCAAGCAAAGTAAGTAAGTCACGGTCAAGTCAAAGCCATGTCCTAGTAAAGTAGTGGATACTTTACAAGAGGATTCTATGGAGCTTTGGAAACAACACGATAATGCAGTCATGTTTCACCTCGTTATATCGTCCACGAACACTGAATAAATAATAATCCACCTTTAATAAAATACACAAGTTTAGGAATATAATATAATGAGACGACATGTTTTTTTTTTTTTTAATGCTGGCGCGAAAACTTGGGCTTTTTCTTAGTAGGTGTTTTGAGTAAAGTTTGAAGTTGAGTTTGTGAGATTGTGACCTGAAAAACATATGTATGTTTTTCAGGTATCTGTGTCTTCCTAGTCTCTGGTGCATACTTGCCCGGAGTAGCGCAGAGGAAGGCGCCAGATGTGGTGATGACTGAATAGAAACAGACGTTGTGATATTTTTAATTAGAGATCTGACGAGTTGGGATCGGCCGGAAGGTTTATGGCTAACAGGAGTTTATGGACACTCTATTATAACAGCTTAGAGGTATTATTTCTACTCCCATACAAGGGAAATAAAAAAATACCCCTTGGATGATGCAGAAGTGCACTAAATCATTAAAATCTTTAATATGATAATAAAAAAGTAACGAAGGAATTAATGACTTAAGCCTATGCTATTATAATAATTAACAAAATAAAGGTATGATATTTCGATAGACAAATAATTTTACGGGTATAGATGATTGTAGGTAAGAATGTGTATAGTTTTTTATAGAATCAGAATCAGTATAGTCTTTAATGTAAAAACTGGTACATTGTAAGGTGTTATATTTTAGTAGAGAACTAAAAGGCAATTAAAAAACATCTTAGATTGTCAATGTTTGCACTGTGCATTAATTTCAACAAATTATTCAAAGAATCGTGTTTATAAAATATAACTTTTAATTTCATAAACATCTAGATCGTTTGTGAAATTCTCTATTGTTGAATCAGAAGAAGAAATTGATGTAGACAAAGCTTATTGACGGAGAAGTAGTCATAATATTATATATTGTAAAGGTAAAGATATCCAATGATACCAACTTACTACAGTGAAATTGTTTAAAAGTATTTTCTTTTATTTGGGGAGAATTAATTTCGCACACGTGCAACATTATCAGTTTAAACAATTTTTAAATTTGAAGACGTCATTTTCTTAATTTGCGTCTCTGAAAAAAAACTACAAAGTCAAATTGCTAACCTAACAGGAAACTAAATCAAATGCCTAACAAAGAAGCATAAAAAACGACTATGCATACAAAAGACTATCAAAAATTGCTACACTAATTACTTGTTAAAAAAAAACAAGCTACCAATGAATTTAGAGCTCTACGCCTTTAGAATAAGGGCTTGATATTTAACTGATGAAATGTTCAAGAAAAAACAAACTTAATACGTTCTTAACGATTTTGAGTTCTATTAAATTGCAATACGGGCAGTGTTTGTCTGTTGGTATGTTGACGTGCAGTGTACAGACAGATTAGCAATCAACTACAGTCACGGAGAGGTTGTTGAACCTGTCGCTGTCTGTGTAGGAAACCACGATTAATACCTAACTTTAGTCTAGGATGAAAAAGTACTCATTGTCATACTTAGAACGGCGATGCTGAGCTTAAGTATTTATTTTTAGCTAAAAGACTAAATTAATATCGTATTTTTTTTTTTTTACTGGCAATCGTTCGACATTTCTTGACATTATTTCCCATCTGTCGTAAACATAAACGTGATTAAATTTAAAAAGCTTTGACTGCCATTTTCGGGAATCTTGGTGTCCAAAACTGGCAGCACGATTCGTATCAAGTATTTATTATCTATGGCAAAAAAAAAAAACATAATTTTGTTAATTATCCTTACGGGATTGTTATGGGATGATGAAATTGTCTACTCTTATGCCCTAAGTATAATTCTTGCCATAAATACTGCAGTTGTTTAGTTTTTCGTTCACGAATGCTGACAATGCTGACTCAGATAATAAATGTCCTGTCACACGTTAAATTAACTGTCTTCCAGAAACTCCATTACTATAATAAAAATGTTTGTTCAGTATTTGGAATTGATGTTCTGAGATTTGGATACGCGCCAAATGAACGAATACCTACAGGAGTATTCAAGGTTTCGAATAATTATGCCTATAAGCCGAAACCTCCTTGTGTTATTGAAAGAAAAAAATCTACACTAACATAGTTCACGGCCAAATAAATATTAAAACAAAATCAATCTGTGGTCAGGCAGGTGGAGAAAAAGAAAACGGTAAAATGGTGTCTTATCTACGAAGCGTAAACCGGAAGTCAAACTACAGCTGCATCGCGTCAATACAATGTTTAATTACCTACTTAGTAGTTCAGATTTTTTTAAAGTTTTGGCTCAAGACATCTAGTCTTCGTCTGTATAATCAGTATCAAGCTTTTTTTAATGCTATAGGTGGCAAACAAGCTGTCGGGCCGCCTGATGGTAAGCTATCACCGTCGCCTATTATATTTCATTTTCAAGTAGCTATACTCATGAACCATTTTTTTATAGCATAGTAAGACAAGTGGTATTTTTTTCTGCTTCAGCGTTCCTTGCTTCCAGGAAATTTTATTTATCTGTCTCGTGAATCAAGGCTGTGCTGTGCGTATGCCGTTACGATTCATAGTTAGATAGATAATGGTTTAGCAGAAATGCGCGTGACTAAATCTAGATGAGAGAAGCGATTAACTGTTTTAGGTACCTACATTTCTTGAATTTAGTCATCAAATCTTCTGTTTAGTTATTGTGCAGTAAGTCTTTTGTCAACCTTGGTACAATTTTGACAATTTATTAGGCTATAAGTAGTTATATATTGATTAGAATTACATAGTTTCACGCAAGTGAAACCATGGGACGCAGCTAGTAAGAATGAAGAAAATATTCTAAATACATCTTAAAGATGAAAAATTAGGTAGGGAAAGCATATTGAAATTTACTCACTTACCGTAAAGTCAGTTTTTATATTTTTGTTATTATATCAATGTTAGTACTGTAAATATTTTGATACTTCTAGATATGCATCTAGCAGCTGTTTCATTAGAAAGATAAATGAACGAATAAAATATTATGCCTATCAGTTAATTAGAGATAAGGTCCTAGTTATAGCATGTTATTAGTAGATAGCTTCAGGTAGTAGATTAAATATATATTGTAATTTACTGTTTTTTTTGTGATAAGAGTTTGTCTTTAATTAAATTTGCCAAAGCCATTCAGCATAGTAATACTGCAATCATTGTCATTCAGCATAGCAATACTGCAATCATTGTCATTCAGCATAGTAATACTGCAATCATTGTCATTCAGCATAGTAATACTGCAATCATTGTCATTCAGCATAGCAATACTGCAATCATTGTCATTCAGCATAGCAATACTGCAATCATTGTCATTCAGCATAGCAATACTGCAATCATTGTCATTCAGCATAGTAATACTGCAATCATTGTCATTCAGCATAGCAATACTGCAATCATTGTCATTCAGCATAGCAATACTGCAATCATTGCCATTCAGCATAGTAATACTGCAATCATTGTCATTCAGCATAGCAATACTGCAATCATTGTCATTCAGCATAGCAATACTGCAATCATTGTCATTCAGCATAGTAATACTGCAATCATTGTCATTCAGCATAGCAATACTGCAATCATTGTCATTCAGCATAGCAATACTGCAATCATTGTCATTCAGCATAGTAATACTGCAATCATTGTCATTCAGCATAGCAATACTGAAATCATTGTCATTCAGCATAGCAATACTGCAATCATTGTCATTCAGCATAGTAATACTGCAATCATTGTCATTCAGCATAGCAATACTGCAATCATTGCCATTCAGCATGGCGATTCCGTCAGCATTCTGACTGCTTTTCCTTCTACTGCCCCTTTTAAAAATAATATTATTATTAGTTTTTTATTAGTTTTTATTAATAAATTTACATAAACCTGGGAGTCCTGGGACCAACCATGTAACAGCGAGGTCCCAATGTAAAAATTGTTTATGATGATTGATGATTAATCCTTGAATGTCCGTCGTCTAAAGATACACCTGGTATAAGTGTTATGCTTCAATTTAGTTTTCTTTTTTCACATATAATTTTCATATGTAAATAAATTAATATTATATGACAGACAAATTAGTACGCCGAAAAACGCAAAAAATCGATTGAGTAAAGCTTGAAAAGTGCTTGAGGTATTTGAACGATTCCAAAGGGAATAAAAAGGTGGCCACCATTAACCCGACCAGTTTCTTATAATAAATATATATTAATTTATGATAGACTAGGCGCTTGACCACAGTGTAAGTGATAGTGTGTTTGACAGTACTGTCTTAATTTCAAGTTAACTAAATATTATTTCTTGCAGGTCGTTTTTTGTTGTAAAATTATAACAAAACAATCTAACCACCAAGGACATGCCAAGAGACTTGCAGTAAATAAAAATACCTATAAAAACGCCTACACAAAACCGCAATCGCTCCACAATGCACGACTCTCTGAATCTGAATCAGTTTATTTTAACTTAAGTATTTATCCAGAAACGTTTTTGTAAGAACGAATAAGACAACAGTTCGCTGTAGACGACAGCAATGAAGTTTGTTGTTTCAAATGCTGGTTAAATTACCTACCAAAGGATCAAAATTAATACTTGCGTAGGTACATATTTGCCTAACCTAAAAATGCAACGTGATGGACTGAACAACATCAAAACTCAAAGCAACGTAAACATACGTTTATAATTTATTTATGTAACTTTTTGCAAAGTCTAAGCTAAAATTTACGACTGGTAACACTTCCAAAAAAATATCTGGTCACCGGAAGTAGCTTGAATTGCCAAGTCCCAAGGAAAACTTCAAAGTGGCAACACTGAGTTCCGAAAAAATTGGGAAGCGTGGCGAGCAAAGGAAATCTGTTATATGGCAACTATTGGATGTGTGTTAGTTTGGCTTTATTTTATTAATTTTAAATACCTAATTCTATGTTTTTATATTATTTGTATGATCAAATTGGTCGAAATTAATGAATTTGAATTGGGACCGGTTCGCGTGGTTGTGGTTTACTGCACTTCTGCCAGTTGTGACTTGTTTGAATAACTTCTAAAACTTAATAATTAGACTAGGTACTCATTTGAAAAATATTTTACAATTGATATACTGGCTATATAGACAAGATAAAACAACAAAACAGCAAAAAAATGCAACAGCCTGCGACTTTTTACATAAAACGTGGTACAGGAAGATGAAGCTGATGCCTCGTAACCGCACTAGCCGCCAGTCTAACAACCTACAAAACGCAAAACAGTTCTGACACACTGGCAGCAATCGAGCGTTTAACCAAACTAGCAGTTCTTAGTTGCTTACTCAGATTGCAACTTCGCACTAGCAACACTGCCATCATTCACTTCACTGCAAGAGTTTTTGGCGCCAACGCGGAAAAAACATGTCGGCTCGTTGGATTATTTTCCTAAACTTGTGTATTTTCGAGTGTTAATGTGTACTAAATGGTGAATTATTATTCATTAAGTGCTCGTAAGCGTGCTCGAGTGTGGGCAAGTGATATAACGAGGTGAAACGTGTCTTTTCGTGTTGTTTCCAAAACTCCATAGGAGCCTCTTGTAAAGTCTCCACCACTTTACAGAGGTATGAGTTCGACTTGACCGTGACTTACTTAGCTTGACTCTGACTGTGACTATGACTTGTTTGACGCTATTAAGACAAAATGAACTGTTTAATATTACGAGTAAAGGACATTGAATCCACGCTCATGAAAATTTTAACAAAAAAAAAAAACTCACTTCACTGCGAGAGTTTTTGGCGCCAACGCGGAAAAAACATGTCGGCTCGTTGGATTATTTTCCTAAACTTGTGTATTTTCGAGTGTTAATGTGTACTAAATGGTGAATTATTATTCATTAAGTGCTCGTAAGCGTGCTCGAGTGTGGGCAAGTGATATAACGAGGTGAAACGTGTCTTTTCGTGTTGTTTCCAAAACTCCATAGGAGCCTCTTGTAAAGTCTCCACCACTTTACAGGGGCATGAGCTCGACTTGGCCGTGACTTACTTAGCTTGACTTTGACTGTGACTATGACTTGTTTGACGCTATTAAGACAAAGTAAACTGTTTAATATTACGAGTAAAGGACATTGAATCCACGCTCATGAAGATTTTAACAAAAAAAAAAAATCACTTCACTGCTGAGTTTTTGGCGCCAACGCGGAAAAAACATGTTGGCTCGTTGGATTATTTTCCTAAAGTTGTGTATTTTCGAGTGTTAATGTGTGCTAAATGGTGAATTATTATTCATTAATTGCTCGTAAATGTGCTCGAGTGTGGGGAAATGATATAACAAGGTGAAACGTGTCTTTTCGTGTGGTTTCAAAACTCCATAGGATCCTCTTGTAAAGTCTTCACTACTTTACAGGGGCATGAGTTCGACTTGACCGTGACTTACTTAGCTTGACTCTGACTGTGACTATGACTTGTTTGACGCTATTAAGACAAAGTAAACTGTTTAATATTACGAGTAAAGGACATTGAATCCACGTTCATGAAGATTTTAACAACAAAAAAAAACACTTCACTGCTGACTGCACCAGTCCACACTGAACCACTGAACCAGCAGAACTTGTATATTCTTCATAGTTTCATGTTTTCCCAGCACGCCAGCATTAGTAGCCGTGAAACATTACTTTCAGAGAACAATGGCTGGACCCGATTTGGACGCATGGGAATAAGCCGTCTAGACTAGAGTAGTTATTGTGTACTAAATCATAAAACTATAATATATGTATTATGTTTTGCAAGTTTATTAGCACACAAACAAGGAAAACAATAAACTTGCGCATGTGACGAAGCTTCACACATACAAATTGATGACGTTGATTTTGCCGACGATATTGCGTGCGTGACGATCACAATTAAAATACCTAACCTTTTATTAACTGAACTAACTATAGTCGAACAGAGAGAAAGGTACTCTACGACTATACCTAGTACATTTCGGCCGTGTGTCAGCTAAAAACATATAAAAAGTACTCTTTGGCTAAAAAGCAGTCAACTGACATAATATGAAGAAATGTCATATTATAATAAAAATGTCAGTTGACTTAGAGGTAATATAATTATTTATTTTTTTAATTTTAACGCTCTTAATTATTTTGATTTGATATTGCTATAAATTAATTGAATTTTTCTTGATTTGCATAATTATTGTTATTGAAATGTAATTACGTTCTTAATTAATTATTTATAGTAATCATTATATTAAGTTCATTTTTAACCTGTATTTGACATGTATCTTTCTGATATTAATAAAATAACTATGAACTAATAGTTTTGTTTTGTTATAAACATATATCTCTAGTTTGATTTTGTGTTTTACTAAATAACAGCCAACTGGCATGACATTCAATGTCAGTCGACTGCTTTCCATCAAACTTTCTATCTGTTAATTAATAAACAGTCAAACTGATATCAAGGAAGCAAGAAGAACAGAAGATAGCTGTTAAAATTTGTAAGTTGAAGTGGCAATGGGCAGGCCACATCGCTCGAAGAACCAATAACCGATGGGGAAGGAAGGTTCTTGAGTGGAGACCACGAACCGGAAGACACAGCGTAGGTAGGCCTCCCACTAGGTGGACCGACGACATAGTGAGAGTCGCTGGCATCCAGTGGATCAAAAGGCAGGCTGTCGTTCAGTGTGGAGGTCTTCTGGCTGATGATGATGATGATGATGATGAAGAAAGTAGTGTCCATCCAGAAGGATGAACATAAGATAAAAATACGGGAAAAGTTGAAAAATTTGTTGTAAAACCGCGTGACAAACAAGAAGCATGATGACTATTGAACCAGCGATCCAAGTTCCAAGAACACAAACACGAAAAGTACCATCGATTCATGAAAACGTCGAAATAGATTTAATATCAAACATGACTTACAAAGTAGCGTCAGGGACGAAAAATAACATAAAACACTGCACTGTACGTCTGCCTGTCTCCCAGGTAAACATATAACACTGCACTGTACGTCTGCCTGTCTCCCAGGTAAACATATGACTGCACTGTACGTCTGCCTGTCTCCCAGGTAAACATATGACTGCACTGTACGTCTGCCTGTCTCCCAGGTAAACATATGACTGCACTGTACGTCTGCCTGTCTCCCAGGTAAACATATGACTGCACTGTACGTCTGCCTGTCTCCCAGGTAAACATATGACACTGCACTGTACGTCTGCCTGTCTCCCAGGTAAACATATGACACTGTACGTCTGCCTGTCTCCCAGGTAAACATATGACTGCACTGTACGTCTGCCTGTCTCCCAGGTAAACATATGACACTGCACTGTACGTCTGCCTGTCTCCCAGGTAAACATATGACACTGTACGTCTGCCTGTCTCCCAGGTAAACATATGACTGGTTTATAAACTGTAAACACAGTTGTTTCACTTCCAAGGCTAAAATATAGAATTGCAGAAGTATATTGGCTTATTTTTCCTCTTATAAAACGTTATCGTTCATAGTATGGAAATTTATGGACTTGGTGCCAGTGGTAGACTTCTGTGGTTAGAAGGATAAAATTACAAGGATTTTATTTGCGGTATTGTTTAAGAGTTTATTGTTTACTGAAAGACAGAATGCAAAAACTTACTTCTTACTTTATATACTTAATCAGCTTTCCACGTAGGCCTGTCCTGTCCTAACCCAAGTCAAGCCCTCCGTCGTCCGTCAGCCCAATCTCTGGCTTTTTACTTGCAGCCACTGAAAGCCGCACTCACGCACTCACTCTATTGATATTTGATATAGTACGAGATAGCGAGATGACGTCATCTCGCCCGATTGAGCACTCTTGTCAGAAGAAGCCGATTGAAGACACCCAGATAGTAACTATTAGGGAACACCGATTCAGGCAATACATTCCACAGACTAGCAATTCACACAATAAAAATGGAATCAAAGCGCTTCGTACGGGTTTTCGGAATACCAACCATAAAGCGGTGTCGATTTTTCGTGCCTGCTCTGGCAGTCCGATAGAAAAATGGGCAGGAGGGAATTAGATCATGAAGATCCGATGCACACTCTCTGAAATGTATCCGATAAAAAACCAAAAAACTTGTCAAAAATATAAAATAAAAAGAAGCAGGAAAAGCGAAAACACCACCTAAATTAACTTTTCAGAAGCTTTCTCATAAATCGGTTTTAAAATTGGCTCAATTCTCCGAAAGCTATGAATGTTAAAGTCAGTTAAAAAGCTAAAAGAAGCTGTTAAGTCACCTAAAATTGTTGTTAATTCTTGATTGAAATAAGGCCGGAAATTCGTCACTTTTATTCGTCAGCTGGGTACAATGGGTACAATGGCCATCTGACATGGCGTCTCCAGCCATTATCGCGTCTAATGACATATTCCGCGCATGCGCTCTCGACTGCTCAGCTCATCGCACCGAGCGTGACGTAATTCACGGCGCAGCGCGATTTTTGAATTCAGAATGATTGTGTCAATTTATTGTTTTTATTTACGATCTGTTAGGGGCCAGTGTTTTGATTTAAAAAAAAAACATAATTATTTAGGTATGAGGTGTGAGAATTTAAAATATCGATAGCTATTAATAATTTTTTGACTATTTCCAAAGCGAGAACTTTTGATGCTGATTGCGGAAGCAACATCAGATAAATGGGTACGATTATATACGTCAAAAACATGTGAATTGTCAGAAATACAACAAAATAGAGTTAATAACTAATCTAAATTAATGAAATTATCAACGGAGAATGAAACATTAGGGAAGTAAACTATATATAATAGGTATCTTATCTAGTCAAATATTTACATTTTGATAAAACTATCAATTATTACTCACTAAACAATACCAATGTAATATGGTACTGGGCCGTGGTCCTTAACTGTTGGCCTTTTGGAAAAACTCAGAGTCACACAGCGGGCAATGGAAACAGCTATGCTCGGAGTTTCTTTGATACCGTTCCGGATTCTATTCGCCACAGATCCAGAGTCACCAACATAGCTGTTAAAATTTGTAAGTTGAAGTGGCAATGGGCAGGCCACATCGCTCGAAGAACCGATAACCGATGGGGAAGTAAAGGTTTTGGAGTGGAGACCACGAACCGGAAGACTCAGCGTAGGTAGGCCTCCCACTAGATAGACCAACGACATTGTGGAGTCGCGGGCATCCAGTGGATGCAAAAGGCAGGCAGTCGTTCAGTGTGGAGGTTAAAGGGGGAGGCCTATGTTCAGCAGTGGACGTCTTCTGGCTGATGATGATGATGATGATGAAAAAATACCAATTTTCATTACTATCGTTTTAACTATCTCTTCCTATAAAGTTTTGCTATACCTATATATTATCATAGATAAATATAATATTATATATACCTACCTACTTAAGTTAGGTCAATTTTTGTGACTAACTGATGAACTGGCCCATAACATGTTACGATAAAAAATTATGATAGTTTCATTAAATGCGACCTCTTTCGTAATTTTTATAAATAAAAAACCGTTGCAGGCCCGTCATTGTAACTACTGGCCGAAAAGAATTGAAACCGCAAGTTCCAAATTCGTTATTTGAAATCTCAATCAACCAATCACTCATTACGGATTGTAATCGCGCACGGATTCCATATTTGAAAGTGTTCTGATAAAATAACGGTCACTAACGGTCGGACAGCCACTTTTCTTTAATAATAGTAATGACAGTATAAATTATTACAGTCCCGCGCAGAGAGGTAGGTAATTATTGTTCAAATTGCAGACGGTTCGTGTCAAAATCATTCCAATCTGACATTGTTTGACTCCTTCCATTCGTAAAGTAACACGAATAGTTTTCGTGCGGATAAAAAATAAAGATACGGTAAAATTGCGTCTATGTAAGTAGGTAGGTATCTGTATTATAAAGAAAATGAGCTACACCGACGACGTCTTGCAAAAACGACTTTTACTCACGACTGTACTTCAAAGATCACTATGTTAATTAATAAAACATCTAACCTCTATTGATTTCTATCACAATCACAACTCTATGCTCTATGGTCAGTCCATAATTTATGAAATAAAAAAATAACAGCTGTGTTGCAACTACCTGAAACAAATTTACCCGATGCGTCTATAAAAATTGCCTACTGAGATAATAAACACTAGCCATGTGTAATGGAGTGTTGCGTGTTGAATACATAGAATAAATGGTTTTCAACATCATTACTGGAAGTCAGTGAACTTTAACACTTCAGTGGGCTTAAATTATCGAAAATAAGGTTAAGGGAAACCATTATGGGTTCTTATCGTATTGTATGATTTAAATGAAACTTGCATGACAAGGATTTATGATCTTCTTTATTTCAGTTATAAAATTTAAAAAATATTACAATAAAAACCTTTTTTTGTTTTCAATTTTATATTTTGTAATAGTTAATCATTATCATCATCATTTCAGCCATAGGACGTCCAAACGTCAATAGTTAAATAGTAGATCCTAATGTGTGAACAACACTCAAATCAAATATATTAATGAATATAAATCATTATTAATGAATTAATTTGACATATTGAAATACTGACATAATAATAATATTGTAATAAACTTTTGCTCATATAATTTTTTATTGAATAAGTTATTATTTAATTTGAATTATGTACACATAATAATATTGTTAACATATACTGTTTATATAAGTTTATATACATCGTTGTAGAAAGTGTACTGGAGAAGTTTGACTTGTAACTATGGAGTTGTTAATAAAGAATTGTATTGTATTGAATATATTTTTTAATACTGTCTTTTTTTAAATATTTATATCAGATTTTTTTTAAAAAACCTTTGAAACTAAAATCATTTAAAAAGTATGAAATAGATGATTTTTACTTCATACGAGTAATTAATGGGACCGATCACACAAACTGCATTGTGGAGATGAATTTATGTTTCAAGTCATGAGTGAATCGGTTTGTTCTAGGCAAACATGCCTCGTAGACAAGACGGCAGGACAACGCAAGTTCAATTCTATAAAAAAGTTACAAAACAAAGTGAAAGGTTCTTGGTAAGTTAATAATTTTTAGTTTCAACCAGTAACTAAGGTTGCCTGGAAGAGATCGCTCTTAGCGATAAGGCCACCGATTGTTGCACTAGTTTTTAAGCTGTTTTATCGTGTGTATGAAATTTGTGGTGTGAACAATAAAGAGTTTATCTATCTATCTATCTAACTGCTTAAACTAACTGCATGACAAAGTAGGCAACAGGAAGATTCCTATACGGTTTTCCCTGGCTACGGGCATCCCGCTCGATGAGGATGGGCGGATGAAACTAACCCAATTGTGGAATTTTAAACGTTTCACAGAACGATACCATTCAAATCGTTTACCTTTCTGCATATAATATAATTAAAGAACGGATGACAATACAACTTTGAACTCAATTTTATTTAGAATATATGCGACGCTGCTATCTGTGATGGAGCAAACTTGTACTCTGAAGAAACCGATTCCCTTTTGTCTGCAATTTCAAGTTTTCGTGTCGAAAATGGCGTGTTATCCGAAAATACTTAACCTCTTGCTGTTAGAAAGCACGGTCGTTTTGACGTGCTCCAATAAAAAAGTAAAGTATAAAAGCGTGGCGTGGACCGTTACTATTATTTAGGCATCAGTAAAAAGCTGGCTCAATGGCAAAACGATTCTTTGTTATAAAAAAATGAGTTTCAATTTCAGGGGAAAGCGAAAGTAGTTTTTTCTTAGCTGGCAAGAATTGTATGGACTTTTTATTGCATGTCGTCTGGACGTCGTCTGCAGAATTCAACCTGTCACAGATTTTTATATAGTTTTGTTATGTTTTATCCATTGATATATGGTTTTATCACTTATTTAGTATTTAATAGCCCTCTTATTTAGAAACGCTCAATAAGCTAATCTGTTTCATTAAAAAAAGCAGTGCAAGTACCGTTCTTTATCGATCGTCAAATTTGCTAAAATGCCATAGAATCGATCACAGCGAGTACTGAAAAAATGGCATATTATCGAATTTGACTACCTCAACTGTCAATTTGACGATCGATAAAAGAACGGTACTTGCACTGCTGATTCACGAAGGATAATATTTTTATCTGATTAGTAGTCGCGTATAAACATTCGAGGAATGTGTGAGTATCGATGTTCCGTGTATTTGCACACAGTGGTAATACTACGATGACTGTAATAACAATATGACCTGGATATAATCGTATAGTCAGCGATTAGGTTGGCATTCTTTTTTTTTTTTGTCAGCGTTTTCACACAGTCGTCATAATTGCACTGGGGTAAATAAGAAGACTCTCACGTCGTCGGTCCATATAGTGGGAGGCCTATAACCTACGCTGCGTCTTCCGGTTCGCGTCCACTCAAGAACCTTTCTTTCCCATCGGTTATCGGTATCTAGTAGATGCAGATGGCAGGCTGTCGTTCAGTGTGGACGTTAAAGGGGGAGGCCTATGTTCAGCAGTGGACGTTTTCTGGCTGATGGTGATGATGAAATAAGAAGAAGCTAGACTGGCTGCCTTCCGTGGTTTCCTATCAGACGATTCAAATATATTTTCCGCCAGAATAAAAATAGCAAAAGAATTAAAACCATATACTACTTCATATATTATAGGTACCTAGGTACTATTTCGTGGCAATGTAGCTATGGGCTAATAGGTAAAACCCTAATTTTTACTTCCACTCTAACGTTTATACCTTAACTTTATGAAAAACTAATTTGTACTTATACTTATGTCAGTTTCCGGCAGCCATATGATAAGCTATAGGTACCTGTTTTATTTATATTACACGAGAATTATTTACTCCGACTATAGTTTCAACCGCATTAGGCGGTATTTTTCAAGGTGAATGCATGCGCGCGGCTGCTCCTCGCATTCACCTTGAAAAAGACTGAAACCTGACTGAAAACCACGTCAGTTTTCATAATAAAAAAATTATAGGTACTTAGTTTGGGGTCAGATAACCGTGTGTGCAAAAATGTCCGGATAAAATAACATAATATGTCACATTTATTTATGATTCCTCGCGAAATTCACGAAATTAATGTAAGTAGACAGACATCAAAAATGTGTAATTTTTTTCTTTACTTTGGCGAACTAAACCGTTAAAAGGGTTTCTACTATCATACCTCTAAGAAGAGAAAGCCTTGACTGTACAAAAACGACATGTAACCATTTAACACAATAGTGCAATAAAAAAGCATAAAATGAAGTAGTACATAAAAACCCGTTAGTTTAACCACAGGATGAAGAACCTGGGTGCATCACCGTAACCAATAATCATTTTGGACATTCACCTTGTAGGTATCTTCCTCTCTAACAGACAATCTACATCAACCTAATAATTATACGTCTCATATTTTATGTTTTTAATATCAAGCTGCACAAATAAAATTGTACGTAGGTACTAAAAGTACATAGTTTAAAACATTTGCTCGCTGCGTACCTAAAACGCGGTGTATCTTATTTGCGTTGTGCCTAAATGTATTTCAAATAAGCGTTTAAACTAAGTAGATATGCGCTTATGTCGCTATTAGTCTATTTCTTACATTGCCCATTTTGCGATACGACTATTTCGACTTCTCGACAATCCGCGCAAAATCAAATCGCTAGGGATGTATTGTATAAACTATTTTAATTATGAATCTAGTAATTCATAGTTCTGCTTCTAGCCTTACATCTACGGCCGTCAAATATTCAATAAATTATTTAATAAAATAGCAAAGGAAAACAGCTTCACTAATGTTCTCAAAAACTTCTTCGAATCCAAATATTACTACGCTTGACGAATTTTTAAGCGACTTCAAAAAAGAGGAGATTATCAGTTCGACTGTTTTTTTAAGGATACCTAATTTGGACGATGCCGGTTTACAAATTGACCGATCCGTTCTTACTGTTGCTATACCCTAACAGGGTCATATATAATTATGTTCTACATGTTATTTAAGATGTAAAACGTTATAATTATAATATCTACATACATATATTATTTCCCAATAAACATATTGAGTATAAAGTACGTACCTATTTCTTGTGCCGAAAAAATGCGATTTTATTATATCTTTGCTTTGTGTGTTATACATGGCATCCCCGACACAATAAATTTATATTGTACAGATACGAGTGTGATGTGTTATATATTTACGATTTCTTATTCAACGTAAAGTTATATTTTTCTACAATGTTACATCTTTTTATAGGTAGGTACATCCTTTAACTTCTACCTCCTTTAAGTTCTAGAAATATACTTAACGGATTAAGGGAGATAAATGAAAATTTATTAATGTTTGTGCATACATTATGCTGCAGTGGATGTTACAGTCTAATAAATAATTATTGGAACTTCGGCAGAAGGAAGGTGCATTGATTGCAACCAGTCAAATATGTCAAACGTATCTGTCGAAATGCAACTTGAAAAATAGTTTTTGATATATAACATTAGACTGATAAAAGTATTCACTAAAAGTTAAATTAAACATGAATTTTATTATTGTTCTATTTATAAACACGTTTCAAGCCCTTTTAGCCTTGAAATTGCAATAAAAAATGCAGATGTCACATGAGCCGTCAGTGGTAGGTATTAAAAAGTACCGGTACAATTTCTAGCAGAAATAAAATTTTAATTTTGAATGCTTGAAAAAAGTTTTATCCTGATTCAAACCCGGTGCTAAATAAAATAAATTTTATATCTGCAGTTGCAATTTAAAATTCGAGTTATTAAAAAAATATAAATTTACTCACTTTTGCACCAATCTGGTTTCCACACTGTCCGGCTTGGAGGTGAACTATTTCACGCATTTTTTTATTTATGTATTTCTATTCAATAATAAAATATATTATTATTTGCGTAGTCCCGTCGTGCGCACCGACGGGCGACAGTGGAGTGAAATGAATGAAATAAAAGGAGATGGATTGAATCGCGCGAGTGCTGCTCGCTCGGGGTGTGTGTGTCGCCAGCCGCTTGGAAACTCCCGGAATTCTGGGAAAATGTTAACTGCCATAGTTAACATTTTCCATTGATTTATAGTACTTATAATTCGATGTTGGCATCTAGACTTTAATATTTCGTTGTTCGTTAGAAAAGTCGTGTGTTGTATTTTTAATTCAGTTGCTTTTTTTACTAATCAAAAGTTCTGTTTCGGTATCAATTTTAAAATCAGAAAAAATACTATTGGACACAAAATAATTTGAAAAGTCTTTTTTTTAGATAACTTTTCTTTGGCATCTTACCTAGAAATACATACTTAGTGATTGTCAATATCTGAGATTTTTTTTTTTTTTTTTTTTTTTAATATTTAATTTCCCCATAGGTAAGAAGTCGCGGTAACGTGGCAACTCCCGCATGATTCACCGCGAACGGACGCGGGTTCAGCCAACGAAACCATACATTACGAACACTAATTACGTTCTATGTTCTTCTGTCGGTACAGCAGCGATGCGGTGCGATGCGATGCGATGCGTTACGATGCGATGCGATGCGGTTTTTTTTTTAAATCAAAATAACTCGAAAAAAATTTGGTTTTGGTTTGGATATTGTAAATTTTTCATATTCTTGGAAGTCGGTTTTTAGGGTTCCGTATCCAAAGGGTGTAAACGGGACCCTATTACTCAGCCTACGCTGTCTATCTGTCCTACCTTTCTTTCGAACCGTAATAGCAGTAATAGATAGCCAGTTGAAATTTTCACAGAATATGTAATGTTACGGCGGATTAACTAACAAAAAAAAAAAATAAGTATAAATAAAAGGTGGGTCTCCATAAAACAATTTTTTTAAAAACGTATTTTTGTATTTGCTCTCGGGTAAAACGGTATATTACGTACAAACGTCAATGTTGGCTTGCTGCTGATAGTACACACTAAAGTAAAATAAATAAAGTTTTTGCACTACTTTTTTGTACTTGTGGTGATACGGGACTCTCAGTGCGCGAGCTCGACTCGCAGTTGGCCGAATAATGTAAGTAAGTAGCATTTAGGTAGTCGGTGTTTCTTTTTTTTTTATTCTAAAAATTAACTTTGTATCAATGCTTTGTACGTCACAATAATAACCTCATATGCAAAAGATGCTGCTTTATTTGCATGGATCCTTGTCTATAATAAGTAGGTACCTACTCTAGTATATAATTATCTTTGCTACTACCTACTAAAGTTTTATCCTTGGGACAAAAACTCTGATACCGGTAGTGCAAGTACCCAGGGGCGGATCCAGGATTTCATTTTGGGGGGGGGGGGGGGGGCATTCTGGATTTCATTTTGGGGGGGGGCATTCTGACAAGATTCGAAGGAATCAAATCGAAAAATTGAGTCGAATGTATGGAATTGCTAGGTGTTTTGGGGAGGGCCCTGGCCCCCATGACCCCCCCCTGGATCCGCCAATGCAAGTACCGTTCTTTATAGATCGTCAAATTCGTTAAAATGCCATAGAATCGATCATAGCGAGTATTGATCAAATGGCATTTTATCGAATCTACTCAACTGTCAAAGACGATCGATAGAGAACGGTACTTGCACTACAGAAACGGAACTGCATTTTGCGCCTAGAAATAGGGCAAATAAACGTATGTTATTAGAAAGTTTGAAATTGAACACGCACGATTGTTGTGAAATGGTATTTAGCTAGGTATAAGGTATTCTGCCGGGCGTAAGCCTATTATGTCTTCTGTGCGTAAGCTGAGAAACATTTAAGGCCCTATTTCCCCATCTTTGGTCAATCTATATAGTTCTGGTTTATGGTTTATTAGTTTATGTCCATGGTAAGTTTAAAATTATAAAAAAGTTTCACATCAAAATTGAATGTTTTATCTAGGAAACCGTAAAGACAGAAACACTATTATGGACATTTCAGTCGATATGTTTTTAAATAAAAGTAACACTGATTTGACTGCTCTGGGATGGAAATTAGGAGGATGCTGCTGCCAATCCTCTGGTGGTTCTGGTCGCAGTTTTAGGACGTACCCGGGTCAGTTCAGACCGCTCGGAGAACCGATAACCGATGGGGAAGAAACGTTCTTGAGTGGAGACCACGAACCGGAAGATGCAGCGTAGGTAGGCCTCCCCACAAGATGGACCGACGACATTGTGAGAGTCGCGGGCATCCAGTGGATGCAAAAGGCAGGCTGTCGTTCAGTGTGGAGGTTAAAGGGGGAGGCCTATGTTCAGCAGTGGACGTCTTCTGGCTGATGATGATGATGATGATGAACACAGATTTGAGCATTTATTCGTTCTGCTTTGATTTCGGAAAGGTTGACTAAGCCGAAACCGTTATACTCATCATTGTGAACTACTAATCTTCTCTTCTCTATCTCTTCTCTTCTCTACATAGTATAAATTAAAGTCACTTTCCGCGTCTGTCTGTCTGTATGTCTGTATGGCCGCTAACTCCTAAACCACGCAACAGATTTTGATGCGGTTTTCACCATCAGTTAGATACATTTTCAAGGAAGGTTTATATAATTATATAACTAGCGACCCGCCCCGGCTTCGCACGTAAATTACACCCTTGCGAAGCCGGGCGAGCGGGTCGCTAGTACCATTATAAATATCAGCTGCTTCATACATTTTGTCGAGTGTGAATTACCGTTTTCTATGTAACAGCTTATATTTTTCGTGATTTCATCGTTGCTCCCATAGTAAAAGTTGTTCATAATGATGGGTACTCTCACCCCTTTCGGCTTAGTTTACCCTTTCCGCGTAACACCTAATTTCCCTTCTCACGCACCAATTCTCTACGGAATGACTGTACGTGCATCCACAAGGTGATAGAAATCTGTTTCAATTTACACCATATTTTGTTCCTACTATGTTGACTTCAAAATCCGTGTAAAAATATTATTTTGTTCTATGTAGTGCAATGGCATAATGTTTGTAGTTTTGAAAGTCAGTTTTTTAAAGATAATTTATTTTAGAATTTTTAGTGAAACACCTATGATAGTAGAATGATTAAAACCTTCTTTAACTCTATTCGGGGCGAACTACTACTAGTTTATCTATAGATACGATTACAATCCATGCATCAATACCTCCTTGAAGACAAAACAAAAGTATTGTAGTGATTTGTTATGGCGAAATTAGTAGGCGCTCTAGCAAAAATCCATATTATTTGAGCTGGTTTAAAAACTACTGAACCCTAATTAATGAAATTTTTGTGGGACCACATCGCGGATTTTTTCTATATGATAAAAAGAGAAACACGCAAATTGGTTTACAGATGCCGGCGTAATCGCTGTACATACTTTGAAAAAGGGCCGAATTGAAAACCTTCCTTTTTCGAAGGAGGTAAAAAAGACCGATTCCCATTTATTTTGTGTCTTTGTTCCGTATTGGGTGAGATAGATGTAGACAATGAGTTTACAATTTTACATATAAGTACATGTGTAACATATAAGATCATTTGGTGTAGGTATCCGTTCCCTGTATCCCGTATATAACAAACAAAACAGAGCTGCCTATTAGTTCGAAAGTCGTCGACACTTGGCGAGGTGCCAACTGCCGCGGTGGCTTCAGCACGCGACAGACTATGATGGCGCTACATGGATTCCTAACATTTCAGACAGATTACAGCTCTGAAGCGACTAACCCGCTGCAGACGTTGGACTTCCGTGGAATTTTTTCCTCTCTTACTTTCGCTGATATATGCGCCCGCTGCGCTGACTCAAGGTCCGTCGTCAGTTGTGGCTCTAAATAGCAAGACAGGCGGCGCCATAGCAATTCCAATTTTAGTATTCTTTCAATACGATACAAAGAGACGCGTCGAACGACGACAGACGGACGATATGAATGAGCAATACATCTCACACATACGCCTTCTGGAAAAAAAATCCCTAAACAGTTACTTACTTCTGTGATTTAACACCTCTTTTTAGTAGAGCAACGTAATCAAACCTCTTTGGACATTGTAATATTGTACACGACACGCCATCGTCATAGAGGAGACAAAGGAGTTTTGGCGCCAAAGTGAAATAAACCTTTCGTCTCATTGTATTATTTTCCCAAACATGAGTATTTTCGAATGTTAATCTGTAATGATGGTGGATAATTATTCATTAAGTGGACGTACTCGAGTGTTCCCACGCGGTGAAACATAACATGTATTTCCGTTTTGTTGCCAAAGCTCCACAGAAGCCTCTGCTTGTAAAGTCTCCACCACTTTACTAGGGCATGACTTTGACTTGACCGTGACTTACTTTGCTTGACTCTGACTGTGACTGACTTGTTTGACTACATTTCGTCAAACTTGATAATTAATTAAACTTGACACTGGCAAATGCACAAGAGTGTGACGCCAAAATCATCTTTGAGAACACGAACTATAATGTGATTCCTAATTCTGTGTTAATAATTAATAAACCTAGCTAAATAGCTATAGGTCAACGATTTCGGAAGTTCACTAGTTTACACAAAAGTTTACCTACTTCTACTAACTGAACTATAGCGTAAACAATTACAGGTCGAGCGAAACCGCACGAAACGCTTGCGTATTTAGCGGACAGTTTAAAAAGTAAATTCAACCGTAGGTACACGATACGTGCATGCGATCTGGGCAATGTGGTTATTATCTGTGGATTCCGGTGTTTTTTTTTGTTGTTTTTTTTTATTTGTTGTTCAAATGGGCTAGCGTTTGACCCATTTTGACCACTACTCACCTGATGGTAAGTGACGATGCAGTCCAAAGAGTAGTATAATAAAAGGGGGAGTCTAAGATGGGGCACGCTTGTCCATGAGGTGCCTATTCACTCTTGTCTTGTAGAGACCCAGGTTGTACCTTGTAAACGCACTTCGTTAGGTTTGACCTCTCGGGTCATCAAAAGAGACCTCTCTGCGTAGTAGTCGGAGGCGAAAAAATGGACCAGGTAAACGATACGACATTCTTAGGTTTCCAGATCGACAGTGCCCTCACATGGATAAGCCACGTGGACAGACTGTGCCAGAAAATCGGGCGTGCTTGTTTTGCGCTGTGGCGACTTTCAGCCATTTTGCCGAAGAGCATGGTCCGAAGTTGTTATTTTGCTTCTGTGCACTCTTTGCTACAATATGGTGTTGAGTTCTGGGCGCGTTCTGCTGATTGGGAGCGTGCCTTTAGAATGCAAAAAAGAGCAGTAAGAGCCATAGTGAGAGTGCCACAGGACACATCGGCACTGCCTCTGTTCCGGTCCATGAGGATACTGACTCTTCCATCAATGGTAATTCTGGAAGCGGCTATGTACGCTCGCGACCATCTGGAAGAATATTCGTGCCTGGGCGACCAGCGCGCACATGCCCCACGGCATGAGCGCGTGCTGCGCGCGCCCACCCGCCGACTAGTGAAGATGTCCAAGCAGGTCCACGTAATGGCGACGGACGTTTACAACCGTCTCCCAGACGACATAAAGGAGGCACCGTCACGACACTCATTTAAATGTAGAACAAAGAAATGGCTTGTTGAGAAAACATTTTATAAGGTGAATGACTTTCTACCTAAGGTAGAATAGGCATTAATTAATTATTTACAATATTTTGCTAATGTAAAACTGACATTTTAAATTATTATTATTATTGACTAATATTATTTGTTTATTCTAATTGTTTAATTTAATTTTGACATTATGCAATTTAATAATCTTGTTTGTTATTTTTAATTTTATTATTTGAATGTTTTTTTTTTCTTTCGTGTTTTTTTTTCCGTGTTTGATCAATATGTAACGATAATAAGAATGTATACACTGTGACATGTAACTATATTTGTTATGAATAAAAAAGTATGAGTATGAGTAAGTATGAGTATGGGAACACCGAGGCAGGCAGCGCATTCCATTCCTGTGCAGTTCGTATTAGAAAAGAATTTTAGAAACGCTGCGTGCGGACTATAACAAATTTCACGACGTAAGGATGTTATGTCCGCCTCGATGACCTATGGCGGAAATTGGTTGGCGCTGTTTTTTTCATAACTACGTTTTTGGCCTCGGAAGTACTCGTCAGTTTGGCCGAGCAGTTGGCAAACACGGCGTTGGGCCTAACTTATTTTGGGCGACTAGCTCAAGGGCACCTCGAAGGTACGAACCTTGGCTTGGGCCGTCGCCAGGAGCGGGGATCAGACTTGCCCAGGCACCCCAGAGGGGTGTGCCCTGGAGCCCTGGAACTGGTTGTAGTACTTGATGATTACTTGGCAACTTTCAAATCGATAGGACAATTTAGAAGTGGATTTAAATCGACTTCCAAGTCATCTTCCAAGACATTAAGTACCAATTTTTTTTTTTTATCAGGCAAGCTATTATAAAACGTCTAATAAAAAGGTAAGTATAATTCCTTAACATATTGTATCTCTACGTATGATCTTACCCCCAAAACCATATTATCATTACCCAAAGAAGAACGGAAGTTGAAATACACTTCACTTTGCAATAAACAGCTTAGTAAAATCCTTACCAACCTACCTATCACAGATTTTTTTGATTGATTACGCCATACTTACTCACTTTTTCAATGCGGCAGTAATTATGTATGTGTAAAGATATACCTACCTATAGGTAAATATCTGCCCTAGACAAGTAACCTTCGCTTGACGTGGTAATAACAACAATTAATGATTCATTTTATATTATCTTAAACGAATTATAATAAATAACAATTTACATACTTATAACTTAACTGACCAACTTAACAAAATCAACTTTGATGTCGCATTCATAAAAGTTCCTTCGAGGAGGTTGCATGCATGTTAGTGCTGTTGCCAAAATAAACTCAATTAGAGAGGTGGCAATCGGAATTTTTTCTATTGGTGTACCTAACTGGATTATATCGATAAACTAGTTTAGTCGCAGAAGTGCTACCGAATCTTTTATTAATATTTAATTTAACGATCAGTATTTTCGTGAGACTGTTTGTGCAGTATGGTTTATAAAATATTGTTGTTGTGAAAGACAGTTTACTCAAGAATAAAATTGTAATTGCTTTTTGAGAAGTATTTGAAACGGTAAGTAGCATAGATGATTTAAGTGAATCATAATTTTGTAGCCGTCATAATAACTCTAATTAGCCACATGTTTTTATGTTATCCACGTCAGTTACATTCTAGGAATGTGTGTGAAAGTTCTTTGACATCTCTCATTTTAAAAGTAAACTTTAGTACTCTTACCTTTCTCCCCCTCTACTATCATATGAGTTAATATTTAGCCTAGATTAAATAATTAAATTAATATATATACAAATTATATGTAAATCTAAATCCATAAAATGTTTTTTTCTTCATGTTTATCTGGCATATACATTTATTTATGATGAGGATCATGACATTTAACTTCATGCTTTTTATTATTTTATATGGTTACGGTATCTATACTTATACCTATTCTGTGCATTGGCATAAAAACTTAATTTATCACTTATTAACACTCTGGTATTTATAGTTTATCTACTACTAAATCATCATCAAAAAACCATTAATGATAAATCATTATCAGTTTGATTCCATCCACCTCTATCCAAAGTTTTTTTTTAAATCTTTTACAAAAAAATACAAATTTAGAAATAGGTACCCATTTATGGGCTCTTTTTCTACGACTGCGCATTACGATCATTCCATTTAGTAGCCACTCCAACTGCCTTCACCACATCTTACCAAGTGCCATGCCTAGCACCATTGTCCGAGATCTTCCTGGCTTTCCAAAACTCTTTTGCCTATACATGTCGCTGTCCTAAAATATCACGTTCTATGGACTTTATGCAACCAGGTACGTAGACTTCTTTGTGAACGTACACGTTTCGTCACCATACGTCATTGACAGAAAGACACCTCGGTTATATAGCCGGCTCTTCAGGCACTGCGGATTTTTCCGTCCCTGAGCACGTGTTTGAGCTTTTAGAGCAACTACTCCTAATCAAAAATAGTAACAAAACACATATTTTGGGTACTTTCCACACAAAATACGTTTTATAATGTAAGTAATGCGTTTATATACTTATTCGGTACTTACCCAAGTAAGTGCATTATAATTTGAATTTTTAAATAAAGTTTTCGAAATTATATATCAAGTAGTTATCCTAATATTAAGTACCTATATTTTTATTAATTCAAATTTCAATGGCTAAGACGTGATAGGTATCACAAACTAGTCTATGCCTGTCTATGCAGTAGTCAGACAGGCTTGTGGCTTTGGAACTTTAACAAAAAACTATTTTTAGATCCTTGAAATCATGCAATCGGTGTTGCTGCTTTCGTAAGGTACAATTTAATTTTTAAATGTTTTTAAACTTTACCTTTTTGTTATTATTTTTTTATCTAAAAAGAAAGTGGTTTTTCACTCATAATGCTTTTAGTATGGCTATAAAAATATTCTTCCAACGGTGCATGCTGTGATGCTATTGCAAAAATTTCAATCATTGTTCATAGAAAACGTTATTGTCATTATGTTACCATATCATTTAAAAGCGATGGTTTCTAACAAATCCAGAAGATGTCATCTCTCCTGGAAGAGCTTGCTGTGCAGCTGTTTGACGCAGGCGCAGTCCGTCTCGGGGACATCGAGGCGAAGGTCGGCAGGCGCACGCCCGTTTACTTTGACCTGCGGGTCGTTGTCTCACATCCTAAGATTATGGTTAGTAGAACATACCTCACCTCAAGACCTCACCTTTATCATCCATTGCCTTCTCTATCTTACTGCTGGGTAAAGGAGTCTCCCTTGCTGTGCTATCTGCTCTTGTAAAGACCTCGTGGCTGCCAAAAGTGGCGATGGTCAATGATGACGTGAGAGTCAACCTATTCATACTGACCCACCATAACCAGACGCTAACGACCGTGTGAAGTGGAAAAAATACAGCAGGAACAAGAATGTTCTTTAAATAAGCTAGGCGTTTGACCAGTTTAAAAGAAGTGGCTTGCGCTTGATCGTATAACTCGTATATATCGTATTAGTAATTAACCAACGAAGCAAGCCAAAGTTTGACTTAAAAGTTTCCTCACTGCTAAACTTGATCGTCTAATCTAATTTTAACAATTCATAATATCTAGATACTTAGACCGGTTATACGCCGCCACTGATAGAAGTTAGATAAAAAAAAAGTTTCTATGCTAACTAAACAGCTTGAGGAAGTTCAAAAAACTTGGAAATCAGCATAAACTCGTCAAAATAATGCTAATTGAATATTAATTAATTCCATAGGTAGTATAATTATTATAGTTTGTCTTAAAATACAAATCCTAAACTACAAGTTAGTTTTAAAAGATAAATATTATTATAAATTTTAGTTAGTTTAGTTATTCCTAATAAGTAGGTAGGTATCCTTACTATTCTTAGGGACTAAGTAGATTATTGAGAGGAAAAAAACCTACTAGAAACCGTAAACACAAATCAAATTAGGTCAAACATTAAAAAAAAAAACCGGACAAGTACGAGTAGGACTTGTTCTCTGAGGGTTCCGTTAGACGGAACCCTCAGAGAACGAGACCAAAAAAAAACTAACTGAAGTTAAAATATTGAGAGACAAACTTAAGTTTGTAGTTGACAATAAGGTTCTTCCGTACATTCCAACTACAAAATGTAAGTTTGTAATAGCAAAATAATTATTTTTAAATGATATAATTTCAAATTTATAACTTTCGGATTTATTCCTATATATTATGTGCTATGAGACCTTGCCTCTTGCCAAATTTCATGATTCTAGGTCAACGGGAAGTACCCTATAGGTTTTGATTCCCCTGTGAAATCGCAAAATATACGACATAAAGGAACCCTCAGAGCGCGAGACAAAAAAAAACTAACTGAAGTTAAAATATTGAAAGACAAACTTAAGTTTGTAGTTGACAATAAGGTTCTTCCATACATTCCAACTACAAAATGTAAGTTTGTAATAGCAAAATAATTATTTTTAAATGAAATAACTTCAAATTTATAACTTTCGGATTTATTCCTATATATGTACTATGAGACCTTGCCTCTTGCCAAATTTCATGATTCTAGGTCAACGGGAAGTACCCTATAGGTTTTGATTCCCCTGTGAAATCACAAAATATACGACATAAACGTTCATATCTTTTGATTGCTTTGACTTACAACTTTTATTTTTTTACAGCCGAAAGAAACCGTAGACCCAAGTATTTAGTATAAATTTCAACTTGCTACCTTTACGCGTTCTTGAGAAAAAGGGTCTTGACAGACGGACAGACAGACAGACAGACGGACAACGAAGTGATCCTATAAGGGTTCCGTTTTTTCCTTTTGAGGTACGGAACCCTAAAAACAGACAACATACACACGTCCGAAAAAATTACCATTCTTCTTGGGTAGTCGGGTTAAAATATTATTAATTAATGAAAATACCTTACCTACCAGCTTATGTACAGCCTCTGTCGCTTACAAATCAAGAAGGTTATGAATTATTAGTATTTTAATGTTGTTAAGACCAATTTTAATTTATGTACCAATTTGTATTAGAACTAGTCACGGGTATATCATGTCGTAACCTCGTGAGTCGTGATTGTGATAAATATAGGTATATTTCTCACAATCACAAATTATATTAAATATATACCTACCTATGTATATAATATAAAAAATGTGCAGGGAAATCCATCGAAATACAACCAGCTGATCTTACCGATCCAACGAAATTCCAGTAACAAAAACCTTAACACTGGTATCCACTGTCAGTAGTACCAAAAGTAGTACTCAGTAGGAATTCGTCTGTTCGTAGCATAATGATGTTATTATTGATTATAATTGAAGTTTTTGAGCTCTAAAATATCTCTAAGTAGGTCTAGTTACAAGGAATACATTCAGTAAAATTAAATGTTCCCATCTGTTGCCTACCAAGTGCCTATGGGGCTCGATTTTTGAATCGCTCGTATGATTTCGAATGATTCAAAAATCGAACCCCTGTTGATCGATTGTGCAGTGTGCCCAATGTACCTATATTGGCCGGTATCGGTGGCGTTACCGCGCTTATTTATTTTGGAACTGTCAAACAGCTGCTCATTTATCGTGTTAAAAAAAAAACCTCATAAACACAAAGGCACGTACTTACCTACTATTGTTAATTTTGTTAACTTCATTGGATCTCTTGACACCTAGCCCTAGCGATATATTTATCGACAAGTCATACAAAAGTAGCGCTCATCCCTAAAGTGCAAGTGACAAAGAAATAAAGCTTCCTTTTCTTGAAACATTACTAGTGTATCCGGAGCTTCCCCCTAAAAAGAATATATATGTTTAGTTACATGTTTAGTTAGGTACTTACTTATTCATCGTGAAGCTAATAATATTTGTTTAGGTATATCGGGGGTTAATTTACTTTACTCAAATACCCAGAGGATAAAGAAATTATTTACTTATTTTATTTTTTTCATTCCAGATGGCGGTAGCGCAGCAATTACAAATACTGGCACAGGAAATCAATCACGAACTCCTTTGCGGCGTCCCGTACGCCGCCCTACCGCTCGCAGCGGTCATGTCCGTCAACGCCAACACACCGATGATCATGAAACGAAAGGAAACAAAACTTTACGCCACCAAAAAACTTCTCGAAGGAATCTACAACGAAAACCAACAGTGCTTAGTAGTTGAAGATGTAGTGACATCTGGCGGCAGCCTCTTAGAAACAGTTGACACTTTACGTAGTGAAGGTCTCGCGGTTTCACACGCCGTAATAGTTCTCGATCGCGAACAAGGTGGCGTTAGTGTGCTAAAAGAAAATGGCGTTACGGTGAAATCTCTCTTCACTTTGAGCGGGTTGGTGAGAATGTTGAACAAAGCTGGGAGGATAGACGACGAAACTGTAGATGTTATTATTGATCATATAAAAGATTGCCAGTTTGGAATAATCGGCATGAAAGATAACTTTGAATAGGTTGGGACATTTATTATTGATTGTGCTTATTTACTTTTAGTAACAATTTTCTTCTTTACACAAAATAGTACATAGGCACGTAAGGTATACCTACTTACGCTTGTTGTGGTCTGTGCCGTAATAGTAGTTTTCCGTATGCAAATAGCTGTTTCTACCCTAACACTGTGGTCTAGGCTAGGACATACTTTTTCAAATTTCAATATATACCTAAGCCTTCCGAAATGCTAACGAATACACTCGGCTATTTTCATTTCTTGTGTAGGTATATATCTATCTATGCAAATATTTTGAGGTATTAGACTCAGTGAATTGACTTTTCTTATTGCAATGGGGACGTTGGGAACTCAGAATACAGAAGTCTGAGGTTGGGAATAAGTATCAATTTTTAAACTTTCGCGATTTGAACACATGATTATCTATTTTTACCTAAATATAATAATTCGTGATAAGTCCCGATAAACAGTTAAAACATGTTGGGAATATCCTCTATAACTAAATGTAGTCTTGAATTTAGCGGCTTTAACTTATCAAATGTTTAATTTTACATTTATTACGAGACTTACTACTACATATTAAAACTATTTTTATGACATTTGTGTGGATTAAGACTTGCTAGATAAGGATACCTACCTACCTATACATGGATAATTTAAACAGATTAATAAAACAATCAGATAAAATTGTATTTTTATTTATTCACCAGCCGGAATATAATTAAAAACTTGATCGTTTTCGAAAATTGTACGACATGATCAGACTTTATCAAAAAGCCATATGTAAAATCATCACACTGGTTAAAAACGAAGAATTAAAAATTAAACTTAGGTTATAAATCAAGTTCAGCCTTATCAAAAAAAAGATCTTTTCCTTTTGTCATTGTCAGAGTAGTCAGCGTCACAGCACCAGACCATGTTGTCACTGGAAGGGGTCGCGTCGTGGAGGGAACCTGTTTACTGCGGTAAACACCCGAGAGCTGCCCTTCCGCCAAGGAAAACCACTGGGAATGTTTAGAGGAGACGCTCTCCCTAACTAATTAAATGATTCTATCCAGGACTGTAGATACATGGGTACAATACAAAGCGGGCCCCGTGAAGCGGGGTCAGGGTTCATGCGGGGCTGGTCTAGTTGTCCTCGATCTCCTGCTCCTGTTCCTCATCGAACTCTGCGTCCTCGTCGGCGGTGGCCTCCTGGTACTGCTGGTACTCGGACACCAAGTCGTTCATGTTGCTCTCGGCTTCCGTGAACTCCATCTCGTCCATGCCCTCGCCAGTGTACCAATGCAAGAACGCCTTGCGCCTGAACATAGCCGTGAACTGCTCCGAGATGCGCTTGAACAACTCCTGGATGGCAGTGGAGTTGCCGATGAAGGTGGCCGCCATCTTGAGCCCACGAGGAGGGATGTCGCACACGGCGGTCTTCACGTTGTTCGGGATCCATTCGACGAAGTAAGACGAGTTCTTGTTCTGGATGTTGAGCATCTGCTCGTCCACCTCCTTCATGGACATGCGGCCGCGGAAGATCGCCGCGACGGTGAGGTAGCGCCCGTGGCGCGGGTCGCACGCCGCCATCATGTTCTTGGCGTCGAACATCTGCTGGGTGAGCTCCGGCACGGTGAGCGCGCGGTACTGCTGGCTGCCGCGGGACGTAAGCGGGGCGAAGCCCGGCATGAAGAAGTGCAGCCGCGGGAAGGGCACCATGTTGACGGCCAGCTTGCGCAGGTCGGCGTTCAGCTGCCCGGGGAACCGGAGGCACGTGGTCACGCCGGACATGGTGAGCGACACCAGGTGGTTCAGGTCGCCGTACGTGGGAGTGGACAGTTTCAGCGTGCGGAAGCAGATGTCGTACAGGGCCTCGTTGTCGATACAGTATGTCTCGTCTGTGTTTTCTACTAACTGGTGGACTGATAGTGTGGCGTTGTAAGGTTCTACTACTGTATCTGACACTTTAGGAGAGGGTACGACTGAGTAAGTGTTCATGATTCTGTCGGGGTACTCTTCGCGGATTTTGGAGATGAGGAGTGTTCCCATGCCGGAGCCGGTGCCGCCGCCGAGCGAGTGTGTGAGCTGGAAGCCCTGCAAGCAATCACAGGACTCTGCTTCCTTGCGGACTACATCTAAAACTGAATCGACTAGTTCGGCGCCTTCCGTGTAATGTCCCTTGGCCCAGTTGTTACCAGCTCCAGACTGTCCAAATACAAAGTTGTCAGGCCGGAAGATCTGTCCGAAGGGTCCCGAGCGGACAGAGTCCATGGTGCCGGGTTCCAGGTCGACGAGGATGGCGCGGGGCACATACTTGCCGCCGGAGGCCTCATTGTAGTATACGTTGATACGTTCTAGTTGCAAGTCAGAATCCCCGTGGTAGGCACCAGTAGGGTCGATGCCGTGCTCGTCGGAGATGATCTCCCAGAACTGAAACAAGGAAGTTACGTCATGAATACGCAAGTTTTGCGTGTCAACGCGGTATTACGGCTTTCGGGTCCCAATTTGAAAGCGGGGCGAAATGGATAATAGAGTAGCACGGAGCGGCACGGGCTGCGTGCGTCGGCCGCCAGGATGAGTCACGTCGCCGAGCGACGAGGTTCGCAACACGCCGACCCCCTCGACGCGCATTACCATATCCAACGAGGCCACCATTATCGATCTCAGCCCACGCCATATTACATGGCTGAATTAAGTAATGTTAAGTTTAATTACTGCAAAAACTTGTAACTGTTTACTGCCGCCCACTTTCGTATACACGTAGCTTTGCCTTATAAGCGGCGAGCTTTCGATCGACAATTCGAACCATAAATCAAGCATCGAGTACAAAAAACGACTGGCGTAGCCATTTTTATGACAGAATAAGCATGATGTTGAGTCGAAGATCGAGTCATCCGTTTGTCGATTTTATCGCGTCTCACTAAGAGCCTTTTCAAGTAACTGTTTGTATCGATTGTTGACTCATTGCCGCTATAAACATCGCCCGATAATAATCGCGGCGGAAAGAACTAATCCATTCAGTTATTCTAAGAACAATCGGTTGTTTATTTGATATGGCAGCATGAGCAATTGAGCAACACCCTAGCTCGCCAAATAAGTTTCCTGACGCACCTTGTAGAATGTAGATGTTCTAGCTTTTTATCATATTTGCTTGGCCTAAAGTGTATGGAACGCGTTATCGGGTTTTAAGATCTGATAAGTGTTATCCTAACAGTCCATGGAACTTGGGACTATGTGCAATATAATAGCCAAGTGTGGTGCACGTATATGATAGATAGCTAATCTATGTTGACAGTTGGCATGTAGACAGTAAAATTTGCGATTCTTTTTAGCAATAAAGAAAGCCTTTTAGAATTTATGTACGTACATATTGCGGCCTGATTCTATGCAAATGGGATCAACGATTTTGTTTCATCATCATTATCAGCCTACCATGTTGTTACCAACACAGGCCCTCTCTCAGAGAGAGATGGGCCCTAATCCACCATGCTGCATTTGCCAGTTTTTTTAAACATGCGCGGTTTGATGTTCAAAATAATTCACGAGATCAACGTATTTTCTGAATCAATAAAATTCTCTGAAAAAGTGAGAAGTGCAGTGAACGCTGATATCACCGATGTATTCGAGCAGTTGGCGAGCAGCCAAAACCTCTGGAAAACTGCTTCCGAGACTTTACGTTTTAACAGACACGATGTGTGAAGCATTGAGTTACTGATTTTCAAGTGTTTTTGGAAGTAGATGAATGTTTTTTTGCTACAAAAGTTGTAACAGCTCTAGATGAATAAATTTCTATAGCTCCAATCTGAAAGTATATCCTTCCAAATAAAATAAAAAAATCCACATCAGTTTATACATGACGCAGTTCTGAGGCAGCAAACATTTAAAAGAAAATACAACTCTCCTTTTTGAAGACAGTTGAAAATAAGAGAATTGGAGCTGGATATCCTGTTTTTTTTTTTATCTAATGTCTGTACAATCTTTTGACCAATTCTGCAATTGAAAATTGTGAGCATACACCATTTACCTTCAAAATTTCATGAAGGTTGGATCTAAGTTACCATCAAACACTGCACATTACCACCAGTTTTTCATGGAAATTCCAAAAATTCGTACACAAGTAATTAGGTCATCATTTATGACACTAACTGCCCCAAGAATGGAACTCACTGCCGTCCTCCTTGTCTCATGAGAACTACCAGTCTAGGCATCTTCGAGGCTAGAGTGAATAGATTACTGCTAGATCAACGTGTTCCATCCTCGGCCACCGTCACTTACCATCAGGCAAGTTGGTGGCCAAACTTAGATGTAAATCATTATTTAAAAAAAATTAGATTTGGACTTCCGGACCTGAGACCTTAAACCGGTAAATTATGTATTTATAATAATAATTTTTGGGCAGGAACGAGAATCATCATATCTCCGAGTTGGGTTTATGAAACCACACGACTGTACTACATTGTGTAACAGTTAGTTAGCTGACTTAAGACCTAATGTTTATCCAATTAAGTCTTAATTAGTGCTAAAACTCTAGGAAACTAAACAGCCTACTCTATAGTGCCAAGGAAGACTAACAGCCGCACGCAGAGACATTACTTAAGCTAAGGAATACTTAAAATTGCTGTCTCGTTTTCATGTGCGACAATTTCCGTCAACGAGAAGCTGACAGAGCAATTTTAAGCATTGCTTAACTTAAGTAACGTCTCTGAGTGTGGCTGTTAGTTTATCTTCCTTGATAGTACTTTCTAAGTAAGTTAGAAGTCCTCCATTATAGAGAATTTTATTGGTTCCTCATTGAGCACTTTACATATTAAACCAATGAAATGGCAATTTCAAATGTGTAAAATAAATAAGTTTTAAGAACAATAGTATTTAAAAGATGTGTCTAGCATGTTCCCAGTGCTGAGCATTAGGCCTCTCAGAGATACTAGCCAACCAGTGCATGTTGCGGAATGTCATAGAACTAACTTTTTGAGGTTCTCTGACATACCAGATTACTCACAATGTTTTTCCTTCACCGTTTTAGAGTGATGACACCAAAAGTACCAAATAAGTCATCCGAGGCAGAGGATCGAACCGGGTGCCATCAGATTGTAAAGCACACATAATTTCGCTAACACTCTCATATCGCAACAAGTATAAATTGAAATTTAAAAAAAGCCCTGAATCAAAATGTTTGGTACGTAGCCTACAAAAAAAATCTACAAAGTATGGGCGGTAGTGGGCCGATTTCCTACTTGTCCTGGGATGGTAGGATAAGGTCATGTAGCTCCGATGCACTTCTCCGAAATGAATCCTGTAGAAAATTAACATTCCAGACAGGAAATCCTAGTGGAGAGCCACAGACTGTGAAGCCCTATATAATTATATAAAATAAAACCAAACTGTGTAAAAACAGTGACTAAACTTTTTTGCCTCATTTTTTAGAACGGCAAAACAATGGAACGCCTTGCCTCTTGTCTGTTTCCGCAGCATTACAATCTTGGAGTGTTCAAGTCTAGGGTTAATAGGTTATTACTAGTGTGCTCCATCCTCGCGTCATCGCTTTCCATCAGGTGAGCTCACGGTCAAAAGTTAGGATAGACAGATGTAAAAAAATACTAAAAAAGTTTTGCAGTTGAGCAAATGAATTTCCATGTTAATTATCTTAGTCAGGGTATATGGTTGTTCATATTCTAGGTATTTTCAGACTTAACTACATCATCTATTTACACATCTGTTATGCAACTTAGCAGTATTTTTTCAGACTGCAGACAAAACTAGTCTCGTGGCTTATTATTCATATATTCATGAATATAAAATATTTTGTTATCTTTAGATTGGGACCTAGTGTTTAAAAAAACCTGTAAGACCCTGCTTTTCCTATCCATAATCATGGGTAGTTCTGACATCCTTGGAGTTTAACTAAACCTCGCCTGGTGGTAATAACACCTTGCCTAGAATGGGAAATGGCTTTCAAGCAAAGCTGCCAGAAGACTGTTGCAAGCTATGCGAGATATTTTTTAGATCTTCGTGGATGCTTGCTACCCAGCTGGTCAATATAAATGCCCACTCGTAGGTAAGCTATCCAGTTGGACAAAATATAAATGCCCACCCATAGGTAAGCTAACTAGCCGGACACTAAAAACTGCCCTGCTACCTACCATGCTATACCTAGTTTCTTTAAATTTTCCTTTAAACTTAGTAAGTAGGAAATTCTAATTTAATCTGCAAATAATGGATCCCAGTTTATGATTGTGACCCAAATCCATGTCACTATAAATGCCCACCCGTAGGTAAGCTACCTAGCTGGTCAATATAAATGCCCACCCGTAGGTAAGCTACCTAACTGGTCAATATAAATGCCCACCCATAGGTAAGCCAACTAGCCAGACACTAAAAACTGCCCTACTACCATGCTATGGTTTCTTTACATTTTCCTTTACCGAATTTAGCGAGTAGGAAATTCCAATTATACTGCAAAAATAACGGATCCCAATTTATGACGGTGGCCCAAATCCATCAACTTCAAACATAAAAGCCATGTCATAACATTAAACAGAGGAGTTGAATATCTAGTTTAAATTAAACCCACCAGTCGTAGTAAACTGTGCTTTATGACGGAGAAAATAAGGCAGAAGCCTTTACAGATTGGTTTAGCTGTGTCAGTTATTTTAGCTGATGCGGAAGAGCGCCGCCGGTCAACGAACTGACGTTTAGCAATGAGCCTACTTAATTCTTCCTTCCTATGTTAAAATTAACTTTTCGCGTTCTTAGAAAATTTACTGTTAAACTATCTGCAGTTTTATGGTTTTTATGATTGAAAATCAAAATGACTGTAGTACATGTGATAAGAATGGCGAAATTTCTTTTTTGGAAAAGCTTTTTATGGGTTTTACTTTTTTGGCTCCATACGTCAAGGACAGTATCTTCGTTGGAGTCTAAAAATCGTTTTGTTTTTTGTGCTACAAAAAACAAACGACAGCTGCAAAGTGGCCAGTAACATTTGGCGGTGGTAGGTACGTTGGTGGTACGATTAAAAAACGTTACGAACATACGGGCTACGATTGGTCGTTCGTTATCAAGGGACGCCCGAACGCCCTTGAACGGGATTCAAAAAATGCGTGCCCTTTTTCCTGTAACGGCATTCCGATGACGGGAAGTAACCGACCGAATGTGGAATAAGAATTTGAATACTTTATCTTTTATCATGGCTGACAGTTTTGATAAACGCCGATACAATAAAATTGATACGATAGCTAGGTTCAACGACAACAAAGCAATTATCTACCTATACCTATAGCTGCTTTATAGAAAATGACGTCAATGTCTCGAAACAGAGGTTGCTGGGAAAATAGCACCAGTCGTGAAATGGTGTAATATTTTAGGTATTTCATAGTTTTTTTTTTTTTACTTTCGAAACGTAAGATCTTATTAGATCCGCCGTCGGATACGAAACGAACACGTGGA
This sequence comes from Agriopis aurantiaria, assembly GCA_914767915.1. Classification (NCBI taxonomy): domain Eukaryota; kingdom Metazoa; phylum Arthropoda; class Insecta; order Lepidoptera; family Geometridae; genus Agriopis; species Agriopis aurantiaria. The sequence goes on from OU612005.1 coordinate 10,841,739, forward strand.
AGTACGCTGTGCACCGCAAAGGCTATTCGTCATCATCGATCGATAGCGATACTACTGATATATGAAAGAGCCTTTCAAAAATACCGTCTACACAAACACTTTCTCAACACAAAAGTAACACGTTATTGAAGCTATTCAACCAGGTAGAAAAGAAATCTAGGTTGCGGCAACCAAGATATCAGTCCAGCCGGCACAGACCGTGACCACACCCTGCCTGTCACGTAAATTATGAAAAAGACGACAATTACGGATAATTTCAACTGTTTTTTTTATGGAATTATAGAGTAAATTGAGTTGATACTACGTTTGCTACGAGTGAGAATATAGGCGTCACAAAATGCCGGCCGCTTTCAGCATTCCAAAATCAATTGTCGTAGAACAAATGAATAGCGACTCACCTTAGCTCCGATTTGGTTGCCGCATTGTCCCGCCTGGATGTGTACGATTTCCCTCATTTTGTATGTGAACTTAATAAATTACCTAACACTATAAAATATGTCTCTGCTCCGCACGCACCGCGTACTTTCGTGGTTGCTTGAAGAATAATCCCGTTTCGTTTTGCGCGATCGACCAAAACTTTGGATTTGCTAGTGATGTGCTAAAGTTTGTATTAAAAGTATCGATAAAGTTTGTCGCATTGCGTCATTTCGTTGTTTTTATGACGAAATTGTACGAATTTATGTGTGTATAGACGAAAAAGGCTTTGGTGCTTTTCATATTACCAACACACTTGCGCGCGTTCTACATAAAAACTGCTCTGATATTATTTTAGGTTCTGGTTTATTCAATTAACATTTTGATTGTTGCAAACGTTAAAATAAGCCTGAAACTAAAAAAAAAAAGTTATAATACGTGTAACAATATAAAAAAGTGAAAGATAATTCAATCATTGGACAAACGAGATATTGGGAGCGATTATAAAAATAGCGAAAATTAAATTAAATCAGTGCGTGGAATGACGCTCATCCCATCTGTAGTTATATCTATTTCTCGCATTATCACATTATTGAAGATATATATTCACTGAGTATGATGTTACAAGTGTCAAAACAATTATTTTCTGTGTATCATGAAATTCTAAATAGAGAAACTTTCGTTTAACTTCGACCAAATAACATGGTACCTAAAAACGAAATTTTTGCTTGTTTTGTTCTATTTTACTCAGTCAAATTAAAAGATTATGTACCTCTGTTGCCGGATAATATGTTTCTGGGTTCTCATAAAAATTACTTAATCTACTTTAATATAAGCCGATGTAAAAAAAAAAAAAACTTAATCTATTGTCTGGTCACTCAGTTCTGTCACCGGAACTGAAGAAGTCTGAGCCCTGATTCCATAACTTTAACACTCACGTAACGCGCCACGTTAAGTTAACCTCTTAAAATATGGACTCTATTCCCTAGGAATAAAGATCAACTTTTAGAGGTTAACTTAACACGGCGCGTTACGTGCGTGTTTGTCTTTGTAGTAACAGAACCAGGGCCCTGAGATCTCATATTTATTTTACTATACCTACTATACTTACTTTTAGTGTTATCAGACTTGGTAATTAATTACTTTTCGCATTTGACCCTTTTTGGCAGCTGTCTCTATTCCCAGCTCCAAAAGATGAGGCACTACCTTGCACTAAATAGGTGGTCCGCGTTCAATTTAAAAATTATTTTACAATAATTTAACGTTCTTGGCTCCGTAAAAAAATTCATAACTCGTTCTACTTATCATGCTTCTATGTAATAATAAAAAATATTATAAAATAACAAAAAGAATTACTCAGCTTGCAGATAGCTCAAAAGGCAAAACGCAATAAATCTGTTAGTGTTTTACGTCATTAGTAATCATGTCCCGGTAACACTCTTTTGCACCTGGAGAAGTGTGACACCTTAACCACTTATTAACCTCCAAGCAAGTTATTTTTGATTGATAAAGAGTAAATGTTTTCAGTACAATTACAGGGCATGAAGTGATTTAAAAACTCAGTGCCACGAATACTGTGCAGTGCTGCAATGCAAATAATGCAATGGAAGTGTTGAAGCTCAAGATTGCTTTCTACTTACTATGGTTTAGTTGAGTCCGTCCTCAGATACGGGATTATATTTTGGGGTAACTCAACCGACAAAGAGATTATTTTCAAAAGGCAAAAACGCTGTATCAGATCAATGTTTAGATTAGAAAGTACTGTTAGTTGCACGCCTTACTTCACTAAACATAAAATTCTTACGCTTCCGTCTCTATATATATTGGAAACTGCCTTATTCGTAAAAACTAATCCAGAATTATTCCCGGCAATATCTGACTTAGCGGAAAGAAATCGTAGAGACCCAAACAGATGTCGTAATCGCCCATCTAAAACCACTTTAATTAACCACAGTATAATGTGTATGGGACCGATTATCTACAACACTATACCGATTTCAATAAGGGATCTAAAATGTTTAAAAAAAATTAAAATTGTTGAAAACACAATACATATCATACCTATACATTTTTAAACTTTATTAGTCGGATATAATGTGAGTAACGAATAACGATAAACAAAACATAGGTGACTAGGTTATCATATCCATCGATATCGATAATCCGTATCGATAGTGTCCCTGCTCAAAATTTCGAGCTCGCTTCCTATTGGCTGAGGCCACCGTTCTTGGTCCTCAATGTGACCAACATTGCAACATTAGAAATCGTTACAGTACTCATAATTTCACTTCGAAAAATTAAACAAGCAAATTTTTATTTATGAAATACGTAGATTTGAACATTTAGTGATTAATAAAAATGCTAAAAACGTATCGGACTAAATAATTATGCGTATTTTTGTACAATATTTCATGTATGTGTGACAGGTGTTTTTAAGTTGTTATGTTGGTACTTTTATATGCCGAAATGGCGCCGGCCGGCAAGAATAAGGCCAAAACAAAAGGATATTGTAATGAATTCAATCAATCAAATACAAGTCGATCTGAATGCATTTTCATAATTGCGCAATAGTAATATTAGAAAACTAACGATACACTCCGACTTCATTCCAAATAATTTCTAATGTTTACAAAAGTGCTTAGGTATAAAATTCTTTTTTTTTCTTCGCCAGGGTCGTAATTAAGGTGCTAGGTAGGTAACTATAGCGTATCAGTTCATAAGTAATAATTTTGTGTGTCCACTGTCCACATTGCACAAGTAGGTAGGTTCGTACGTACTGTAGGTAGATAATTATGTACCTACCTATTTAGTTTATGCGCTAGTATGGTAGGTAATATAGGTAATATATATAAATAAAATAGAAATGCCTACCATACTAGTATAGCTACTTGCCTACCTAGTACCTTATGTGTCTTTAGAAATATCAAAGTAGAGTTTTTAGTAGTAGGTAGGTATAGGTCTTAATCTAAGATCTAAGATTTTTTAAGATATCGTTTTTTTAACTTTCTTTCATAGGTAGGTAGGCTATGACAATTTGCGCGGTGAAATCGTACCACAACAAATCAGAAAAGCAGCATAAGAGTTATGGTGTGACATTCCACAGGTAATCCATTAATTTTCTTGCTTAAATCGTTTAAAATACCAATCGAAACGTAAGCTACAAAGCGAATTTGTAGCTTACGTTTTGAGAAGGCGTTGTTTGGAAACCTACCTTCTCTGAATAGTTATTCTAAGGTATTATCATAATATTATGATAACCATTTCAGCTCAGCGGTTGAATTGGTAGTCTGCCTTAAAGCTGAATTACCTGCCTGCTGTCCGCCTTGAAGCCTTATAGATTAGGTGAAATACCTAAAAACCCAGTATTATAGGTATAACAACCTTATGTTGGTAATTTTATTGGTTGTTATCAATTAAATTACCTACTACGGGGGCCCCACGGGCCACCCGGGGCAACGACTTGTAATGGCGCGTGGAAGCTTTTAGTTAATAGAATCAATATTAGGTAACATGGGCGGTAAATACCTAGATTAGATAGGTATGGTAGGTACCTAAATAGATTATGGTAAATAATGACGTGTGAATATACCATTATCGTTATGTGTTTGGTCATTGGCGGATCCAGGGGGGGGGGGGGGGGGCATGGCACCCATGCCCCAATTATGTTAAAATTACCTACTAATACTACTACATAATATACCTACATACATATTATATAATTATTATACAGTCTTTCGCATAATAATATAGGTATAATAGGTAGGTACCTACTTACTTATGTGATAGGTATTTTTTTTCTCGGCTCTCTATTCATTGCTTACCTACTTCAAATACCTACCTTTACCTATCTACCTACTACCATATTAGATTTACTGGAGATAGGTATCTCCATCCTACCTAATTTCTAGCACCTAGTAGTAAAAATGCAGTACCAATAGTACCATCTTGTCGTCGTTTTTTGGCTTGACACTTCGCATGCATTCTGCCCAATAACAAGTCCTTATTCTTATTCTCCTGACCTACATCGCCATACGCAGCATCTCACCGAAACCAATACTTATAAGTAAGTAGGTACATACAAGTTACTTGTCAGTAAGTCTCCATTTTTGGCCGACGATGCGAGAAAGCTGTGACTGACTCAGATGGTTTACGAAATGTAGGTGGTAGGTACTGCTGCTGTGTACTGTGTGGATTTCTTTATGGTTTTCAAGACGTGACGATGTACATTGCTGTCCCAAAATAAATATTTGAAAAAATCTTAAAATAATTAGGTAGGTAAGTATCTATGACTGTAACAAATTAACCTGACTTAAAACCCATATTAGGTAAAAAACGAATCTAAACTATGAACTAATAACCATGTGCAAAACCACGAATCACCACCACCAACCATCAGCTTACCAATAATTTGTTTTAAACTAGGTACCCCCTCCTTTGACCTCTATTACGGCCCTGCAAGTGACAGTAATGACAGTAAAGTTAGTCATTTGAAAAAAAAATACAGGTAGGGGTAGCTAGGTACTTACCTACTGGTCGTGGCCAAAATACTCACGGACGGACGGAAAAAGTCAATAAGTAAAAACGATCTCGTTTTTACTTGTTGACTTTGTTATTATTTCCTAGTTAATCCGCCGTAACATTACATTATTCTGTGATCAACAGGCTGTCTATTACGGTTCGAAAGATACCGCACAAGCGTCAAACTAGGCATGAGTATATAATAGTACACAGTACACACCAACACACTAAATCTAAAGTAAATAACAAAATAAATAATAAAATAAATAAGTGTGAGTTGTTGACCAATTTCTGTTCACTACCGATTCTCGTACGATCACCTACGGAGGCAATCGGTACTTGGATGGGTGACCGCCTGGGCGTTGTCTTTTTGCACAACTTTTTTGTACTTTAGTAAATAGTTATTATAATGTACCTATTTATCTATGTTATTATGGTGGTACGGAACCCTCAGTGCGCGAGCCCCATTCGCACTAGGCCAGTTTTATTTCCAAACGATCTGACCAAACGTCGTCTAAATTAATGGTTATTCGTGTTTTTAAATAATTTTTAAACCATTTTATTTATATTACACGGGAATTACTCACGTAAGATTAAGCCTAGTTTCAACCGAATATAAATAAAATGTGTAAAAACCACGACAGTTTCCATAAAAAATAAAAAATAAACATTTAGTAAAGAAGCGATGTATTCCGTCCAATCGTCATCTATCGCCAGACATGGCTTCGACTGACGGCGCCCACTATGGAGAAATTCATGCCATATACGGCACTTGCTATATACCTTACCTACCTACTTATGTAGTACCTTAGTACTTAACAAACGGACCATATGGCCTGCGAATGTTTTCATACTTAAGACGCTCTTTTCCGACTTTGAGCAATTATGGTCATTCTAGTTTAAGTGTGCATACCTCCATGGTTAGCTTACAATTATAAAAATGGTGTCATAACAAAATTGAATGTTTTATCTAGGAAACCCATGAGACCGAAACACGATTAAACACATTTCGCTATATAGAAAAAATATATCAAAGTAGCACTGATTTGCGCTTTTATCCCTGTTTTTTTTAAATTCATTCAATTACATATCTATTTATAAAATTATGTCTGTATCTTTAATTCTTGATATATAGATTTTATAATTATGAAGAAAACCGATGCGGATGCTGATCACAACATAAAATTAAAGCAAATGTGTTGGACGAATAATTAGATGGATATTATGTAGTACTGTCATGCTTTATTATATTATTTTGTTCTACATGTTTGTAATGTTATTAGTTATTTTTGCGATGACGAACTGTAAATTTATTGTTAGCAGTGTTCTCATGGAAGTGATGTAACATCTTATATGATAATAAATGTCTATAAACCTAACCGGTGAGGTACATTTTACATTACAGCTATACTTATCGAAAAATATGAGAAAAACCCCAAAAATAGAAGAACCGAAATAAACGACTGTGTGTAAGCGCAATGATTTTGCTCCGCTAAATGCGACTTTAATACAATAATCCAAGGATTATGGTCATCTGTAGTAATAAGCGTTGCTAAAGGGGGAAAACCTCGCCTTAAGTTAAAAGTTGATATATAAGCATTGATACATCTCTATCTCTACATAGTAATAAGCTGGTCAAGTACTAGTCGGGCTCGCGCACTGAGGGTTCCGTGCCACCACAAAATTTAAGAATGAAATTACCAGTTAAAACTTGGTAATGAACAGAAACTTGTCACCAACTCGCACTTGGCCATTGTTTGTTGTTATATTTTAGAGTGTGTACTATAATCATGCCAAGTTTGACGCTTGTGCGTATTACTGTTTTCACATTAGAGCTAGGTATTACAAAAACACGTTGAAAAAAGCCGTTTATAGTATCGACCCCTTTCGTTTTGACTTTTTTATTATTTTTTGTAATAGGTACCTATTCTGTGAAAAATTTCAACTAGCTATATATAATTACAGTATTCGAAAAGTAGGACGGACACACAGACATATAGACGGACAGACAGACAATGTAGGCTTAGTAATAGGTCTAGTTCAGTTCTTAACCTTTGGGTACGGAACCCTAAAAAGGAAGTATGAAACTTGAAAACATTTGAACACAAACGATAATTGTACCTACTAAGGCATAGGTACCTGCCTTCCAGTGAGTGTAGGTACCTATATCTATGCGAGACTGAACATTATAGTGCTAACAGACGCTCGAACGCGGCTGACGGACCGCCGTCCAACCAACGGGAGAGAAAGAGTGAGAATATCATATTTCCCTCTCTTTCTCTCCCATTGGTCAGACGGCGGTTGAGGTCAGCCGCGTTCGAGCGTCTGTTAGCACCATTAGGTTAGCTTCTCACGTAGGTATACTACCTATTTAAATATTTAAGCGACCCGCCCGCTCGGCTTCGCACGGGTGTAATTTACGTGCGAAGCCGGGGTGGGTCGCTAGTTATATACCTATATAAACCTTCCGTGAAAATGTAGGTATCTAACCGATGGTGAAAACCGCATCAAAATCCGTTGCTTGGTTTAGGAGGAGTTAGCGGCCATACAGACATACATGTCTGTATGGCCAAACGCGGAAAGCGAATTTAATTTATACTATGTAGGGATAGAGAAGAGATGCCGATGTCTAGACTACGTTTTATGTCTTCTGTGACTACGTAATGTGCGCCTGTGGGCGTGAGTGACACACTCAATTTCATACAAGCAACCTTGCAAACACTTCACACACTTATGTGAGGCAAGCACGACCTTTGTACACACCCACGGATTTATAGTCTGTGGGGTAAACCACCGGCATCATCAATTCAGCCTGATTTTGACCGCTAGCGCTAGCTCACCTGGGGCCTTACGGACAACTGCTAATACAGGCACCTAATCCGCTCAGTTGGAAAATCACGCGACCGCAAACCTTATCGCGCCCAGATAAGGTTTACGGTCGCGTGATTTTCCAACTGAGCGGATTAGGTGCCTGTAATAGCAGTTGTCCGTAAGGCCCCTGGTCGACGATGGAGCACGCTTGCCTAGAAGAAACCGAACTGGAACTAAAATTAGTTTACAATGTGGAATGAGCTACCTTCCGCGGTGTTTCCGAGAGGCTACAACATGGGGTTCTTCAAAAGGCGAGTTAATAGAGTTCTAAAGGGTCGGCAACGTATTTGTGATGCCTCTGGTGTTACGAGTATCCATAGGCGACGGTGACTGCTTACCATCAGGCGGCCCGTCTGTTTGTTTGCCAAGTATGGCATATAATTAAAAAAAATAAGCGATTGTGGCGTCGCCGTGTCCATCGGACTTGAGTGGTACGATCTTTATCAAATTTAAGTAAAAAATTATAATTTTTAAATTTAGTTCAAGTTGGTTGCTACATTGGTTGCTTATTTTTTGGAAAAATGTTGCATTAAACCATCCTTTCGTATGAATAAAAATGCGCCATTTTGAAAATTTCGATTCACTTTAGGGTTGTCACAGTGAAAATTACAACCTACCTACCTACGTAAGTTCGTAGTACGTACCGCAGAAATATTTATTTCTGACCATAGAGTGAGTTAGAAGGTAAGTAGGTATGTCTATGTGCCTATATTATTTGGTATTTAATTTTGTTCTTTAATTTTATTCCTAAACTGCTATTTTTTATTTAGGCACCAGGTACCTATAATAGGCACCAGAAAAAATTGCTAATACCTATATAAATAGATTTTTGTAATATTATTATATGTAATAGGTATCACCTACTACCTATGGATGTAATTAGGCGGGTAATGATGGGTAAGGTTAAGTAAATAATGGTTATAAACGGGTATGAATGAATCGTCAAGCACCTAACGGTATTCTGGCAGCCTAACTTGAGAGCCAGTGCTAAGCGTGTTTGCCTTTTCGACCACAGGTAAAAAATCAAAAATCTAGTTTTCTTTATAAATCTAACAAGTGTGTGTACATAACATACTTGATTAATATAGTACGTAGGTACGTACAATACGGTACCTACGAGAATGTTACATAAGTACCAACCTACCAACTCTGATGATACGTACGTACCTAACTCTTATACGGATTACGGGTAATCTCTATATATCTAATAATTTTTGCCATACATGTTTTATAAATTAAAATTAATAAAAATTGGGTTTTCTACTGATCTTAAAGTAGGTACCTAAGTCTTATTTTGCCGTTAGGTACTCAGCATATGAATTTGGTCATATAGGTAAATTAATGTAAAAGTAAGTAGGTAGTATAAATTAAAACAATTCAATGTTAATATTAAAAGGTAAGGTAAAATATTTAAAAAAAAAAAACAAAAAAAATTTGGCCTATCTCTGTCTTTGTTTTTCTAAAAAAAACAAACTAGACTATATAAATAGCTGTATATCTAATAATTTTTGCCATACATGTTTTATAAATTAAAATTAATTAAAAATTGGGTTTTCTACTGATCTTAAAGTAGGTACCTAAGTCTTATTTTGCCGTTAGGTACTCAGCATATGAATTTGGTCATATAGGTAAATTAATGTAAAAGTAAGTAGGTAGTATAAATTAAAACAATTCAATGTTAATATTAAAAGGTAAGGTAAAATATAAAAAAAAATATTCAAAAAAATTTAGGCCTATCTCAGTCTTTGTTTTTCTAAAAAAAAAAAAAAACTAGGCTATATAAATAGCTGTGGTCCGCGACTTCGTCCGCGTAAAATTTCATCCCCCTTTTGCCCTCCTTACCTTTTACATGTACACTCCGTAAGAAGTCTAGGGCCTTTCAGCTTCGATTTTCCAAGTGGTTTTCGAGATTGTGTGATAATTTATTTACTTTAGTGGTATTTCGCTTTTATACGTATAGATTTTATACGTTCGGAAAGTATTTTTATTTACTTGCATACCTACATCAGTTTATGAAAGTATGTAGGTAGTAGGTTCTAGGTACCTATTATACTGATTAATAGTACTTTATTACGATCAAGAGATATCATGTGAGCTTTGGACAAACGCCTAGCCTGACAACCATATTTTTTTTTAAATATAGTTTATAACTACTTAAAACATTTTTTTACATTTTAACTTAATATAATTTTGTAAATAATGAGTTTAATTTTTCATGGTTTACCGAGACATAACATATTTAACGAATGGTTTACAAAATAACTAACCAACAAACTTCAAATAGTACTGACATCACCCAGCCTTTCTATAAATAGAAATGCACTTATATGTAACATCCAATTACATTTGACCCCTACATATCCCGCTATCAACTGTATCGGGGTCTACTGATGGGTCTCAGTAAATTGGTCGTGATAAGGATGATGTCAGTGATGGATCCGTCACAAACATGGCTTATTATGTCACGTCAGTTTACACTGTGGGTTAAGAGTGCGTATAAAGCGAGGAAAATTTCTGATTTCACCCGCGCGTCTCGCATCACCCGCATTAGTGTGAAACACAACCACGGCAGCGCGGCAGTCGCGCGCAGCTCCAGTACACATAACTCGCGTAGTCGAACTCGTCATGCGGCAAGGAGTAATAAACACAGGATAAGCATAATGTTGGCGTTTTGGCGATTAGCTGGGTTCGGTCGCGGCGCGCAAAACCGTAAATTGTTTATTTCAATTTTCAAAATTGTGTTTGTTGTATATTTTTAAACTTAATTTTTAAGTTTTCTACAATATCAATATAAAATTAATAAATTATATAAATTAAATTGAAATTGCCTAAATTAATTTTCAAATTAAAATTTTACGCTTGAGACAGAGAGTCAGAGATCGTTAAACATTAAATCAAACTAAACTAAACTAATGCTATGCTATGCTATGCTACGCTACGCTATGCTATACTATACTAAACGAAACACGCGAAACGAAATACCCGAAAGCCCGTTGGTCCAGTTGGTAGTGAACCTACCTTCTGAGCTTCGGGCGTGGGTTCGATTCCCACCTAGGACAAAATTAATGTGATGAACATTTTGTGTTTGTTCTACGAGTATACCTGGTTGTTAATATCTATTTAAGTATGATTTATTTAATTTAATTTAATGTAATTTAATGCAATGCAATTCAATTCCATTCCATTCAATTCAATTTACTAAAAAATATCATCATCATCCTTCACAGAACCTTCCTCATTATTTGAAGTCGGCCTAATATACCTACTGTTTGACCCAAAATTCTTCTCATTACCCAAAATGTATGAAAAATACTGCGTTAGTTCCCTAATACTCACCCTGTGAAATCATTTACCACTGAATAAAACTCAAAATATGTAGTGATGGTCAAAATATTTTCGGATTTGAATTAAATAAAGAAATTTCGTTAGTGAAGCTACTTCTCAAAATCTCTGAAATATTGGTGCCGTCGTTTGGCTTTAGACCTCAGCAGCCATTAATCGATGCCACAGACTTAAAATATTCAAGGATGGCTGAAATATTTTCTGATTTAACGTCTTCACTGAAATATTGAAGATGTCTTCTAGTATTAGAACTGAACAATCTATAATCACCGTTACTGATTTAAAATATGCAAGGATGGCAGAAATATTTTACGATACAAGTCAAGATTCTCTGAAATATAAATACTCTCATCTAGTGTTGGACGCAAAACACGCAAAACCTCACCTAATCCTCAAAAAAAAACTCACCTATGTTTCCAACCAATTAGTTCAAAATATTCAAAAATAGCTATTTATTTTTTGATATAACTTCACTTTGCTGAAATACTGGTGGTGCCACCTAGCGTTTGATCTGAGAAACTCGTATTTTATGCTACTGATTCAAAATATTTAAAGATGGTACCGCACTGTTGTACCGCACTGTTGTACCACACTGTTGCACCGCACTGTTGCACCGCACTGTTGCACCGCAGTGTTGCAACGCAGTGTTGCACCGCATTGTTGCACCGCAGTGGTGGACTGCAATTCAACCAGTATAAAAAAATACTGGTCGAATTGAAGGTACTCTAAGGTAAATGAGAACCTTCCTCCTTATTTGAAGTCGGATAAAAAGGTAAGTAGTATTTGACTTTGACTAAGGTAAGTAGTCCCGCTAGTGTATTGTGCATTTCCCCTAACCAGCACATACCCGAGCCAACCCAACTGGTCAAACAGTAGGTACTTATGTTTTTAACCGACTTCAAAGAAGGAGGAAGGTCCTCAATTCGACTAGTATTTTTTTATACCGGTTGAATTGAGAACCTTGCCCCTGTTTTGAAGTCGGTTAAAAACATAAGTACCTATTGTTTGACTTTCCACATTTAATTTTTTTTTTATTAGAAGATGTTTTTTTGCTTCCATTATTACCAAGCTATTTTTTGTCTGTTAAAATTGAGAACCTTCCTCCTTTTGCAGAAAGCCGCTTCTCGTAAAAACGTGAGAAAATGTGGATGGAACTCTCAAGTCAAATTAACCATCACATTAATTTAAATGATTTTTAATTTTAATTTTATAAAATTATAATGAATCTAAATTATTTTATAATGTCATTTAATTTTTAGTTTTATCTTTCTGACTCTCTCTCTCTGCTTCTCTCCGTCTCTCTCTCTCTCTCTCTCTCTCTCTCTGTCTGTTTGTCTGTCACAAAGAAACACTCCGACTCTAATAGTTATATTACTGAGCATACATAATAATGGATTCGTTAGGGCCTAGTCGTATCCATTTTATTTGTATCTATGTTATTTTTTCGTAGTAGCTTTACCTAGTCTGTGCTCTAAGGTCATTGTCACCACTTGGTAGCCGCATCAAGTGGTCGCGTTCGAGCCATCGATTTTTTATATTATCCTTTGTTTGAAAATACAGTAGGTGTTGATATAATCGCACTCGGAAGATAAAACCAAGGCGAAAAGCAAGCGCGTGCGTCCTTCCCCGTTGAGGCACAGTGCGGTACTGAGGTTAAACGGAGCATGTTTCGCTATTTAGATGCAAAGCGCAACAGAATAAGACTGAATATCGGACTTGCCGTTTGACCGAATAGTTGCTTAGAACTAAAGGACGTAAGTCTCAAATCGAATATAATTTATTATGAGAGTACTAATTAATCTAGGTAAATTTTGTCTTAACACTGGAAAACAAACTATATTTTCCTTCGGTGAGTATTTATTTTAGATATGTAACTGAAGTACTTTCCAAGTAAAATCAAAAAAATTAGCAAAAAGGCACCATTTTCAAAACATTAAAGTATCGAGTAAATATCTTGCTATTATGTTTCTGTCTTAATGGCGGAAAGAAAATGAATTGAAAATTCACATATATCAATTATTACGGTGATCGGATATTTGGTTTAGTTAGAATATCATGGCAAATTAGCATAAAATTTCGGTTGCCCCCTCTTAAACATTTAGATCACGCGAGCTGTCATCTGCGTTTATTGGTAATTGAGTGTGCCCTCGGACTCACCTACATATTTTATAATTCTGATAGCCCTGTGTCATGAATTGATTGTTGTTTTTGAATGCCATTGGGGATTTGGGGATGATAACATCATTGGTACCAAGGATTCATATCTTCCTTAATTGGTACGCACGATTTTCAACTTAATTAAAACATTACAATACAAAATGACATTGTCAATACGTACATTCACCATCATCATCATCATTTCAGGCATAGGCACATACATAATTCTACATATAGGTACATTGTTTCATTGATAATTTGTAAATTATCATCATTATTCTGGGGTATTCTGATGCGCTCGAGATCTCTCATGACATTTCTAATGATTGAGACAATGACGGAAATAATCTAGCCTGTGAAATAACTTTTAGACAAATCAAAGATTATATCCTGCAGTTAGCATAATATGCAGAATACGAGTCGGTTTTACAGCCAAGAAGTGCCACTAGATATGAATCGTAATGAGGTGAAAGTATTAATTTATCTGCCTGCCTACACCATATACATCTATCACCTTTAAAGGGTTACGTAATCATTGTGTTCACCTCTGTAGTTCCTTTTAGGTGTACGTACTGTCCATGACATAGATTATCTTCAGGACAATATTAATAATATTTGTATTCAAAGGCATAAAACTGTAGGTATATTTTATGAAGCTAGTGAATATTTTATATATCAATTTGATGCATTATTAATAGAGTTGTTTACTTGTACTTGTATAATCATTAAATCGATTAAATACCTTCATTTTCCTTTAAGACATATTAATTGGAATGTTTGATTCAACTATGAAGTAAGCAGCCTTCAAAGATATGATATAATCTGTTTTTTTTTTGTGTCACTAAGAAAAGAAACAACAACGAATAAATAAAAATCTTTATTATATACATTAAATTATTGTTCAAAACAATTATAGTCATAATAAAAACTTCAGTTATTGAAGCCACAATTTTCACGTTTGGTCATTTTGTGGAGACGTCCAAACTTTATTTTAAATACATAAAGTGTCTATGGTAGATCAGCCTTTACAAAATTTCAGATCTTGCTCTCAACGAGGCTTGGCGGAATCACTAGGAATGTATTTCAATTAATACAAAATGTTTTCGATTCGCATTATACGTCATAATTCATAACCGGGATTTTTAGTGTTGCGTTCTGTTAAGAGTTAAAAAGCATGTCTTTTCAAACACTAGGAATCATTAATGTTACTCGATAATAAGTAACGCGAGATATAATGGCATGTACTACAATCACAAGCGCTGGTCGCGAGTCATGGGAGACTAGTGATGGTCTTCCAGCTCCTGCTCCTGTTCCTCGTCGAACTCTGCGTCCTCGTCGGCGGTGGCCTCCTGGTACTGCTGGTACTCGGACACCAGGTCGTTCATGTTGCTCTCGGCCTCCGTGAACTCCATCTCGTCCATGCCCTCGCCGGTGTACCAATGCAAGAAAGCCTTGCGCCTGAACATAGCCGTGAACTGCTCCGAGATGCGCTTGAACAGCTCCTGGATGGCAGTGGAGTTGCCGATGAAGGTGGCAGCCATCTTGAGCCCACGAGGAGGGATGTCGCACACGGCGGTCTTCACGTTGTTCGGGATCCATTCGACGAAGTAGGACGAGTTCTTGTTCTGAATGTTGAGCATCTGCTCGTCCACCTCCTTCATGGACATGCGGCCGCGGAAGATGGCCGCGACGGTGAGGTAGCGCCCGTGGCGTGGGTCGCACGCTGCCATCATGTTCTTGGCATCGAACATCTGCTGGGTAAGTTCTGGTACGGTGAGAGCTCTGTATTGTCTGCTTCCGCGGGATGTGAGGGGAGCGAAACCTGGCATGAAGAAGTGGAGACGTGGGAAAGGAACCATGTTTACGGCAAGTTTTCTGAGGTCGGCGTTCAACTGACCAGGGAACCTGAGGCAAGTGGTGACGCCGGACATTGTGAGGGAGACCAAGTGGTTGAGATCACCGTATGTGGGAGTGGATAGTTTGAGCGTGCGGAAGCAGATATCGTATAGAGCCTCGTTGTCGATACAGTAAGTTTCGTCTGTGTTTTCTACGAGCTGATGAACTGAAAGAGTCGCGTTGTAGGGTTCAACAACTGTGTCTGATACTTTGGGCGAGGGGACGACGGAGTATGTGTTCATTATTCTGTCGGGGTATTCTTCACGGATCTTGGAGATGAGGAGTGTTCCCATTCCGGAGCCGGTACCACCACCGAGTGAATGTGTGAGCTGGAAGCCTTGGAGACAATCACAGGATTCTGATTCTTTGCGGACTACGTCAAGAACGGAATCGACTAGTTCAGCGCCTTCTGTGTAGTGTCCCTTGGCCCAGTTGTTACCAGCTCCAGACTGTCCGAATACGAAGTTATCGGGGCGGAATATCTGTCCGAAGGGTCCCGAGCGGACGGAGTCCATGGTGCCGGGTTCCAGGTCGACGAGGATGGCGCGGGGCACATACTTGTTGCCGGAGGCCTCATTGTAGTAAACGTTGATGCGCTCCAACTGCAAGTCGGAGTCTCCATGGTAAGCACCGGTGGGGTCGATGCCGTGCTCGTCGGAGATGATCTCCCAGAACTGTAGAAAAAGGAAACAACCGTTAATAAATCGGGCGCATACCTTCGCGCGGTGAACGCGAAATACCTAGAATGTGGTCGATTAAAATGCCAGCACGAAAGCTCGGTGCTCTCTCAGTATCCGGAGTAAGTGCCAGTCGTCGCTTTCAAACCGGTTGTATGCCTACGATAAAATACCAAGGGAGAGCTCTGCGTTGCAAGTACCATTTATTTATATCAATGCACAGTTTCTAGTTTCAATTGAAGTAGCTTTCAAAAGATTACTGAAGCTCAATGAACCGTAGCGAAAGAAGCAGACAGGAAACAATAATACGTCCTAACGACTTCAGGAGCGTTGCGAGGGTTACGCAAGACAATGGGTATGAGTTATGACAATCCTCAAGGCGAGTGTATGTCTCGGTATATCTGCCATGGCGACGGGCGCCGCCCACGACCCGACCCCTATTTGGTTTATCTCTCCATATAAGTAGAGAATGTCTAGAACGAGTCATTGGCAACTTATTAGCATTCCGTTTTTCGATACCTTAAAAAAACTGTTGCTTCGCAGCCATATGGTACGCGAAATTGACAGCTGACATCAGCTTATATTCTGGATGTTGAATTGAGATGACCATTCATAAATCAATTACGTTGTCAGGTGTGCTGACGTAAGTGAACGCAGCCACGGCAAGATCCTTGACAATAACAAAAGGCCTTAAGTGAACACCTAGCGACTGTTTGAGGAGAATTAAAATTCAGCCGACCGGCGGCGGTGGTGCGGCAACTGGCATGATGTCATCCTGCCGAGCTGTAGGTGTGTTTGTGTGGGTACGCTGACACTCGACATGCTCAAATATGGTAATATGACTAATATAGACGCCTTTTAGTTCAGGGTTTCGCAGTTCTCAGTAAGACCTATTAGAATACTCGCGACTTAAAAAGTTCTGGCCACAGTTTATAATACACCTGTCAATTCACAAGTCAAAACTTTAACTTTCGAAAGGAGATGACATCGTAATGATTTTTAATAACAACAAAAAGTGAAAGGCGATCGGTGTTCGACTCGCGAAAGGCTGACTTTCTGAGTAACTAGATAAGAGACGCAAACGAAAGTACTCGTGTGAACGTCTATGGCACAATGCGCTTGTAGGGGAAATTCATGGCGGCCTGGTACAATGGACAAGCCCGTATAACATTTTCTCTGCCACCGAGGAGTGTATAAACGTGAACTCGCCTAACGGTTCTCGAGGCTAAAATACTGCGTTGCGCTGCACTCAGAGTTATGGCAAAGCGATGGTGGCTATTTATAAATGGGCATCGACCGGGCGCGGGTTCGTTGAACTTGCTAATCTACGCTTGAATTCTATTGTCGAACTCCATGATAAGATAAACGAGTAATACTCTTAAAACAAATAAGGCTGTCGACACAGAAATGTTCATGACATTGGTGAAGGATATTAGCGAGACTGCATAGCAACTGAAGTGCAGTCTAGAAATTTATATGATAGGTGTTAATTTTCAATCTTTAAAAACGGAGCATATTTGATTCGTTTCACGATCAGCAGCGTAGAAATACTATTTTGTGATAGAAACCTAGTTTACACTACTGTTTCGGTCGGCAATTAGACGACCAAATTGCCCATAATACCATGACCAATACCGCTCTATCATGTCTTTGTTCATGTAAAATGGCGGTACACTCATCGCACTTAAATATCTCACGGTTTTACAACAAATACAACTAAAAGTTGACACAGCTTGTGTATATTTGCATTGAAACCATCTTCACGTTTAAATTGTCAATGAATCACGCTACTAAAATAAAAAAAATATAATTAAAATTACGTTGCGATTTATTCGACTTGAGATGAAGATGAAAAATCAACAATTCGATTGATCTTAAATGTAAAGTATAAAAAAAAAACTTTTATTCATAATGGCTTTTGTATCTGTTATTTACGGTGTTTTTTCTCTTATCAATTTTTAGCGTTATAATGAATCGAGTAGCTATTTAGCTCAAGAATGATCTAATCAAGCTCTTGCTTCCACAATTCTTTTTTAATTGTCGCATTCCAGATCTACATCCAATTAAATCTAATCCCGCTCGTGATCTATCTTCGAAATTATAGAAAGTGTGTTAAAATAATGATTAGAAACGAGTGATAGGTATCTACAGAGGTAGTCGAGCAGACGATTGCATGTTATTCATGCTACACTGGTGCTATAGGAAGTTTCACCTGGGATTAGGAAAAGTTGCTAATTACTCGTCGATATGCAAATTACCTTCAATGCTGTGACTTTTCTTTACTCCATGCGATTTATATGAAACTTAAGTTTATTAAACTGACTATACATTAACCCTATTATGTTCTCTGCTCATTATAGTCGCAGATAATTAATTACAATTACAACCTATCTATAAAATAGTCTGATAAACTTTCAGCTGAGCAGATAGGTATCGCGCGAAAGCCAGACAATTTTATAGACCAGATTAGCTTACCAAACGTTTATGCATAAAATTAGGTATACAGCTTGGTAAGAATAAGTTTTCATGCGATAATCATGTCGTTTATTGAAACAGCTAAGTCCCAAAGTTCACAAAGGTGTTTCAAATACCTATATCCAATCAATATTATGAAATAATTTAAAAAAAAAACTTAATGACAACAAACAACTTATCCAACCGGTTAGACGAGAAAAACATATTAAAAAGTCCTTGACGTACAGTAAACTATAGTACCTACATAAGTGTGTTCACCAATGGGAATCGGCCACATATCGGATGTGTGTGAGTCATGCCCAGTTTTAGGATACTCGATTAATTTGTGATCCGCCTTAAATGGTCAATTACAGATGTTTCTTAAAACTCTGTATCGTGCGTGTCCGATTTTAGAGCTTGAAATTTCACATTTACATGTGAAAACTAGTTTTCTAAAATATATTGAAACTGGCTTTCATTGGACTCAAAACACGAAAAATGTTAGTCATGCATTATTTAAAATTATGCTGCATACGTGACACTAGGTCAATACATTATCGTTCTCTCAAGATAAAGTAGCTAGATAATAGTGTATTTTTATATTTCACGTAACAACAGATTTAATGAGTAAAATATACAAATATAATACATACCCCTTAGATAAAGTATAATTTAATAATTATTATATATTGATTCTTATAGAAACAGATTTTTATGGTAAGTAGGCCATGTCCTTCCAACTCATGGATACATATTAGGGAACATCTGTTTTTAAGGGGAGCATGCGCAATAGGGTGGTATGACAACCCTGTCCGTATGCCGATGACGCGTGACCGATTCAAATATTACCTATTCCCAAAATGAATGGTATTATGCAATAATAGAACAGCGAAAATTACGACCTCTAAAACAATAGAATTCATGTGTGATATCTACGAAAAGGTTTGAGCATAATACTTTAGAAAAACCGTTACCAACCGTTATAGCCGGCATATTTTATCTATCATGCTCGCATCCTATGTTAATAATAAATTTTTGTATTTATTTAATGTGGTTAAAGCTTACCTTAGCTCCAATCTGGTTACCGCATTGGCCGGCCTGAAGATGCACGATTTCCCTCATTTTGATATTATAAAAAATTTAATAAATTAATTTCTACACTATACGCGACTCTCGCACAACACCACTCGTAGATTTGACCTGTGATGCGGCCGGTGGGGATTTTTGAGGCTGGCTTCGCCTCCACGCCGCATCACGACGGCGCGCTGTGATTGGTCGATTCGCATTGCTGTAGTACGCCGCAAACTTCACTGCATACTGCAGAGCCTAGAATGCGGAATGCCTAACAATCGAATCGACCGAAGCCGAGCTATACATGGAAGTTGTCGTAAGCCTCGTAAGGCGAATAGAGTGTGACCTTCTTGGTTTAGCGGAACTTTGCGATGCTGCATTTATTGGGCACTTTTAGTTTTAAGAGAATTAACATTAGAAGCTTAGACTAAAGCCAAGGCTGTTTTGTTTGTTAGATTTTGAATAGTAACAAAAAACCAAACGAGGTATACGGTACCTTATTGTTGTTTTTAAGCCATTTTATTCTAGTGCATATGCATATTAAAATAATTCGCTATTAGTCGCTTTGCTATTAATTATTATAACTGGGTTACACAGCAGCTGCAACACTGCAGTAGGCATGTAGATAGGTATGTACTTAGTACCTTAGTACTTACCCCATCAATTTGGATGCAGTCGGCATTTCATTACAATGGCATCATTATTATTTTTAGCTTATACTGTATATAGTTTCTGTGTAGAGAACATCGCTTTTCAAAGTTTTTATTTAGTATTTATATGTAAATAAACACGAAATGATGGTTAGTTTCTAGAATTTATTAAAATATAAGGCTGGCTAGGTACCTACAATGATCTTAATATTAACATCATTGCTGGTAAGTATATATATAATTAAAACACCCTTTCTCTGTATTATAACATTTGTAAGGATCGAAACGTCGAGCGAAAGGTACATATTTTTAACCTAAATTAAGTAATGCGTGATAAGTCCCGATAAACATTTAAAACAAACATTTGTAAGGTAATTATAATATTTTAGGAAGGTTACTTATACATTTTTGGTGTTTCTCGTTTTATTTTTCGGCGTCACCCTTCGTTTCTTATTTATAGACGAAACTTTACATCTTATTCTGTTGAGCATTTGAACTTTTTGTCTTACTTCCGTTCACTTCTTTATTATGTTTTGTGTGGTGCTAGTTTTTTGGTTTTGTTTTTTTATTGGTTCCTTTTTACATATTTAGGCCGCTCGTCCGGTGGTCGTGTATTTTAGGACATTTGAGCTCGGCGAATGTTAAATTTAATTTTGTCGGGGCACCCCTTCTTTATACCCCTCATATATTTAGTAGATTTTATGATCGTCTGACATGAAATTTGGCATGTTGTTGAATTTTATCTAAATGTTTCAAAATAAATAAAACAGTTTAACATACAAATAAATTAAGATATGGGTACACAATACACAACACAGGGGCAGCCCTAGGGTCATTTTTGTGAAATGAGAGACCTACATAAGTGACAAGCAAGTATAAACCAAGTTTTTTACTTACGTTCGAAATAGGTATACCTATTATGTCATTGATATTTTTAACCCACCTCAAAAAGAAGGGGGTTTTCAAGTCGTCTGTATTTTTTGTATGTATAGTGCTCAGAATACAGAAAAATGTAATCTGAGGTACTATAGTGATAGGTATAATAAAAATACTGACGTTATTTTTTTGCAAATTGATCATTGTGTCTTTGTTTTTTGTTGTTTGATATTTTGTTTCTAGAGCTAGATTAGCTCTCCTAACTCGACCTGCTTTGATGGGTTATCACATCATCAGCCAGCAAACGTCCACTGCTGAACTTAGGGGTGTTGTCATAATCCCCACACTTGACAGGCGGCTTGGTCGCAGTACGTTCACCGTGTACTATAGGATAGGACGATACTGCCCATCCTCCGGTGGTTCTGGTCACAGTTTTAGGACATACCTGGGTTTGAGTTATAATAGAATTAAACTGTGTTTTTTTTCTATGATTCTATATTTTTTATCTATACTAATAGGTATTATAAAGAGGAAAGATTTGTATGTAAGTAGGTATGTTTGTAACGAATAGGCTCAAAAAGTACTGGACCGATTTAAAAAATTCTTTCATTGTTGGGAAGCTACACTATCCCCGGGTGACTTAGGCTATAATCTATACCCGCGCGAAGCTGGGACGGACCGCTAGTTTATAAAAAATAAATTTCGTAGTTTGAGATACCAAAATCATATTACTGTTCATGATGATACCTATGCAACTAAGTATTCAAATGAAAACCAGAATCTGCAGCAATAAATCAAAACAACTTCGTAAAATAATAATCCGATGTGTAATAAAACGAGACTAATCTCGACAGGATTTATTAACATTTGTTCAGTCCCGTTACGGCAAGTTCGTTAAAATTATTATTTATTGTTATTAGCGATTTCTCTACAACCCACGTGACATACACACCTACACGCACATTTTAAGGACATAAAAATACACATAAGGACATAATAATACATACATCCATACAAGGAAGGCTTGAATCAGAGAAAGACGATCATATAATAATAATTTATCAAAAAAATTAACATAGGTATATACATAAGAAAGAAATACATAATCAAGATAACATAAGTACAGTGTTACCTAGGTATAACGTCAAACGTTCATGTGCCTGAACTAAAGTCGCTTGCAGACGAGACGTAGTAGAAAAAAAAAACGTTCTTTTCTTTCTTTCTAGTACAAGTACAAGTTGCAAGTAGCTACTACGCATCGTCTGCAACGTTTTTCTTAGTGCAAGTGGCAGGAGAAGCGGGTAGTACAAGTTGCAAGTAGCTACTAAGTAGCTAGTATAAGTTTTTGTAAAGGTGTCGAATAAAATTTATTTTCTTTTCTTTCTTTCTTTCTAGACACATCGTCAACATCGTTTTGCTTAGTGCAAGTACGTATACTTGCACTAAGCAAAGCGATGGATGGACACTTCCACTGCCACAACTTTTACTTATGGTTTGGAACTTGGGACAGTTGGGACCAACATTGAAATCGCGAAAAAAATGTTAGCTGTTCTAAACATTTTGTTGAGCCGTTTTCTATGGAACAGCTGATATTTTTTCGCGATTCCAGGGTTGGGTGGTAAAAGTTGTTCATAATGATGATATTATTAACTCTTTTACAATACTGGTACCTTCTATATACATTTATAAAAACTTGGCATCCTGCGTGAGACTCGGCGATGTCCACGAAACATTACTAGGAATAAGGACACCGTAACTAAGGCCATACAAAGGCTAACCAAGTCTCACAAAATGTACCCGAATAGGTATTTGGCATAAACTTATTGAATCCATAAGGGACGCCAAGTCGATATAATTAATCATTCAAAAAGTCTTTCTGACTGATATATGGCGCCGTATAGCGTAGGCTCTACGGTACCTCTACGCCGTAGAGGAATTAGTTCCAAAACTGGAGTAAATATAATTAGAATGTAATTTTTATTAATATTATTTTGTTTATTTTTATGATTAATTTTTAAATGTGACATGTAATTATTATAATGAATAGAATTATCATTATCATTTCGGCTTAGTACACCCTTTCCGCGTAACCCAGTAGGTATATTACCAAGTGAAGTCTGAAGGTCTTTTGCATTGAATTTTATTTTGTACATAGATGTAAACTAATCCCAGGTTCTCAGTAAGTAACAAAAACAGCTGACAGCGTGATTCACTTATTATTGGAGATATATTTAACCTTGGTGTTAGTCACATTGTCAACAAGGTTTAATAATATTAATAATTATTCTGTTTGAAGTAATAATATAAAATAAGTTATTGGTATTAATTTTCCACAGAACAGATACAGGTGGTGTTTCGGGGTTACGAACTTTATATCAATACGGGTGTTCTTTTAGATGACGGACATATTCTTCACGGAGAAGAAGGAGAGGCAACCTGAGCCCGCGCCCCGAAACCGTCTGCCGTTGTGTCGATGATTCAGCCTGGGGGTGTGAAGATGGGCCTCGCTGACGCAAAGGCCTTGCTCAAAGGCAAGGCCAATATAAACGCGGCCTCGCTTGGGAGCAGCTCGGGTTTCGCCAGGCAGCGACTGGCGCCCGAACGCTCGAGATCCAGGGCGAGTCAAAGGTTAGGTTAGGTTTCTTCCCCAAACAAAGCGTCCATAACATTGAATACTTTTATTTATAGGGGGTACATGTATGGCGGTGGAATATTATGTTATACTAAATTACCACTTGTGACAGAATGTGAAAGAACAAAAAAAAAACTACCGATACCGGCAGAATATTATTAGTTTTTAGCTCCTAAAAGCTCATAAAAAAAAAAATATACTTTCTATAGCTGCTTCCTTCGACCAAAAGAGCGAGCCCAGTAGAAGCGCATTTTTGAAGATTACAAAATGAGCGCCAGCTCTCACTTCGTTTCAGTCTCTAGCCGTAGGAAGTGCAACACCACTACGAGTATATTGTTACGTGATAACGAAACATCTGACAAAATTATGCATTCGTATGCTTTCCCGAAGTGTAAATACACAAATAAAACCTGTATAAATTTTTTGTAATAAATATACTGTATAATTGTGTTGAAGTAGGTAGGTATATGTCCGACGGTTTTGACTCGTTTTTACTGAGCAAGTTCAATGGTTAGGGCCCGTCCATTCATTTTATTTTGGTCGAAGGTTGCTTCTACCGACGGTTGCCTCGATTAGGTACCTATGTCTGCATTCGATGTGAAAATACATAATTATAAATAGACATG
Source organism: Agriopis aurantiaria (assembly GCA_914767915.1). Taxonomy (NCBI): domain Eukaryota; kingdom Metazoa; phylum Arthropoda; class Insecta; order Lepidoptera; family Geometridae; genus Agriopis; species Agriopis aurantiaria. Next base: position 10,865,923 of record OU612005.1, read on the forward strand.
TCGTAGCGCTATGTTGCGGAAAACTGTCGATTTAATTACATACTTAGGTAGGTAGGTATATGAGGTCAAGTTTAGTTTATTTGGCTTAGAATAACATTTCCATTGAATGGCAAACTCATTCTAACTTTTTTAAAGAGCGTTATACATGCAAGCTATCCGCCTGATAGTAAGCGGAAATTGCCGCTGGACACCCTGGAACACTATTGACTTAGTGGCGTTGTCTATCTTTGCCATTCCGCAGAGATGTTTGTCGGGTAGATAATGTTACGAGTTATAGATGTTACATACGTGAGTAATTCCCGTGTAATATAAATAAAGATGTTACATAGTTTATAGTTAGGTTTTAATTTGTTGTTGTTTTTTTTTTTATAATAGAGTATATCTTAGGTATTCGCGAATATAACACATTGATGTTACAAGTTTTGCATACTATGATATAGTTTTTAAGGTTCCGTACCCAAAAAACGTTTGTAAGGTGACGATCTAGCTAGGAGTGTTCTTTAGCTACGATTCAAGAAAATATCTTCATATATGAAGATTATCAGCTCTTTTATCATCATCATCATCATCAGCCAGAAGACGTCCACTGCTGAACATAGGCCTCCTCCTTTAACCTCCACACTGAACGACAGCCTGCCATCTGCATCCACTGGGTGCCCGCTCTTTTATCGGGGCTTTAAAAAAACAATTTATACTGTCATTTATAAATTCAATTTATGTACCTAATGTCTTATGTCACCCATCTGAAGACTGGACTGAACGTAATTAACTTTGCTGAAGTATTGAAACCAGCAAGTTTATCTATGCCGCGAGCGCGACATGATAACTGGTTCGCAGCCTGCTGACCCCAGACCGGCTTTCAAAGCCATCTACGGAGAGAAGCTTCTCCAAAACCATATTCAAAACAGCATCACAATAAAGCCAGCTTCTTTGAAATGGTTGCAGCTTCCATTTTGGCAAGGAGGATAATAATTCTTGAAAATGAAGTTGTTACCAAACAAGGGGCGGGTGGGTGTTCCGAAACTGCTACAAAATCTCTGTAAATACACGCCGGAAGCGATTTAAGTCATAAAATTGCATAACGAGACGAGCGCGTCGCCCGTCTGATAGATAGCGTCCAGTCTACAATACGTTTCAAACGTTTCAAAACTCTACGTTTTAAAACTACTAAGAGACTGCCGCTTTTGGGGTAGGAAAAGGATGAACACCGAAATCCAGGGGGCTTACAGCTAGACCTTAACGCGGGCTCGAACTAGCGCTGAAACAGGTAGTTCAGGCACAGTTCACAGAACTAATAAGGCCCCTGGATTTCGGTCTTCATCTTACCCAAAAGCCTCTGTCTTTTAAACGCTTGACTCAAATAATCTTTTTTTATTAATCTTATCCGTCGCGGACGTAATAAAAGTCATATTTTTAGCACAGAAACCCAGGGCAGACATCCACGCTTACCATCAAGCTAACGACACTCCTTTGTTTTTCAACCTCAATATTTTTCAGTAACCCAGACAGGCAATGGCCAATGTAATGAAATCACGAAAGTACCCCATAACGTGAGTGCAGTGTCCGTACTCAGGGCACCGACCCTGTCTCCTTCCCCCCTAGGGATTGGGCGTAGTCAGTAAGGGGCAAGTGCCACAAGAACATCTATGGGTGTGTGGTTGTAGATAGTGAAATTCACATGTCAGCGCCCAGGGACAGCTGTCCCCGTGTACTGTTAGAAGTGGGTCGAAGTCGGGATAGCATGGCAAAGTCGTCAAAGAAAAGGCTCCAAGACCGAATGCCTCAGCCATCAGACTATGTCACTCTTGATGGATAGTATCATTGTGTCACCTACCCTAAAACAAGTATTTATTTTAGAGCATATCATAATTCAAGTCATCAGGCCTGAAGCCACGGAGAATGCCATTGGGGAGGCGGAACACTGGCTAAAAAAAAGCCAAACAAGCAGACGGGCCGCCTGATGGTAAGTAGTCACGGCGCCTATGGAATTTAGTAACACCAGAGGCATCACAAATACATTGGACTTTAATAACTCGCCTTTTGAAGAATCCCATGTTGTAACCCCTTCCGGAAATACCGCTTAAGGTAGCTCATTCCACATTTTGCAGGTATGAGGCAAGAAAGATCGTGTGAATCGCACAGTGTGCGATTTCAACTGATCTATGATGTGTGGATGAAATGTCAGGTGGCAGCTGGCTAGTACGATGATAAAACCGTGATGCCGGCATCAGATCAAAACTTTATGAATTATTTACAAAACATGACTTCAAAAGAAGACCGTTGGAGCTGTTCTGGTCGAATCTCTTGCCGAACGATGAAGGAAGTCGCTGATTGGCTGTGGTGGCAGGCACTTATTGGTTTTATTGGCATCGCTGTATCGAAGAATGGACATTGTCTAATGTATGGATCCTTTAGGGATCCATACTCAAAGCTTCCCCCTTAGAGCGCCACATCACACTGAATGACAGCCTGCCATCTGCATCCATTGGATGCCCGTCGTGCCCGCAACGTCTTCGGTCCATCTAGTGGAAAGCCTACCTACGCTGCGTCTTTCGGTTCGTGGTCTCCACTCAAGAACCTTTCTTCCCTGGTTATCGGATCTTCGAGCGAAGTGACCTGCCCATTACCAACAACTTGCAAATCTTGCCACCTATGTCGGTGACTGTAGTTCTTCGGCGAATACTATCCCCCATCAACCAACCTTAAGTACGTCCACAGCTGCACCCTTGCAAGGGGTGGCAGCAGGTGACGTCACCCGGCTAAGCAGTATGACTCACCGGACGTGGAAAAGGAGGGGAGTATATAGGGTGGTTTCACAGGTGTATTATTACGGTTGATTAGTTTTCATGGGCGATGACGTCATTACAGACTATATTACACGTGGCTTGTCTAATTATGAGAAACTTTGTCAGCTACTTTGAGGGATAGTTTCATGTTGTGGTAGCTGAGGTATATAAAGCTGGTTTCCGCGGCTGGACAATTTTTGGGTTGAGTAGGTGTTGTTGTTTTTACATTTCACGTTTTTTTTCTCTTTTAACTTTTCTTTCACGAGTGCTATTATTCGAAAACTATATTTTGTAGGCACTGCCTACTAAGATTTTAATGAAACTAAAATACCTATATGTATTAAATTATAAATATGAATTTCCTATAAAAAATACAATAAAAATTATTTTTTTCTAAGGTGTAAAAACGTTTTCAAATAAGTAGGTACCTAATAAGTACGGACGATACTGCACTTAGTGTGTTCTATAAAATACTGATAGACTTAGCCTGCAGCCTATAGCCACCAACTGAGCCTTTCGATGGAGTCCAAAGCCTCAAACTTGGCAATGTCGCTAATTATAGCTAGTTACAATCTGGGTGTCTTCAAATCACGTGTGAATCGGTTTCTTCTAGGCAAGCGTGCCCCACCGTAGACCGCATCATCGCTTAACATCAGGCGAGTTGGCGGTCAAACGCAAGCCTATTGTTGATTGTTAAATATAACAAAAAAAAGTGTTGCTAGTATTGTTTTCATTTTCTTTGCAGTGGACCCCACACTCGACTGGGCCAGTTTTTTGGTGGCCCTGTGAACAAGCTTCTTCTATAGCCTACAAAGTTAGGCTCAGTAACAAGTCTAGACACAGTTGCCAAGCGTGTTCATCCCACGCGTATCGATCGGGCTCCGCTGTCGTCCGCAGCGCCCTATTTGGGCATGCGGGCTGCGGCCGCCTCTACGAAGAGGCTTATGTTTACTGGCAAGTTTATACTTAGATGGAAAAAGGACAAACAGTTCGTATTTCGGGGAAGTTCCTTTGTTAACTAAATAAACATTACGGAGTAGGTCGTTCCGATATCTGATCAAACAACATATTACTAAAGAGCAAAAAGGTAAAAATAAAGCATTGGTTAAAGGCCTTGTTGCCCCATGGAGGGTCCTATGAACTTTCTAGCATCTGCAAAGAAACGCACCGGAGCGCGCAGTAAAAGTTCTCAAAGCACAGCGCCCCAAGTAAATTGGGTATACCTATAATGTAAGTACTAGGTACCAATGTACTGATTTCTTTTTAACCAACATTTATAGGTTCTGGGTTATATGGAAAGGGTGTACTAAGCTGAAGGAGGTTCTTAGTACCCGTCATTATGAACAGAGACCAACATTGATATCGCGAAAAAATATCAGCTGTTCCATTGAAAATTGACATTTACATTCGATAAATGTATGGAATGGCTGATATTTTTTGGCGATTTCAGGGTTGATTCTACAGTTAAAGTTGTTTATACTACTTTACTACTGCTTTCGGCTTTTCGGCGTTTTCCTAATCTTCTTGAGTTGATCAGCAGCAGCCACAGGCACAGGACTGCTGAGGAGTCAGTGCGTGAGTCCGGAACAGTTGCAGTACCTGGGGCCTTACGCCCAACTCCTTACGCGGTCACAAACTAGCGTTAACTGGAAAATCACGCTAACGTGTAGATACGGTTTACGGTTGTGCAACTTTTTTCATCACCTAAACTGGACTTAATTTAAAACCCCTGACCTCCTTGCTCCTTGCTTACAGAGGTACTATTCCAGGTATGTTCCGAGTTTTCCTTCTCTAAAGTAAAACTACCTACGACCTTAATAAATAAACATTGTTGTTAACTGCTATCTTCATGATTCATCTGCTGGTTCTTACTAAAGTCCGCAGAGGGAAAACGCAGTTTGTATTTGTTTGTAGGTCATACAACACGTCACTTGTATTTTTAATATAAGTAGGTCATAAACTGGCGAGTCAAGTCTAAAATTATGATTTGTGGTTTGTGACATTACATTGACTTTACTAAATCAACGAATCTTCACTAATAAACTATACCTATCATGTTCTGCTGGTTCTGCTGAAATGATTAAAAATATGTAACGGATACATGTATTAAAACTTAAAAATTAAACCATGGATGGAATTTAAACTAACTAGCAAGGCAAGGAAGGTCTATCTGTGAGATAGTTCAAATGATCTGTGCCCAAATTGCTCGCCGTATTGTCTCGCTGAACTCAACTAGTCTATATCTGCTCAGACAGCTTCAGTAGATTGTAAAAAGTTGGATGAAAACCATACATTCTGATCACTTTGGCTTCCTCAACAGCTCAATCTTACGTTTATGAACGTAATTCAAACTCGGACGCGGTCTTCCTTGGAGCACGCTTGCCTAGACCAAACCGAATCACTCGTGATTTGCAGTCCACACAATAAATGTAGAATCAAAGCACTTCGTACGGGTTTTCGGAATATCAACCATGAAGCGGCATTTTTTGTCCGATAGAAAAATGGGAATTAGATCAAGCGAAGCCGTTGCACTCTCCGAAATACGAGTACCTATATCTATCCAATAAAAATAAAAAAACAGCTTTTTACAATGTTTTTGGAAGAATCTCTAATGTAATAGTGATTTTATAAATAATAAATTTTAGAAATGACTGCAGTAGGTCAATTTGTTTATCATACAATTATAGTAATGTCTATCTGTTAACTCTTTTATTATAATATTAATTAATAACATCATATCTAAACTTTTGAAATTGTTTCGACAGTTAATTGAATTAATACTTTTTTATATAAATAATATTTACGGTATTTTTATATCAGAAATCAGAAATCAGAAATATTTATTGGCCATAAAAACATTAAACGTTATAGGCAAGTCTATTAACACAAAACTATTAAACTAACCTAAAACTGACTAAACTTACAAAAATGAGGATTCCGTGAGCTTCATTGAAGTATATTCACATAATTTGTAATATGGGTTGTTTTCGAAGAAATGCTTTAGTATCTGCTTGAATTTACTATATTTTAGTTCGGTTATACTATTCGGTAATTTATTGTACATTAATATTTTTGCGAGACGACCTTGTTTCTCAACTTTAACTAACCTAGTCCTTGGCTGGTACAGCTTTTCCTTGTTACGCAGGTTGCACTGGTGCTTATCCTTGTTCTTTGGTAAATTAGCCTCATGTATTTCTAATAAGCTATTATATATATAGAGAGATATCACAGTCATTATTTTATTATATTTAAAGTGTTTTTTTGCAGAATTGCGTTTCTTTATACCATTGATTATTCTAATAGCTCTCTTTTGACACCTTAATACTTTAGTAATATTCACAGCATTTCCCCACACTGTAATGGCATATCTTAGAATAGAATGTATGTACGCATAATACACGGATATAAGAGTTTTTTTGTCTAATAATGGCTTAAGTTTAAGCAAAGCGTAATTTCCGCTGGCCATCCTTTTACAAATCTTATCGATGTGAGCAGTATGATTGATTGTATTATCCATTGTATACCCTAAAAATACATTTTCTTTACTGGTCGAGTTACCTGACAATACTTTTATTAGAGTTAAGAATGATTCCATTGCAATCAAACCATTTCTGTAATACTGCATTTCTGTAATAATATGTGTATACCATCTCTCTAGATTTGTACGCCTATAAACTAGGCAAAACTTGATACAAAGTGACAAATATTTTAAACCACCTATTGTGCATGACCGAGTACAGGCCCCGATTCTACTAAAGAAATTGTTTTTAAATTGTAATTGTTGCGACTGCCTCAAAATTTACAGTTTTAAATAAATTTTTTCACTTGATAAATACAACCACCTAATATTATAAATAAGTGTGTTTTTTTTAAACTGTCAACTTTGAGGCAATTATTTAACAATTAAAATCGCAACAATTACAATTTAAAGACGATTTGTTTAATAGAATCGAGGGGCAGGACCGAGGCAGATGGCATAGCAAGAGAGAGGCCTATACCCAGCAGTGGGATAAGGAAGGATGTGGATGATGATTGTGCATGCGTTTACTCGTGTTTTGTGCAAATAAATAATCTTTATTTTTATCTTTATCTTTATGTATTTCCGCTTTATTTTTAACCCCTAATGGTAAATTTAAATTTGTTGTTATAAATTTAAAAAAATGGTGTTATAAATATCAGTCTGTTGTATGTCTATGTGTGGCATCGTAGCTCCCAAACGGCTGGACCGATTTTTATTTATTTGATTTTTTTGAAAGGTGAATAAATCAAGAGTATTCTTATGGCTGTGATTCAAGAAAATCTACTTAGTCATTTGAAGGTTATCAGCTCTTTTATGGAGGTTTAAAAAAAAACAACACAATTTTTACATTTTTTTTTTTTTTAATAATCTAAGAATGATTAGTATATTGATTGACGATTTTCAACGTGTGCTGCGAGGAGAACCTATAGCACCTTGAAAAGAATATCAGAGAGATTAGTCTCAACCCCGCGTCAGTAGCCAATTTTTACATGTTTTATGCACGTAAGTGTGCGCTACATTATTCATGTTTCTACCGCCTACACGAGGGTAAGATAAATCTAATAAACAAAACCCAAGCGTGTATGTACTTACTGTACTACCAACTTATCAGAAGAGTTGGCCTAATGACGGAACTAAATATTTCCTACGAATTTTGTTGAGATGCTACGACGGTGCCTCCCCATTGAACTTCACAGATAAGTTGGTCATTGTCGGTCTCACCTTCTTTCACCCCAAGGGCAGTAAGTATGATTTATTCTGTGGCTAAGGGTCGCGGTTGGAGTTGACCTTGATCACCTTCGAAGGTGGGGTTTACTTTTACCTGCTTTGATACTATCTGTCTATAAGGCAAGGTAGAGAATGTGTTTTTTGTTAGATTCTGTCGCTATTGTACTTTAGAATATAAGATTCTTGAAATATCCGATAAAGATTCCCTAAACAGGTACGTCTTCCGTGACCTACCTAACATTTTGGTCTGTTTTATCCCCAGATCAGACAAACAAAGAAGATATGCCTCAGAACATATTTTATCGGTCGTGTGAAATGTGCCGGAATGTAGATATTCGCCAAAGAACCAGAGTCATAGAAATATCTATTAAAATTTGCAAGTTGAAGTGGCAATGGGCAGACTACATCACTCAAAGAACCGACAACCGATGGGGAAAAAATGTTCTTGAGTGGAGACCACGAACCGGAAGACGCAGCGTATGTAGGCCTGCTACTAGATGGACCAACGACATCGTGAGAGTCGCGGGCGTCCAGTGTTGCAGTTGGTCTAAGGGGGAGGCTATGTAGTCTTTTAGCTAATGATGATGATTATTTAAAAACAACTGTGCAAGAAATGCGGCAAGCTGGCTCGAAAAATCGCCAATATCACCTCACCGATCCTCTCGCTCTACCCCAGGGTCAGAGAAGGTTACATGGAGTACTAGTTCTCTGCCGCAGACCTTAAGGTCTATAGCAGAGAACTAGTATATGCTATCTTGCCTTATTTTGAACACAAATGACGTAATGTCTGTCAGCAACCTCATCACCAAAACAACCTTCTGGCAATAACCGGTTCAACAGCTGGTCTCCATCCATTCACCTCACTGCACCCACACTGGGAGCTTGCATAGTAGTATTATCTCTGCTCTCATCTCATTCAAGATTTAACTCAGTAGGTATACTTATTTAGCTCCAGTTTTGTAATGCCCTAGAGCAGTGTTTTTCAACCTTTTTGAATACGCGACCCCTTTACAAATTAAAATATTCTGGCGAACCCCAGGGCCATATTAAAACTACATAAAACATAAAAGGCTTCAATTAGAAAATGATTTTGTTATTTGCATCTCTAAAATAGAACCATGTTTTGGCAAATTACTAAAAATAAACAGGCGCAGCCTTCTTCCTGAAATGGTAGTTTTTTCTATTGTAATGTAAGACCTACAAACACTTGTCTTTTTGTTTACCCGCGACCCCCCCGGGGGTCGCGACCCACAGGTTGAAAAGAACTGCGCTAGAGATCTGGAACTTACATACCTATTTCTATTATTGGCTTCACTTAGAACAATACGATTATAATATACGATAATTGGAAGATTTGTTTTTATACAGGGTTACGCGGAAAGGGTGTACTAAGCCGAAAGGGCTCCATAGTACATACCCATCATTATGAACAACTTGTACTAAGGGAGCAACTAAGAAATCGCGAAAAAAATATTAGCTGTTCCATAGAAAACGGTAATTTATGAACCATATACCAATCTGAACGATGGAGCAAGGAGTTGGATAGTCGGCCTCTTCAATGGCCTGAAACCTCTCGAGTTTAGGAACATTTGGTTTGTTTTACGAGTTTCACTATCCTCTCGGGTCCAACATCAGACTCCGGACACCAAGTTTAATGATCTCTCTCTTGAGGTTCTTTGAGCGTGTTTTTAGTTTACAAATAAATGATGTCATAAAAACATGTCTGCCTTCATAAATCATTTTATGAAAACTAACAAAACCGCGAGGCGCGAATAATATTAAAAAGTAAAACCACAACTCCAAACGTTACCGCAGTAGTTGAAGCCTCAGTGGGCGAGCAGAATTGGTGAGTCAGCAAGTGAAGTCAGCTCGGTGGGTGCCAAGGCGACACGGCGGACGGACGGGACCGGTTTTCTTGTTTACGCCTTACGGTTTGGTGATGTAACTTGCAAAACTTAGCCTAGATGCACTGTTGGCAAAGATAATTATAACCACTTGATCGCGTATGTCGTCATAATTCCCTTTTGCACGATTAAGCCACATCGGTCGCGGGAGGGTATCGAATGGCGGCTTGTGATTGGAGACTCAAGTCATTCATTCAATTCGGGCCCGCTCGAAAAAGATTATGCTGAAAATTATATAGGTAGGTACCCTTTTCATTGCGCTGGGTAAATGTCGTTGGGAACGATACTCTCGAAGTTGTTGACCATTGCACATATCTTGGACAGATTGTTCAGTTAGGTAAGTCCAACTTAGGCAAAGAGGTCACCCGAAGAATCCAACTCGGATGGGCAGCGTTCGGGAAATTGCGTGACATCTTCTCGTCCAAGATACCACAGTGCCTCAATACTTTGACCAGTGTGTGTTGCCAGTGATGACATATGGTTAACTGTTGACCTTTTGGAAAAACTCACAGTCACACAGCGGGCAATGGAGAGAGCTATGCTCGGAGTTTCTTTGCGCGATAGAATCCGAAACGTGGATATTCGCCAAAGAACCAGAGTCACCGATTTGCAAGTTGAAGTGGCAATGGGCAGGCCGAAGAACCGATAACCGATGGGGAAGAAAGGTTCTTGAGTGGAGACCACGAACCGGAAGACGCAGCGTAGGTAGGCCTCCCACTATATGGACCGACGACAAAGTGAGAGTCGCTGGCATCCAGTGGATGCAAAAAGCAGGCTGTCTTTCAGTATGGAAGTTAAAAGGGGAGGCCTATGTTCAGCAGTGGACGTCTTCTGGCTGATGATGATGATGATGATGATGATGATGATGATGATGAATCAGGGCAGGGGCCATAGAAATTTCATCAAGTAGTTTGGTAAACAAAACAGCTGACTAACATTGTCATCCAAGTAAACGAAATAGCGTATTTTACTAATTTTGAAGTCGATTTTTAACGGATAATTATTCTTTGAATGATTGCTAGTCAGTAAAATATTTTTATTGCCTATTTATATGTAGTAATCAATGTAAACAACTTGAATGAATGACGTCACCAAATTGTATGCAACTTTTTTTATTACAGATACAGAGATTTAAGGCCACGCTTGTTGCCTACTGCCTACGTTGTCAGGACAATAAATATCTTAGTGGTGAAAAGACCTGCCTGTCTAGTGTGGGTGGACGTCTGGATGAATGCTTTTCTTGTTGGCAAGGTCGTGAAATAAAAGACTTTTGGTTCTTTTGTCTTTTAGCGCCTTCGAAAAACTATACATATATTTTTTATCGAAATTGAGCGCTGACGTGACGTCTAGCGTCTCTTGTCTTGACGTATCAAAGTTTCTATAGGCATGGCTTATCAATTTTACAAGGCCTCATCATCATCATAATAATTTCACCCGTAGGACGTCTACTGCTGGACACAGGCCTCCCCCATCGATCTCCTAAAGGGCCGGTTGGAAGCGGCCTTCATCCAGCGTTTCCCTGCGGTCTCTTTTAGGTCGTCTGTCCATCTTGTGGGTGGACGTTCTACGCTGCACTTGCCTGTCCGTGGTCTCCATTCCAGAACCTTTCGGCCCCATCGACCTTCTGTTACAAGGCCTAGTGTGGGTCAAATCTCGCAGATGAATATGAAAACAGTTCGAATCCTCAATCGAATGGGGTGAAATTTTGCATACACGGTTAGTTTGCATGACATTGCATGATTAGCTGAGTGACGTCATTTTAATCCCAATATGGCGGACTCCCAAAGATGGCGGACCAGTGGTGGTGGTGATGGTGTTGTTTATTCAATAAAAATTACAAGTAAAATAAAAACTATCTTAAATTTAAAGGAGATGTCCCGTTGTGGTACTAAAATAAAAGAAAAATCTAACATCTACCATAATGTGGTTTTTGGAAAGAGCAATAAAAATCTAAAAGGTACCAACTGAAAAAATATTTTTTTAGGCCTGCAATTTCCTGAAAATTATGAAAAAGAAATAATTTCATGTAACGTGAAACGGAACGTATTTTCAGTCATAGTTTTGAGTAACGTAAAACGGAACGTATTTTCAGGACATAGTTTTGATTGATAGGCCTTACGGCATAAGCCAAAAAGGTACGTAATTAAAAAAAAAGTCATGGCGACACTTATGCAACATGGCCTTAAAGGCTTTAGCCTGCCCGGTAGGCGAAAAAAATCAGAGACATTGATTAATCACTCACTGACAGCAGTGACAGTTGACTACTATCTTTATTATTTTATTTACATATTCAAATTCAATTTCAATTGTATTACCAAGATATTTTTTTTATTTACTTTACGTATATTACGTTTTAATTTTTCACCATAAAACGTTAAGTTACCTAGGTACTTACTAGAATACCCTATTACCGCGTTATTCTGGCTGGATCTGTATGGCGAACGAAGATACTGCTTTCCATCTTCTATGGAGCTTAGAAACAACACGAAAAGACACGTTTTACCTCGTTATATCACTTTTTCCACACTCGAGCACGTTTACGAACACTTAATGAATAATAATTCACCAGTTAGTACACATTAATACTCGAAAATACACAAGTTTAGGAAAATAATCCAACGAGCCGACATGTTTTTTCTACGTTGGCGCCAAAAACTCAAACGAAATTCGAATCGAAGCTAACGAAATAACGAAAACGTTTTTTTTGTTCGTATTTTCATGGCCATGGATATTGTATCCATGGCCATGTCCTTCATTGTTTAATATTATTCGAATTTACTCTGTATTAAATAGGGCCAAACCAGTTATAGTTATAGCCGCAGTCAGAGTCAAGAAAAACAAGTCACGGTCAAGTCCAATTTATGCCCCAGTAAAGTGGTGCAGGCTTTACAAGAGACTTCTATGGCGTTTTATAAACAACACGAAATAACATGTTTCACCTCATATATCACTTAACCACACTAGAGTACGTTCACGAAAAATTAATAAATAATAATGCACCATTATTACGCATTAACACTGGAAAATATAGAAGTTTAGGAAAATAATCAAGCCAACTATGTTTTTTTTTCCACGGTGGCGCCAAAACCCTGGAACCCTTAATGTGACGAGCAGTGTTGCTGCTTTCGGACATTTTAGGATTGCAGTGTTGCTGTTAATCAATCCAGTATTTCTACTACACATATTTTTTTTAAATCTATTTAAAAAAAATGCAAGGGTTTATAATTTTTTTTGTAGCTCATTTAGGCTCTATATTTGTGGCACATTTCGTGCTAAAAAGTTGAGATTTGTTAAGAATAAAGTACCAGGCTCCATACTAATTTAGGTACAACTCCTTTATAACTAAAATTAAACTAAAAATAATTAACGGACTAGTTATTTCTTATGTACCCCCACATAAGGATATCAAATGAAAGGGTTTTCTGATAAGAAAACAAAAATAATGACGTCAAACTAAATTCAATATGGCGGACACCCCAAGAAGGCGGACAAAATCTTTACTTTTAAAAAGTTCTTTATACTATTTATAGTTCGTTGGCGATAAAATATTTTACCTCAAAACAATAAGAGCATTATCCGAGGTATCTCATCGACAACTGTAACTCAAATCATGCTAAATAATACGAAAACAACTTGAAAAAATACAAACAAAACTAGTACTAAAATATAAAACTAAACTAATCTAATAAACCGCTGCCAGCAGGCATCGTTCCCAAAATGCTGGCCGCATTGCCGCGTTAAATTGCAATGCTAATACGTTATATGACTTATATGACCACTGTTATATCGGTAATTTTCTGTGCATACACCCCGCTTTTCAGGTATGGAATAAAGCTAAATTTACCAAGGATATAAATAGGGAAAAAATTATACTTCCTACATCGACAAAAGGAAAATCCTTTTGTCGATGACTTCCAATATACTTTTCAACATTTTTCTGAATTGCTTATTAGTTGCAACCTACTTCCCCCTTCTTCATAAATGCCGCAGATCAATCAGCTCCTAGGTAAGTGTAACTAGCTCAACGATCTGGCAGACTGCCCGATGGTCACCGCCGTCACCACTCACCACACTGCAGTATACCACCCGGCTTCCGTACCGCGGTAGCATACCAAGTAGCTAATAGGGTATTTGACTACTTTTGGGAAACTATTGCACATTATTACCTGATATAATTTAATGTATACTGCATTTATATTTTCTGGATATCAGTCGTATTTGCGAAATAAATCGATGTTAAAGTTTGAATAAAAAAATATGGCGCCAAAACGCAGACTTACGTCATAGCCCCGGTCGAGCGACGATTGACGTCACACAAAACAAAACAGCTGCAGCCAGGCAGCAAAAGTTTGATAATCACTAAATTTCTAATAGAAGTAATGGTTTATAAATGTTGTGTAGTGCCACAATGTACAAATACTTCCATAAAACACCGGAAAAACTATTCGTTCCTGTTCCAATGGACCCCAAAACTCGCAAAAAGTGGTTGGAACTAAGTAGCTCGTAGAGAACCCAAAAGTATTGGAGCTAATTCAAGTGTTTCTATGTGCGAAGATCATTTTGAGGTACATATTTGAGTCTATATATTTCTATTACAATTTGTGTTTTTATTGCATTACTATTTTATGTACTGTTACTTTCTTTTTAAACATTGTAAAGACATAACCTAACAAAATAGTGATATCCACCTACTACAACATACTTTTTGTACAACTTGATTGAATGTTTTGCTTGGAGAACAATTAAAAATTAATACTTACATTGTAGTTTTTACGTTTTGAGTTCTGCAGCGTAGAAACAATGACGTAGATTATTATTGAAGAAATATGCAACCATAAATACATTAATTTTGGGTAAGTTACTGCTGTCTGCTTGCACAAAATGTTTCTCCATTTTTCTCACATTTAACCTCCGGACTGTTTTTGGTGATATTTTCTGGATAAATCGCTCTCAAAATAGCTTTACAACATTAAATTCGCAAATATCAATACAAAATCTGTTTGTTTAGATTTGTGTGACGTCACTAGGGATGAAGCCAATTACAGACCGTTTTCGATCACGTGATCAAATGTCGAAAATACAGTTATTTTATTCGCGTTTTTTACAAAAAATAAGCATATTTTTATAAAAAAAACAATGAAATATGCTTTTTCATTATGTCATATTTATGGATGATATCAATTGGCACAATATTTTCAATACAGTCAAATACCCTATTATGCTAAATGTTTCCGCTGTGGCGAAGTTATTTTTAGGGCACCGTACCTCAAAAGGAAATAACGGAACCCTTATAGGATCACTTCGTTTACCGTCTGTCCGTCTGTCAAGACCCTTTTTCTCAAGAACGCGTAAAGGTATCAAGTTGAAATTTATACTAAATAGGTATTTGAGTCTACGGTTTCTTTCGGCTGTAAAAAAATAAAAGTTGTAAGTCAACGCAATCAAAAGATATGAACGTTTATGTCGTATATTTTGCGATTTCACAGGGAAATCAAAACCTTATAGGGTACTTCCCGTTGACCTAGTATAATGAAATTTGGCAAGAGGAAAGGTCTCATAGCACATATATAGAAATAAATCCGAAAGTTATAAATTTGAAGTTATATCATATGAAAATAATTATTTTGCTGTTACAAACTTACATTTTGTAGTTGGAATGTATCGAAGAACCTTATTGTCAATTACAAACTTAAGTTTGTCTTTCAATATTTCAACTTGAATTCGTTTTTTTTTTGGTCTCGCGCTCTGAGGGTTCCGTTGGACGGAACCCTCAGAGCACGAGTCCTACTCGTACTTGTCCAGTTTTGCTTTACTACTCAGAATTGAATTGGTCGCTTAGTCGCTCGAACCACTACAACTTTCGAGAGGAGCGGTCGCTCTAGGCGCCAGATAGCAAGGGGCGCCATAATGCCAAAAAGCGAAAAAAAATCTAAATCTTAAATTTTGATGGGGCACACTTTCATTGTTTTGTAACCAGTATAACATTTTGATGGAAACCGTGGAATGAGCTACCTGCCAAGCTTTTTGCCGAGAAGCTACAACACGGGGTTTATTCAAGAGGCGAGTTAATAGATTCTTAAAGGGTCGGCGACGTATTTGTGATGCCTCTGGTGTTACAAGTACGTATTCATAGGCGACGGTGACTGACAAACAAGCAGACGGGCTGCCTGATGGTAAGCCACCAGGCAACCCGTTTGCTTGTTTGCCATAGAAAAATAAGACAGATGGCTCGTACGATGCGGTTGCACCCTCCAGGCCAACTGACCATATCTCTCTTGTTTGTCTGACTGTTTGTCCTGCAGTCTCGTCTTCAATTCTATCTGTCAAAGGTAATCACATCAATCCAGATCAAGCCTTGCCCGTAATAGCTTTCCTACCTCAACTAGAGAACGTAAATTGAAATTAATGTGCTTACTTTAATGTCCTTACGTTCCACCTTGCTGTACTATAATCACCTTTATCGCAAAGCAAATAAAGACGATACGAAAGGTGTAAGCTTAGGGATAAGGAAATCGCCCACGCCCGCCCACGGCTGGGCAGATTGTGATCGGAACCTTGGTAACAGATTATTCAATTAATATGATACTGGTTGAATTGGTTTGGTTGAAATTGGAAAGTAAACTAGAGACATGCACCGACACAGTTTCATAAGTTGATATAAATAAAGCGGTCAAGTGCGAGTCGGGCTCGCGCACTGAGGGTTCAGTAACACATTCAATTACGAAATTATCAGTTATAACTTGGTAATGAATAAACTTGTCACGGACTCGCACTTGCCGATTTTTTTTTTTTTTTTTTTTTTTTAATGCCATAGGTGGCAAACAAGCAGACGGGCTGCCTGATGGTAAGCAGTCACCGTCGCCTATGGATACTTGTAACACCAGAGGCATCACAAATACGTTGCCGACCCTTTAGAACTCTATTAACTCGCCTTTTGAAGAACCCCATGTTGCAACTTCTCGGAAACACCGCGGAGGTAGCTCATTCCACATTTTGCAGGTATGAGGCAAGAAGGATCGTGTGAATCGCACAGTGTGCGATTTCCACTGATCTATGATGTGTGGATGAGCCTTCAGGCGGTGGCGGCTAGTGCGATGGTAAAACCGCGACGCCGGCATCAGAACAAACAGTTCTTCAGAACACTCCCCGTTGTAAATGCGATAAAAGATACAAAGAGACCCGACGTCTCTGCGCATGCTGAGTGGCTCAATTATTTGTTATAGGTACTTTAGAATGTGTACTATAACCATGCCAAGTTTGACGTTTACGTATTACTATTCTTACATTAGAGCTAATACAAAAATACGTTTGTTGTGTGGGAACCCTCTTTCGTTTTTTTTTAAATTATTTTTTAGTTAATCTGTCGTAACATTACATATTCTGTGAAAATTTCAACTGGCTATCTATTACGGTTCGAAAGTTACAGCCGTTCAAAGGTAGGATGGACAAACAGACAGACAGCCAGACAGACATCATAGGCTTAGTAACGGGGTCCCGTTTTTACCCTTTGGGTATGGAACCCTAAAAATCAGAACGAAGCGCTTTTACAGCGCCGGCCCTAGCCTTTGATCTAGGTACTGGGTAGAGCGAGATTGTCTCTCGGCGCGTTTCATTTCTGAAAACCATAGGTAGGTAGTCGTGTTTTGTGAGAGTCGCATGCATCCAATGGATGCAGAAGCCATGCTATCGTTCAGTGTGGAGGTTAAAGAGGGAGGCCTATGTTCAGCAGTGGACGTCTTCTGGCTGATGATGATCGTACAGAAATCGATTCCAGGATAAAAACTATTCCATGTGCTAGTCCAGGATATAAACTATTTTATTATACTAAAATTTTTATTTTACGCTTGCTTGTTATCGCATTTGTCATTTTGGCGCCTAGAGCGACCGGTCCTCTCGCTCTACCCCAGGGTCGGCTCTGCGCTTTGATTCTACTTTCTAACCCCCGACGCGAAAAGTCGCAAGAGAAGACTCCCAAGGGGCTGAACCGATTTTTAGGCTGAAGTGGCTGATTTTGATTTAGTTTTTTTTTGTTTGGAAGGTGACTGTATCGAGAGTGTACGTATAAGCTGATTTAAGAAAATATGTTAAGCTGTTTGATGATTATGAACTCCTTTAAAGGTTTAAAAAACAATTTATACCTTGTCATCATCATCATCATCAGCTAGAAGACGTCCACTGTTGAACATAGGCCTCCCCCTTTAACCACCACACTGAACGAAAACCTGCCATCTGCATCCACTGAATGCCCGCGACTCTCACAATGACGTCGGTCCATCTAGTGGGAGGCCTACCTACGCTGCGTCTTCCGGTTTGTAGTTACTCAAGAACCTTTCCTCCCCATCGGTTATCGGTTCTCCGAGCGATGTGGCCTGCCCATTGCCACTTCAACTTGCAAATTTTAACAGCTATGTCGGTGACTCTGGTTCTTTGTATACCTTGGTACATATAAGATCATTGCCTTGTACCTACTAATGAACTGCTAGTATGTGGAATGCGCTGCCTGAATGGGTGTTCCCCGACAGTGAGATATAATAATTCCCCGACAGTTACAATCACAAAAAAAATGATAATTTTTGATGTGAACGCCTATCGGTGCGCCTTGGCAGTAAAACCGACTCGTATGCCGTGATGGCAAACGACGTGACGCTCTCTTATGCCGTCATGTTTCACATTTGCCGGGCGACCCGTAAGGGCCAGTTTTTTATTTATTGAATAGGCTATCTAATAAATATCTCATTTAATCATATATTTTATACAATCATCTTTTAGTGTAATTGTAGTTTTTGTTTAGTTATTTTAAGTTTTACTTTTTAGTTATTATTTTAAGTTTTCTTTAATGTTCTGTTTTTTAGCTTCCATTACAAAAATAGTAAATCATATAGGTAATTATTGTTAGAATCGATTCATGTCACCGATAGACACAGTAAATATCAAACAAAGTTACCTAGGTACCAAAGATTTTCTTATTCGTCAAAGCTCTTACTAAACTAACGAAACTAGCCTAGTTTGGGGCCCACTGCAGACCTCTTTTTTTGTGTTTTTTTGTCTTTTAGGAAATATATGATTTATGATTATGAAACAAAATTAAATGAAAAAACAATTACTGAAATACCCAGTTTATTCGCGTTTTACTACGCATGTGTTGGTCATCATCGCGAGTATACCAAACACCATATCGACAACCGATAATGGACCATTTAACGTGTTCGGCGGTACCGTTTAGACAAACTGAGTGGATTTGGGCCTGAGCTAAGGCCTTGTCAGTAAGGCCCCTGGTAGCGACTAAGTACTTTGTATTCTGCACCCTCCCCGTTACCATGACAACGCGGACCCATCTCCAAGCATTAACAAAGATGAAAGCTGGTTATGTCTGTCTCTGTCTAACACACAGGCGTCGGTATTGCTGTCTCTGTCAGCGGAAATGGGCCTACGCCCTAGACTGGAGTATCGACCGACTATTCTAGGTAGGTTTTATTAGTGCTTTAGGACCGGTTGCACTGTTCGTTAACCGATGGATTGTCGAGTGTGGGAAAGTGATATAACGCGGTGAAATGTAACGCGGTGTATTTCCGTGATGTTTCCAAAACTCCATAGAAGCCTCTACCACTTTACTGACTGGCGAAATGGTAGAGACGGTACACTTGTTTGACGGTAAATGCTTGCATACTCAGCGTGCGCGCTTTCAAATATTTTCAATATATTTTTTTTTTTTTTTTTGTACAAGTAATCTTACGCTTTTACAGAAAACTGCGACCCTTAAAGTATTTGAATGATTGTAAGGATTACAGCTTTTTTTTTTTAATAAAAATATCTTGTTTAGGAACTGAATTAAGTTGATTCCATCCATCGAAGGGAACGTAAAAACGGGTGATTTTTAGGAAGGTTTACGATTTTTTTCTATCGAGCTAAATTTCTTTAATCGTGTATCGGTGAACGCATCCGAATAAAATATTTCAAGAACATTTATTACACAAAGAAATTATGTCAATTAATCGATTTTAAAGGTCTACTTTTGAATATTCGTGTGGACGAATCGTCAAATTTGAAGCATATTTCGTCTTAAATTGTCCGTGACATATTTTGCTTGGCTCTGACAGTGACTATATATAACTTGTTTGACAATATTTTAATACTTGACACTGGGATATGCACAAGAAGTGCGAAGCCAAAATCCTAACAGAGGAAAGAATTAAAAAACTTTGTAACAAATTAATTATAATGGTTGAACCTGAATTACTGATTTGATCTGAATAATGTTCAAAATTCTATTGTCATCGTGCTTTATTCCGAAGGTATAGATGCTGTGTAGTGTGCAATGATAAAAATGTAACTGTTAGGTATGATATCAACATGCGTGACGGTTCCCATTGACCCAGTATCCTCGCAGTTCCGGTGCCACAAAACTGTTTCCAATTCTCTTTATGCACCTTTTACCTATTATCGAATCAACAGCTGCCTAGCAACGAATACTCTCACAATTAGTTCAGCCGTTTGGGAGCTACGATACCATAGACATACACACAGATACACACGTTAAACTTATAACACCCCTTTTTTGCGTCGTGGGTTAAAAACATTGAAATGCGCGAGTGAGATAACTGCGCGCCTTTAGCTGCCGTTAAAAAAATATTTAAAATAAATAGGAGTTTATAGGCATTATACAATGACGTTATAACCACTTCATCCTGCGCGCAGCGCCGGTAGAGTGAGAGGAGCGGTCGCTCTAGGTGCCAGATAGCAAGAGGCGCCAAAATGACAAATGCGAAAACAAAACAAATTTTTATGGCGCTTCGCGCCTCGGGGCCGGGGCAGTGGGGCATAGGTTACTTGCATTGTTTGTAGCCAGCATAAAATTTTAAACAGGAAATAGTTTAAATCCTGGATTAACACATGGGCTACTTTTTATTTCGGAAACGTTATCGATTCCTGTACAATAGCTTTTAGAAATGAAACGTGCCGAAAGACAATCTCGCTCTACTCTGATCAAAGGTTAGGGCCGGCGCTGGGTGAGCTGGGCTTGTAGCAAACTTGTCTCCACGCGGATTATTGTTTATTAGCTCTTATATTATCATTGACATCACCTAACCACTGTTTAGTTAAATATCGTTGTGACATCGGCCCTTGCTGCCTGACATGTGCCGATTCCGTAGTGCGTCGACCGCCAACTGTTGGAAGGAAACCTAACTATATCTAGACTAGACATCCTGGGAAGGTACCTAAGATGTCTATGTATTGTTCTTCATGTACGTAGGTATACGTACACCGTCTAAGTGTACCACTACAACCAATCGATCCACGCGTTTCCGCGCGGTCGAAATCTCCTCGTTCAGTCTTTCGAAGAGATCTAAAAACAACTATTGCGCAGTCAAGGTAATTTTTCAACTTATCTGTAGTTCTGTCTATCTAAGCATTTTCAGACAGAAAAAAATACACGCAATAAAATCCGTTATAAGTTACCTATAAGTTTTAATAATATCCTTCCTTCCTACAAAACTTTTTGTGTAGCTAGGACAATCCAAAACAGAATTGGTGGCATCTGAGGATGACATGTGACTTATGTCCTAGGAACGTAGGTATTTACGTTCCTAGGAACTAAACCCCTTTAGGTAAAAACCCATAGGTAGTAGACTTTTGAAAGGCATTGTAGAAAGTCGAATAGGTAGTACAGAGCACCGACCAATATGAGTTGAAAGTAATTGAACTTTCTTCGAGGAAGAAGACGGAGTGGTCTCGATGTCATCAAGTAGCTTCTATCAACCATTTCAATGAATCTTTCAAAGCTACTTTTCTAAATTTTGAATTAGTTATATATTGTATACACGTGTAACTTCATCCATTCAACTTCGTGCCCTTTGAATGCGTATAACAAGGTCGCCAGAGCAATCCTGCGTCACATCGGCAATATTTCATGCATTGTCTATGCTCAATGAAGTGTGGTGCCGCCCGGAGACGGTTTTATTTTTAAATTAACGATCCGCTGGTTTTATATCAGCTATGAGCTTTAATATCTGCCTCTTCTGCCTTCGATCTAAACTGAAAACCTCATTGAAGAGACTTTCTCCTCGCTCCTGCGGCATTTCCGAGTAACTATAACATGGGGTTAACGTGCTCGGGGTTTCTGAGTTTTTGAGGAGATCCGTAGACGAACGAAAGTCACCGACCTAACCCACCGGATTAGCAAGTTGAAGTGGCAGTGGGCAGAGCACATATCACGCAGAACATATGGCCGATGGGGCCGAAAGGTTCTCGAATGGAGACCACGGACCGGTAAGCGCAGCGTAGGACGTCCACCCACAATATGGACGGACGACCTAAAAGAGACCGCAGGGAAACGCTGTATGCAGGCCGCTTCCAACCGGCCCTTTTGGAAATCGATGGGGGAGGCCTATGTCCATCAGTGGACGTCCTACGGCTGAAATGATGATGATGATGATAACATAGGGTTCTTCAAAAGGGTTGTTAATAGTCTACGTATTTGTGATGTTGGTTCAGGTATACCTACACTGAAATTTCCCACTACGCTGCCTTTTCCTCAAAATGTTGGCCGGTCACTACATCCAGGTGATTGCTCTAATATTATTGCTTCGACGTAAGGCTATGTCCGCATTGCCGTAAGTACACAAAAAGTACTGTTGGCTTGGCACGACTTCCAGGATCGTTAGGAAGTCAGGATGCGGACGTTGGCACTCAAATGCCGGGTGTGCGAAACGTAATGAGGACGCAGTGTAGTGGACTTTGTTATTCAACGTCCGGTCAGTATTTGGATGGGTGGGCACTAGTGGTCAGCGCCCTGGGGTAGAGCGAGAGAAGCGGTTGCTCTAGGCAGCAGATAGCAAAAGGCGCCAAAATGCCAGAAACGACAACAAATCGGGCGAAAAATAAAAATCTGATTGCGCCTCGTGCCTCGAGGGCAGCGTGCCAGGCGGCGGGGCACACTTGCGTTGTTTGTAGACGGAATAAAATATTGTTGTGGAAAAAGTTATGCTGGATTAGCACATGGGCTACTTTCTGTAATTGAAAAAATGATCGATTTCTGTACGATAGTTTTTAAAAATGAAACGCGTCAAAAGTCAATCTCGCTCTACACTGATCAAAGGGTAAAGCCGGCCTACCTATATCTATACCTACCTATCTTCACGTAATGTCCCGAAGTCACCTAAACCAAGGACCCAGGTATGTCCTAAAACTGCGACCAGAACCACCGGAGGATGGGCAGCAGCGTCCTATCAGTACTCGGTGAACGTACTGCGATCCGCAAGCCGCCTGCCAAGCGTGGGGATTATGTCAACACCCCTCTAAGAGGGTGGTCTTTGTTCAGCAGTGGACGAGCAGTGGACGTTTACTGGCTGATGATGATGATGATCTAAACAAAGGAAGTTAGTACCTACTTTTGTCTATAACTAAACTGAATCGCAGAGGAGAGAGGCTCACCACGACCGGGCTATTCAAGCGAGTTACAACATAAGGACGCCATCAGTGTGGGTGGACTGCAGGCGCCAAATAATTGGTATTGATTGGGCTAAAATTAGATAACGAGATGTCTATTGGATAAATAGGTGAAGCGATGACAGCTGACTTTTGGTTTTCATCGAGTGATGAAACCTCTTTAATTATATAGATAGTGTATATCTATAAAGTGCGAGTCAGGCTCGCGTACTGAGGGTTCTGTACCACCACAAAATACAAAAAACATTACGCCCAAGCTATTGAACATTTGCGTGGGTTGCTTAGATATAGGGTGATAGAGGTGTGCTGCACTTTCACTAAGAGCTACTAACGGCGCTTCCACCCTGGAGCTTAGGTTCTTAGCTCTTGCGGTTTCCACACCCAGACGGCCGGTTAAAGCAAGCCAGGGGTCAGGGGTCTCATTTAGCCCCATGGAATCGGGGTACACGGTGTCGCCACTCACCGACGACTTGCCATAAAGTCACCCCTGCGTTTTACTTATTGTTATTATTGCAAGTTCATCATTTCGAGAAGTTGCGTGACATCTTCTCGTCCAAGATACCACAGTGCCTAAAGACAAGGGGCTTTGACCAGTGTGTGTTGCCGGTGATGACATATGGTACTGAGACGTGGTCCTTAACTATTGGCCTTTTGGAAAAACTCAGAGTCACACAGCGGGCAATGGAGAGAGCTATGCTCGGAGTTTCTTTGCGCGATAGAATCCGAAACGTGGATTTTCGCCAAAGAAACAGAGTCACCGACATAGCTGTTAAAATTTGCTAGTTGAAGTGGCAATGGGCAGGCCACATCGCTCGAAGAACCGATAACCGATGGGGAAGAAAGGTTCTTGAGTGGACACGAACCGGAAGACGCAGCGTAGGTAGGCCTCCCACTAGATGGCCCGACGACATTGTGAGAGTAGCTAGCATCCAGTGGATGCAAAGCAGGCTGTCGTTCAGTGTGGAGGTTAAAGGGGGAAGCCTATGTTCAGCAGTGGATGTTTTCTGGCTGATGATGATGGTGATTATTGCAAGTTGTAGAGTAGGTATAGGCCGCACCGAATCAAGTCCATAATTCGTCACTCAAGCGAGCCCCAGTTTGAAACATAGGTAAGTACCGACCTAAAATGGTAAAACTCGCAATTTGGAGCAATCAAATATTGTTATTGTGACTGCTTATCTCATTTCAGAGGTCGCAAACCAAACGAGTTGTGAATAATAATCGAATACTTACCTAATTTGATGAAAATCAGAAAAACTCACGCAACTGCTTAGAATAACTACTCAGAGAAGGTAGGTTTCCAAACAACGCCTTCTCAAAACGTAAGCTACTAATTCGCTTTGTAGCTTACGTTTCCATTGGTATTGCAAGAAAATTTATGGATTACCTGTGGAATGTCACACCATAACTCTTATGCTGCTTTTCTGAATTGTTGTGGTACGATTTCACCGCGCAAATTGTCATAGTAATTATTTTTTTTGGTGTCATATATGACACCATTTGAATGGCTTAAATTTTGCGAATGTACTTGGTTTCTTGTGTAGTTATTCTAAGCGCAACTGATTTTTTTGATTCATGGTTGAAGAACAACATTCATTCTGCCAACGGAAATAAGAAACCTTTTGGGTTAATTCAATGAGGTTCCGCTTTTTAGGGTTCTTTAGAATAAAACGTTTTTTGTCGAGTTGTCAAGTGATGCAAAATGCACGCCATCGGCTACAGAGATCCTTATTCAGATTTTTGGTAATAACGATTTAGCAAAGAGTTTTGCCAACTTCTCCATAAGTACTCATCACTATAGCCTATCATGTTCCCACTGCTGGGACAGAGGCCTTCTCTCCAGATAGAGAGGATTGGCCCTATTCCACCATGCTGGCCCATGCATGTCATATTATGTCTCTGAACTTTTGAACTTGTTGTACGTGCTTACGAGTTTCCGCACGATGTTTTCCTTCACCGTTGTTGAGCGATGGCATCAAAACTGCACATCATTTAGTGAAGTAGGTAAGGTATAAGTTAGGTGCATGGCCGAGTATCGAACCGGGTGCCGTCAGACTGTAAAGCACACATGCTACCGCCCAGCCACCATCGTTCCCAACTTCTTCACTAAAACTGTCAAAATAATATGATGTAATGTGATGTAATTTTATTGTTATCCTTGTTTTGTGGTATTTTAATAAAGAGTTTTGTATTGTATTGTATTGTATTGATGTTATGACAAAAAAAATAACTTAGATGATGTAATGATTCACATTTTATTATATATTTTTTTTATTTACTGGCATTAAAAAAATAGTACCTAACTTCCTTGAACACAGAAGAATTATTAATAGTAGGTAAGTATTTATGTGTTTTTTCATGTAGTTATACGTATATACTATTCTATTGTAAAAAAAACTGCCGGCCTATAAATCCTGTAAAGCAATTTTTGTAAAAAAAATATACAATGATGCAGTTTTAAGAGCCCACTGCCCGCCACAGCTCAGTGTATTTTTTTTCTTCGGATATGATAAAAATGTGCGAAAGACAGCTGCGTTTCAGAGCAGCTCAATCGTCTAAAATATTCACCCCCATTTTATTTTCGTCTAGTGATTATTTTATCGTGATACGGAACCCTTATTACCGTACACGACCCACTCTTCGCCAGATTCAGTACTATCGCATGTTTAAGTAACTTTACGGGTTGCTTATGTAATTCATAAAACTTCATGTCGGCCATTTCTTTCGTTTGGTATATTGTTATAGCTTATGGCAGAGGTACGCCATGTAAGTTAGTTGTATTGTTTTTAGAAAGTGATTAATAGGTACGGTACCATCCATCAAGGCAACATTCGGAGTTTGCCGTTTTGAGGTCACATTCATCGAGATACAATAAATAATATTACAGTCGTGTTAAAAAAAAGCCGAACCAAAACTCGGCGCACGCTGCGAATTGCGCAGACTTTTTGGTTAGTTACAAGGTAACCGCGATCCGACAACAACGCCGCGCGATGCCAGAGCTACGATGACATAGCGGGCAATTAACGTTGAACACTATTCAAGCGAGATAACGTCTAAATTGGAGTAAATGTGGCATTGTGAAGTACAAATGTGGTATATAAAATTGATACAATGTATATATGACGCTAAGACGTTTTTTGACTGTTTTAACTGAGAGATTGTGATTACCTATATTGGAATTGTATCTCGATGGTCACATTACATGGTTTTAGCAGAGAATAAGTGAAAATAACTTCCAATAAATTAACTAAATCTACTAAGTACACACTTTTTTACTGAAAAAAATTATGTTTGCGATTATTTTTTAACCGACTTCAAAAAGGAGGAGGTTATCAATTAGAATGTTTTTTTTTGTAACATAAACGCAATATAAGTTCGCATCTAGGACGCCAATGTAGTTTTACATCAAACTTTTCGCACTATTTATAGCTAGTTGCGCCCCGCGGTTTCACTCGCGTAGTGATAAAAATGGTGATGATGATGATGATGAAAAGTAGCCTATGTCACTCTCCAATGAACTATAAACATGCAAAAAATCAGGTCGATCCGTTGCTGCCCGAAAGAGGAACAAACAAACCAACAAACTTTTCGCATTTATAATATTAATATGATTCGGTCGCAAATTTATTTTTGACTTGGGCGTCATACTTTGAATCCCTCCCTTGGCTCAGGATTCTACGTTAAAATCCCTCACTAATACTTCCTCTCGTTCTGGTTTCTTTCTTCAAAAGAAATTTGTCAATTGTCATTCAATTTACTTCAGAGATTTTTTATGTCCTCAAGGTCTGTGCAGGGGCGGATGCATTCGATATGATCAGGGACGGATCCAGGATTTCATTTGGGGGGGGGGGCATTCTGACAAGGTTCGAAGGAATCAAATCGAAAAATTGAATCGAATGTATGGAATTGCTAGGTGTTTGGGGGGGGGGGGGGGGGATAGCCCCCTGGATCCGCCAATGGGTCTGTGATGTATCTAGACGATTTCGTATGGTTTATACTGATTTTATTACACGTGTTGCTTAGAACTGTCTACAATTAAACAATAATCTCAGAACGCGCATGTGTAGAAGCAATAAAGACTATAATAGTTGACGTAATACCTCGGAATGGGACCGATCTGTCTAACGCTAACGGGAGGGGGCGAAACAATGAGATCAACAGTTTTGATTGGCTAGCTTCCGTGCCTTTCCTGCATTTTTCGTGGCAAAAGTATCCTAGGTATGTCTTCGTGATACAAGTTACCTCACTGTTTTCCCGTAAATAATCATATAACACAAGTTACCTCCTTGCCAAATTTCATTAAAATTGGTTCATCAGTTAGTATGTCTTGAAGAGGTAACGGTTGTCCGTCCTTTTTAGTCCCATAGCATTCCCGATTCAGTAATTAAATCCATGTGAGCTTTGAGCACCCCGAAGAGAACTAGCTCCCACAAACTCAGGGTATCCTACTGTGGGAGCTAGGGCCTCACATAAGTTATTTTATTGTATTGAATAATTGTATTAACTGTATCTTAAACTTATAAATTATATCATGCATGAATTTAATAATTATAATCTATTGCAAAATTGTTATATTATTATAATAAGATAGCATAAGTTGCATATTATGATAACCAAATAAATAAATTTATTATTATTATTTGAGTAAAACGATTCTAATTGTAAAGAACCTTATCTTCACGACTTTAAGACTTCTATAAAAAAATAAATCAAAGGTGGTCAAAATCTGTAAGGTTGTAGCCCTGGCGCCGGGGCAATAGAATACGGCACCGGTAATCCCTGCCTGTAGTAAAAGGCTACTAAAAAGGGACCTCCGGGCTCGGGATGGTCAAAGTTGGGGCTCTGACCATCCACTTAAGCGTGCCCAGGGAGAGAACGACAACGTTGTGTGACCAACATTGTCGTGGGTGGAGGGGCTGAAACAACACGGTTGTCTTGGGAGGAGCCGTAGCGCAGTGCAGAGGGCTTCGGTGCGTTCCTCTGGAGATCCCGGAGCCCTCTTGTCAAGCACTGAGGCTGGTCACTGGGGGGGTTTTAGTGGGTATAATCCCACATAGCCTGCACCCAAATGCAGCCGGGTATCTTTGGCAGATTTCCCCGTCCAAAAAAGGCCATTTGGGCTGGATGAAGTAGAAAAGATATTTCATATACCACAGTAGATATAATATTAGTACATGTACAGAAGATTCACTCCGCAAAATCATATAAATAAGTAGCGACTCTTGCTAATTATCTACTACATAATAAAGTGCAATTCAGGATGTGCCTCTCTGTCGCGTTATTTCTGTGTATCGCGCGACAGGTCGTCTACTTGTAGCATCATACCAAAAGTGCGGAGTGCGCCAGGCCTGCCTTTACTTTGTCCTCGATCAAGTATTTTTTGGCTGACCGCTATAACAACTTCATAAAAACCAAGACCAAAACAAACCAACCTTAAATAAATTTGTTTACGAGTTATGGTCTTGAGCTCATACAAAAAAGTAGTGCCCGCGTTGCTAACTTCGGTGAACAGAAATTTGTCACCGACTCGCACTTGGCCATTATTTATTATTTTACTTTAGTGTGTACAATATCCTTAGTACAAGTTTTGATAGTATTCGAAAACTTTTTTCGTTTTCGTATTGTTCCATACATTGCTGGGCTGAAAGGTATTCAAAAACTTTTTTCGTATTAGAGTGAAGCAATCTATACCGCCGATTACTGCCGATTATAGTTCCTCCGCTTTTCCGCTGGAGGCGCTTTACTAAAATGTATGGAAATATATATGTATGTATATCACTCTCTGGCAGCCATATCACAAGCTTTGCTTAGTTTGGGGACAGATGACTGTGTTAAAAAAAAAACACGAGTATTTATCTATACTAATATTATAAAGAGGAAAGATTTGATTGTTTGTTTGTTTGTTTGCATTGAATAGGCTCCGAAACTACTGAACCGATTTGAAAAGTTCTTTCACTGTTGGGAAGCTACACTATCCCCGGGTGACATAGGCTATAATATAATATCTATACCCGTGCGAAGCTGGGGCGGACCGCTAGTTTATTATATAAGTATAGGCAGTCCTCCAAATGTACATATATACTTAATTTGTAAGTGTGCAATAAAGTATTAAATAATTTTTTTTTATATATATTTTACGAAAACTATCAAATCTGGGACTAACCCTACTGTAGTTATGCCTAGTTTGATGTTTGTACGTATTACCGTTTTTTTCCTTCTCTCAGTGCCTCTCCATTAATGAAGGTCGGCAGTGGCTTCTTAAATTTTTTCTTGTCCAACGCAAGTTTGAACAGTTGTTCAACCGTGTTTAATCCCCGTCCACTCTGATGTTACGGAGCCACATCTTGCGTCTTCCGACCTTACGCTTCCCTGGTATTTTGCCCATCATGACTGTTATTTGTTTGTTAATCCACTGTAACATATTCTGTGAAAATTTCAACTGTCTCTATTACGGTTCGAAAGATACAGCCGTTTCAAGGTAGGACGGACAGACAGACATAGGCTTAGCAATAGGGTCCCGTTACACCCTTTGTGTACGGAATCCTTAAAACGATACCCGCATCGAAAAATAAGGGTATCAACAAAAATCAAAGACATGCATTAGTTCAAAATATATGTATTAATAAAAGGCAGTTGTGCCTACGCGTCGGCGATGGTGACTTCCACCTCTACTCCGGGCTCGATGTTGATGGAGGTGATCTGCTTCACGATCTCCGAGGGAGAGTGCAGGTCGATCACGCGCTTGTGGATCCGCATCTGGAACCTGCAAATAAAAATAATGCATTAGTAGTACATTTCTACAACAAACTAAATACACTGCTTCAAACTATCATGTAATGCAAGGGTTTGGTGAGAAGAAAACAAAAACCTTGTTTAAAAAAAAAAAAAACGTACAGTCGAATTGATAACCTCCTTCTTTTTGAAGTCGGTTAAAAAGCAGTTACATGCACCATGTAACTGCGCCGAAATATCGGGAGCTCATTCCACAACCTTACCACAGTAAATATCTCAACATCTCTTTATCTAAATAGTATACATTACCCTACATAACATAATCCAACAACCCGCACTGGGCCAGCGTGGTGGATATGGCCCAACCACCCTTTCGGGGGTAGGCTAAAAGTCCAGCACTGGACTGTTAAAAGGCTGATTATGATGATGATGACTCTACATAGTATAAATTAAAGTCGCTTTCCGCGTCTGTCTGTTTGTATGGCCGCTAACTCCTCCTAAACCACGCAACGGATTTTAATGCGGTTTTCACCATCAGTTAGATACATTTCCACGGAAGGTTTATATATATAACTAGCGACCTGCCCCGGCTTTGCACGTAAATTACACCCGTGCGAAGCCGGGCGGGCGGGTCGCTAGTAATCATATAACTTTAAAATAAATACATTTAAAAACAAACTAGACAGTTTGATAAGATCGAAAAAGGTTATTTATATCAGATAAATACTAAGTTGATATACTGTATTTATAGTAGACAAATACAATTATTAATTTGAAAAAACCTTTTTTTAAACAAGGTTTTCTTATTCTTCTCAAAGGGTTAAAACGGGACCCTATTACTATTACTACGATGTCTGTCTGTCCTACCTTATAACGGCTGTATCTTTCGAACCGTAATAGATAGCCAGTTGATATTTTCACAGAATATGTAATGTTACGGCGGATTAACTAATAAACAATAAAAAAAGGCAAAAAGTAAAACCAAAGGGATCCCCATACAGCAAACTTGTTTTTTCAATGTATTTTTGTGTTAGCTCTAATGTAAAAACCGGGCAAGTGCAAGTCGAGCTCGCACACTGGTTCCGTACCACCACTAAATACAATAAGGTTGTCCAAGTAACCGAATTACCAGTTATTATAACGCCTTCCAATCGTCGGAGTAATTTGCTGCGCAGTTTGCTACAGGCACTCGAGTATAATAACTTTGTAATGGACAGACCTCAGTGCGCGAGCCCGACCCGCACTTGGCACTTTATTAAATCATGGCATCACGATTCTCCGTATAAATTCATATGATACGAATAATACCAGTGATGAAACATACCTGTCCCAGGTCTTGGAACCTTCACCACAAGGAGTCTTACGGGTGGTGATGCGGAGGATCTTGGTCGGCATGCGGACTGGGCCCTGGAATCCGAAAATGAAAGAGGTGATAAGATAAGTTATGTACAAATATTTGGAGATTTTTTATTTGTAGTTTGATATAGGCAATCAATATTTTGTAAAGGATTATACACATCAACATCATTTCAGCCGTAGGAAGTCCACTGCTGGACATAGGCCTCCCCCGTTGATCTCCAAAAGAGCCGGTTGGAAGCGGCCTGCATCCAGCGTTTCCCTGCAGTCTCTTTTAGGTAGTCTGTCCATCTTGTGGGTGGACGTCTTACACTGCGCTTACCGGTCCGTGGTCTCCATTCGAGAACCTACACATACCTAAATATTTTAATTCGTATTTTTTATTTCTAGTA
Source organism: Agriopis aurantiaria (assembly GCA_914767915.1). NCBI lineage: Eukaryota > Metazoa > Arthropoda > Insecta > Lepidoptera > Geometridae > Agriopis > Agriopis aurantiaria. The sequence continues at coordinate 10,897,286 of OU612005.1, forward strand.
TTGATTATTTAAAATAGAATGTTATCATTATGATTTTGATTAATAAATGAAGTTTTATGGGGAAAAAAAAACAAGTTAAAATTAAATCACTGACATTAGTTAAAAAAAAAAAAAAAAACATTAATCAATAATTAAAAACAGGCAACCCGTCTGGTGGTAATGGTGATTGCATGCTATCCTTCTCGCACCAACTTACTAGCTTCACATGCGAGCAGGACAGCAGAGGAACACCAGATATGCGATAAGGCCCCGAATAGAAAATAATTTTATCAATATTGTCACTTCCCTATGAGCAGTATAAGGTATAGAACACAAATACTGCACTTTGAGAAGTACTGATCTCTCGCCTCGAATGATGAACTCAACACTATGGGGAGTGTTGGGTTTCCATCTTGGCGTAAACTTGTCCCTAAATAGACCTTCCATGTATCAAGGATCCACCATAAATCTTCCTTGAACGTATACAACTTGGATACGGAGGAAACTTAATGACAGTTATGTCTACTCCGTTATTGCTATATGAAAAAGGTGATACTAGCTGCGCCCCGCGGTTTCACCCGCGTAGTGATGAAAAATAGTGATGATGATGGAAAGTAAGTAAAGCCTATGTCACTCTCCATCCCTTGAACTATACCCATGCAAAAAATCAGGTCAATCCGTTGCTCTGTTGGTGCGTGAAAGAGGAACAAACAAACCAACAAACTTCTCGCATTTATTATATTACTATGCTTCCATGGTCAGAAATTTTGATTTGACATTTTGACCATAGTCAAACAAACTGACTGTACAAAAGAAAGGGCTGGCTCCACTGGGAGCAGCGCCTTCCATGTTAAGAAGCCTTCAGCTCATCTGCTTATAGTCAAAAGACTGATCGCATGACTCGTTGCTTTACATCAGGCGAGTTGGCAGTCGAACGAAAGCCCAATAACAAAAAAAAAAAAAAGAGAAAGTAAAAAATAATATAGGTGTAATTTATACTTATACTACAACTTATATAACATAGCCAGAACCTAGGAAATCCCAAAAAACTTTATCGTGTGATATCATGAAATGAAATGTGCTTAGGATTTGTAAGCTGTTTTTTGTCTCACCTTAACACGGAGCTTCTGTTTCTTAGCACCGTTGATGAGGTCAGCGCAGACCTTCTCCAGCGAGCGCACGTTGCGGGAGGTCAGCGTGATGCGGATGCGATGGATTGGAGAGATCTCCGCCTGGGGCTTCTCCAGATCGCCCTTGCCTGACACTACAGCGGCTGCCTGGAATATGAGGAAGTTATGATTAAATTTAATATATAGTGGATTTTCTATATGTATTAGTAAAATGTTTTGATTATTAACTAAAACAGCATACAACACAAATTAAATCATTCAACCAAATATAAAAATAATTAACATCAAAAAACAATCCTAAAAAAAACTATTGCAAATAGACAGATACTTGTAATATAGAAACCATTGAGAACTGCTAGTCTGTGAAATCCACTGGCTAAATGGGTGTTCCCTGATAGATACAATCTGGGTGTCTTCAAATCACGAGTGAATCGGTTTCTACTAGGCAAGCGTGTTCCATCGTAGACCGCACCATCGCTTAAGCTCAGGCTAGATAGTGATAGACCGCAAGCCAATTATTTGTTAAAAAATAAATTTTAAGTCTGCTTGCTCCATTTTGGCCACATTGTAGCAGTAAGCGTGTGTAAGCAGCTAAGCAGCCAGCCCCAGCCCCAACAAGACACATTAGCAATAAAAAAATTGAAATTTTTGATTTTGTGTTGAATTTCATCCTAAATAACCTAGTCAACTTAATGCGAGTTAACACGCCAATTGGTTGTTCAGAGACGAGAGAGCAGGATGTGATATGTGGGAATAGTGTAATTCCGACTTTTATAACAAAACGCATCCTTCTCCGTGATAAGTTTTTGTGAGGTACTTCTTTTGAACATTCTTAAATCTGTTAAGTTCGGAGTGAGGTATTTGGGTAAGCTAGATAGGGATACCATATGAGCAGACATTGTGGACCAGTTTGAAAATTGGTGCGGTCACCAAATAGGTTGATGATGGATGGATGAGTCAATACGACAAGTTTGGTGCAACAGTAATTTTGTTACTATTTCGAGTGTAAGGTGTAGAAAGATTGTACTTACTGCAACTATTAAGCCTAAAACGGTGTAAAATTGAACAGAAAGTAAGCATTGGAGGAAATAGAACCGACACGTGTGACCATCCTAACCTATACCAGACATCACATAATTTTGCCAAAATTATCCAGGATAACAAAGTAGTGGCTTTAAGCACTAGGAATTTCGTTACTTACCATTTTGTTGCGATTTTCCGATCGAGATAAACAACTTTGAAATCAAAAATTGCTCAGCGCTGAACCGGAGAACAGCTTCGTTTCACTTCAATGAAAGAAAGAGAAAGAACATGTTAACAAAATAATAAAATTACGTTTTGTTCAAATGACTTTGACAGTTAACAACATTAAGCGGCCCTTTGGCGTGCCCGAATCACACCTATAGCGTCAACGATACCAACAGTGCTCACGTCTATCCCACGTCTAAATTATGCATCACGGCTGTTGGCGTTGTTAATTCATTCGGAATTGCGGAATTGGTTGCGCCACTGAAATTGCGCTCATAGCCCTGACCAAAGAGTACCTTTTTAAAATTATACTGACTGACTCCATAACTTTAACACGTATGTAACTGACCAAGGAATAAACGCTACTTGAAGTTATAACATCGGATCACGGATCTATAATCATTCATTCGACATTTCTTTTCGGTGCTACGCTCCAGTCTTGACGGTCTTTTGCCAGCGTATTCACCTCCCTGTTTCCCTCCGATGACAGTTAACCCGTCACGTCCTCACGTCTGTTGGCTTGGCTACTTTGGTTTAATTCGGATCACGTTGTTTTTCTTTCTTAATATATTTTGAGAGCATTTTGGCGTCTTACGTTTCATACGTATTGGCACAAAAGACATAATAGCACAGTATTGTGCATTTTCTATGTTAATGAAATATTATCATATTTTATTATAGGTATTATAAATAAAGTCTAGTCATACCACCATGAACCTAGTATCACGGTTCATGCATACCACAGTCAGTCAGAATCGTAGAGGGGTACTTATACTGAATCTATGGTCAGAATCATGCAAAGTAAGTCATGCCCTAGTGGTGGCAACTTCACAAGAGGCGTCTATGGAGTTTTGCACAGATATACACAACCAGATCGGCAATATCTTTTAGTGAAAGAGACAACTTGATATGGCTCAGCACAAGTACGAAAAGGACATAAATAGATTTTGTTGTCCTTATCGGCGTGACCTGTTTTTGGTACCTCAAGTGTCAAAATCTGTAATAATCAGTGACAAACAAAACGGGTCTGAATTATATTTATTGCCTTTTTTTGGTGATTTAATGTGATAAATGCGTGTTTCCTCTGAGAAATAATTGTAAAAGATATTTTACAATGGTTGGTTGTAGCATTTTGGGCTGCAAGAAGCGCAGTGAGCGAAAATACGATGAAATATCATTTCACACGTAAGTAAACATATAAAGCTTGTAACGATCACCTAAATAAATTCAGGATATCAATTCGCAAATATTTTATTTATAATTAGTCAGTTTTTAGCTCGATTTGTGGTCTAATTCTATGAATTTTATCAAATTATTCATTTAGAAAATAAATTATGAATGTTGCCAGTTTATGAAAGAAATTACCCACCGCAACTAACATAAATTATTCGTTCTGCAGGTTTCCAACTGATCCTGTCACATTGCTGAAAAAAGCTGGCACATTGCAAGAAGTGCAAAATACTGACCCTTTTATGCCCATATGAATATGGTGAATGTTAATATTAAATATATATTAATGAGGCCACAGTTATGAAGCTGGAAAAGCAAAAGGCGATTTCGGCGAACCGATTCAAAAAGCTACGCGCTGTTCGTGAAATTTGTACTGTAAACATTAAAGAGTCTATTTATCTAATTATTTGTAATGTTATACATAATTCCATTCATGAAAAAACTAAACTGACCAAGCGCGAGTCGGGCTCGCGCGCTGAGAGTTCTTTACAATCACAAAATACAAAAAGTTGTGCAAAAAGACAACATCACGCCCAGGCTGTCACCCATCCAAGTACCGACCGCGCCCGACGTTGCTTAGCTTAGTGGTAAACAGAAATTTGTCACTGACTCGCACTTGGCCAGTGTTTATTATTTGTTGTTTTACTTATGTTCACTATAATCCGCTAAATTTGACGCTTGTACGGATTACCGGTTCTACACTAGAACAAATCCAAAAATACGTTTAACGTTTGTTGCATGAGGGACCCCCGTTCCGTTTTAACTCTGACTTTTTTATTATATTTTATTAATTATAAAAAATCATGCTATGGTTACTTTACAACCTTTTTTCTAGTACTATATTCTAATCCTAACAAATAATTATAATAAAAACGCAAGTAACTTTCTGTCTGTTTTTACGAGGAAATGGCTAAGTCATGGTATAATAATATACTCCGCCAGGTATAGCAATCCGAGAAAAAATGTTTACGTGGGCGTCCCGCAATGATGTCATGATGTCAATTTACAACAGGTTCGAGAGAGATGACGATACACCACGTAACAGCTGATTGAATAAAGTGGCAACTGGACAGTGACGTCATTGCGGGACCACTCTCAAATTGCTAGACCTTGTTTTCTTAGATCATGGGCTAAGTCAAATTTTGTCAGGACGATAGGGGTGTGTCATGAGGACATACAACGTACTTTTCTTCCCAGAAAATTGCAGGTAGCTCCGCGGGTTGCAGCAGATAGTGTATAAAATATAAATATTTAAAAGGTAGTATTGTTTCCAAAGTACTCATTGAAGATTCACACCCATCATAGTAGGTAAATTACCCTAACTTATAGCAAATCATTTTAATGTGGCAACACACCTTGTTGAAGCGAGAGGCACTGAGCTAGCCACGCTCATTGAAAATCTATAGGTAGTAGATCTGTGGAGTTTTGGTACCAACATAAATGGAATGCTAATATTTTTTCGAAGTCACAGCCTAGCTTATAATTTATTGTTTTTTGTTAAAATTTTCATGACCGTAGATTCAATGTCCTTTAGTCATAATATTAATCAGTTTACATAGTCTTAATAGCGTAAAACAACTCATAGTCACAGTCAGAGTCAAGCTAAGTAAGTCACGGTCAAATCAAACTCATGCCCCTGTAAAGTGGTGGAGACTTTACAAGAGGCTCCTATGGAGTTTTGGAAACAACACGAAAAGACACGTTTCACCTCGTTATATCACTTGCCCACACTTGAGCACGTTTACGAGCACTTAATGAATAATAATTCACCATTTAGTACACATTAACACTCGAAAATACACAAGTTTAGGAAAATAATCTAACGAGCCGACGTTTTTTTCCACGTTGGCGCCAAAACCTCTATAATAGGGTATTTGACTACTTTTGGGAAACTATTGCACATTATTGTCTGATATAAAATAATGTATACTGCATTTATATTTTCTGGATATCAGTCGTATTTGCGATATAAATCGATGTTAAAGTTTGAATAAAAAAATATCGCGCCAAAACGCAGACCTGCGTCATAGCTCCGGTCGAGCGACGATTGACGTCACACAAAACAAAACAGCTGCAGCCAGGCAGCAACAGTTTGATAATCACTAATTTTCTAATAGAAGTAATGGTTTATAAATGTTGTGTAGTGCCACAATGTACAAATACTTCCATAAAACACCGGAAAAACTATTTGTTTCTGTTCCAATGGACCCCAAAACTCGCAAAAAGTGGTTGGAACTAAGTAGCTCGTAGAGAACCCAAAAGTATTGGAGCTAATTCAAGTGTTTCTATGTGCGAAGATCATTTTGAGGTACATATTTGAGTCTATATATTTCTATTATAATTTGTGTTTTTATTGCATTACTATTTTATGTACTGTTACTTTCTTTTTAAACATTGTAAAGCTCGACATAACCTAACAAAATAGTTATATCCACTTACTACAACATACTTTTTGTACAACTTGATTGAATGTTTTGCTTGGAGAACAATTAAAAATTAATACTGACATTGTAGTTTTTACGTTTTGAGTTCTGCAGCGTAGAAACAATGACGTGGATTATTATTAAAGAAATATGCAACCATAAAAACATTAATTTTGGGTAAGTTACTGCTGTCTGCTTGCACAAAATGTTTCTCCATTCTTCTCACATTTAACCTCCGGAATGTTTTTGGTGAAAATTTCTGGATAAATCGCTCTCAAAATAGCTTTACAACATTAAATTCGCAAATATCAATACAAAATCTGTTTGTTTAGATTTGTGTGACGTCACTAGGGATGAAGCCAGTTACAGACCGTTTTCGATCACGTGATCAAATGTCGAAAATACAGTTATTTTATTCGCGTTTTTTACAAAAAATAAGCATATTTTTATCAAAAAATCAATGAAATATGCTTTTTCATTATGTCATGTTTATGGATGGCGTCAATTGGCATAATATTTTTAATACAGTCAAGTACCCTATTTATTGAATGTATTGGTGTTGCTATAAGCAGATGAAATTTTAACCGTTTCAAATCGTACCGCTCACAGTACCGCTGCTGTCTGTCTACACGTCGCTTAGTCAACCAAAAACATAAAAAATAACCATTTTAAAAACACAAGGCTGTATTTACATCTAGTATAACAGAAAAATGATACCAGTAGCCGCATTTCAAAAAAACATAATTTACTTTGTAGCAGCACTAGCAATACATTCAAATTAAGATAGGATAATTTATCAAATAATAATTATGATATAATTAGGCATAATTATCTACACTATGCAATCACATGAAATAAAAATGAGGAATAGTAGTTTAGATATTTTAACACCAGTTTCTTTGCAAAATCATAATAATTGCATCATTTTACACATTATTCATCATAATATTTTTGACTTGCTTGTCAAATTTCCTGCAACAAAATAAAATAAGATTTAAAATTTCGATAGATTTAGCTACAATTTTCTAGATACATAACTTGCTGCGATTATCAATTTGTGATATTTAATTTACAAAAAATTCTGAACTTCCTTCATGCGTTTTTGTACAGGATTCATTTCGGAGAATTTGAATTAAAGCTACACATAATTATCGGAAGACATAGCTCTCCCACCAGATGGACCGACGACATTGTGAGAGTCGCTGGCATCTAGTGGATGCAAAAGGCAGGCTGTCGTTCAGTGTAGAGGTTAAAAGAGGAGGCCTATGTTCAGCAGTAGACGTCTTCTGACTAATGATGATCGCACAAATCCATTTCTATTACACCCATACATTTCCTTGGATACATTCTACGAGTAAGCGTGTTTCTAATCACACAGACAAGGAATGAAACAACATGCCCGCTTCCTTGTTTACTGAGATATATAATCTAGGTGGTAAAACATGTTGACCGATAAATAATTTAAGAACTTTACCTGTACACATGTTTAGACAAATAAACGTATCTTTATCGGGTTTTTGAGTGAGGTATCGCGATTAAAAAGGAAATTATAATCAAGAAAAACGAATCAAACTTACGCAGAAGTTATCTGATCTCCAGGTAAGTGGAATGGATTGCAAATGGCATCAGCGTACAGTGCGTGCAGTCGGCGTAAAGCAGTTCTCACTTCAGCGTCCCTAATATTGCTACCACTGGGCGACGTTGAGCTCGTGACTAGCACCAGTTTGATACGAGTGTTTGTAACGTACCCATAACTAGAAAAGAAAAATTAAATATTATATTACTATATCCAGTCCAGAAGAACTTTGAGCAGTCGATGCTTGCGGGAGCTTGACCTCACAAACGACTTACATTTTGTGGGTATCAGTTGAGTAAAGAAGCCCCAAGTACAAATCACGCAGGTCTGTACGCGCTGCATTTGAGTTGGTTCCTGTATTGTTGGTGTTAGTTGAGGCAAGACGTTCCTCCAACGCATCGAGAGCTGTGTGCACGAGCCACTGTCGGGACAGCTCATTATCTGTACTTGTGTCATTGCCAACCCCGCCAATGTATAGTGGCGAATTCTGAAATTGGAAAATATTATTAAAAAATTACCCCATAAGATGGGTATTTTTAAATGCTGTAAACTCTGATCTGTCAATTTGTCAGGTTGAGCTTTGACGCCAACGTGGAAAAAAACATGTTTGCTCGTTGTATTTTTTCCGAAACTTTGTATTTTCGAGCGTTAATGTGTAACAATGGTGGATTATTATTTATTATGTGCTCGTGAAAGTGCTAGAGTGTTGGAAGTGATATAAACGAAGTGAAACGTGTATTTTCTGTTTTTTTCCAAAACTTCATAGAAGCCTCTTGTAAAATCACTTTACTGGGGCATAAGTTTGACTTGACCGTGACCTACTTTGCTTGATCATGTGATTTGTTTGACGCTATTTAATATTATTTAAACTTGTTTAGTATTATGACTGAAGGACACTGTATCAATGGTCATAAAAACAATTAACAAAAAAAATGACAGTTCAACAGAGTGGCAACCTCACGAAACTAATTGATGTCTTTGTTAAGTGAAGTCCTCCGTCCGTCACACTTCGATGATGTATGTTTATCAGTAATATTAATATTTAATATATCGCTTTACAGATAATAGGTTATCATACCATTACTCGGTAATAGTCAGATACAAGTCATCAATTCATTGTTTCGGGGTTGTGTAGATAATATTAATTGTGTATCATATCAAACCTTGATTTTAATTTATTACATTTGGAAGTTGGGATATTATATCGGATCAGATTTTCATAAGATAATATATCTAAAAACAAGTTTAAGTTTTAACTACGCCACGCACGCCACTCTCCACCCGTGCCATGACGAATAGCTGAACCTGAGCGTTCATGAGACAGCGAAACGTGCAAGACGCGGCACTCGGTTGGTAGGGTAGGAAGCAGGAGCTAAGAACTAACGACTTATATACCGCACGGGAGAGCCGCCGCCGTGACCTAGACCATGTCAGGCCCATGTCTGTGGGATCGGTCCGCTCTTTCGACTTATTAGTTAGTTCACGAACTACACAAGTCTATTTTATACATACACTATTATTTGACTACCAATATAATCAATTAACATATTGAAGAACAGATTGGTTATTTTTTAAGAAGTAATTAACAGATTATCGTAAATTCGAATCACCCATAATATAGTGCCATAATTACCGTGCCTATTATTAATATACGATATACAAGTCACACCTCTACCGCTGTTTCTAATGAATGAAATGACAGAGACACTATTACCTCGATACGATATACACATCGAGGCACAATTACGATACAGGAATTGTATCTCGATGCCTATATAAGACTATTTTGTACGTACACTATTATTTGACTATAATGAAATAACATTACTATAATTATAATATTTTAATCGCACCCGTGCCTATTATTGATATACGTAATAACTAATACGAGTCACACGGGTCACACCTCTACAATTTTTTTTTTACTAATGAAATGTCAGAGTACGTGGAAACTGGAAACTTTTGATGTAAATCGTGTTTTATAGATAAAAATGTAATAAAAAGTTTGAAGACGTAAGTGTAATCTGTCTGTATAGTGTTAAATAGGGGTGCAAAACTTACATCTTTCCCAATAACTGCGACACAAACAGCCATTGTGTTGACAAACCAACGGAGTGATATTACAGGTATGACAACCTAACGAAACGACTAACGACGAGTGTTACGAGTGTCATATTTTTTTCTGCGGGAAAATTAAATTGTATACGTCATGTCATTTTCTCAGAGATATTTTAAGAAAATAATATTTTTCTTTGCCTTAAAAATCGGAATAATTCCCATTGTTGCATTTTCTTTAAGTGATAAGAACAATACCTATCAGTATTTCTTTTAAACAGGAACTAATACTCCACCATGGCTATCAACGATGAACTTTTGTACGAAGTGAACGAGCAAGGCGAGCGCGTCGTTGTAAGATCAACAGAGTCGACCCGCCGAGCGTATTTACGGTTCTCTAACCTGACCAAACGCCCCGTGGACGTCTGGTGGCGCGACTTCCAAGGCATCAGACGGCACTACGGCCGCCTAAAACCCAACGTGGCTTGCATCATCGACACTTACATCACGCATCCCTGGGAGTTCACAGACGCAGCCACGAAAGAGCGCTACTGTATTAAAAATAGTTACATTTTTCGTGCACCACCGAATGTCGGAGACATGCTTTATCGAATTAACTGGAATATTACCATTGGCGTTCGTTCGCTTCGAGACACGGCTTTGCTAGCTGTCGCATTGAGAATTTCGCGCCGTGAGCGTATACCGGAGTTAGAATTACCCCGAGGCTTGGAGCATGCACTCACAGAGTTAGTCTTAAGCATCTGTAACGTAGAGGAGCCAACGGAATGACATATAAGTAAATATTGTAGAACTTTACCTGCTAGCTGTGGTGCTTCATTTTCTCATCAATGTTTGCTTTCAGTATTCCATACATGTCTTAAGTATGCTTACCAATTATAGAAGTGGTGCAAAGAACTTTTACACAGAACTTGCCGCTCCTCATAGAAAACTAAGAGATAACTAATGCGTAAAAACCCGTTATCACACTAACAACGCATTTGAATTGTTCAAATTGGAGTCTCAAGGATATTATACCAGATACCCACTTAAAGTGGGTATATCCTCCGGGAATCCTCCGAATATAAAAGAATCCAGTAAACGCAGCTGGTGTTTACGCAGATCCCTCTCCAAGGAGTCGTACTCCAAAGACGTAAGATGTATAATTGTAATTCTAAGATTTTGTACTCTAGGCCTAAGTATTTAAAGTGTAACAATTGAACAGAACAACAGAACAGAATAGCTCTAATGCCATCTGAGCGATGGCATCAAAACAACAGTGAAGGAAAACATTGTGAGGAAACCGGTATGTCTAAGAACCTGAAAAGTTAATAACATGACATTCATCAACATGCACTGGGCCTGTATGGTGTATTAGGGTCCATCGTCTCTCCGAGAGAAGGCCTGTCCCAGCTGTGGGAACATGATAAGCTGACAATGATGGTGATAATAAAGTTTTAAATTTTTCACATCAGCAGCCATTAAACAAAGGACAAAGGCCTCCCTCTTAAAGAGGTGTTGCCATAATCCCCACGTTTGGCAGGCGGCTTGGGGATCGCAGTACGTTCACTGTGTACTAATAGGACGCTGCTGCCCATCCTCCGGTGGTTCTGGTAGCAGTTTTAGGGCATATCCAGGTCTGGGTGTTCTAAGTTATTTTAGCGATTAAGTCAAAAATTGCAAGTACAAAAACAAACAAATGCTCCAGTAAGATCTTTAAACAAACAGGTCAATGTGTGGATGGTAACTAATTGACCTTGTGTGTGTTTATCTGCTGTTTCAATAATGATAATTATATTGGCCAAGGCCATGTTCTGTCAGTGGTATTGTATAACTTTATGCATGCATTGTGTAAACAAATAAAATGTTCATTACATAAATAAAACTACGTGTTGGTCGCGACTTCGTACACATACATACATCATTATTATCATTTTGATAGCCCATTGGTCCAGTTGGTAGTGAACCTGCCTTCTGAGCTTGTGGGTTCGATTCCCATCTAGGGCAAACATTCATGTGATGAACATTTGTGTTTGTTCTATATTTGGGTGTTAATATATATTTAAGTATGTATTTAAAACTATTTATGTATGTATATCAGTCTCTGGCAGCCATATTACAAGCTATGCTTAGTTTGGGGTCAGATGGCCATGTTTTCAAAAATATCCCAAATATTTATTTACTTATTTATCAGCCAAAAGACGTCCACTGCTGATCATAAGCCTCCCCTCGAAAATTTTAGGCATAGTCTCAAACCGCCACTTTATTTTTTGTCAAAATCACGTCGCACAATTCTCAGCCAGAAGACGTTCACTGCTTAACATAGGCCTCACCCTTAGACTTCTACACTGATCGACAGCCTGCCATCGGCATCCACTGGATGCCCGTGACACACAATGTCGTCGGTCTATCCAGTGGGAGGCCTACCTACGCTACGTCTTCCGGTTCGTGGTCTCCACTCCAGAACCTTTCTTCCCCATCGGTTATCGGTTCTTCGAGCGATGTGGCCTGCCCATTGCCACTTCAACTTGCAAATTTTAACAGTTACGTTGGCGTCTCTGGTTCACAAGAACCAGAACCTGGTTCTCTGAACGAGGGACACTAAGAGGGGTGTTTTAAGTTTAACATGTGTATATGTCTGTCTGTGGCATCGTAGCTTCCAAACGGCTGAACCAATTTTGAATTAGTTTTTTTGTTTGAAAGGTGACTTGATCGAGTGTTCTTGGCTATAATTCATGAAATTGTTCAGCCATTTGAAAATTATCAGTTCTTTTACCAGGGGTTTATTTTTTATTTATTTATACGTGCTATAACATTTCACTGACGGCCCATCAAACTCTGAAACTGGTACAAATTGGGTCAATTTAGGGTAATATTGATACAAAAATATTTTTAATCTTTTTAATCTAAGCCAGAGTTAGTGGTAAAAGCCTTTAATGTAAACTTTTAGACTTATACTATAGAATACTGTGTTTTAGCATCCCCCCTCGATTCTGTTACGTAAATTCTTTCCATCCAATGGTTGCCTGGAAGAGATCGCTTTTAGCGATAAGGCCGCCACTTGTGGCACTAGCTCGTAAGTGTTTTCTATCGTGTTGTAATTTTTATTTCTGGTGTACACAATAAAGAGTTTCTATCTATCCATATATCTAACACTGGCTGCTTCAGCCAGGGACAAACAGGTCTGAAAATTTAAAATAATTACTAATTATGTAAATAAAATTATTATAGTTTTGTGCCATGTATTTACCTAATGATAGCCCGTTGGTCCAGTTGGTAGTGAACCTGCCTTCTGCGCTTGGGGGCGTGGGTTCGATTCCCACGTAGGACAAACATTTGTGCGATGAACATTTGTGTTTGTTCTATATCTGGTTGTTAATATCTATTTAAGTATGTATTTAAAACTATATCCGTCTTACCACAAAAGATTTAAGAACGCTTTAGACTTGTGTTTAGCAATTGTTTCACTGTGAAAAATATGCTAAACACTTGTCTAAAGCGTGCTTAAATCTTTTGTGGTAAGACGGTATATGTATGTATATCAGTCTCTGGCAGCCATATCACAAGCTTTGCTTAGTTTGGGGTCAGATGACCGTGTGTGAAAAAATGTCCCGAATATAAAAAAAAAAAAAATTGCCTATATTCTTAGCATTTCTAATTGTTTATTTACTAATCAAGTGTAGATCTTAATTAGCTGTAAGAACAAATCTGTATTTTAAATATAATATATTGTTGCATTTTTTATTATTGTCTTATTACTTTTTACCCGGCTGCTCAAGAGAGGGATGTTTTTCGGGCCTATGTATATCTGTTTCTATCCATTACCAGGGCTGGCGCACTCCGCACTTTAGGTATGAAGATATAAGTAGCCGACTTGTCGGACCTGCCGCGCGTTACACAGAGAGGCAACTTCTATGTTAATATATCTGTAGGTAGTTACCGCTCGCGCGTCCTGAATTGCACTTTATTGTGTCGTTGCAAGAGTCGCTACTTATTTAAATGATTTTGCGGAGAGAATCTTCTGTGCTTGTTCTGTTTTTTTTTTCATAATATACTCGTCAGACTCAGAGATACAGGGTTACACAGAATGGTATTGCTGAGCCGAAAGGTCTATCCACTTGACTTACCCTTTACCCCGCATAAGCCAAAGATTCTAACATGTCAACCTAAACTATTTCGAGCGGGGCCAATCATAGGCGCGAATTGAATGAATGACTTTAGATTCTCCAATCACAAGCTGCCCCCCGCGACCGACGTGGCATCATTTTGCAAAAGGGAATTTTGGATACATTCGCGATCAAGTGGTTATAATATCTACAATAAATTAAGCATATATAAATAAAGCAAAAAATGTTAGTGTTAATATGTACATATTTTTCGCCATTTTAGTGTTGTTTTATTTAATTTTTTATCGTGGATAAGTCCGCGTTTGACCACCAACTCGCCTATTGGCAAGCGACGATGTGATCAAAGATGAAGCACGCAGACTTAGAAGATACCTATTCCTGTAGTAAAAGTTGTTTGTAATCTCCTTTTGGCTTATTAGCATTGTTCAATGTAACCCTAAAGTCAAATCATTTATTGTACAGCTAACAGAAACGTTTTTTGCAGAAAATGCTGTCAAAGCATTTTTGTAAGAGCTGTAGCCAGTTGCACCCATATAAACGAAACGTCAGTCATTCGAAATCAGTTAGCAACTGTGATGCGGGGTTCGACGCGTTGATCTAAACAAGAATGTTCAATCAAGGTTCATCATAATGCCTAGTAAATCTTCCTTCTCATTTCCGTTCCATTCACTTCTATTTTCTGTGAATATGCTAAAAGTATCCCCAATCAATTACCAACCTACTAAAGATAAATAAATAAAAAAACTGGAGTTAGAGTATAAAAAAATAATTTATTGTAAAAAACATAAGTATTGCGATCACATATAGGTATTTAAGTTAAGAATGGCGAGTCATTTGTCCTTATGCATGTGTGCTACCAAGGCTAAAGCCCCACCGGGGATGAACCTCATGAAGCTATCAGCGGTGAGAGGTCCCAGTGCGTGCATACCCTTCGGAGCGTTCAACATTTCATGCGTGCTCTTATCTATAGCTATAGGGTTCCTACTGTCAACAGGTTTGTCCGGATCAACTCCAAACCCTATCCCGTTAGCAAAAGGGTCCATTTCACATCGACACTCCACCTTCGTCTCTGTGTACGGAACGGCTTTCATATCACATTTATCATCACAAATGCACTTCTCGTTTAAACTCAAGTATCTGGACTTGCAGCTCTGTATACTCTGCCCTAAAACAGTTTTGAAATAATGCCAATGATTCTTCAAGAAGCACTTCTCCTCCATTTTTCTTTTAGCCTTCTCTTCGAGACACTTCTGGCAAGATTGTTCTGTGACATCGATGCAGTTGAGACTAAAGTTTGTCTGTAAGAAGTTAAGGTCTGGTTTTGATCCGATGAACACGGATATCATGTTGACCAGGATTTCTGTAGTTTCGTTGGTGGATATGTTGAGGAGTTTGACACGTTTCAGGGTCAGGTTGTACTCCTCGATGTCTTCCGAGTTGAGGTTCAGTTGGGAGGGCTCCGGGGTGACGTCTACGATGACGTGGGAGGGGTAGGAAGTGTAGTTGTGGTGCTCTCCAGCCGGCCCGTCGCACATCATCTTGTACACCTGGAAGAAGAAACTTGATTAAATTTTTGTTTGGCATCTTCGAAAATGAAATCCGACGAAGAACAAAGTTCGAGACCTCGGAATCGCGGTAATTAAATTAAAGTGGAGCTGTTTGTCTACTATTACATGAATAAATGAAAAAGTATCATTATACTAGCTGCGACCCGCGGTTTCACCCGCGTAGTGATGAAAAATGGTGATGGTGATGATGATGATGATAGCCTATGTCACTCTCTGGCTCTTGGACTATACCCATGCAAAAAATCAGATCGATCCGTTGTTCCGTTGCAGCGTGAAAGAGGAACAAACAAACTAACACACTTTCGCATTTATAATATTAGTATGATTAGAAAATTTACTTTTGCGCCGGGCTTGGGTTTTTTTGAGACATCTCCTTTATCTTATCTTTGCTATGGATACGAGTGCAACTCGTAAAGTAAGACATGGTTGTCAGTAGTATAGCATACCTGTGAGTAGTCAGGGTAGGGCTCCGGCGGCAGGCTGGAGAGCGCGTCCGCCGGCGTGCGGTGTAGGTGCAGGGTCCGCAGGCCTGCGCGGAGCGCGAGGCACACGCCGTCCGCCGCGGACACGCCCGACCCCGCCACCAGCACCGCCGGGGGCACCGCTGATGACGACGCTGGAACATAGAGGGAACGTTTCATTAAAACAAGCAATTATACTTAGTACAACTGTCGCCTAATCAGGGGCGGATCCAGGATTTCATTTCGGGGGGGGGGGGCATTGACACAAGGTGCACCTGAATCAAATCGAAAAGTTAAGTCGAATGTATGCAATCGCTAGGCGTTTTGGGGGGGGGGGGGCTGGCCCCCATGCCCCCCCCCTGGATCTGCCAATAGTAGGTACTTGGATGGGTTACGGCCGTGATGTTGTCTTTTGCACTACTTTTTGCATTTTGTGGTGATATGGAACCCACAGTGTGCGAGCCCGACTTACACTTGGCCGGTTTATTTAGACTACTTACTCATTCTGTAGTTTTTTTATGTGCTATACTTAATTATTTTTGTAAATTTGACTTGCCCAGTGTAGCTACCAATGTTATAAGGCGAGTTAATAGAGTTCTAAAGGGTCGGCAACGTAGTTGTGATGCCTCTGGTGTTACAAGTATCCATAGGCGACGGTGACTGCTTACCATCAGGCAGCCCATCCGCTTGTTTGCCACCTATGGCATAATTTAATTTAATTGAACATTATTCTGGACGCCTCCAAAAACATGTGACAGAGAGAGATGTAACAGAGTGACGTGACTCACCATGCTGTGCCAGCAGCCGGGTGGCTCGCTCCGCGTGCTGCAGCGAGTGCAGGGAGTGCGCCGCGACGTGCGGCGCCAGCGTGTTGGGGCGCTCCGCCCCGCTGCCCACCACCACCCGCGAGCACAGGTAGCGGAACTGCTCGCCCGACGACTTCTCGTAACTGGAACATCATCACAACAATCAACTAAAAAGCAAGTTTTTAAAAGTGATGTCTTTAAAATTATACATGACAAAAATGTAAGTTAATTATCCACTCACACACACACACACTCCGCCTCCCACACACACCCACACATAGCCACACACATTTATTATAATACTAGCTGCGCCCCGCGGTTTCACCCGCGTAGTGATAAAAAATGGTGATGGTGATGATGATGAAAAGTACCCTATGTCACTCTCTGGCTCTTGGACTATACCCATGCAAAAAATCAGGTCGATCCGTCCGTCGATCTGCAACGGAACACCGTTGCAGCGTGAAAGAGGGACAAACAAACCAACAAACAAACACACTTTCGCATTTATAATATTAGTAGATAAGTAATCTTTATTCCCTTGAAATGTTGCGACACTTGACTGCGATACTAGCGCTACGGTAATTTGTAGAACCCTTTCGTACGCTATCTGACTGCAGCGCTTACGGAAGTTCGAGACAACCTATATCACGCTCAAACTACGGCGCCATCTAAGTTCATACCGTTTTTAGGCAAATGTTCCGAGCTACGCTCTAATGTTCCGATATTGTCTTTCCTCTTATTCTAACTTTGTTACATGTCACAGTGTATAAATTCTTATTATCGTTTACATGGAAATGAAAATCAAACATGGAAAAAAAAACACGAAAGAAAAAAAAAACATTCAAATAATATAAAAAAAAAAAAAAAAAAATATTGCTTAATGTCAAAATTAAATTAAACAATTAGGATAAACAAATAATATTAGTCAATAATAATAATTTAATGCTTCTAGGCAAGCATGCTCCAACGTAGACCGAAGACCGATGCTTTGCCAGCCCGGAGAGGTTGTTGTAGACACCCTTATTGAAACATGAACCGTTTCAAACATGAACCGTTTCGTTTCCGTTTCATGAACCGTCGTCTGCCGAGCTTCAGCTCGGCAGACGACCTTTGGGGAAGGATATTCCACATCTTGCAGGTTCGCGGAATAAACTTAGCTGGGATGCGCACGTAATATCAAAATTCGTTCCAACCTTGGGGGAGCCCTCTGTCTCTATCATACACATCGCAATAAGTATCGTCAAAATGTCTGGGTGTCTGATGTAAAGCGATGATGCGGTCTACGGTGGAGCACGCTTGCCTAGAAGAAACCGATTCACTCTCAACTTGAAGGCACCCAGATTGTAACTGACGAAAACCCATGACGTACCCAGTAACGCAGTATCTGGCGGCGAGGGGGCAGGCGGGCGCGGCGCACCTCTCCTCCTGTCGCGGCGCACGCGTCACTGACGTCACCACCACTCCGCACCGGAAGTAACGCTGCAATATAACGAACATCCATCACCATCAACCATTTGTTTTATTTTATCACTAGCGACCCGCTCCGGCTTCGCACAGGTCTATTTTTTTTTTTAAATATTAGTTTTTAATCATCCTTGCAACACGCTCACACATTTTTTTTACAATATACGATAAATTTAGGATGCAAAATTCCTTAGACTACGTTGTACAAACTACAGAAAAGAAAAAATATTTTGTTTAAATTAGAACGGCTGTCAAGGCATTTTTGTAAGAAATTTGTTGTAGCCAGTTGCACCCATATAAACGAAACGTCAGTCACTCGAAATCAGTTGCAACTGTGATGCGGACAAAGAACTTTGAGACCTAACCCAAAAAGATAAGGTCCAAGTTCTTTGGATGCGGAGTTCGACGCGTTGACATAAATAAGAATGTTCAATCAAGGTTCTGTCATAACGCCTGGTAACAGTTTTTCCTTCTCATTCCCGTTCTATTTGCTTCTCTTTTCTGTGGTATCATAGATAAATATATACTAGGTGGTATAAACCTTCCGTGAAAAATTATCTCTGATGGTGTAAACCGAATCAAATTCCGTTGTGTGGTTTAGGAGTTAGCGGTTATACAGACAGACAGACGCGGAAAGCGACTTTAATTTATACTATGTAGAGATTATACAGGGCTTCTGGTAATCAGTTAGCATCGTTAAAGGCTTTTAAAAATTTGCAAAAAAAATATATCTGCCGTTTCATACATTTTGTCGGGAGTGTTTTTTTTTGTATGGATTGGCTTTTTTTCACAAACTTCGAAAAATCTTGGAACCAAAATGGTTTGTTTTGACATATTGAAGCCGCCCTTAAAAAGATGCTAACAGATTACCAGTAACCCTGTATAGTGTAATACTGTATACACATTACAAATTACAATACACAATAACAATACAATCAACAATACAATACAATCTTACTAAACGTTATATCTTCTATTCGTCACAACGGCGTAAGACAGCCACATGGCGTAAGACAGCCACATGGCGTAAGACAGCCACATGGCGTAAGACAGCCACGCGGCGTTATACTGCCACATCAGACAGTCAATTGAAAAGTATTTCTGTAATTGAGGTAGGATTCGCTCACCTGCAGGCGACAAGCGAGCACGTATCTCCGGCAGTAGATGGCCACCGAGCGCGCGGAGAGACGCGCGGAGCCGCGCGGGGCATGCGGGGGGAGCGACAGCCACGCCGCGGGGGACAGCGTGCGCACGCCGGGGGGGAACGTGTGCCACGCGCCCCCGGGGGGACCTCGCCCTAGCACTATGTGCTCAATCTGGAAAATTATAATACTTCAATGTTAATATTGTAATCGAGAAGCAAAGGACGACCAAAGAAACGGTGGAGTGATGACATCATTGCCGTAGCTGGAAAAGAATGGGAGTCAAAAGCCAAGGACAGAGAGAAATGGAATGAGCTGGAGGAGGCCTTCACCCAAAAAGGGGTTCCAACCAAAGATAACGGAGAAAGCGAAGAGAGTGAAGACAAATAGTATTAAAAAAAAAAATGTAATCGCGAGTAAGTTAGTAAGTTAGTTAGTAGTAAGTTAGTTTTGTTTACTGGTTTGGAAATAAATTGGGCTTTATTATTCCCTTTATTTGAAATCATTCTCGGGTCTAGCCCGGACATTTGGTAGGCGTTGGTGGGGCCAAAACCAACACCAAGAGGCCCTGTTGAGTAAAAAATACAATTATTGGATGTGTGCGAATGGAAATATGAAACTATTGCACAGTACGGGTAATAAGAAAAACTGGGCTATTATGATGAACTGTTAATGGTGGTGAGCTGGTCTATGGTATGAGGTACGGCACCTGCCACTTATGCCTCATTTCAAAATACTTAGGCAGGTGATGACTTGCCACCCACTAAATGAGCCCCCATAATGGCTGCCGCATATTGGCACCGGAGGGGCAACATTGACGTGGGTGGCTTAGGGTGTCGAGAGGTGTGCTGCACTTTCACTAAGAGCTACTAGCGGCGTTATGCCCTTTAACACTTCCACCCTGGAGCTTAGGTACTTAGCTCTTGCGGTTTCCACCCCCAGACGGCCGGTTAAGGCAAGCCAGGGGTCTGGGTCTCTGAAGTTTTATACCCATGGAATGGGGGTACGCGGTGTCTTGAGGGTGGACGTCCTACGCTGCGCTTACCGGTCCGTGGTCTCCATTCGAGCACCTTTCGGCCCCATCGGCCATCTGTTCTGCGTGATATGTGCTCTGCCCACTGCCACTTCAACTTGCTAATCCGGTGGGCTATGTCGGTAACTTTCGTTCGTCTACTATGCTGATTATGTATATCGTATATTCTAGAGATGTGGGTGCCTCGGTATCACACAGTGTATTATATTCGTTGTTGTATGTACCATACCTGTTTCTCTGCGTCGTATCTCCATTCGATGAGGGAGTCTGCTTGGATGCCCAGGTCTGCGCAAGGCCTCAGGAGGTTGTCCATCTGAAGATAATTGAAAAAGAAAACTGTTTAAATCAATTTTTTTTTGTTTCATTGGTTCAGTTATTCCTTGTGTTTTTGCCTTTAATTTCCCGGCTTTACACGCTTTATATTAGTTTCAAAGCAAGTAAATCTAGGAAGTCGATTTTAAGTTTCCTTTATAAGTCGTATCGATTTGAAATGTTGCAAGTATTGTAATCCGGATGACAACATAATAATGGCAAATCAAATCTGATGATTGAGTCAGGATAGTGGAACTCTTCAATGGTGAATCACACTGACAGAGCCATCTAGCGGTAAAGACGCCGAACGGCACTGTACCGACCATTCCTATCCAGTCTCTCCTCGACTGACCGTGTGCGCGCGCGTGGATACCTTGTACCAGTATTTATCGAGCCACTTAAGGGTGTGTTTTAGTTTTTACAATTTTTTATTTAGCCTGCCTTGTTAGTTTGGGTCAAATCTTGAAACTGGATTATAAAACAGTTATCCCCAACCGATTGAGTTGAAATGTTACACACACGTTTAGTTTGCATAATTTCAGGTCCCCGATTGTACTAAACCAATTGTTTTTAAATTGTAATTGTTTCAATTCTAATTATTTTAATTATTAAATAAGTGCTTCATTTACAGTTAAAAAAAAAAACTAGAAAAATACCGAGAACCGATTAAACCGAGAAATATCGATTACTAGAAATATATAAAAATATATTTTTGTAAACTGTCACTTTTGAGGCAATTATTTAAAAATTAAAATTGTAACAATTACAATTTAAAAACAATTGGTTTAGTAATTAATATCGGGGCCCTGCTCTAGCTCAAATTTGGATGACAATGCATGGTTATTTAGATGACGTCATACTAAATCCAATATGGCGGACTTTTTATTACGGATAAGTCCGCGTTTGACCACCAATTCGCCTGTTGATAAGCGACGATGTGGTCGAAGCTGAATACTTAGAAGATACCTATTCACTCTGGCCTTGATAAGGCCCAGATTGTATCTCTCAGGAAACAAAGAAGCTGGCAGGTTGTTCCAATCATTGATCGTACAGATTAGAAACGTAAAATCAAAATGTTTTCTCAAAGGCAAATCCACAATATATGGGTAGTAGTGGGCCGTTTTCCTACTTGTCCTGTAGTAGAAAGGGGATGGTAGGATATGGTCACGTAGCTCCGATGCACGGTCTTCCAAATGAATCCTGCAGAAAATTGCCAGACTCGCTACTTTACGGCGATGTTGCAGACTGAGAAGTTTCTTAGCCAGTGACTTATCATCGTCTATAAGTCGAGCAGCACGGATTATTGTCAGATTGGCAGACTATGTAGTCTGCCAGTTCGGTCATAGGTTATCGTCTGTCTCCAGCATTTCGTGACCGCGAGGTTATCGGAGTACTAGCCGCGTCCCGCGGCTATACCCGTGTGTACATTCTCTCTGGAACCGTACAATTGTTAGCCCGTTGGTTTAGCTGGTAGTGATCCGGCATTCTGCGCTTGGGGACCTGGGTTCGATTCCCACCTAGGACAAACATTTATGATTGTTCTATATCTGTGTTAATATCTATTTATGTATGTATTTAAAAATATATATGTATGTAGGTATATCAGTCTCTGGCAGCCATATCACAAGCTTTGCTTAGTTTGGGGTCAGATGACCGTGTGTGAAAAAATGTCCCGTATATATTATTTATTTTTGCGGGATTAAAAGTATTTTATGTCACTTTCCGGCCCCTTAACTGTCTCTTTCCAAAGGAAATGGGCAAAATAGGAAGTGGCGGTTTTGGAAATGGACGAGTTAGGAAGTGGACAAACTTGACCGGAGGGCGTGTTTTGATGTACTTTTTTTTGTCCTTGTAGCCAGGCCGGGTAATCATTGTAAACGATCATAGTGTTTGCGCAAATTGGTTATTATTCTTTACAAAATCATGTAAAGAAATCTTTAATTAACATTATTACTTACATTTGTCGATAAACTATTATTAGCTGTTTCAAACGGTTTATTAACAGATGTAAGTAATATGGTGCGTTACTGATAAATAGCTGAACATTATAATGTAAAGAACAACCAACGATTTGTAAACACCGAGTCATGTACACAGTGCCGGATTCACCACGTAGCAACAGTAGCAATTGCTACGGGCATATTTAAACCCACTCATTTCTGCCTGAGCGTAATTTTTTTAATGAAACTTATGTGGTATATTGAAGTTACTTGATGTCACAAAAACGTGAAACGTTAAAACTTTTCCTACCAACTTTTTTACCTCTTTATACTTAAGAACCCATAGTAGATCAAGGGCTCTTTGAAAGAATTTGCTAAGGGCCCCGCGCTTGCTTAATCCGGCATTGCATGTACAATAATTACCCGGCCTGGTTACATGGACAAGAAAAATTTATGAAAGTTCAATTTCCCCCGCATTATTTTTAAAAAAATAATTATTAGGCTTGCATTTGACCACCACCACGCCTGATGTTAAGCGATGATGCGGTCTACGTTGGAGCACGCTTGCCGCTATATGTGAAATGTACCACCTTAACATACTTTAGAATATTATTTATAGCAGGATTTTTTTTGCTCAGAGGATCGGTTGACTCTTTGCATCTGCACAATTTATTGTGCACTTTGTTTGTGCCAGATAAAGCCGGGGTTCCGGCTAATAGGCGTGGAAAATTGTCCAAGTTTTTCCACGTGGATCACAGCCGCACCGTGGCGCGCTCCATGTCTCCGCTGATTCGCGCCCGCCGCCACTTCAATGCACTCCTTTCCGCCAAAACTGATTGTGATATTATTTGTGACAATTGGAAAACAGTAACGAAAGTGTTTTTAACTTATTGTGAAAATTTAACTGATCAATGGGACAGGGGCAAAAAGGCCGATGACTATAATGACAATTTGTATGACATACTAATTTTATGTTGACATATTTTTACAGCAATTTGTTGTATTTATTATATTAGTAATTTTATAATATTATTCCTATTTTTACTAGGAAATCTATTTTAGTTTTAACAGTATGTGAGATAAATGTTAGTGGAATTTGTCCGTTTTTATTCTCAATAAATAATTTGAATTTGAATTTGAATTTGCGATTTCAAAAAAGGAAGGTTCTCAATTTGGTTGCTTATTTTAATTTTATTTACCCCAGAACTCCGTCATATACCTACAAACCGAGTTGTTGTTTTTTTTATTTAAAAAAAATGATATTATGCTTTCAGTTTGGTCCTATAGAAATTTCATCAAAATCGGTTCAGTAGTTTGGTTTTAAAATCAAAATGACTGGAAAAATATATCATCCTAGTAAACGAAATTACGTATTTACTCATTTTAAAGTCGGTTTGTTATTCGAACGGCTAAAATCACACAAAAGAGAAGTAAATAGAACGGAAATGAGAAGGAAAATCTGTTACCAGGCATTATGAGTGAACCTTGATTGAACATTCTTATTTAGATCAACGCGTCGAACTCCGCATCAAAGTTGCTAACTGATTTCGAATAGCTACAACAAATTTCTTACAAAAATGCCTTAACGGACGTTCTAATATAAAAAAAAAAAAAACTTTCCTCTGGCTAAAAAGGTGTGGTAAGAATTAGAATGGTAATAATTTTATTAGAACGTTTACTAATTTTGAAGTCGTATTTTTTACATTGATATTTATGTTCTAGACAATTTCCTGGTGACCATGACGCTTTTAACTATACTTGGCACAGTCGTTTTAATTTATTTTAATAAAAAACTACAATGCAATTACCTCTACAGTATCATTCACTAATTTTTATCGTCGAGGTTACGATAAAAACGCAACAGGTTTTTATGTAAGATTAATTGCTGACCAGTTTTTTTCAATTTTTTTGTGAGATGTGGTTTTAATGTTTTTTTAGTAATAACTGTAAGTTAAGTTTTCTATATAAGTAACGCAGCGTAGGACGTCCACCCAAAGGTGGACAGACGACCTAAAAGAGACGCTGAATGCAGGCCGCTTCCAACCGGCCCTTTTGGAGATCGATGGGGGAAGCCTATGTCCAGCAGTGGACGTCCTACGCCTGAAATGATGAACGCAATAAATATGTAAAAAAAACTACATAGTTCTACATTTGGCCACCAACTCGCCTGATGGTAAGCGACGTTGCAGCCGAGAATGGAACACGTTGATCTAGAAGAAATGTATTCACTCTACCCTTGAAGAAGCCTAGATTGTAGTTCTCAGGAAACAAGGAGGACGGCAGGGAGTTCCATTCTTGGGCAGTACTTATCATAAATGACGACCCAAATCGTTATGAGCGAATTTTTGGAATTTTCAAGAGGATCTTGAGAGCGAGACGAAGCTTAATGTAAAATTAATATAATTATTAATATTAATAATTATTAATTAATATTATTAATATAATTATTAATATTATTATTATTATTTATTAATTTATTTATATATATCATTCTGGCCACTTTTCCCTCCACCGAAGGGCTTTTAGATTAGTATTTTTAATGATTTTGATAATTTATTGTTCATTTTAATTTGTATTAATAATTAGGCTATGGAATTATATAAGAATGTTTTTGAGATTGTGGTACGCCCCTGGGCTTATAAAACAAAGTTTGTGTTACGTACGAGTAAAGGTATAGGGTTCTGACTCCTGCCTTCCAAGCCTTCAGCGAGCTCCATCAGGTCTGTCTCGTACAGGCTCTGACCTTCCGGCAGGTTTGATAACCTGGAAAGACACATTTCAACATTATCACCTATTCAAAACTCTACTTCAAAACAGTTCTTCAAAACTGTTGAAGCTTCGATTGCGGTTTTATCATCGCACTAGCCGCCGCCGCCTGAACTGAAAGCTGATAAAACCGCGACGCCGGCATCAGATCAAACAGTTCCTCAGAACTGTTGAACCTTTGGCCTGAAATCTCATCCACATATCATCTACGTCTAAATGATCATATTACATCTGTATTATCATCCACATCTATATGATCATATTACATATGTATGATCATATCATATCTGTATTATCATCCACATCTATATGATCATATTACATCTGTATTATCATCCACGTCTATATGATCATAAATAAATACATATGTATGATCATATCATATCTGTATTATCATCCACATTTATATGAATTATCATAACACCGGCTTACACTCACGATAATGGATGATGAGAGAGAGAGATGAATGAAGAGTCATGAGAGTGATGAGTGGTGCATTTTGATGAAGTCACATCTATATGATCATATTACATATGTATGATCATCCACATCTATATGATCATATCACATCTGTATTATCATCCTCATCTATATGATCATATTACATTATGTATGATCATCTACAACTATATGATCATATCATATAATTATGCATAAATTTCAGTTTGAGTTTGCAGGTAAACATGGTTTTGTAACTTGTTTGGAAATTTACTCTTAATATCCATCGCACGTGGAGAGCTTATCACACGCCCATCACTTAAATATTTTAATTAATAAAAAAAAAAAAATATGAATAAAATAAAAAAACTTAATTTTTTATTCCAATTATAATAATTTTATTAAATCTTAATATTTTATGTTTTTTTTTTTAATTTATAAAATTTAATTTAAATTTTCAAATCATCAAGTAATTAATGCAATTTGTATAATAAGTTATGGATGCAAGTCTGGATAATAATTTTTTTCATTTCATTTCATTATCTTCAATAACATGAAAATGCGCGAGCGAGAGAGCTGCGAACGGGATGCAGCCCCCTTAATGTTGTCAAAGTGCGCTTGTCCTGACCTGGCTCGGAGCATGTCGTCTATGGGCAGGTCTGGTGGCAGAGGCTTCAGGTAGGGCACGTTGCCGGCCAGCATGAATGACGTCACCATGCCACTTGGACCGTTCCCTGGGGATCATAAGTAGACGCTAAGTAAGGGGGCCGAAATACAACTAACCAACATTAAATACATTACGGGCGCTTACAGACGATGCGTGAATAACAAGTAGAAGTTGCAAGTAGCTACTACGCATCGTCTGCAACGTTTTGCGGTTTTGCTTATTACAAGTGGCATTGGAAGTACTAAAAAGTACTACCACTGCCACTTGCCTAAGCAAAACGTTGCAGACGATGCGTAGTAGCTACTTATACGAGCGCCTTATGGCTAACTAACATTATGGGTGTTCCCCGATAGTCCGATGTCTTCAAATCAATTAATCGGTCACTTCTAGGCAAGCGTGCTCCACCATAGAAACCTATCACTGTTTTTTTTTTTTCTATTGAATAATAGGCTTGCCTTTGACCACCATCACGCCTGATGTTAAGCGATGATGCGGTCTACGTTGTTATAGACAGAATTTTCTAGAATTTCCGCTCATCATTTCAGCCCGCTACTGATTACTGACTGAGAATTTCTACTGCTATGATGGAAATTCCCCTCTGGACAGTGTCAATCAGATGATATGCATCATTGTAATGAGACTACATCAACGGAGCAGAAGGTCAATTGCTCCGGCCTGTGCCATCCAGACTTATTAACTGAATATTGAGACGGCTATACTCAGGCAATTTTTTTCTGGCTCTGATAGCTGCAATATCTTTATAAATAGGTGAACGAAAAGATTTTATTTCATTAGCTTTGCTTAGTTCGGGGTCAGATGACATCAACATCATTTCAGCCGTAGGACATCCACTGCTGGACATAGGCCTCCCCCATCGGTCTCCAAATGGGCCGGTTGGAAGCGGCCTGCATCCAGCGTTTCTCTGCGGAATCGCCAGTGGCGCCAGTGCGCTGTTGTTTCGTCAGATGACAGTGTGTGCAAAAATGTCCCCTTTTTCAAGTGAAAACTTCTTTATGGCACTTATTGGGATGGTGGGAAAAGCACTGAACTCGCGTGTCCGTCAGGCTAGGTTACTCGTTCGGGTAAAGTCGGCTCGAGTCGAACATCGTTTCACAGCGACGTGGGTTGTTCCGTACGGGACTTGCCTCCGCGTAGATCCCGTCTCCCGTAGTACGGGTTCCCGGAGCGGAGACATACGTGAGGCGCTAGAACATCGTTTCACAGCAACGCGGATTGTTCCGTATGGGACTTGCCTCCGCGTAGATCCCGTCTCCCGTAGTACGGGCACTACGGGCCCCCGTATACAGCTGTGAAATCTGTCGCCGAGTCCAGTAACACGTAAGTACAGCATGTTGATTGAACGTATAATTATCAGGCCACAAGCAGACTGGCGCGTACAAGTTTCTCCATTAATCATTGTGACATTTGAACTGGACGCTAAACCTTTGTTTGCGGGATATTATTCGATTCTGATAAGAGAGAACCGAGGTAGAGACGGAACAAAACGAGAGAGGCAGCCTTGCCCCTAATTATATTAAAAAAAACCGGACAAGTACGAGTAGGACTCGTGCTCTGAGGGTTCCGTTAGACGGAACCCTCAGAGCGCGAGACCAAAAAAAAAACTAACTGAAGTTAAAATATTGAAAGACAAACTTAAGTTTGTAGTTTTTTTTTACTGGGCAAGTGCCTTTAATAACTAAACAAAATACAAGCTAAAACTAACACTACAAATACAGTTAGACTGCCCATAGACCGTTGAAGGTCTAAAGACAATCCAAATGCTCAAGCCCACTACCAGTTGGCAGCGTACCCAACATGCTGGCGGCATTACCACGTTGAATGGCAATGCTAATGCGTTGAGCCAGAAACACGCCAGCATTTTGGTCACGCGTCGCATTAACCAGGCGCTCTGAAAGATTTTTGAAAATGAGGTGAGCTCCCGGTCCCCAAGGGCCCAATGTCTCGACCACAAACGCCTCAAATATGTAACCACTGCCGAGGTTAGCATATTTGCGACGCTTGTGCTGCTCTGCCGAATTAGCAGCCGCGCCAGCCCTACCCTGTGTCTCAGGAAGATGTGATGGCGCCAAAGTATCGACACAAGTTGCGTCCCATACAAGGGGCCGCCCCAACCTCCAGGGCACAAGTGTCATACCGTCAGGCCTCTTTCCATCGTCACGCGCAAGACCACTCGGTTTGAGCACAGCTGCGACATTGGCGGTGGAAAGTGCCCTGCGTATGATGTCGTTCAGGCTAGCGTGTCGGCCAATACGACCAGCGCTTCTCGAGCAAGAGAGACCATGGTGACCGAGCTGGTCAACAGCAGTACCACACTGACAGCGATGGGCCTAACAGCACCTTGCACCCAAGCGTAAGCTGACAGCTAGACGAAATGCGGTTGGATCTAAAAGGCTACCTGTGTTAAAAGAGGGCATGGCTTGCAACCAAAGTCCCGATTCCCAAACAGAGACAGCAAGAATACGAGCGCGATCTGCAATACTAGGACACGTATCTAGTAGCGATTTCCATGCTAGTTCGCAGATCGGCCGATCCCACAGTCTCTGGGAAGACAACTTTGAAGTTTGTAGTTGACAATAAGGTTCTTCCATACATCCCAACTACAAAATGTAAGTTTGTAATAGCAAAATAATTATTTTTAAATACCTTCAAATTTATAACTTTCGGATTTATTCCTATATATGTACTATGAGACCTTGCCTCTTGCCAAATTTCATGATTCTAGGTCAACGGGAAGTACCCTATAGGTTTTGATTCCCCTGTGAAATCGCAAAATATACGACATAAAGGAACCCCAAGAGCGCGAGCCCAAAAAAAAAACTAACTGAAGTTAAAATATTGAAAGACAAACTTAAGTTTGTAGTTGACAATAAGGTTCTTCCATACATTCCAACTACAAAATGTAAGTTTGTAATAGCAAAATAATCATTTTTAAATGATATACCTTCATATTTATAACTTTCGGATTTATTCCTATATATGTGCTATGAGACCTTGCTTTTTGCCAAATTTCATGATTCTAGGTCAACGGGAAGTACCCTATAGGTTTTGGTTCCCCTGTGAAATCGCAAAATATGCGACATAAACGTTCATATCTTTTGATTGCGTTGACTTACAACTTTAATTTTTTTACAGCCGAAAGAAACCGTAGACCCAAGTATTTAGTATAAATTTCAACTTGCTACCTTTACGCGTTCTTGAGAAAAAGGGTCTTGACAGACGGACAGACAGACAGACGGACAACGAAGTGATCCTATAAGGGTTCCGTTTTTTCCTTTTGAGGTACGGAACCCTAAAAAGATTATATCTATACTTTATTTACTGTCATAGCAACAGTTAAATTTCGGTCTTGTGTCACTGAACCGTTTTACAGTAAATATATACCTATATGTTACTGTCTGTCCACATTGTTTACAGTTACTTTCGCATGGTGATAATAAGTAGCGATAAGTGAGTATAGCTACTAAATTAATTTATTATAAGTTTTTGGCGCACGTCGACGCTTATTTAGATAATTACGGTTGATTATATAACAAACTAGTTGCGCCTCGCGGTATCACCCACGTGATATCCGGGATAAAATTAGACTAGGTTACTCCTTATAACATCTATCTGCCGCAGTGAAAGATGAAAACTATGCAACCTCCTTGTTAGCGACAGCAAACTCCTTTGTATTCGATGTTTTTTTAATGGTTAAAGGACTTTACAAAAAAGTTAATTAATAGTGGTTGAGCTTCTCTTGAAATGCTGCGAAACTTGACTGCGACACTAGCGCTACGGTAATTTGTAGAACCCTTTCGTACATTATCTGACTGCAGCGCTTACGGAAGTTCGAGACAACCTATAGCACGCTCAAATAACGGCGCCATCTAAGTTTACACCGTTTTTAGGCAAATTTAGGCTACGGTCTAATGTTCCGCTATTGTCTTTCCTCTTAGTCTATCTTCCTTGTTATTACTCACCAATTACGACGACTTCTTTGTATATAACATCATCCGCCACCGTGTGCTGGCACTTTATACTGTCCTTCATCTTCAATTCTGATAATAAACCCTTGATTTCGTTCCAGCTTCTTTATTCCTCTTGTGGCAGCTGCTACTATTACTATTAAATGCAGTCTAAATAAATATTTATCACATATGAGTTTCAAGCGTGATGTATAAACAGTTTCACTGTTATTTCTGCTTGTTTCTAAATTGTATTTATATTTCGAATAATTGTAATTAAATTGATTATAATATTGTCTAATTACAATTAAATGTCGTCTTTTCTAAGCACAATTCCAATGTGCAGTTTAGAGTCTTACGGACTTGGTTTGTAAGGTTTATTTTAATTTTTTCTTCTTCCGTTTAATGTTTGTGTAATAATTTAGGAGTGCCGTTTTTGTTGGTGTCGAAGCCACTTTTTTTGAGTGAATGTTCAACACCTTCTCAAATCTTTTTTATATATCTGAAACAATAGCATACATTTCATTAAGTTGTGCAATACAATGGTATATTTATCACAGTGTAATATTATGTTTGAGATATTCATGACGATAAAAAAAGATGTTAAGCTTAGATTAACTACACAGAGAAGGTAAGTTTCCAAACAACGCCTTCTCAAAACGTAAGCTACAAATTCGCTTTGTAGCTTACGTTTCGATTGGTATTTTAAACGATAAAATTAATGGATTACCTGTGGAATGTCACACCATAACTCTTAAGCTGCTTTTCTGATTTGTTGTGGTACGATTTCACAGCGCAAATTGTCATAGTAAAATTTTTATATTTTTTTTGGAGCCATATATGACACCAATTGAATGGCTTAAATTTTGCGAATGTACTTGGTTTCTTTGTGTAGTTATTCTAAGATGTTAAGATATTTTGTAGGTACATAGCATAATCAGGGTATTAAGGTGGTACGTTTCACTTATGGGGGAAATTCAAATTTCAAACAGTTTTGTTGTCCTTGTAGCTAGGCCGGGTAATTATTGTAAACGATCATGATGTTTGCGCAAATTAATTACTATTCTTTACAAAATCATGTGAAGCTATTTATATGTAATGCACATTGTTACTTACATTTGTCAATAAACTACTTTTTGCTGTTTCAAACGGTTTATTGACAAATGTAAGTAAGATTGTGCTTTACTAATAAATAGCTGTACCTCTACCTACGTGATAATGTAAAGAACAACCAAAAATTTGCGCAAAAACTATGTCATTTTAAAATACTTACTCGGCCTAGCTACAAGGACAAAAAAACTGTTTGCAATTTGAATTTCCGCCATAGGTGAAACGTACCACCTTAATAGTCCATTGTTTCACTTTGGCCTACCCCCGAAAGTGCGATTGGACCATATCCACCACGCTGGCCCAGTTGCGGGTTGGTGCGGTATGCAGGTTTCCTCACGATGTTTTCCTTCACCGAAAAGCCAGTGGTATGAAATGTAGGTAAATAATCAATAGTAACTAATTGCGATTATCGTCTGCAGACACACTAAATAATAATTACATTTTATGACAGCCAAGAGTTCAATTTGACTAATGAAAGCCTACATTGTACGGTAAATATTATTATTTAAGGGGTAGCTAAATGCACGACTATCTCACTCGCGCATTTGGCGGAAAAGAAAAATAATGGAGTTTTTTTTCTATCTCATCCGTCATCATATATCAAATATTAACACGAAAATTGCTTCATGCCAATAGCAATGTTATTCTAAAGATAATTTTCCCAATTGGGTGTTTTATAATTCTCACTCAGTAATTGTTTATCTTCATAAATCTATACTAATAATATAATATAATATTACTAATATTATATATTACTAAGATATGATTGTTTGTTTGTTTGCATTGAATAGGCTCCGAAACTACTGAACCGATTTGAAAAATCTATCACTGTTGGGAAGCTACACTATCCCCGGGTGACATAGGCATAATCTATACCCGTGCGAAGCTGGGGCAGACCGCTAGTAATATTATAAAGAGGAAAGATTTGTATGTATGTTTGTAACGAATTGGCTCAAAAAGTACTGGACCGATTTAAAAAATTCTTTCACCATTTGAATGCTACATTATCACTGATTAATATAGGCTATTTTAATAGGCTATATAACTATACCCGTTTGGAGCCGGGGCGGACCGCTAGTATAGAATACATGCGAAAGCGATAGATATGGCCGTTGAGCGCAGCCTTAAATGAATGTATATAATTTATACGAGATATCAATATTATAAATCATTAATACGATAAGGTGGGCCTGATATAGGCCGCTGGGGGCGTGCAATGAACTCTTCAATAGTTTATATAATTATATTTATATGATTTATTGATGGTAAAACATATAAAAAAAAAAAAAAAAAAGAAGTTCGTTTAGCACAAACAATCTTGATTAAGTCTATCGACTGGTTATCATAGCAAAAGTTTTTTAATACACATTTAGGTATAAACTTATATACAGGGTTACTGGTAATCAGTTAGCATCCCTAAGGGCTTCAATACGTCAAAACAAACAAAAATTTTTAGAAGACTTGTCAAAATTCTTGTATGGAACGGCTGATTATATATCGCGATTTACAAAAACACTTCGAACAAGTTTTATTTTGTTTACATAATGTACTGAGACCGATGCCCTTAAGAGGATGCCATCTGATTACCAGTAATACAACTTTATAAGCGAGACTATTATATGATATATATTTATAATTATCATCCTTATCATCTTATCAATGCCACAAAATAACTAAACAAATAATCATCTACATTAGGTGTCTCAATTCAATGAATCATCAAAAATTTCCAGGGAATTGAAATATTGTTTGGTGGAAATGTTTTTCGTGTTTATATCAAGTATTGTTCCAAACTTCCTATCTACTGTCGCTTATCTAAACTTATCTATTCGTGACATTTGAAACATTAAACGTGACGGTGACGTCAGACGTGTTTTATTGCGAGTGTATGATGTCATATGATACGAAATATGTCAAGTCATCATACAAATTAAGTTTAGTACTTCGTGTACTTTAAGTATTTATTTTTAAACAGGGTTACGCGGAAAGCGCTCATAAAATCAATCATCATAAACAAGTTTTACTATGGGACCAACCCTGAAATCACGAAAATCATTTCATTTCATTGCCATTCAACGTGGTAATGCCGGCAGCATGTTGGGTAGTGTTAGTTTTAGCTTGTATTTTGTTTAGTTATTAAAGGCACTTGCCCAGTAAAAAAATTAAAAAAAAACAGTTTTAGATTTAGTACACGTATTAGTTTTGTGTACTGGTAGTTGGTACTACCAAATAGGTAGTTACTTCTTCGTTTTTGATGTAGTTTACAAATTTGTGTTGTATATTTTAAATAGAGTTCTAAAGGGTCGGCAACGTATTTGTGATGCCTCTGGTGTTACAGGTCTCCATAGGCGACGGTGACTGCTTACCATCAGGCGGCCCGTCTGCTTGTTTGCCACCTATGGCATAAAAAAATATAAAAAAAATACGGTATATTTTTTTAATATAAATTTGCATGCCGAAGGGCAGAATAAAGGCGAATTATTGTTTTCTACATTCCGCCTGTAAAGTGTAAACGCATTATACGCAAATTAAACAATTAAAATTATTATTGCAGCTATCTTTCAATAACCCTGTATAACTATATATGTATATTATTATTGATGCATGGTTACTTTTTGGGAACTGCTAAATTATACCGTAGGTATTTATAAAAATCACGATCCAAGAAAACAAGGTCTAGCGCTCTGGAAGATGTCCCGCAATGACGTCACTGTCCAGTTGCCACTTTATTGTAACAAATACAGATACTGGGTTTGTTTTTCTAATAATCGATTAAATAAAATACAAAAAGCATTTCAATTGTCATTTGGTTTGTCCGCTCAAGCAAGTTAAGCACGAATTGAATATATTAAACACAATTTTATCAAAACCACATTGATTTATTGGATGCCCACAGGTAATATACGGATATTGGGGAGTTATAATTTCACGCTACTGTTAACACAGAAAATCATAGAGAGTCCGCCATTGTTTCGTGTATCGTCATCTCTCTCGAACTTGTTGTAAATTACTTATTCTGCTCTTGCTTATGCACGTGTACGTGTATCCATGACATTGACGACATCATTGCGGGACGCCCACGTGACATTTTTTCTCGGAGCGCTATACCTGGCGGAGTATATTATTATACCATGATAAAAATTATGTCATCGTCTTTAAAATTCACAGTAGGTATTTATTGTTTGTATCGTACTGTGAATATATAATTATACTAGCGGTCCGCCCCGGCTTCGCACGGGTATAGCTAATTATATAGCCTATGTCACCCGGGGATAGTGTAGCTTTAAAACAGTGAAATAATTTTTCAAATCGGTTCAGTAGTTTCGGAGCCTATTCAATGCAAACAAACAAACAAACAATCAAATCTTTCCTCTTTATAATATTAGTATTGATATAGATAAGTAAAACAATTGTACGTTACACCATGTAGTCGTTTTTAATCAAATTTATAATGTATATTATCATAGATAATAGGCATAACTTTTTATGTAACAATTCACCCGTTATTTTAAGGGTTCCGTACCCAAAGGGTATAAACGGAACCCTATTACTAAGCCTACATTGTTTGTCTATCCGTCCTAACTTTAAACGGCTGTATCTTTCGAACCGTAATAGATAGCCGGTTGACATTTTCACAGAATATGTAATGTTACGGCGGATTACTAACAATGACTAATTTCAAAAATACAAAAAGTAAAAACGAGATGGGGGTCGCCATACAACATGTGTAATTTTTTTATGTATTTTTGAATTAGGAGCGTAACGGAGCGAGTAACGGAGCGTCAAATTCGGTAATTTTGCTATTGAATTTGATGGTGGTAAGGTACTCTCAGTGCGCGAGCCCGACTCCCACTTGGCCGGTTTTTTATTTGATTATGGCAATAAAGTAAAATATCGTCATAAATTCGTTAATTTATTACGCATAATTACAGGTACTTTTAAACAGCACATCGCTATTTGTAACTGCGTATGCGGAAGTACTGGGAATCCATGGTACTTATCACCAAAGATTATATACTAGTTATCACTAACTATCAGCAACTGTCAGTTTGTTACCTTTTCACGAGTAAACGGCTGGACCGGTCTTGATTAAATTAGACAATGAGGTAGAGTGCATCATAAGAATGGACACGGGATACTTTTTAGGGTTCCGTACCTCAAAAGGAAAAAACGGAACCCTTAACACTTCGTTGTCCGTCTGTCTGTCCGTCTGTCAAGACCCTTTTTCTCAAGAACGCGTAAAGGTATCA
Organism: Agriopis aurantiaria; assembly: GCA_914767915.1. Classification (NCBI taxonomy): domain Eukaryota; kingdom Metazoa; phylum Arthropoda; class Insecta; order Lepidoptera; family Geometridae; genus Agriopis; species Agriopis aurantiaria. The sequence continues at coordinate 10,932,973 of OU612005.1, forward strand.
AGTTGAAATTTATACTAAATACGTGGGTCTACGGTTTCTTTCGCCTGTAAAAAAATAAAAGTTAAAGTCAAGGCAATCAAACGATATGAACGTTTATGTCGCATATTTTGCGATTTCACAGGGGAATCAAAACCTATAGGGTACTTCCTGTTAACATAGAATCATTAATTTTGGCAAGAGGCAAGGTCTTACAGCACATATAATATTTTTTTTTGTATGGAACGGTGGTTTTTTTTCCCAAATTTCGCGAACAACCCTAAAGGATCAAGCACATTAGTACGGGCCGCAGCGGGCCGGGGCGCATCGCAAAAATCGCTTTCATACATTTTGTATAAAATATCGCTCATTAGGACGGGCCGCAGCCGCAGTGGGCCGGGGCGCATCGCAAAATCGCTTTCATACATTTTACATGGAAAATCCGCCCCGTTGCGGCCCGTACTAATGTGCTCTACTCTAACTGATTACCAGTATATTTTTGTTCAACCGTTTCAGAGATAAATTTTCATTGTTTTAGCGTATTTAAAAATAGCAATGTCTGCGGCTAACTAGGTCGAGTTTGATGGATGAGAGCAGACGACACGCGACAAACAAGCCCTGGAGCCTTTCGGCCAACTACTTACGCGGTATCAAACTAACGTTAAAACCACGCAGTATGGAAAATCACGCGAATGTGAACCTTAACGCGCCCAGATACGGTTTGCGGTCGCATCACCTAAACAGAATCTCTTGAAACAGGTAGCCGTAAGGCCCTTTGGTTCTAATTCTGTATGGCACCACAAAACACGACTATAACATGCGGTAAACTTACAGTTTCAAATAACTCGGTAACCACGGTAAAACGTAAAACGCATCATCCGGTCGGATACTACATTCTCTTGACAATCGCCCTTGTAACACGCTAGCTTGCTCCACGTTCAACGAGCGTGTTACTTTAGGTTACGTTTGTTTACGTACTTAGAAAAACAGGCCAAGTGACGGTTCCGTATCACCACAAAATACAATAATTATCAATTGAAAAACCAGTTGATATTTTCACATAACATGTAATGTTACGGCGGATTAACTGAGAAATAATATAAAAATTAAAAAGTAACAACGAAATGGTCCCCATTACAACAAACGTATTTTTGTTAGCTCTAATGTAAAAACGGTAATACGTATGTTAGATAACGCATCTGCAGGGTCAATCAAGTAGGTTATAGTAGAAGAGAAAACCTCACAGTATCTATTTCACATATATATTTTAAATTAACAGTCTTTCACTATCTTCAATACAATTATGTTCGCTCCTCAACGACCATCGTCAGAATGTGTCGCTGATCAACATTTTTCCTACCACTTCTCCATCCAATCTAGCTTCCCGATTGGCTGTCGTCATTAAATCGTTAGCCAATCACAAGGCAGCCCAACTGCCACCACATCGAAATGGCGGGAAACACTCCTGCTCTGTGATTGGCCCACAACATCAGCCCATAGAGACAACTCATACTAAAAGTTGCCAGCATAAAATAAAATATATTAATCAAATCATAGTTATTATCGTCAAAAATCGATTGAATTATATAAACCCTAACATGTACAAGCGTCAAATTACACTCTAATAAATAACAACAGATAATAAATAACGGCCAAGTGCGAGTCGGTGTCAATTTCTGTTCACCAGTTCTCGTACGGTCACCGACATGAAGCAACGTCGGGCGCAGCCGGTACTTGGATGGGTGACCGCCTGGGCGTTGATGGGATGTTGTCTTTTTGGGCATTTTTTTATACTTAAGTAGCTAACAAGTTATGTGGTGGTACGGAAACCTCAGTGCGCGAGCCCGACTCGCACTTGGCCGGTTTTATTGCAGCTGTCAGAGCAAATAAATGCTTGGATCTAGTTTAGGACATGACTTTTAGGTATTTACCCACTTACCTTTACCTACTGAATCTATGCTTTTACCTCAACGTATGTCATCATGACTTGTATATAACCGGTAATTTGTGAACTATTTTCCTTAAATGATTTAGCTTTTTTTATTCAATAACTAGTTGCACTTTAGGTTTTTTATTCAATTCAATGAGTCTCATGCCTATACATTTTTACCTCAAATCATAAACAAACAGCTCATCATTTGTACGACTCCGGTGCAAGTACCGTTCTTTTAGCGATCGTCAAATTGACAGTTGAGGTCGTCAAATTCGATAATATGCCATTTTTTCAGTACTCGCTGTGATCGATTCTATGGCATTTTAGCGAATTTGACGATCGATAAAGAACGGTACTTGCACTGATTAGTCAAACCACAAAGAAATAAAATAATAAAAAACGTTTTTAGGGTTTCGTACCCAAAGGGAAAAGTAAATAAAAAGAGAAAAAAGGGGGCCCTATTACTGTACCCTTAGTACAAGTTTTGATAGTATTCGAAAACTTTTTTCGTTTACGTATTGTTCCATACATTGTTGGGCTGAAAGGTATTCAAAAACCTTTTTTCGTATTAGAGTGAAGCAATCTATACAGTCGATTACTACCGATTTTAGTTCCTCTGCGTTTCCGCTGGAGGCGCTTTACTACAATGTATGGAACAATACGTAAACGAAAAAAATTTTCGAAAACTATCAAATCTGGGACTAAGCGTACTGAGCCTACGCTGTCTGTCCTACCTATTGACGGCTGTATCTTTCGATTTTAGTAGTTAACAATTTATGAAGTGATACGGAACCCTCAGTGCGCGTGCCCGACTCGCACTTGGGCGATTTACTTTAAATACAGTCGAATTGAGAACCTCATTTTTGGAAGTCGGTTGATCATTGTAACCGTAAGCCGTTGTAGCTGTTTAAGTTAGCGGCGTCGTGGAATCCCATAGTAAGCAAGTGTACAAATCGCGGTGTAGGTACTAGGACATTTACCGATACAGTCAGTGTTGTGTGTCGTAGTGACAACCCTGCCATTTTTCAAGATCAAGTGAGGGTAGGAGAACAAAACACCCGCTCTTCTCGCCGGACTCACCCGCAGTCAGCCAGCTCGTGACCACGGCCATTGTAACATGGTCGAAACGTCGAGCGAAAGGTACACATTTTTTACATAAATTAAATAATACGTGATAAGTCCCGATAAACATTTAAAACATTGTAACCGTCATCTCAATTTCTATAGTTATCCTTAATAGTACTGTCGACAGCATTTGTCATCTATGTTCTATATTGGACGCATGCCAATCGTCTCGCTGCTCTAGAATTGTACTAATCACAACTACCGTCAAATATAAGTTTATTGTTCCAATGACACAACATTCAATTTCTAAGGTATATAGTTTTATCAGTAGACGTAAACACAAACACTCAAGTCATCGAGACTTCGTTCTTCATTTTGTGGATAATTTTGGGTGTCATTGAGACAGTTTCTGTTGGGATCATTCTTTAAAATATATATTTAAATATAAGGCGTAAGGTGTCTAAAGGGTTTAACCCTTTAAACACTTAGACACACCCTTTAGACACACGCAAAAGAATGAGCCCAACAGGAACTGTTTCAATACCAATACAAAAATTCAAGGGTAGAATTTTTGTATTTGTATTTGATAGGACGGCGGAAGAGATTGACAAATACTCGAAAAAAATATCTTCCGGCATCCTATATGTATATGCGAAAGTGATAGCTGTGGCCATCGAGCGCAGCCTTAAGTGTATACGCTATAATTATACCGCTATATAGAGATCTCATTATAGCGCTGTATAGACCTCTAATTATAGCGCTATATAGAGATATAATTATAGCGCTGTATAGACCTCTAATTATAGCGCTATATAGAGATATAATTATAGAGCTATATAGAGCTCTAATTATAGCGCTATATAGAGATCTAATTATAACGCTATATAGATATCTAATCATAGCACTATATAGAGCTCTAATTATAGCGCTATATAGAGATCTCATTATAGCGCTATATAGAGCTCTAATTATAGCGCTGTATAGAGTTCTAATTATAGCGCTACATAGAGCTCTAATTATAGCGCTATATAGAGCTCTAATTATAGCGCTATATAGAGTTCTAATTATAGCGCTACATAGAGCTCTAATTATAGCGCTATATAGAGATCTCATTATAGCGCTATATAGAGATCTAATTATAGCGCTATATAGAGTTCTAATTATAGCGCTACATAGAGCTCTAATTATAGCGCTATATAGAGATCTAATTATAGCGCTATATAGAGCTCTTATAATAGCGCTATTAATTATTAAATACCTAGTAATGAAACAATAATAATTAGTCAAAAAACAAAGACAGTAATAATATGTCAAATATTAAAATAAAAACTATGTAATGTAAATTATATCACTCTGGTTTTGGTCATGTCGGAGTTTTTAGAACCACCTGATTATATAAGAACTGGAGTACCAAATAAATTGATGTAAAAAAAAAAAACAAGCCGTAAATTCCTCCGTGATTTATTGAATGAATCATTGAAGTGTTTTACAATGAACCATAAATTAAAAAAAAAAATTACAAAGTAATGACGAAGTATTTAACGGTTTTATGCCAACTAGTTTCGAGTAAATGATCCAAATATAAATTAAAATATTTATTTTGCAGAGACAAGGGTAACAAGCAGATGTTAATGTATTTATATAATACTAGCGACCCGCCCCGGCTTCGCCCGGTTGTAATTTACGTGCGAAGCCGGGGTGAAAACTGCATCGAAAACCGTTGCGTGGTTAGGAGGATTTAGCGGTCATACAGACAGACTGACAGACGCGGAAAGCGACTTTAATTTATACTATGTAGAGATAGAGATAGACCACCAAGCTAGCATCATGGCATGCAAAAATAATAACAATCTTAATTTTACAGAATTTAACATCAAAATAATTATGTTTAACAATTTGTCATTCAAAAACTCCGTAATAGAATTGATCAAACGAATCGGATAAATCTTTGTATATATTTTGCTTTGACTTATTTATTATGATATATATTTATATTAACTTAGATAATATATAGATAGAAGCTCTTTATTGTGTACACCAGAAATTAATATTACAAACAGATAGAAAACATTAATAATAATGATATATTAGCAAATTTTTATTTATAGGCTTTAAATAAAAATTTCATTATATCGACTAATACCAGCATATTTAGGTGTTAAGAATATACCGGGGAAATCTTTGTATATATTTTACTTTGACGTATTTATTGTGGATTGCATCATATAAGAAATGTTAATGTGCTAAAGTTAATTTGAATTTTAAGCTATATTTAATGCAAATTAGCGGAAAATGTGACCAATCATACTTTAAATGAGGATCTTTAAATTTTAATGCTTAATGGCACTAAAAGCCAATGGTATATTTAAAACTATAATTTAAAATGAAATAAGTATTATAAAAAATCTATATATAATGTAAGAAAATCCCGGGCCCGTACCAATGAGCTCTTTGGAGCTTATGTGCGGATTTTCATACCACTGGCTTTTCGGTGAAGGAAAACATCGTGAGGAAACCTGCATACGTACGGAGAAGGAATTCAATGGCGTATGTGAATCCACCAACCCGCAACTGGGCCAGCGTGGTGGATATGGCCCAATCACCCTTTCGGGGGTAGGCTTAAAGTCCAGCAGTGGACTGTTAAAAGGCTGATTATGATGATGATGAATATAAAAATAAGGCAGCAAAAAATCGAAATTCCTACTCCAGACTCAAAGACGAATCACCTCGCAATTTGAAATCTGTCAAGCGGTTTACGCTAACAGAGGTCCATAATTATATAGAAACAGCCAAACTTAAACCTAAACACCCGAAAAATATATTACTTATGTAGTTATGTAAAAATTGAGAATGCAGACCGTACATGTTGTATAAATAGATTTGTTATCAGATATGAACGTAATTCTGAAATTCGTGAGAAAACACGATGACCTAAAATTACAAAACTTACGAATGCAGAAATTAAATTCCAAGCGTTCATTTATAAAGTTTATTGAAGGAGCAATGACTAAAGATTTAAAAAAAAAAAAAAAAAGTTGCTGTGAGGCAGTGTTAGACACGTAAAAGTAAATAAGTAATTCTACATACGAGAAATAAAATTATTTTTTAAAAGACAGGCTGAAATAAATTATATAATTTAGCGCTTAGACAGACCATGACCGACGACAAAAAAAATGTACACCTTAATGAGTTAGAATATTTGTAACACACATTAATGTATACCATCATCTAAGACAATATTCTCACAAATACATTTATTTTCATTTTCATTTCATAAAGTAAATAAACCCAACCTCATAAATGACAGCACTTTCACACCACACTATAACATCAGGCCCGTTTACCATAAGAGTACGCAACGATAAATTAACTTCGGAAATTAAAACGCGAGACACAACGCGTGTGCCCTCGACGACGTTCTCAGACCGACTGACTGAAAACCGTGAGCTCTGGCATTGACTTCCGATGCTTAATTTAATCGCGATCCGCGACTCGTTTACGTTTACCTAGTTCTCGGGCAAGTTAAACCTAGCAATTTTCATGAGTCATGTTTTTAAAGTGTCGCGGTCAGTGACAGTGGTCTTTTCACCGAGTTGGGAGTTTTTTTTTATCTCTGTGAATATTTAACACCTATGTATAGTGATAGCTTACACCACGAAGTTGCAGCTCCATTTTTAATTTTCCAATGTTTTCGCAATTTATACTAATGGTAGTAAAGTCCTTTTCATGAAAGAAGTCCCACAGCAAACAGCGGAACTAAATTTCCATGTTGTAGTTGTCAGGTGTTGTTACTGTGTTTGGACGCTACTGAGATTTTTATTAATTTTCCATAGTTAAAGAGTCGTGTACGATGCCAAAAGTTGTTAAAGTTCTACTCTAGAAATGATACTGATAGTGATTGATACGCGATGACAGCGCCGCGTCTGGGGGACTTCAAACATGAAAAGCACTCTAAAGCATGCAGACTCATATATATTTTTTTATTGTTCCCGTTTGTCTCATTTGTATTCACTGAAAATCAAAATGAAAACACCTGTTTTTAATTTATAAAATAACAAGAGATAATTATATAAATTTTATAATCAGTGCAGATATTATCACACTACCGCGATTATCTTGCATAGCATAAGTGACTTTCTTTGCGAATGAATTTAAAAAACTGCAAAAACATTTACTGTTGTATTCACAATATTTTTAGTTTTGTATTATATTTAAGATAAAGATAAAGATTATTTATTTGCACATAACACGAGTAAATCATACACACATTTAAAACGCATGCACAATAGGTGGTTTAGAATATTTGTCACTTAGTATCATGTTTTGCCTGGTCTATAGGCGTACAAATCTAGAGAGATGGTATAAAAATACCGTAAATATTATTTATATAAAAAGTATTAATTAAATTAACTGTCGAAACATTTTCAAAAGTTTAGATATGATGTTATTAATTTAAATAGTTAACAGATAGACATTTACTATAATTGTATGATAAACAAATTGACTTACTGCAGTCATTACTAAAATTTATCATTTATAAAATCACTAACTTTGGAACATTTCTCGACTAAAAGATTTTTTAGTTTTATTTTGAATTGACCAGATTTGAGATCCCTTATTGAAATCGGTTTAGTGTTGTAGATAATCAGTCCCATACACATTATATTGTGGTTCATTAATGTGGTTTTAGATGGGCGATTTTTAAAATATTTTACTCTGGCTCATTGTTATCGTCGTGATGATCTCAATAAATATGCTGTAGTAAAGCGTTGGTAATCCGGCAGCGAGATGGGTTGACGATATTGTTAAAATCGCGGGTCGAACCCTGTGAGGTGTAATAATAGGGACGTTATAGGCGAACAGCACGACTTGAAAACTGACTAATCACAGCATACATCTACTTACCTACGCATGTATATGTGCATTTTGTGAAATAGGTAAGGGAAAGAATATGGAAGACTTTTAACGCTGTATCTGTTGATAGAAGGAGACAAAAATACAATTTGTTGTGGACACTCGGAGAGCGCGACTGAGAGACGGCTGAACGAAGTCGGGCAGCCAGCCTTGCATTCGTCTAGTCAATATGGAGGCGGGCACAACCTATCTACAGGTAAAAATATCTTAGGTCGAACCTGAGTGCCTAGTGCGAGTTTTTAAATTGCGTTTACCTATTGGATCGCGTTAACTTTAACAACGGTTTGTATGAAATAAGAGCAGCGACATCTATATGACTTACTTCATACAAATCATAGTTAACATTAAATGTGAACAGGGCCGGATTTAGAGGTCCAGAGGCCTCGGGGCAACAAAGGAGCGGAGGCCCCCTCGCCCCAAATTATTTTCCAAATAAAGTAAACAATTTTTTTTCAGTCGAGTTTTTCAATAAATAATTTATTGTGAAACCAAGTAGATTCCCTTAGTATTGAACAAACACATATAAATATAAACGGAAACAAGATTTATCTGAAATTAAATATTTAGGGTTAACGAACGGAACCTTAAACTCCCTCAAGATGGGTAGTGAATTGGAAGTGCTTATCAGGGCCATTTGAGATTTTGATATTTCACTGATCTGATTGCCTGATTGGAGTGAACAAATATAGATCAATGATTTCTGTTATTTAAGATATATAATATAATCAAATAATCATGTATGTATAAAGTACTGTAGGCTGTAGGTAAAGGTGAAAGAGCAAAAAAAAAAACAAATATCAAAGGAAAAGATGCTTACTAGTGTTAACTAGTTGGAATTTGAAAGATTTTTTTTCCGAAGTCTCTATTGTGGGGGCCCCCCGTTTGTGGAGGCCCCGGGGCTTTCGCCCCGGTTGCCCTCCCCTAAATCCGGCTCTGAATGTGAACGCAATTGGAAAAACTCGCACTAGGCAGGTGGGGCACTCTGGGGGGTTAGAAACACTCAATTTCTGTTAGCGTTAACGCCTACGGAAAGATGAAATTGTATGAAAATTACATTGACAATAACATCAGCTTGAGAGATGTTATCTCAAGCTAATGCCATTGTCATACAATTTCATCTTTCCGCAGGCGTTAACGCTAACAGAAAGTGGGTCTTGTCTGGACCCCCTGGTCAGACTAGTGCAGCACAGAAACGGTTGGCAAGGCAAGAGAAAGGCCTACACCTCTAGTGGGATAAAGAAAGCTGGGAAAGAGATAATGACGGTGATGAAATTAAGCTTTTGTTCCAGCTACTGGACATACCTGAACTGTGCACAATTGTTATTGGAAATGTATAGACAGGTCACTGGTGCATGAAATGTTTACATTTACATTGTATGAGAATAGTGCTGGTCCACGCTTATTGTTACTATAATATTGCTTGAATAAACAGTAATGAATCTGTTTCTGTTTTATCTGACACACATTGTAGACGTAAATTGAGAGAATCACCTTCATAAACAGCGTATATGCGGCATCCTTAGGGTTCCGTACCCAAAGGGTAAAAACGTGACACTATTAGTTAAAGTAGTAGTGGGCAGGGCACATATCACGCAGAACAGATGGCCGATGGGGCCGAAAGGTTCTGTAATGGAGACCACGGACCGGTAAGCGCAGCGTAGGACGTCCACCCACAAGATGGACAGACGACCTAAAAGAGGCAGGGAAACGCTGGATGCAGGCCGCTTCCAACCGGCTCTTTTGGAGATCGATGGGGGAGGCCTATGTCCAGCAGTGGACCTCCTACGGCTGAAATGATGATGACGAGTTCACATTATATATTTTTCACCAAGAATTTGATAGCTATCATTTCAACTAAGGAGTTTATGAATTAAATATTATTAAATAATATATGAATCCACTTACATTTCTTTCATAACATTTACAGATGCATATAAATTGCAGTTATGAATACAATTCTATTTAATAACAGATCGACGCAGTTTCATATTATCAGCTTATCTTATAATGTAGGAAGTGATTCTAAAATTCATTGTATAATCTTTACTATTTCTATACGCTTGATTATTATAACTCTTATCTATATTTCGTCACGTAGGTAAATCCATAGTTTTGTCATAATTATACCCGACGAGGAATAATTGTGTCGTATATTCATCAATTCATCGTCGGCAAACGTAGAGTAGGACGCCCTGCAGCCAGGTGGAGTGACGACCTGCGAAAGGCGGCTGGTGGCAAGTGGATGCGAAAAGCAGAAGATCGTGCCTTGTGGCGTTCTTTAGGAGAGGCCTACGTCCAGCAGTGGACGAACATCAAATAGGCTGATGATGATGATGATATTCATCAATTATGTTATTAGACCTGTACGTATATAGATCGAAGTTAGACCTCAAAACTAAGATATTTTTACCTGGGGCCTTACGGACAACTGCTATTACAGGCACCTAATCCGCTCAGTTGGAAAATCACGCGACCGCCCAAACGACAGGGCGCGATCGCGCCCAAATACGGTTTGCGGTCGCGTGATTTTCCAACTGAGCGGATTAGGTGCCTGTAATAGCAGTTGTCCGTAAGGCCCCTGTACATAGGTTGTGCCCGCTACCATATTGACTAATTTGACTAGACGAATGCAAGGCTAGTTGCCCGACTTCGTTCAGCCGTCTCTCAGTCACGCACTTCCAGTGTCCACAACAACTTGTATTTTTGTCTCTTTCTAACAACAGATATAGCGTAAAAAGTCTTTCATTTTCTTTTCCTTATTTCACAAAATGCACATATACATGCGTTTATAGGTAAGTAAATAATATTTGCTGCGTTTAGTTAGTTTTTCAAGTCGTGTTTTTCGCCTATAACGTCTCTATTATTACACCTCACCGCCTTAAAAGGCGTAAATGTACCCTGGACAGTGGGTACATTTTTGAGCCTTTTGGGGTCAAAACCATAGGCCCGAGGGGATCGGGAGCCAATTTTTAGGGTGCCGACCCATAGGGTAGAAACGGGGCCAATGAATTACCCAGTCAGACCTAGGTGAGTATGGGTAAATCCCGAAATAAATTTTATTTTAATAATTATTCGGACATTACCCAGAATCCTTGGGTGGATCAAGGTACACCCGGGTAAACCTAGGTTATCTCCATCTTCTTACATTACTCGTAGCATATACTATACATTTTTATCACTAGTATAAAATATTGTATTCATTGTTAGCATAGCAATAAATCGCTATATTTTATTATCTAAGATTTACGAGTAAATACTAAAATGGCTATATGTATAATAAAAATTTAACCTTTATAAGAGTTATCTTGCAACAACTATAGTTTTGTTATGTTAATTATTTACTGTTTTACATTATATATTACTAAACGATAAGTTTGTCAAAATGACATGTAATCATGTTGTTATGGCAAAATAATATATAAAAATGTATACATTACATATATGCTTGTATATAATTATGTAGCTATATACTATATCGTATAATGCATATCTATATATCTATATTAATATTATAAAGAGGAAAGATTTGTTTGTTTGTTTGCATTGAATAGGTTCCGAAACTACTGAATCGATTTGAAAAATTCTTTCACTGTTGGGAAGCTACACTATCCCCGGGTGACATAGGCTATATATGGTTGTTAATATCTATTTAAGTATGTATTTAAAAACTATATATGTATGTATATCAGTCTCTGGCAGCCATATCCCAAGCTTTGTTTAGTTTGGGGTCAGATGACCGTGTGTGCAAAAATGTCCCGAATATTTATTTTTTATTTATATCTATACCCGTGCGAAGCCGGGGCGGACCGCTAGTTTATTATATAACTGTAGAAATTGTGATACTATGTAGTGTTAAAATTATATAAACAGATTTTATCGCGAGTTTTTAGGGTTCCGTAACCAAAGGGTAAATACGGGACCCTATTACTAAGCCTACGATGTCTGTCTGTCCGTCCGTCCTACCTATTAACGGCTGTATCTTTTGAACCGTAATAGATAGCCAGTGCGAGAGAAAGAGTGGTAACTAAGCATGTGGTCCGCCTGATGGTAAGCAAAAGCCGCCGGCTTTGAAAGAGGTGTTGACGGTGCTTTGCCAGCCCGGAGAGGTAGTTGTAGACACCCTTTTTGAAACGGTTTATGTTGAAGCTCGGCGAGAAGACCTTGGTGGAATGTCCTTCACATTCCACACTTTGCGTTACAAAATATATATTATGGTGTTGTCTGATGTGACCTGTTAAATGTATATATGCCTCGAATAATATTTGACTAGTATTTTTTTTTACATAGTACTAGCTGTTGCCTTCCACTTTGTACGCGTAGCCTTTTATATAAACTTTCAACACCCCATTTGCGCCCCCTTCATTCGGTCCTTTCTTAGCGGTTCTCTACACCCCATAAGGAATCTACCTGCCAAATTTCAGCTTCGTAGGTCAAGTAGTTTTCGAGATTTCGTGATGAGTGAGTAAGTAGATGAATTTCGCTTTTATACAAAGAATTCAAATGATATAGGTCAATGCTTTTATAGATATAGACAGATCTACGTTTGGCCACCAACTCCCCTGATGGTAATAGCGACGGTGTGGCCGAGGACGGAACACGTTGATCTAGAAGAAATCTATTCACTCTAGCCTTGAAGATGCCTAGATTGTAGTTGGTCTGTTTGTTTACTGCTACCTATAAAGTTCATATAATGATGATAATGCATGTGTGGGTGTTATGTTGTCGACGTTTACCGTCGCCATGGCGATGAAAACAGACACAATGACTGGACAAACTGAAGGATACAGGGACGAAGTGATACTCATCGCCGATCGTTATCGCAGCAATTATTTCTCTTTGGTATTCATTGAATAGTATTTGAAAAAAAAATGCATTTAACAAGTATAAATGTATGTATATGTTCTCCCACAAGATGCGACAGATGACCTAAGAGACCGCAGGGAAACGCTGGATGCAGGCGGCATCGAACCGGCCCTTTTGGAGATCGATGGGGGAGGCCTATGTCCAGCAGGGGCGTCACATGGCTGAAATGATGATGACTGCCTTAAACAGGCTATTAAAACCAGGCCATTTCTACCAGAGAGCATTAATCAGGGTCTGATTATCCATCCCCAAGTTACTGGCACTGTGCACCAGAGCCAATTCAGCCATTCTAAAACCACGCAATTTTTTAATCAAGACGATTATCGCAATGTCTTGCAATACTTGGAATGCAATCTTGCTGATATCTACGATAAGACATTATCAATACACGATAGATATAATCTAAGGATTATGTCAAATGTTTTTTACTCAAAACAAGCAATATTTTTAGTGGTCGTAAGATAAGGAGTGGTGATGGTATCAGAAGTGGGATGACGAGGATCATCATAACCATTTCCTTCACCGTTTTTGAGCGTTGGCATCATCTGCACATAATTTATTGAAGTACTAAAAGTAGTTGGTGCAGGGCCGAGGATCGAACCGGATGCCATCAGATTGTAAAGCGCACATGCTACCACCATCGCTCACTACATCGTTAGATAGCCCGTTGGTCCAGTTGGTAGTGAACCTACCTTCTGAGCTTGGGGGCGTGGGTTCGATTCCCACCTAGGACAAACATTAAAAAAAAAAAAAAACAGAGCGCCTGTTTAATACGACGCGTGACCAAAATGCTGGCGTTTCTGGCTCAACGCATAAGCATTGCCATTCAGCGTGGTAATGCCGCCATCATGTTGGGTACGCTGCCAACTGGTAGTGGGCTTGAGCATTTGGATTGTCTTTAGACCTTCAACGGTCTATGGGCAGTCTAACTGTATTTGTAGTGTTAGTATTAGCTTGTATATTGTTTAGTTAATAGAGGCACTTGCCCATTTATGTGATAAACATTTGTGTTTGTTCTATATCTGGGTGTTAATATCTATTTAAGTATGCATTTCAACTATATAAATGTAAAACACTGTTTCAAACTATCACGGTTGTTTACTAAAGTTATATGATTATTTCCGGGATATTTACCGTGGTAAGGTTGTGGAATGAGCTCCAGATATTTCGGCGCAGTTACATGCACCATGTTCACGGGAAGACTGAAGAATGCGGGTGGTTGGTCGAACAGTTAAAAAGTTAGGTGCAGACATAACGATCTACCCTCTTTTATATATATGTATGTATAATTGTCTCTGGCAGCCATATCACAAGCTTTGCTTAGTTTGGGGTCAGGTGACCGCGTGTGCAAAAATGTCCCAAATATTATCTTGTTATCACAGCATTCGTAAATTTACAATTTATACCTTTTCGCACTTGCTAGTAAGTTGCTAGTTAAAATAACTCGCGGAAAGTTATTGTTATTCTATCTCGCGTTGCTGATAACGCGACGGAAGCTGACCACTATTTGTGCCACTATCATGCACATAAAAACAATGGAAAACCACTTGACAGATATCACGCCGCAATCGTGATAGCTTATCCACGGGGAAAAGGCATGCCAATGTAAACACTAGGTGGTGTGGATTTTTTTTCTACCAACTAACTTCATGTATACTGATCACCGAAGTTAAGCAACGTCGGGCGCGGTCGGTACTTGGATGGGTGACCGCCTGGCATGTTGTCTTTTTGCACTTCTTTTTTGTACTTTAATAGTTAACAATTTATGTGGTTTTGACGGAACCCACAGTGCTCGAGCCTGACTCCAAATAATTATAGCCAAGCAAATAATTATTAGAGTTTAAAAAACTCGCTTCAAACTCCAAAAATGTGCATGTCATGTTGAGTTGTAGTTTTTCAATAAGCTTGCTAAATATTGTGCAATAAGACATGTGCGAGGCACCTGTAGGTATTCAGTCTTGGGTATATTTATATTATTGTTACCCGACAGCCGACCAAGCAAACCAATACTAATAGTGTACGAAAAAAAAAGGAGTCGCTGAATCGATTTCTTTTATGTAAGCGTGACACATACACCACATATGGTAGACCACATCATCGAGTTGACGGTCAAATAGCAAGCCTATTCCTATATAAAAAAGGGTGTGCTTAAAAGCCCATACATATGTCGGACTTGACGGACCGCCATCTGACCAACGGGAGATAGAATTTTCTTTCTCTCCCGTTGGTCAGACAGCAGTTCCAAATCCACACTTTTGATTGTGTACTATATTTAGTTTACTGTAAATCTAGTTTCATTAGTTTAGTTTGCCTATGTCCAGCAGTAGACGTCCTATGGCTGAAATAATAAAATTTAGTTTAAGGTATGATGGGAGTGACGTGCTATTGTTGGCAAAAGATTCCAAATCAAATACATAATTTTAAAAACATATTATGGGATATTTACCGTGTGCTACCGTTCATAAGGTAGTGGAATGAAATTTAAAGAATAAAAACGACAAAAAAACGAAAATTTCATCAAGGTTGACTATATCTCTCTCGCTCTACAGTCGACTCGAGCCGACTTTACCCGAACGAGTAACCTAGCCTGACGGACACGCGAGTTCAGTGCTTTTCCCCGTGTTTTCCCCCCTCACAAAAAGTGGCAAACGTGCCCAAAGAAGTTTTCACTTCAAAAAAATAAAATGAAGTTCAAGAATGATCCTGGGCTGGGTGACATGACATGACATCAGTAACCGACTTCAAGAGGAGGTTATCAATTCGACTGTATGTTTATTTTTGTATGTTTGTTACGCGATTTCTCCGCCAATTTAGAATAGTTTTTGATGGTTCTTTTTTTTGGTTGGTAGGTCATATCTTATAGGTGGTCCCATATTTTTTTTTTTTTTATCGACATTGATTCAGCGCTTTTTAAAAATCTACAAAAACATGACAATAAGCAACGAATTCAATGTACAGTGCCACCAACTCAAAATTGGAACTACAGTTATTTCTTGGTGAATTTCATACTTTGTTCTCCACTAGCGACGCTGTCAACTGAACAGCCAACATAGAGGAACAAACTTCAAACGAATTCAATGTACATTGTAAAGTGCCACCAACTTAGCTGTTAAGGTGGGCAAAATTGGAACTACAGTTAGTTCTTGGTGAATTTCATACTTTGTTCTCCACTAGCGACGCTGTCAACTGAACAGCAAACATAGAGGAACATACTTCAAAAAAACAAAGAAGTGTCTCCATGGCGACCGGCCCTGTTGTTTTTCGTTAAATTTTTCATGACCATGGAAACAGAGTATTTCAGTCGTAATATTAAACAATGTTATATGGTGTTCAATAGCGTCAAACAACCCATAGTGAAGCAGAGCTAATCATGCACGGTCAAGTCAAACTCATGCACCAGTAAAGTTAAGTGGTGGAGGCTTTACAAGAGGCTTCTATGGAGTTTTGGACCCTTATTAGGGTTTATTATTCCTTTTTAGGGTTCCGTATCCAAAGGGTAATAACGGGACTTACGGGTTAACTGAGCCTACGCTATCTGCATTTCTGTCCTACCTTTTAACGGCTGTCTTTTGAACCGGAATAGATAGTCAGTTATTTTACAGAATTTGTAAATTACAGTGTATTAATATTAACGTAAAAAATAACAATGAAGTCAAAAAGTAAACGTGAAATCAACAAACGAATTTTTACGTATTTTTGTAATTAGTTTAATGTAAAAACGCCAATACGTAATTACGTACTAGCGTCAAACTTGGCATGATTATAATACACACTCTAAAGCATAACAGTAGGTAATAAATAATGGCAAAGTGTGAGTCAGTGACAAATGTCTGTTCAATACCATGCTAACCAACCAACGTAGAGCGCGGTCGGTACTTGGATGGGTGATGGCACTGATATCTTTTTGCACTTTTTGTGTTTTGTGATGGTACGGAACGTACGCGAGCGCACTCAGTGCGCGAGCCCGACACGCACTTTTTTATCTCTGCGGAATAAATCCCACAAAAAAATTAAATATAGACATAATTTTTTGAGAAAAAAAAAAAGAACCGACTTCATGACTATACCTACATTTCCAAACTGAAACTAAAAAGTAGAAAATAATATTTTAATAGCTTCAAAGCAATGAGCATTAAAGGACAATAAACGAAATTATTAATACATATATTACCTACTTATATATTTATAATCAGTTATTAGAGTCGGTGCCTGCAAAGAAAGACAGGTTAATCCTGCCTTTGTAGGTAGTAGGTTCTTTTTTTTTCTCTAAAAATTATGTTTTATATGTCCTAAAAAAGGCGACATTGTGACATTGAATAAGTCTTTAATAATTATCAATTAAAAAATCGACTTCAAAATTTGTAGATCTTACTAATATTATAAACGCGAAAGTTTGTATGTATGGATGTATGGATGTTTGTTCCTCTTTCACGCTGCAACGGAACAACGGATCGACCTGATTTTTTGCATGGGTATAGTTCAAGAGCCGGAGAGTGACATAGGCTTTTCATCATCATCATCACCATTTTTCATCACTACGCGGGTGAAACCGCGGGGCGCAGCTAGTAAATAAATATACGCAATTTCTTTCACTTGGATGACATATCTGCCCCAGTTATTTTGATTTAAAAACCAATCTACTGTAAAACAACTTTAGTTTAATCATTTAATGTATAGATGAACTAACAACACCATTATAATGAAACTGTATTGGCGAAGTTCACACGTGTTCGTTGACAGTTGACAGTCCTTTGTCGACTGCCAACGAACACAGTATATAAGTGGCGGTTGCATTGCAATCACTCTCTTTTCTTTGCTCGAACCTCGAAGCGATAACAAGTGTAAACGAATTGTGTGTAAAACAGTTTAAAAGGTGATTTCTTGGCTGAAAAGCTAACAAATCAGAATCGGGATTAATAAGTTACAGATGTCTTCTTATTTTCCCATGTCCACAGAGTGTAATTCGTCTTTTGTTAAGTGGTTCAAAACCTGTTTGCTAGTCATGTTTTTTTTTAGAGCCCTAATTAATAGTTATTGTACAAAGTGGCTGTTTTATTCCTTGCGTTTTCTTGATTATAATTTCTTTGCTAATGATTAATTTAATACTAATTACTAAATAACTGTGCTCATGTTAAAAGTTCTTCAGATTATATATCCGATTAGTGTACTTATTGTTATATATGCAAATTTCTGCCGCCGATTCTGCGGCTGAGCCTGCTGTCGAGCCTGCCGCTGAGCTTGCTGTCGAGTCTGCGGCTGAGCCTGCTGTCGAGTCTGCGGCTGAGCCTGCTGTCGAGCCTGCGGCTGAGCCTGCTGTCGAGCCTGCTGTCGAGCCTGCGGCGAAGCATACAGTGGAGCCTGCAGTGGAGCCTGCCGCGAAGTCTGCGGCTGAACCTGCTGTCGAGCCTGCTGCTGAGCCTGCGGCTGAGCCTGCCGTCGAGCCTGCGGCTGAGCCTGCTGTCGAGCCTGCCGTCGAGCCTGCGGCTGAGCCTGCTGTCGAGCCTGCGGTCGAGTCTGCAGCGGAGCATACAGCGGAGCCTGCAGTGGAGCCTGCCGCGGAGTCTGCGGCTGAGCCTGCTGTCAAGCCTGCTGTCGAGCCTGCTGTCGAGCCTGCTGTCGAGCCTGCTGTCGAGCCTGCGGCTGAGCCTGCGGCTGAGCCTGCTGTCGAGCCTGCAGCTGAACCTGCCGTCGAGCCTGCGGCTGAGCCTACTGTCGAGCCTGCGGCTGAGCCTGCTGTCGAGCCTGCGGTCGAGTCTGCGGCGGAGCATACAGCGGAGCCTGCAGTGGAGCCTGCCGCGGAGTCTGCGGCTGAGCCTGCTGTCGAGCCTGCGGCTGAGCCTGCGGCTGAGCCTGCCGTCGAACCTGCCAGCTGAGCCTGCAGCGGATCCTCCAGTACGCAGTTACGTAAGAGACATTGTACGCAGTTGCGTAAGATCCGGTGTACGTAGTCGCGTAAGAGCCGATGTACGCAGTTGCGTAAGAGACATTGTACGCAGTTGCGTAAGATCCGGTGTACGTAGTCGCGTAAGATCCGGTGTACGTAGTCGCGTAAGAGCCGATGTACGCAGTTGCGTAAGAGACATTGTACGCAGTTGCGTAAGATCCGGTGTACGTAGTCGCGTAAGAGCCGATGTACGCAGTTGCGTAAGAGACAGTGTACGCAGTTGCGTACTGACTTAACTAAACCAGATTCGGTTTTAGTCTGATATGATGTGCTTTTCAGTATGCAGTTGCATTCTGATATTATGTAACATAAAACGATAGTATAAGACTTCAAAATAAGATTGTAAAGTACACATTTAATTAACACGTATAATGTCTATTATCATATAATACATGACACGTATACACGAGGACGTGTAATTGAGTCGGATGGCCGAATGTAAAACAACTTTAGTTTAATCATTTAATGTATAGATGAACTAACAACACCATTATAATGAAACTGTATTGGCGAAGTTCACACGTGTTCGTTGACAGTTGACAGTCCTTTGTCGACTGCCAACGAACACAGTATATAAGTGGCGGTTGCATTGCAATCACTCTCTTTTCTTTGCTCGAACCTCGAAGCGATAACAAGTGTAAACGAATTGTGTGTAAAACAGTTTAAAAGGTGATTTCTTGGCTGAAAAGCTAACACTACTAAACCGATTTCGTTGAAATTTCTATGGGCCCATCTCAAAGAATATCCTTTCAAATAAAAAATTTCTTTCTGAGTTCTGAGGTAGCAAACATTACAAAAAACACTGTTTTAAACTATCACGGTTGTTCACTAAAGTTATATGATTATTTACGGGATATTTACCGTGGTAAGGTTGTGGAATGAGCTCCCGATATTTCGGCGCAGTTACATCATGCACCATGTTCACGGGAAGGCTGAAGAATGCGGAATGCATTACAAAAAAACCGAATTGAGAACCTCTTCTTTTATTAAGCCGGTTAAAAGTAGAAGAATCTACCTCGTCGATGGAGGAACAAATACCCATCGGTTTTTATAGAATTCGCCTGGCCTTGGAGTAAGTGGCGTGACTCGGTATATTTTCGCATACGCGATGTGGTACTAGCGGAATACTTACCTAAGTACCTATGTATGTAGGTAGGCCACTAGATGGACCGACGACATCGTAAAGCTGGAAACAAACTATCGGACGCGGCTGACGGACACGACTGATAAGTGTGCAGTCTTTCAAAAGACTACAACGGCTGACAAAAACATCCGGCGCGCCAGATTTCTGTCGGACGTCCGCACGTTCAAGGTCACGTCCACGACTTACATCCGATAGGTCGCGTCCGTCAGCCGCGTCCAGTGGATGCAGACGGCAGGCTGTCGTTCAGTGTGGCGTGCTAAGGGGAAGGCCAAAGGCTCAGCAGTGGACGTCTTATGGGCTGACGTGCCCCCTTTTTACGAAAAGGTTCTCTTTTAAGGTGTCTGAAAACTGGTTTGGCAAAGCCCTATTTTGTCTTGATCACATTGAAAGGTCACGCCAAGTACGCATAAAATAAAACAAGTATTTTTTTATGCCATAGGTGGCAAATAAGCTGGTGGATCGCCTGATGGTAAGCGATCACCGTCGTCTATGGATACCTGCAACACCAGGGGCCTTACGGACAACTGCTATAACAGGCACCTAATCCGGTCAGTTGGAAAATCACGCGACCGCAAACCGTATCTGGGCGCGATAAGGTTCACGTTCGCGTGATTTTCCAACTGAGTGGATTAGGTGCCGCAATTAGCTGTTGTCCGTAAGGCCCTGGGGCATCACAGATACGTTGTGAAGAACCCTATTATATTTACTCGGAAATGCCGCAGGAAGGAGCTTATTCCGCAAATTGCAGTTTAATTTGTTTGTTTTTAACCCTGTCTAAAAACAGCAGGCCAGATTTTCTTGATACATAATTATATAGCTAAGAATACTCGATCAAATCCGTAAAACAAAAAATCTATTTCAAAATCGGTTAGGCCATTTGGGAGCTACGATGCCACATTTATAGAATGATGAGTGTAACGGACCTCTTTCTGCTTAGTAGACCCTTTCTGCATAACCCTGTATATATCTCAACTTTATTAGCCGATTCAAATCTCTTCTTCTCTGTATAGTATTAATTAAAGTCATTCCGCGTCTGTCTGTCTGTATAACCGCTAACTCCTCCTAAACCATGCAATTGATTTTGATGCGGTTTTCACCATCAGTTAGATAATCTTTCACGGCAAGTTTATATATAACTAGCGACCCGCCCCGGCTTCGCACGTAAATTACACCCGTGCGAAGCTGGGGCAGGTCGGTAGTTTCTTACAAACTGTAATTATGTTTTTAACTGAGGCTGTTAGTTTTAACAAATCAAACATGTCCGGTGGCCTGTTTATACTAACTTTAAATAAGAATTTCAAACAATCAGACTGCAGGTAGATGTCTCACAATCAATGGCAACACACACATAACGGCAAGTTAAACTGAAGGGAACAAACGGTCCACGCGGCGTGTTATCATAACACGACAGACTGTCATCACCGGGCTCTGACAATGTCATGTTATTACATTTTACATGCACTTTGTCTTAGTTTGTATTTATAAGTCACTAGCTGCGTCCCGCGGTTTCACCCGCGTAGTGATGAAAAATGTTGATGATGATGATGATGAAAAGTCATCATCATCATCACCTATGTCATCGTCTATGTATAGCCTATGTTAATTTCCAGCCCTTGAACTATACCCATGCAAAATATCAGGCTGATCCGTTGCTCTGTTGCTGCGTAAAAGAGGAACAAACAAACTAACAAACTTTGCGCATTTATAATATTACTAGCTGCGCCCCGCAGTTTCACCGGCGTAGAGTTGAAAAATGGTGATGATGATGATGAAAAGTAGCCTATAGATGTCACTTTCCAGCCCTTGAACTATACCCATGCAAAAAATCAGGTCGATCCGTTGTTCCGTTGCAGCGTGAAAGAGGAACAAACATCCATACATACAAACTTTCATGATTATAATATTAGTAGGAAGTATGATCGACTGCATTCTGTGGCTATGACAGCTGGTTTTCCTCAATTTTATCTGAGACTAGCGGTCCGCCCCAGTTTCGCACGGGTATAGATTATAGCCATAATGTCACCCACGGATAGTGTACCTTCCCAACAGTAAAAGAATTTTTCAAATCGGTTCAGTAGTTTCAGAACCTATTCAATGCAAACAAACAAACAATCAAATCTTTCTTTTTTATAATATTTTATCTGAGATAAGCAGATTTTTCTATGTTATGTTATGTTATCTTATCGAGGACTAAAAAATCCAAATAACTAAAACTAAATGATGCATTTTGTAATTTGACTGCCAAATCACTTGTTGGTAAGCGACGGTGTGGTCAAAGATACGCAGACTAAGAAGATAATTCATTCTGACTCTGAAAATACCTTAGGTAAGTATATCTCAGGAAACAAGGAAGCCGGCAGGTTGTGCTTCGAATCAAAATATTTGGTACATTTCTAAGAAAAAACCACAATGTAATGTGGTCGAGGGCTATTTTTTTACCTACCGTCTTTCTTTAGAGTCTAGGGTCGGCAGCGTATTTGTGATGCCTCTGGTGTTACAAGTATCCATAGGCGACGGTGACTGCTTACCATCAGGCAGCCCGTCTGCTTGTATGCCACCTATGGCATTAGAAGAAATAAACGAATAACTACAGGTCATATTTGTTACTAGTATCAAGGTACTCAAGTAAATAAGTATAAAAACCTATTATAACTAATTGGTATAAAGGTACTTAAAGTGTACCAATCATATTTAACAATTACAAAAATAAATTTTCAATGTCAAAGTAATATAAACGATGTTTTTTTTTTAACAAATAATAATATACATTCTTTGTAGTACTTTGCATAGTTATGTCAGTTGGATATTTTTAACACAATTAGTGTTTGTGATTACAGTAATAAAATTAATTCTTAGTACCTTATATCTGCCTACTAATATTGATAATAATATAAGATATATGCCTATATAATTATATATGCAGTGGTTACATATTTGAGGCATTTGGGGTCGAGACATTGGGCCCTTGGGGACTGGGAGCTCACTTCATTTTCAAAAATCTTTCAGCGCGATTCTTGACCAAAATGTTGGCGTGTTTCTGGCTCAACGCATAAGCATTGCCATTCAGCGTGGTAATACGGCCTGCTAGGTACGCTGCCAACTGATAGTGGGCTTGAGCATTTGAATTGTCTTTAAACCTTTAATGGTCTATGGGCAGTCTAACTGTATTTATAGTGTTAGTATTTGCTTGTATTTTGTTTAGTTAATATAGGCACTTGCCAACGTAAAAAAAAAAAATATACGAGGAACATTCATCAGACAAAAATGTAACACCAATTCTAGTATGACATCCATCACATTAGATTATTACCTATAAGCACTTTTAAAACTAGCGCTAAGCCGTGGTGCTTACCATAATAGGGCACTCAGTTGCCTACAGCAATAAGTCGCGCTCACTCGAATAGGCTTGGTTCGCACAAGTACATGATAACACTAATTCTCGCGGTAAATCTGATTATACAGACTTTTGTTTAATTAAAACAAGTTCGCGAAAAAGTTAGCGATCAAAGAAGACCGTATTTAAACACACGTAGATCGATAACACCACGTAAGACCGAGGTAAATAAATCATCGCACTGACATGTCCCGTATTGATTTTCTACACGTTCCCGCTAAACCTCTCGGTCAGGCAAAGTAGTATGTCAAGATGATGAATTAGAGCTCACGTTAATTAAGATTACGGTGGCATTGAAGCCTTAATTAGGGAGAATAATATGAAACTTACCGATGATTTCTAGTCAAGGAAAACTGCATCACTGAACGGGACTGGATCGCTAAGATTCTACAGCTGTAACTTCGGAACGATTAAACAATATGATTTAGGTGTTTATTGTTCGAAATTAACGCAATTAATCGATAAACGCGTGGTATTTTTTTTTATTAATATAACCTCTAGTTACCGCGGAGCATGTATATTTCAGACATTTAATTAATTACGTAGTTTCACTTTTTTTCCCTTTCCATCATTGGATTGGCGCACAGTATATCTGTGGATTGGCGCTAATAGTTTTTGACTTTACAAGTTTTACAACTGTCAGTTGACCCAGCTGTATGTTTTTTTTAATATTATTCGCCCATCGGGCAGGCTAAAGCTTTTAAGGCCATACCGCCTGTTCATCTGTTTTGTACAGTCTCAATACGTCAAACAAGTCATAGTCACAGTCAGAGTCAAGTTAAGTAAGTCACGGTCAAGTCAAACTCATGCCCCTGTAAAGTGGTGGGGACTTTACAAGAGGCTACTATGGAGTTTTGGAAACAACACGAAAAGACACGTTTCGAGCACTTAATGAATATCAATTCACCATTTAATACACATTAACACTCGAAAATACCCAAGTTTAGGAAAATAATAGCACAAGCCGACATGTTTTTTCAACGTTGGCGCCAGAACCTTCTGATTTTTTTAACGTCTGGCGTCTGCAAAAATCTATAGTATTTTCATGCTATTGATCAGTTGACTTTTTTGGGAACAAAACAAATTATTTTTACTTGTCATGTCACAGTTATCACTGTCAATGCCAGAGTACTTTTGAAGTCAAAGTCAAGATGAAGTGCACGAATTTTATGTCAAGTTGTATTATTTGCTACAAATTTGTTTATTTTGCTTATCGGCAGCAAAATTTAAATGCAAGAATAGAGAAACGATTTTTTCCTTTAACTTAATTTATTTATATAGTATGCTATGAATTCTGCCGCCCGAACAGCTCGCTTGGCTCGTGAAGTGAAGAACTTCGAAACGAAGCCGCCATGGGGAATAACGTGCCGCCCCGACAAAGAAGACACTTTCGACGTGATGTTGGTCACTTTGCTCGGACCTAAAGGCTCTCCTTACGAAAATGGCACATTTAAATTAGTGGTTACAATCCCGCAAAGGTACCCTTTTGAACCTCCGCTTGTGAAATTCACGACTTCGGTTTACCATCCAAATATTGACAAAGGTGGGTGTAAGATGTTGCTTCCACTTCATCTAATTTTTTTTCTTGTTTCCTATGCTATAATTGATAACATGTACTTTAAACCGACTTGCATCTTACCTTTACTCTTGCTGTATCTTACCTACGAAAGTTAATATAGGTTATTATAACCAGGAATTTAATTCTGTTACAGGAGGTAGAATCTGCATGGACATGCTCAAAATGCCACCCAAAGGCGCTTGGCTGCCCACCATCACATTGGAAACCTTACTAGTCTCCTTACAGACTCTCTTGGCAAACCCTAACCCTGACGACCCCCTAATGATGGATATAGCAAATGAGTACAAGTATAACATTGACCAGTATTTAGAGAACGCTAGGAGGCATACAGCAACTCATGCTGTTTGAGGATGATGATAAGACTTGTATCTGACCATGTGGAGTGTTGTGAAAAATGTAAAACTTAGGTCGTGCTCAATAATGATCTTTCATCCTTCGACCAAAGTAAAATGAATGGACAGGCCCAAAAGAAGAGTATTTTTGAAGATTATAAAATAAGCGCCGACACTCACTTTGTTTCAGTCGGTCTCTAGCCGTAGGAAGTGCGACACAAGTCTATTGTTACATGATAACGAAACATCTGACAAAATTATGCCTTCGTGTGCTTTCCCGAAGTGTAAGTACAGAACAAAAAACCCCTATCTATTTTTTGTAACAAATGTACTCTACATGGCTATAATTAGGTGTTGAAGTATATGATCATCAGTTTTGACACGTTTTGACGGTTTTGAGCAAGTTCAATGGTTATGGCCCGTCTATTCATTTTATTATGGTCGAAGCTTTCATCCTTAACACCTGAGAACACCTGTGGTAAAATACCTACCTACCTATCTGTGGTGGTACCTTTCAAGTACCTCCACTGTGACTAGGCAAACATAAATCACTTAACGTCAGGCAAATTGGCAGTCAAACGTAAGCCAATAACAATTTAAAAACAAGGGCAACACATACAGTACAATATAACCATTATCTAGGGTTTTAACAGTTGGCCTCACTTGGCTATCACTTAAATCAATCTCTTCCAGGCAACCATGCCGATGTCGAGTCTTGAGGCATAGCCCTAAAACTTGATGTGGCAACAGGTAGTGACAATATACATAAAGCAGCGAGTTGTGGCTGAAAGCAAAAAACTAAAAATTAGGCTGATTGGCATGCCCTGGCAGAAGCCTATGTCCAGCATTTGACTGATTATGATGACGTCCAGGCTCAATCCTCAGATCAATTATTGTATTGTCATCTGAATTACATACAGTGTAAACTCTATATAGCATCACTCGATTTAACAACAAACTTGTTTTAAATGTTAAACGGAACTTATCACGTATTATTTAATTTAGGTAAAAAATATGTACCTTTCGCAACAAACTCCTTAAAATGACGAAATTACTTGACTTTGGTTGGTTTACCTTGTTGTCCATACAATGATACACTATGTAGCTTCACACCCACTCTAAATAACTACAATACGTAATTATTTAGCAATAAACAGTACATTCTGACACCTCATAATTGAAATAAAATACTGGAGCAGCAAAAACTTCAGGCGAAGATAAGACTATAATTGCCCAAAGTTGTTTTTTGTATCAATATAAATGTTTGTTGATGTAAATTTTATTCTTTACTAGTAAATACTTTTTCTCTTTTTTCCATTTTTAACAACTCTCAATTACACCATAAAATGCGCAGTACGTGTCGCTATATAGAGGTTACACTGAACTTGCAGTTTCAAATACTAACAAAAGTAGGTTAAAACCAATTTCTATGATTTGTTTACATAGTTGGTTTAGTTAAATGAAGCTAATGTAAGAAATTAAAAAAAAATTGCTAGTGGTACATTCCACAATGGCATTTCTTCTCATATTTGTATTGTGAGTTATTGTGATATTTGTGCGGCCAATTAGCATTAAATTTAATTATTAATATAAGGAAATTCAAATTCACTAGTGTATTATTTACAATAATTTAAGTTCAAGTATCATAAATATGTTACAGATTATTAAAGACGCCAACAGTGCTAATGACAACATAGCATGAAGAAAATATCTGAGCTGTGTTGATTCTCATTAGTTTTGGTGGCACCGTTGGCATGATTCGGACTCTGGTGTCCTAAAACTGCGACCAGAACCACTGGATGATGGGCAGTAGCGTCCTATTAGTACACGGTGAACATACTGCGATCTCCAAACCGCCTGCCAAGCGTGGGGATTATGGCAGCACCCCTCTAAGAGGGAGGTCTTTGTCCAGTAGACATTTACTGGCTGATGTGTTGGCATGATTCGGAACGCGTATTTAATACAAATAAAATATATTTTTGGGAGTGAACACCTCAGAAACATGCAGACTCTCCTATTTGTTCTTATGGTTTGTTAAAATACATATTTTTTAATTGTCCTCTCCATGTAAATCATCTTTTTATTCTACCTCTATATGCAGTTTTGCTTCCATTAGGTATTTTCCCACTACTCTCATTCCTCAACCAAAAAGTTATTTTTTCATTGGCATTCAATCCAATAATATCCATCTTTCGTTTATAATTTGTGATATTCGTTTAGCGTGTAGAATGTCCAAACTGTGACCTTGCGAGTCCATCTTCACAACCCCAAACTGATTATGCCCATATTCGAACTTGTAATGGAATAAACTACTTGCCAAAAAAAGGTTATAAATATCAAATCAATGTCAATCAAATATACAAACAGAAATGCGAGTCTATTCCCCTATACAGTCAATTACTTCCTAGAACGAATGAACCATTTCATTGTTTTAAATAATTAGTTTAATAGGTAACTTACTCATACAGGATATTACAATATACATATTAAAATAATGGAGTCACATGCACGCTGATTGATTTGCAAGTAACTGCCATTAGCAGTTGTCAAAATGTTAGCCGGCTGTTGCCTTACATGGCAGGTGTTTGCGGTCAGTGAGAGGATGTCAAGTGGTTGAAAACTCAATGACGACTAAATGACATGATTGGGTTATAAACTCATGTGGAAATAGATCTTTCTTTTAGCTCACATTGCAAAAGAAAGGCATTCTTTAAGAGAGGCCTACATCCAGAATGGAGAAATATTATTTAGGCTGGTTTCAATTTTGTCCATCAACCAGTGTCTGTACTGCTATCGTCCCCAGAACTAACACTCTCCGTATCAGAGGAGCTACTATCTCCCTTTTTCTTCTGAGTTAACTTTTCATTATCAACATCTTTCTTTTTAGTTTTCTTGTTGTCACTTGTGGTAGGCTTTAATGTTTCCGTAGATACCGTTGTGACCATTTTAGATGGTGTTTGAGTTTCAGAAGGCTTGAAGTCATCATCGTCATCCACGGGGGGTCGCGTTGAAGCGGAAGCTGCGACTGCTGCTTTGTAGGCCTCGGGGTATTGAGTACTGGAATTTGATAAGCATATTTTAAACAGGGTTACTCGGATGATGGGTGGCACCAAGCCTTCACATTGTACTCATAATTTTTCATCATTATCAGCCTATTATGTTCCCACAACTGGGACTCGAGCCTTCTCTCAAAGAGAGAGAGAGATGATGGGGATCTAATCTACCATGCTGGCCCAGTAAACGTCATATGTCTTTGAACTTTTGAGGTTCTTCGACATACTGGTTTCCTCGCTATGTTTTCCTTCACCGTTGTTGAGCGATGGCATCAAAACTGCACATAAAACACATACATATATATTTTTATCATATATATATTTATACATATATTTAGGTACTAAATAAGTTATTGGTTCAGGGCTCAGGATCTGAAAGCGATGATGCTGTATACGATGGAGCATGCTTGCCTAGAAGAAACCAATTCACTTGCGCTGTCTCGAGTTCACTTAGCAGTAAAGCATTACCCATTTTGATATAAGAGCTTGCTCCCCTTTAAATATTATAGATGAATTACCTGAGCTTAGTCTTGATAGCGCGTATCTTCTTGAATATAAACTCGAGGTCTTTCTTCATGTCCAGTAGCAGTTGTGTGTGCTTCCGGAACTCAGTGGAGGCGGCGCGGAGTCTGCTCGCTGAGAGGTGGTTGCAGTTTGTTAGCATCTCAGTAGTCTTCTCAAAGCGTTGGAGCCTGCAATGTTTGTTTATTGAGTATGAATCAATGCACAAAATAAATAGGTAAAGAAGGCTGGCTCCATACATGGAGTGTTAACAGGCATGAACGACTCAAAGTTCTGTATGTACAAGGATCTCAGATCAAGTCAGTCGAACACCAGTTGCCAGTTGTTTGGCAATACATGTAATTACATTGTCATATTGCAAAAAGTTTTATTTAAGAATGATGCTTTATTATACTTTACTCAAAAATGCTTTTTTAGAGATCATTTGATTTGATGTAAATTCTCTGAAATGTAACCGATAAAAGACTAGCGACCATCGAGCTTTGCGTCGATGTTCAAGTTTTTGAAGCTTATTTTGAAAAAGTAAGTCTTTCCTGATGAGTTTTTTGCCACTTCATCTCAATCTGATGAACTTACATATTTTTCTGCGCACGTATAATAGTTTCCACGTCTGTTTGATCGACCATTCCGGCTAGTCCCTGTACGAAAACCTCTGGTGCGGAGTAGTTTTGAAAGCATTCTATTGAGAAATCACTTTCAGGCGTGTCGTTTGCCATTACGTAGCTAATTATTGGCCGAATTCTCTCAGAATGTTTTACTTATTTTGAATAACGCAAAGACTATATATATATACGGAGAGAATAATGTTGATTCTTCTTCTCAATTCAAATTAATTAATTCAATGATTCATGATTCCATTCCATCAATCCAATTTTTTTGTTTATTTTCAATTTTGATTGATCAAATAACTGACATTGCCAACTAGGACAAGCTGTGAGGACAAGTGACGACCCAGCTTTGTTTTTTCGCCCATTACTAGACAGGCTAAAGCTATGAAAGTCATACCGCCTCGTTTTCCGTTTTATGACAACAGACGCTAGACGTCCTTGGCCCTGATTCCATAACTTCAAACAAGCGCGTAACGCGGCGCATTAAACTAACCTCTAAAATTTGGCCTTTTAAAGTTATGAAATCAGGGCTCAGGGCCTGTATGACAATCAATAATAGTGTGTTCCAAAGAAAATTGCAAGTTTTTAGCATAATCTTACTTCACTTTTTCTTATTTTTGGCTACTTACGGCAGCACATTCAGCCATTCTCGAAAGAGGTCGTTATAAATCGTTCGTCGTTAGGAAACTACTCATTTTAAAATTATAATATATTTAAGTTTCAGTAGAGTTTTGGCGCCAACGTGGAAAAACATGTTAGCTGGTTATATTGTTTTCCTAAACTTGAGGCTTTTCGAGTGTTAATGCGTAATATTGGTGATCATTATGTAATAAGGTGTTCGTGGATGTGCTTGAGTGTGTTATCTCGGTCACTCTCATATAAAGAGACGGAGATAATCTTGTACGCGTCTGAATACCTACCTTGAAACCATAATTTTGAAATGAGACGAGTTTTTGAACTAGTGATAACCATTTTTCATAATTATAACTAAACACTTTTCAATTAACCACATTTAAATTTATTTCATTGACAAAGTTTTCCATAGGAAACGAAAAGGAGAATAGTCGAAGGAGCACAAAAGAGAGATTTTTTTTTCGTTTACTTCTCTTTTCTGTGCGAAGGAGTGCAACTGATATGCTATCTTTCCCGCTAGCAATGTCGTACGTCTTACGTTGTCGTCATACGTGAGAAAATATTATCCAAAAAGCGTAATCAGCAATCTCAGAGCAAATAAAAATACAGAGAGAATCGCTTCCAAAACTACGTGAATTCCCAATAAATAAACGACTCACGCACATATACGCATTCAAAACTACGTGAATTTCTTGTCAGAACGTCGTACTGAAAACATCCGTTTTAAAAAGAAACAATGACTTCTTGCAGTGTAAAGAACTGTAAAAACAACACAAAAGTAAATAAGACGAAGGATGGAATATTTCAACACTTAAGTATTTATATTATCACTTATTTTGATGAATTACACGACACGAACTTCGATTACACACATGTTTCAAAAAGTGGCTTCACTTTTCGTGTTCGCGGTAGTCCCTTTGCATTTTTATTTGCTCTGAGTCAGCAAAAGGAAAACTAAATCGCCTTTGAATCTTTACATCCTTGTATCATCTTAAATTAACAAATTGTGATGGTGTTTGATAAAATGGTACATAATATATAAACTCTTTCTTCTTTATTTTAAACATCAGCTATTTATCCAGATTTTTTAATGGTAGGTGGAAAAGAATCGTGTGTCACCCTTCGACCAAAATAAAATGAATGGACAGGTCCAGTAGAAGCGCATTTTTGAAGATAACAAAATGAGCGCCGGCTCTCATTTCGTTTCAGTCGGTCTCTAGCCGTAGGAAGTGCAACACGTGTGTATTGTTACGTGATAACGAAACATCTGACAAAATTATGCATTCATATGCTTTCCCGAAGTGTAAATACACAAATAAAACCGGGATCTATTTTTTGTAACAAATATACTGTACATTTTTATAATTAGGTGTTGAAGTGTCCGACGGTTTTGACTCGTTTTTACTGAGCAATTTCAATGGTTAGGGCCCGTCCATTCATTTTATTTTAGTCGTAGGTGTCACCTTGAAATGTGTATACGCTGACATTTATATTAGGTATTTTTTTGATCAAGATTGCCGGTATATCTAGAGGCTAGAGCAAAGTAATTAATGTCCTCAAAATCTTCCACTCTGGTAGCGAACGCAATGTCATTATTTTCATTATACAGCTCACAGACTGTGATATACACAGATCTAGTGATATAGCTACATTTTAAAATTGAAAAAAATATGACATTAATGGTGTTATTGATCGATGTGAGTAATGCTTCTTGCACACAGTGCAAGTAACCTGCGTAACGTGGAACAAGAGCAAGTGTGCGAGAGTATGTAAATAGTAGGTGTATTTTTCTTCATCATTATTTATCAGGTTTATCAGGTTAGATGCGCCGTGTGCAAAAGAAATAAGCACCTATACTTAGAATAACTACACAAAGAAACCAAGTACATTCGCAAAATTTAAGCCATTCAAATGGTGACATATATGGCTCCAAAAAAAATATAAAATTTTTACTATGACAATTTGCGCGGTGAAATCGTACCACAACAAATCAGAAAAGCAGCAGTTATGGTGTGACATTCCACAGGTAATCCATAAATTTTCTTGCTTAAATCGTTTAAAATACCAATCGAAACGTAAGCTACAAAGCGAATTTGTAGCTTACGTTTTGAGAAGGCGTTGTTTGGAAACCTACCTTCTCTGAGTAGTTATTCTAAGCACCTATAGTAATTATTTGTTAAGAAAAAATGTATAAAGTAAAGTAAGTAAAAAGTAAATGATATTTTTATTGGGAAACTTTTACGGATTCAATTGTCCCAAGCCTTGGATATCTAGTTCAAACGGTAGCCCATATTGGCCTACGCCTGGCTTGCCACTCCTTCTGTAAATGTCCTTTATCTTCATCTTCTGTTGAAACGTCGGAGGCAGCAATCTGTTCTGAATCTTTGGGGTCCTAGGTTTCTTTTCCAACCCTGCATTATTGTTTCTGACGTATTCCCCTATAGAATTCGAGTGGTCGTAATTATTGCCGTTATTCAAAAGTTTAAGTATATTATCGACGTCGGACACGTCGACTACTAAAGCGTCTAGGTTGTCGTTAATTTGGAAAATTCTAGCTCTGTCGCTTTGGTTGGTATCACTTCTATCTTTGGAATCTCTCCCTTTGTAATAGGATCTATCCCTGCGATCGCTATCATCGGCTTTGAAGTGTTTGCTCTTGCTGCATTGTTCGAAGCAGCGCAGATATGCTTTGTCATCATCGCTGCTATGGTAGTAGCTTTTCCTGGCACAGTTCTGACAGCAGCGCAAATAGGCTTTGTTACCATCATCAGCTTTCACAGGATAATCTAAGGTCTTTTCTAGATCTTTTAAAAACGCGTCTATGTAACTATCTGCTTTTTTGTCATCATCACGACCATCGTCACCTTTTCTATTTTTATCATCCCAATGATCTTTATTATCGCACTTATCTCCTACACAAAGCAGTTCAACATTTGCGCCTTGTTCATTAATATTTTGATTATCATTACTTTGAATTAGTAAAGATTTTTCCAGATCGTCTAGAAGTTTGACGATGGCAGGGTTTGCGTGGTTTTTCTTATCGTTTAGATGGCTGTAATGATTTTTGTCTGATTCCGCATTGATGTAATCGGGATTCCGTTTTAGAAAGAGTGTGTTGTCATAAGTATGGTCATGTTCTAGGTCGCAAGAACCATCGCTTCGTCCGCAGCCGCATCGTCCTGCCTTACCGCCTCCGCAGCCACACCTGGCGCCTAATTTACACATCATGTCACTGGCCGGAAGTAACTGCACACTCCCATCGCCGCCAGTTCTTGCAATAGCCTTTGAGAGTGAGCTTGGGGGTATTATTTTATTGTTTTTGAATACTAGATTGAGCGTTTCGATGTTCGTGCGATCGTGGTCGTCATGATGTTGATTATGGTGTGAATTATGACCATGTTCATTTCTTACATGTTGATGGGTTGCCTTGCGGGCTAAAAGTTTTTGGAGCACATTTTGAATATCCTGTTCATTCTCCTCTCTCCTCTCATCCTGTTCTGAATATCTCGGTGAAGCTGCAACTGCAGTTAGAAACAGAATCAATATACCGCAGACGCAGTAGGCCATATTTCTTAAAAATTATTGTAATTTAGCGATGGAATATAACAGACATGCTTTTATGCTTGCTTCTGAATGCAATGGCAATGAATGGCGCGGGTATTGGTTTTTAATCGGGAAGTCTTTATTAACCGTGATATTGAGTTATAGCAATTAAAACTGTGTTCATCTCTATGATTGATTTTTATGAAGGTTTATAACGTCTGGTTTGATGGTTTTTTACGCTTTAGATAGAAGACATCTTACATTAATTGACGTATAATAAGCAGGCATAAAGGTTAGTTAAAGGTAAGTTTCGAAACTGCATAGCATTAAAATCATTCACAAACAATTATTATTATAACACCGGTTTGCACTCACGATTATGATTCGTGAGTGCAAGCCGGTGTTATAATAATAATTGATAATGAATCCTCACGCGAGTTTTGATGAAGTGATCATTCACAAATCTTCGGAGTGAATTTTTTATTTATATATTACGTAAAAGCGAAATTCATCTACTCACTCACTTACTCATCACGAAATGTCGAAAACTACTTGATCTACGAAACTGAAATTTGGTAGGTAGATTCCTTACGGGGTGTGGAGGGCGGGGGGATGGAGGTTGAAAGTTTATATGAAAGGCTACGCGTACAAAGTCGCGGGCAACAGCTAGTCATGTATAAAATTGTATTAATACGAATTCACGTTACTTATAGTAAATTTACTGCGTATTATAAGTATTATAAGCAACCAACCGGTTTAATGTACCTAAAGTATTCCGATGGATACCGTTAATCATAGACGGATTAGGTGTAAGATCTACCCTTCCACAGAAGCCACCGCGATAATCCTAGCTACTACACAATGCCGTGGTTATGGTATTTGGTCAACGGACACAGCTATCTCTTTTGCCGTTTTCAATATTTTTGAAGATAACACTGAGTGAGTATTAAAAAAGCCGATTGTGGACTATCTTAAAGTAAATGTTTGTTAACTTATGAGATTAAATTAAATTTTGAAATTATCATTTTATATTAATAATTCATTTTGTGATGACCATTATATTTTGAACTAGGAGCGTTGACGTACGATATGGATCATCATTTAGTGGAAAAATGCTATCATTTGCATCATAATTATACAGTTTTGTTACTTTTATTGTAGGAATTATGATCGGTTTTCTACGCTTTTATTTTAGATTATTGTGTTTACAAATATTAATAGTCCATTGTTTTTCAAGATCAAGTGAGGGTAGGAGAACAAAACACCCGCTCTTCTCACTGGACTCACCCGCAGTCAGCCAGCTCGTGACCACGGCCATTGTAACATGCTCGAAACGTCGAGCGAAAGGTACATATTTTTTACCTAAATTATATAATACGTGATAAGTCCCGATAAAGGTTTAAAACATGAATCCATTGTTATTCTTTTACAGATAACTACCTATCTACAATAAGTATCATCAGTGAAGCACAGCAGAATTTTAGATTGAAATAGGAATCTCACATGTATATTTCTTTTAGAAAGTTGACCTTTTTGTATGTTTATTATGCAGTTGTTCAATGAGAGACGAAGACTTATTATTAAGGGTTCCATCAAACAATGACACGCTATTTATAAGTAAAATTGTATATTGTAAACCACTTTTAATACTACTGTTAATTAGGAATATAGGTAAATTCTTAAATATATCTAAAATGACACACATGTCCTCTGCAGCGAAGTTTGTTAATTTCATCCATATCAGGCCTATCACAAGGTTTAGACTCGCATAGCATAGGGTTTATATAGTCAGTTTTATTTTCTTCAGTTTGTGAAAATGTTTCTTTGATAACATTCAAAGCATCATATAAAGGATCTTCCTCGTTTTCACTATCTTCTGTATCATTATCTACACTTTCAACTTCACACGGGTCTGGATAGCAGCGTTTTTCATAGTTATTATCTATCATATTTCTTATACAGAACCTGCATTTGCATTTTAAGTTGTGATTATATTCTTCAACGGTGTAATTTTCATTGATTTGTTCATTGTCACATATCGGGTTTTCAGTTTTTTTACCGACGTATAGCATGAAGAATAGTTTGCTTTTTGCTGGTAGTTCTTCGTTAGGTGCTAAAGCGGTGGAATCCTTGTCTTGGTTATTTAACACGTGGTCATCTTTGTGTACGTGATCTGGTGCTGCTTCGTGTAATGTATGTTGTATAACTTTCAGTATTTTTTCGATTTCAACTAAATTATCTTCATTCATATCGACGTCGTTAGTTCCTATTTGAAGTGGAGCTGTGGCTACATAATTTATTGTTGATAAAAATAAAATACAAAAATAAATATTTTCCATTTCGGCCACCGTTACTTATTTTAGTTAAATTGGTCTGATAATGTTCGAAATTGCTAGAACATTTTTGGCGGTAATTGAAAATATGTCCGATAATTATGCATGAAATGGAAACGTTGCTGAGAGTTACTAGGAGAAGTATTGTTCATATTTATAAATAGGTCTTATAGTAGGTACATAGGCCCTTAAGGTATTCGCTTGACAGATAATTATGTAATTATTGTTGTAAGACCAAGCGTCGATTTGTGTTGAGTTTTCGAATAAAATTACTATAGGATAGGGTACATGTGTATACAAATTTAATCATGAAAACATTGTGTTAAAATAATATCTAAATAATAAAAAACAGCGAAAAGCACATGCATAGTAGATACTCGTGAACCGAACAATGCAAATATATAAAAAAACGTGTGATGTAAAAAAAGAACAATTAAGTCTGAAAAGAGTTAACACTTTTGTTATTAACGGCTGGGCAAAACGTTGAGCAAAAACAGCAAAAAAAAAAACAGTACGAAATACGAAATTGGTATTTTTAAGAGCTACGAAACCATACACTAACAGATATTGAACATTTTAAGGAATTATAAAAAGCTCAGCTGACGTGTTGTCTATTAATGTATGTATAACATTATAACCATTTTCACAAAAAACTAAGTTATTATGAATTTAGTATGATTATAGTATGAAAATATGCTTACATAATTAACAGTAAATATAATGAAAATATAAATCAAATAGAGGTAGAAAATGTACTTGGTAAAGTGCTTTTCATGAAAGAAGTCCCACGGCAAACAGCGGAACTAAATTTCCATGTTGTAGTTGTCAGGTGTTGTTACTGTGTTTGGACGCTAGTGAGATTTTTATTAATTTTCCATCGTTAAAGAGTCGTGTACGATGCCAAAAGTTCTACTCGAGAAATGATACTGATAGTGATTGATACGCGATGACAGCGCCGCGTCTGCGGGACTTCTTTCGTGAAACGGACTCTAAACTATTTTGACATTTAGGAAATTTTAATAACTATACAAACATTTTTATAGGTACACAAAGTATTAACGGCGTTGTCTGCAAATAAAGTATATTACTTGCGGTCATCTTTATTAATGTAACTTGTAATCTAGCTAAATAAGACGTTTAATAAATAGAATGGAATTTTATCAGCCGGCTTAGTTTCAACTTCTGTCGCTTCGTTCTCGGGAACATGTTTTTCATCCTTAAATGCAACCCCATTTTTTCGTTCAATACGACATCGTGTTTTAGCCTCTTCAATTCTTCAAAAAAGTCTCGTGACACGTATATCTCATTATTATTAAGCTCTTGAGGCAAAATGTTATTGTTTATGAAGTTTTTCAGATTGCCTCTAACGGCTTTACTTAGGGAATTGTCGGATGTTTTTCCTGAAATATTTTGATTAATGTTTATTTTTTTAGGTTTTACAGTAGCTCCTTTTTCGAAATTGAAATTAGCCAAGTTATTCACTTGTGAATCTTGACTGTACCACATAAGTTTTTCTATGTAAGCTTTTCTAAGTTTTTCAAACATTCCAACTAGATCATATTCCCTCAATACTGTTTGCGCATTATCTGGTCCTATTGAATCAAATTCAAAATAATTATAGCCAAAGAGTTTTGGAAACTCGCTACTTTGTTTCGGTTTTCGTAGTGATTCCTTGTTTCTACTTCTATCAGTATTAGCTATGTCAGATGTAGTGTCACATTTGTCTCCTGTACAGTCCTCTTTGCCCTTTGATAATAATGCCCAGTCATTTATCGCTTCTTGCTCAAAATCTGTTACATCATCATCTGTATCATTACTTAACATGTCTTTATTATTATTGTCATCAACAATATCTGATCTGTATTTGTCAGATGAACAGTCTTTTCCTTCACATCGTAATTCATGATCAGCATTTGCGTTTGATTTCGACACTTTTTTGAGATGATCCACAATTTTTTTGTGAGCATTTAATTCGTCTTCATAAATGTTTACCTCACTGTCATTATCATTGTATGTCGTTTGTTTAATTATGTGTTTATTTTCTTCGTTTTCCGCATAATTTTCACTTCTAGCATCAGTAGTTCTACCAATATCACACTTTCCAGAAAATTCATAGTTTAAACATTTTAGCCTGTTGTTACGTTTGTCTTTCTTTATGACTAGTGTTAACTCTCTGAAAGTAGGGTTTTTGACTTTTAAATGTATTTCCTGAACCTTTCTTTTAGTTCTGGAATAATTTTCTGATTTCCCCTTGAAGCTTTTAGTATCTACTGCCAGTTCAGCGTTATTTTCAATCTCTGTGACAAGTACATTTTTCAGTGCGATTTGAATATTATTTTCTTGATCACTGAAGTCATTTGCTGCAGCTAAATTTAATATAACAGCTAATAAATAAATAGTATGTAAAAAAACTAGCATTTTACCAGCAAATATATACTGTTTCGTGAAATTTAAACTTTGACTGTTTTATTTTCCTTCTGATAGCTTAAAAATATTTTTCTCAAAGCGCAATCACTTTTAACAAATTGTTTCTTAATTGGCTGTGTACTCTTAATTAGGCATGAAATATAACGATTATGTTATTTGTTTATTACAGAATATTAACTTAGGGTGGGAGGCCTACGTTCAGCAGTGGACGTCTTCTAGCTGATGATGATGATGATGATGATGATCTTAATAATCTAACTCAAGTTAATATAAGTAATTACCTATACATACGTGTAGGCAAATAATTGGTAATAATTGGTCATATAGATATACTTAGTACATAACGTTTTGTATGAGTTTCGATTTTCATGCTGAATATTGACATTTTGTACTTAATAAACTATTATTTTCTTCTCACATTTTGTAGTTTCATATTATCTAGTTGTATAATTAGTATTTTTTTATAATATTGAATCATGATTGTATGTATATTGTCCAGCAGGGGCGGATCCAGGATTTCATTTTGGAGGGGCCATTCTGACAAGGTTCGAAGGAATCAAATCGAAAAATAGAGTCGATTGTATGGAATTGCTAGGTGTTTGGGGGGGGGGGGGGGGGGGGGCATGGATCCGCCAATGTTGTCCAGTGGAGGTGTTGTTACGCCATAGATTTAAAAAAAAGCCTTTTATTTCTCATCCATTACAAATTTTAAGTATTTATTAGTACGTCATGTCAACTTTTATTTATTATATAATTATTATTATTAATTATTTGATTATAAATTGTTTCTTGTTACGTACGCCATAAAACAGGTTATTATTTCCTAGCTTGGGTAACAAGGCTCCTCATCCTGTAATATTGTTTATATGAGGAATAAACTTTTGTAAAATTTTATGACCGACAACGTTTGATGACATCAAATAAATTTGCATTTAATTTTTCTTTTTATTTAATTTCATCTATACTAACATTATAAAGAGAAAAGATTTGATTGTTTGTTTGTTTGTTTGCATTGAATAGGCTCCGAAACTACTGAACCGATTTGAAAAATTATTTCACTGTTGGGAAGCTACACTATCCCCGGGTAACATAGGCAATATTATATTTTCAAAAAAATAGGGATCCTTACTAAAACTCTAATAATGTAACCCAAGGAGTAAAAAAAATAAAATTAACAATTTTGACTTTGCGTGTTTGACAGTTCTAAGACAGGACAACGTCTGTCCGGTCAGCTAGTTAGTAAATAAATTCGTTAACAAATTCGACGTCCACGGTCCACTGTCTGTCGACATTTAGAGCCGTGGTCACGCTGACTAAAGGATACTTTTACACTTCCTTTCGACTATTTAAGAAAACGGGGGGAATGTACAACGGGGACTAATCTGAAGAATGAATTAAATGATCAGGGGCCTTACGGACAACAGCTATTACAGGCACTTAATCCGCTCAGTTGGATAATCACGCGACCGCAAACCTTATCGCGCCCAGATGCGGTTTGCGGTCGCGTGATTTGTATACTGAGTGGATTAAGTGCCTGTAATAGCTGTTGTCCGTAAGGCCCCTGATGCCTTGGCCTCTGCGTTTCTTCTCATTTGAAACAACGTAGTTTTTTATAACGCGCTTACTCTAACTGTCCTTGTGGCATTTCAAGATACCCATTTACCTTCATTCTCAATGGAACTGCATAGTGGAGCAAAATCTCGTTTTCAGGATTTGTATCCGACATTCTTCTACCGGGCTTTTTTTTACCTCCGTGTAGGAAGTTTGAGACTACACCTTGAAGGCCATTTATGATTGACTTCTGTTTTTTGCCATTATTGTTTCTCTTGTTTCCATTTTTTGCTTTGTTGAGAAAAAAGCTGGTACCACTTTTTCTGCTCGTTCGTTTTGGGATCCGAAAAGGTTCCAAGTTTTTGTTGTATTGGCCTTCGATGTAGTCGTTATCGTCTAACATTTGGTCGTGGTAAGCGAAGTCGTTGTTTTCCCGTCTTGGAGACTTCTCGTATGTTTGCTGGAAGCGACGTCTGGCATGCCTTAATACCTGAAATCATAAACATACTGGGTATAAATAAAAGCGAAATGCATCTGACTTACTGACTACTTGACCTACGAAGCTGAAATTTAGCAGGATGATTCCTTATAGGGTTTAAAGGTTCGCTAAGAAAGATTTTGCGAAAAGACCGATTGACGAACTTTCTTACCTCACACCGGCAAAATGTGGAATGATCAACTTTCCCGGTGTTCTCGAGAAGCTACAACATGAGGTTCTTCAAAGGGCGAGTTAATAGAGACCTTAAGGGTCGCTAACGTATTTGTGATGTCTTTGGTGTTACAAGTATCCATAAGCGTCGGTGACTGCTTACCATCAGGGGTTAGACAAGACCCATTTTCTGTTAGCGTTAACGTCTGCGGAAAGATGAAATTGTATCAATTATTATTGAAAAATATATTAGCTTGAGAGATGTTCTCTCAAGCTAATGTCATTGTCAATGTAATTTTCATACAATTTCATCTTTCCGCAGGCGTTAACGCTAACAGAAAGTGGGTCTTGCCAGGTCTTGTCTAACCCCCCAGGAAGTCCGTCTGATTGTTTGCCACCTATGACATAAACGAGTGAATCGGTTTATTCCAGGCAAGCGTGTTCCATCGCAGACCGCATTATCACGGTGGCGGCCGTATTTAGAGTCGAAGTTTCGAAAATTTATTATTTGTTTTTTTAATGCTTTTGGACCAAAATTTTGCCACCCCGACGGCACTCTCCGTGGCTTCATTCAGGTCGTCTAGTGTGCAGGTAAGACACGCTGCACACTATCAGGTGTGACGTTGTCTAAGGGTTCACATCACATACATTCGGTATCAAAGCCCACTTTGCCATGTTATCCCAACTAGGGCCCACTTGGGACCGAAGAGTAGGCGGTCAAACGCCAGTTTATTACCAAACAAAAACCGGCCAAGTGTTAGTCGGGCTCGCGCATTGAAGGTTCCGTACCACCACAAAATACAATAAGGTTGTCCAAGTAACCGAATTACCAGTTATTATAACGCCTTCCAAAATTGTCGGAGTAATTTGCTACGCAGTTTGCTACAGGCGCTCGAGTATAATAACTTGTTAACGAACAGAAATTTGTCACCAACTCGCACTTGGCCATTATTTATTATTTGTTGTTATACTTTAGAGTGTGTACTACAATCGTGCCAAGTTTGACGCTTGTACGTATTATCGTTTTTACATTAGAGCTAATACAAAAATACGTTTGTTGTATGGGGAGTATGGGGACCCTTTCGTTTGGCTTTGACTTTTTTTATTATTTGTTAGTTAATCCGCTGTAACGTTACATATTCTATGAAAACTACCTATCTATTACGAAAACTGTCTATCTATTACGATTCGAAATATATAGTCGTTAATAGGTAGGACAGACGGACGGACGGACAGACGGACAGACATACAGACAGATAGACATCTTAGGCTTGTTAATAGGGTCCTGATTGTACCCTTTGG
This sequence comes from Agriopis aurantiaria, assembly GCA_914767915.1. NCBI lineage: Eukaryota > Metazoa > Arthropoda > Insecta > Lepidoptera > Geometridae > Agriopis > Agriopis aurantiaria. The sequence goes on from OU612005.1 coordinate 10,974,738, forward strand.
GTACATCATTTCAGCCATAGGACGTGCACTGCCGGACATAGGCCTCCCCCATCGATCTCCAAAAGGGCCGGTTGGAAGCGGCCTGCATCCAGAGTTTCCCTGCGGTCTCTTTTAGGTCGTCTGTCCATCTTGTGGGTGGACCCTTTGGTTACGGAATCCTAAAAATAAATAAAGAAACCTCTGCCAATGGCTGGGAGTTCCTCCTCCAGTCTTCGTCCATCTGTGAAGGCAGGTCACTGAAGGCCCGCTTCTGGTCGTTGATGATGTTTCCCATGTCGAACCTGTCGTTGTCTGCATTGAAGGTAATGTCGGCTCGAAGGTCAGTCTGCATCTGGTACTGGGAGTGGCATGACGTGGCTAAGAAAGCTAGGAGCAGGCTTCTTGGGAGCTGATGAAAGAATAAGTAAATCGTAAATAAAATTATTAATAAAAAAAACACTGAACTTTTTTTCTTCGACCAAAATTAAATGAATGGACCATAACCAAACTTGCTTTCGTAAAAACGAGTCAAAAGCATATAATTCAACACCTAATTAACCATGTACAGTACATTTGTTACAAAACATAGATAGCGGTTTTTTGTTGTGTTTACACTTCGGGAAAGCACACGAAGGCATAATTTTGTCAGATGTTTCGTTATCACGTAACAATAGTCTCGTGTTGCACTTCTTACGGCTAGAGACCGACTCCTATATTAAAAAGTTTCTTTGGACTGACTGAAACAAAGTGAGCGCTGGCGCTCATTTTGTAATCTTCAAAAATGCGCTTCTTCTGGGGCCGTCCGTTAATTTTATTTTGGTCGAAGCTTTTTTTCGTATTTTTCTCAGCAAACCTTTTCATTTGATAGGACTCATAATAATCATGATGGTAGATAAACAAATAAATATTCTGGAATCGGGATTTTTTTGCACACACGGTCATCTGACCCCAAATTAAGCAAAGCTTGTGATATAGGAGAAAGAAAGAGTCATCACTCACCATTATAAAAAATTAATATTTTCACCACATCTGTCTGTAGAGGAAAGATAAGCTAGGCACATAAATATAGTTTATGGTTTATCGTTGTCGATGCGATTTCATGCTTGGTTCATCTGCTAATTACAATTCTACAGGCTGTGGTTAGTATACCTATACGTACTTTTATACAATAGTATACGTAGGATAGGTACGTAAGACTTTTAGAAATAATAGATCTACGTTTGGCCACCAACTCGTCTGATGGTAAGCTACGGTGTGGCCACGGTACGGACGGTACAGACGGGTTTTTAGTTCATTAGGAAAAAAAAGAAAGAGAAAAAAAAAGTGACCAAATGAAAAATGATTATGATGATGTGTGTGATGTGATGTGATGATGTGTTGATGTGTTTGTTTCTTTTGACTTAATTTATAACTAGCGGTCCGCCCCAGCTTCGCACGGGTGTAGATTATAGCCTATGTCAACCGGGGATAGTGTAGCTTCCCAACAGTGAAAGAATTTTTCAAATCGGTTCAGGAGTTTCGGAGCCTATTCAATGCAAACAAACAATCAAATCTTTCCTCTTTATAATATTACTAGCGGTCCGCCCCAGCTTCGCACGGGTATAAATTATAGCCTATGTCACCCGGGGATAGTGTAGCTTCCCAACAGTGAAAGAATTTTTTAAATCGGTTCAGTAGTTTTGGAGCCTATTCAATGCAAACAAACAAACAAACAATCAAATCTTTCCGCTTTATTATATTATTACTAGCAGACCTGACAGACGTTGTCCTGTCTTAGAACTGTCAAACACGCAAAGTCAAAATTACAAATCTTATTTTTTACACCTTGGGTTACATTATTGGAGTTTTAGTAAGGATCCCTATTAAAAAATAAATATAATATAGCCTATGTTAACCGGGGATAGTGTAGCTTCCCAACAGTGAAAGAATTTTTCAAATCGGTTCAGTAGTTTCGGAGCCTATTCAATGCAAACAAACAAACAATTAAATCTTTCCTCTTTATAATATTATTATTATATTATAATATTATTATTAGTACAGATTAAATTCAATTTTGCAAGCCTTTAAGGCTGTTAATGGATGGACATTTATTATTTTAAGACTTATACCCATTGGAAGGCAAATAAAAAACTTTGACTTTGATATTGCATGTTTTGTCATGTTGGCGCCAAAACTCCCGGTGTATGGCTTGGCGCGTTAGGGCTGGGGTGACGATGGCTACTTTTGGCCTATAATAAAATTTCAAATTAACGGCTGGTTATCCGAGTAGCGTAGGCAACAAAACGCTTCCTTAGTCCCCGCCAACTTATAGCTACGATGTATCTTGCCACGCAAGAATCAGGATCAGGGGGGGAGTGCAACGACAAAAACGAACATAGATCCGACCTCGATGACGCCTGGCGCGGTACTGAACGCGGCGCGCGCAAATAGGGTACTTGACTGTATTAAAAATATTATGCCTATTGACGCCATCCATAAACATGACATAATGAAAAAGCATATTTCATTGATTTTTTGATAAAAATATGCTTATTTTTTGTAAAAAACGCGAATAAAATAACTGTATTTTCGACATTTGATCACGTGATCGAAAACGGTCTGTAACTGGCTCCATCCCTAGTGACGTCACACAAATCTAAACAAACAGATTTTGTATTGATATTTGCGAATTTAATGTTGTAAAGCTGTTTTGAGAGCGAATTATCCAGAAATTTTCACCAAAAACATTCCGGAGGTTAAATGTGAGAAGAATGGAGAAACACTTTGTGCAAGCAGACAGCAGTAACTTACCCGAAATTAATGTTTTTATGGTTGCATATTTCTTTAGTAATAATCCACGTCATTGTTTCTACGCTGCAGAACTCAAAACGTAAAAACTACAATGTCAGTATTAATTTTTAATTGTTCTCCAAGCAAAACATTCAATCAAGTTGTACAAAAAGTATGTTGTAGTAAGTGGATATAACTATTTTGTTAGGTTATGTCGAGCTTTACAATGTTTGAAAAGAAAGTAACAGTACATAAAATAGTAATGCAATAAAAACACAAATTATAATAGAAATATATAGACTCAAATATGTACCTCAAAATGATCTTCGCACATAGAAACACTTGAATTAGCTCCAATACTTTTGGGTTCTCTACGAGCTACTAAGTTCCAACCTTAGATTGGTTCCAACCACTTTTTTCGAGTTTTGGGGAGTTTTGGGTGCATTGGAACAGGAACAAATATTTTATCCGGTGTCTTTATGGAAGTATTTGTACATTTTGGCACTACACAATATTTATAAACCATTACTTCTATCAGAAATTAATTAATCATCGAACTTTTGCAGCCTGGCTGCAGTTGTTTTGTTTTGTGTGACGTCAATTAGTCATGTGATCGGAGCCATGACGCAGGTCTGCGTTTTGGCGCGATATTTTTTTATTCAAACTTTAACATCGATTTATATCGCAAATACGACTGATATCCAGAAAATATAAATGCAGTATACATTATTTTATATCAGACAATAATGTGCAATAGTTTCCCAAAAGTAGTCAAATACCCTATTCTCGCGACCTTTTTACGCTTTTAATTCCACTAAAAACGAAACTATTCACTATCAAAACCTATCCAGATAATTTTTTTTTGAATAAAATTGCTTTTCAGTTCATGCAATTTTCAGGCTGTTACGAGCTTTCATTAGAGCATAAAACGAAAAAAATAAACTCACGCGACTTTGATTCAGATTTTTTTTTGATCGAGGAAAGTTTATTCTATCGTGTTTTGAACCAAATCATAAACTCAAACACAGATGTATCTGTGACACGTATTTTTTTTCCAGCTCAAATATAGTAATTTAACTGAATAAAATTATTTAAAACCGTCAGATTTGGTATATGAGGCCGTTTTCGCTAAAAATTATCAAGTTATCACTGGATACCTCATAATAACTATGTGAGTTGTATGTTGTATGTCATTGATGATTCAAAGAAATTGTTGGAAATTCAACATAGATTAATACTTCGTACTTTAGAAATCATTGTTGCATTATACATTTTCAATAATAATTATATTGAATAACCGATCATATGAAACGGAAAGCTATTGTTACTATAATTTTTAGGATACAGATGATACGCATGAGTTTAATTGTACTTTGATTTTTATTGCAATAAACTTGGTATATGCCAAAAGTATAGTCCAATGAAAAACCTATACAGCACGCATCTATTTGCGCATAGAACGGACCACAGCCCGCGGTTGGCGGGAAAAAATGCAAATGGCGGCGCGTGACGTCACGTCCGCGCGCCATCTGCCTCTGACAGGCTGGGAGCTTCGGGCTGGTTTAGTAACGATATTAATTTGATTTAGCTAAGTCAAATATTAATTTTACTGGAAGTCTCCATTGTTTTACCCTCTATCATACAGTCATAGTCATAGCCGTTCAAAGATTATTAGGTCTTTTATCGGGGCTTACAAAAATCTATTTATACCTACTTACCTACTTGCAAAGATTTCATACTAGGTATACTTACTATGTCCTACTTGTTTTCTGATAAAATATGTCAGAGTAAAATCCAAAATGTAGTATATGTACCTAATGCGATGATATATAATTGTGTTTTGAATGCTTACAATATTAATATTATAATAGGTACCATGTAGGTTTATCTAATAAAAAGTGTTTATTAGATACATAGGCGTACCCAATTTGATTTCGGAGGGGGTTTTCAGAAGGAAAAAAAAAACTGCAACAAACATCATTGACGATGTTATTGTCTTCATTCATTTTCATTAGCCCGTATAGCACCCCCTAGGCCTATTTATGGTTCTATGGTTCATTATACGTATCTTATAGTTTGAGTGTGGAATATAGTTGAGATACGGTTGGTCTTCATTATTTTCTACGTTTTTCTGCCAAGCTTTACATTTTAGTTATGGCTTATTTACTTTAAAATTTACCGTAACAAAAACCCCCATCAGCTCTTCGTGTAAGCATGCGCTGATGTTGTTTTAATTACAAGCTGGTGTTTTATGGTCGCGGCAGATTTTCTATTCTGCCAGCTCGGCGCGTGTGGATTTTTCGCCACGCAGCTGGAAAAGCAGATTTTTTTATTTCTCTTTGTTTATAACTATAATATGGATGCTAAATAAAAATAATGGTATACTAGCGCGACTGAAATAACACGTCATCTTTTACTCTAGTCTGTGAACTGCACGACCTTAATAACATTCTATCATTGGCTTTTGGTATTGCCATTGTTTTGTTTGCTTAGTATAATAATATTGATAGGTTTTGGCTAGATTAAATTTATTTATTTCAATAGAAAAATAGCAGTAGTTGTATAAATTAATAATAAAAAAATAACAGTTTCATTGCTATTGTGTTTATTTATTTCAATGTTGACATTGTATGTAATAATCTCTATCTCTTCTCTTCTCTTCTCTTCTCTTCTCTACATAGTATATATTAAAGTCTCTTTCCGCGTCTGTCTGTCTGTATGGCCGCTAACTCCTCCTAAACCACGCAATGGAATTTGATGCGGTTTTCACCATCAGTTAGATACATTTTCACGGAAGGTTTATATAATTATATAACTAGCAACCCGCCCCGGCTTCGCACGTAAATTACACCCGTGCGAAGCCGGGCGGGCAGGTTGCTAGTAATCATATAAATTTGTTTTTAAATGACGAAAACAGAGAGGGGTGTTATAAGTTTAACGTGTGTGTCTGTGTGTCTGTTTGTGTCATCCTAGCTCACAAGCAACTAAATCGATTTTGATTTAGTTTATTTTTTTTGAAAGGTGATTCTATCAAGAATGTGCTTACCTATGAGTCCTATGACTCAAGAAATTCTGTTCAGTCATTTAAATATCAACAGCTATTTTATCGGGGGCTAAAAAAGAATTCACCCGTTCGTTTCAGCCATTTTGTAGTCAGTTTGTAGTACTACAAAAGTGTTGTAACCAAGTTGTAACACTACAAAACAGACGGCCCAAAAGTCTACGGGCAGTCTAACTGTTTTTGCAGTGTTAGCTTGTATTTTGTAAAGGCAAAAAAATAATGAAGTAACTTAATTTTGAGAACTTCCATCAGTCTGTATTTTATTTCTCCACATAAGTACCCGCCAATAACATACTTTAAAATACTCATTTAAAACACCATGAGTTGTCAATCTTGGAATCTATCGCCTCTGAATATTTAATCGTAATTACAACATGGACTTACATACATGTCCGCTACGCACGGCCTAACAAGTTGGCTAGCAATCATACTAATTGCAGGGCGGCAGTGGCGGCCCTAGGGTAGAGCGAGAGGAGCGGTCGCTCTACACAGTTGTCTCGGGAGGAGCCGTAGCGCAGTGCCGAGGGCTTCGGTGCGTTCTTCTGGAGATCCCGGACCCTTCTTGTCAAGCACTAAGGCTGGTCACCGGGGGGGTTTTAGTGGGTACAATCCCAAATAACCTGGCTGCACCCCAATGCAGCCGGGAATCTTTAGAAGATTCCCCCCCTCGAAAAAAAGGCGCCAGGTAGCAGCGGCTCCAAAATGACAAATGCAAAAAATAATTATGTGCGAAAAATATTTTTTTGGCGCCTTTTGATAGCCGCGGGTCTGCCCAAAAAGCAACGGAAAATTTAATTTATTAAAATAAAATATGGTATAAGCATATAGCTACACGGCGCTCAAAACAATTTATACACGCTCCATGCTAGGCCTGCTGGGATTAGCTGGCAGGGGTTCTCTATCGTAGTGGATCGAAATCATCGCGGCGAGTTGGCGACCAAACGCAACCCTATTATAATAATAATTTTAAAAAACAAGGTGACGTAGTATAATTACTTGATTACTCAAAACAACCGATGGGGAAGAAAGGTTCTTGAGTGGAGACCACGAACCGGAGGACACAGCGCAGGTAGGCCTCCCACTATATAGTTATAGATGGATCAAAGACATCGTTACTACGTATCGTATTGTACTACGTACTTGTAGGTCGGAGACATGCTCGAGGACTCACGTGGCTGTGTGTAGCGTAGCAAACCTACGTTTAATGACTGTTTGAATCGTAGAAGGTAAACAGTGGTTTTATCGTGAATGTTTAACGACGATGTGATTTGTCAAGCTTTGAAGTGAACTGAGTTTGGACGCCTACTGGCGCATCATTGATTTGGATGTGTTTGTGACGGTTGCGTTACTGCTTTTTGCCCGAGGCTTTGCCTTAGCTTACGGCTTAGACGTACCGTAGATTTCTATATTTTTTTTATATAGGCTTGCGTTTGGCCGCCAACTCGCCTATAAAGCATTATTCAGAGTCGAATCTGTAAAAGTACATAAAAAAGTCACGAAGAATTTTCTCCGCTGCTCTTCACGTTTTCACGTGATTTTGCACACAATGTAATTTTTTCTGGATAAAAAGTAGCCTATGTGGGTATAAGCTGTCTCCATTCCCAATCGTTTCAGCGTGAAGAAATTATAAAAATACTCACACAAACGCATATATAAACTTACTATGATGTTGAGATAAGATAGGTATGGATATCCAACAAAGCAACACCAGCTCTATGGAGCGAGCTATGCTCGGTGAATCTCGGCGGGATCGTATCCGGAACGAAGTTATTCGCCAGAGATCCAAAATCACCGACATAGCTCAGCGTATTAGCAAGCTGAAGTGGGAGTGAGCCGGTCATATCTGTCGCTGAACCGTTAACCGTTGGTAGACATGTTTTGGAGTGAAGATATTGAATCCGCATCATCGCTTTCCATCAGGCGAGATCGCGGTCAAACGTTAGCCTAGTCCGATGAAAAAAATAAATAAAAAAATCGTCAAACGTAGCGTAGGACGCCCTTAAACTCGTTGGAATGACGATATACGTATGAAGGCTGGCAATAGCTGAAAGAGAAAAGCAGAAGATCGGGCCGAGGCGTACCTTGGGAGAGGCCTATGTCCAGCAGTGGACTAGTATAACATTCGGGGCATATTCGGGGCATTTTTGCACACACGGTCCTCTGACCCCAAGCAAAGCTTGTGATATGGCTGCCAGAGACTGATATCTCCATCATCATCATCAGCCGGAAGACGTCCACTGCTGAACATAGGCCTCCCCCTTTAACCTCCACACTGAACGACAGCCCGCCTTTTGCATCCACTGGATACCCGCGACTCTCACAATGTCGTCGGTCCATCTAGTGGAAGGCCTCCCTACGCTACGCTGATATCAGAGACTGATATACATACATATTATACTCAAATATATGTTAACAACTAGATATAGAACAAACACACATGTTCATCACATTAATGTTTGTCCTAGATGGGAATCGAACCCACACCCCCAAGCTCAGAAGTTAGGTTCACTACCAACTGGACCAACGGGCTATCTGAATTAGGCTAATTATGATAATAAATAAATACTAACGAAAGACAGTAGGTAAAAAGACAGCCCTCTACCACATTACATTGTGGGTTTTTCTTAAAAACGTACCAAATATTTTGATTCAAAGCACAACAACCTGCCGGCTTCCTTGTTTCCTGAGATATACCAAATAGGAAAGACAATAGCGGAACATTAGAGCGTAGTTTGGAAATTTGTCTATTAACGGTATAAACTTAGATGGCGCCGTAATTTGAGCGTGATATAGGTTGTCTCGAACTTCCGTAAGCGCTGCAGTCAGATAACGTATGAAAGGGTTCTACATATCACCGTAGTGATGTCTTAGAGAATAAATACCATGTCTTACAGAATAAATACCATGTCTTACAGAATAAAGACAATGTCTTAAAGAATAATGACCATGTCTTAGATAATAATGACCATGTCTTCGATAATCGTTTTTTTAGAATAACCTGTAAACAAGCTTTGGGCCACCTGATGGTAAGTGATCACCGCAACCTTTATACACCAACAATACCCGGGGCATTGTCAGTGCGTTGCGCGTTTATGTAAGTAGCTACTACCTTGTAGGCACTTACCAACATAATAATTAAAAAATATAAAAGGAGCCAAGCTTCTTTCTTACATCAACGACTCACCGTGACTACACACACTTGTACACACACATCTGTGTACACGGTCACGGCTTTTGTTACAAATAGACTGCGGTGGCACGCGCGTGACGCGGCCGCACCTGGGCAAACGGTGCCAGTTCGGTTCGCGTATGGACAGCTGGTTGCTAGTTTGAAAAGTTGGTTGGCACATTCTTTTGTAAGCTGTGGTACAAAGATATATCTAATTTAAAAAAAGGGAATTGTTCTTGTGTATTTCACTAAGATACTTTGGGTGGCTGAGAGCGATGGCCGAGCGGTAGCTTGTGTGCTTTACAATCTGACGGCACCCGGTTCGATTCTCGACCCTGTACCACTGGCTTAGTATACTTGAAGAAATTGTATGCAGTTTCGATGTCATCGCTCATGCAATCTGAATGGCAATGAATGCTTATGCGTTGAGCCAGAAACGACAGCATTTTGGTCACGATCCACATTAAAGATTTTTGAAAATGAGCGCCTTTCGATGACTGGTGAGCGCCCTTCGATGACTTGAATAAATAATTGGCCAGAAGGCAAACTGACAGATCAACAGATACAATTAATATAGAAAGGAAATTATAAGAAATACTTTTTACGCTATAATATAACTGTTAGAAAAAGTTTTTTTTTTTTTCGGTGACTCTTCTACCTACAGGTAAAAATATCTTAGGAGGAAACCGGTATGTCAAAGAACCTCAAAAGTCCAAAGACATGATATGCACCAACATGCACTGGGCCATGTGGGACCATAACACCCATAGAGCGCGACGTGTGGACAGTGTATTTTCTATTTAGAATATACAATACGTTAGGTGGAAAAGCCACCCCAGGCAGGCGGAAGTTTGGACAGGCTGGGCCATGACGTAAACTATCCAGGGATCCATCACAATCTACGAAGCACCAACTAAATACGTACTCTTAGTCGATGGTCGATCATTATTAGTAAGTATTACTCAGGTGTACCGAGGGTATAGCTATTAGCTACCCCTATAGCCATTAACTCATAAAATGTATCGAAAGGTACAAAGATATTTAAACTATGGATATCGGGTTGCGCTCAAAAATGTCCGAACCATGACTAAACTAAATACAGAATACAGATTTTATTAATAACCCCAAAAGTTACAAATCAGATTGGCATTAAATAAATTCGATAGTAAAATAGTACAATCGCGTCTCATTAAAATATTTCAATTAAAATTCAATCATAAAAGTACATAATATGTGACGCAGTCAAATAATTAATTAATAAAAAGGATAAAAATAATTCAATTACAATTACAACAATTACAATTATAAATATTCAATAATACTTTAAAACTTTAGCCATCACTTGCAAGCCAAATTAGGCTGTATTGATGTGGTTTTAACACATTTTGTATTTTAACATTAATTGCTTTATTTTTCCTCCTGAGAGGATTTTGGCGTCGCACGTTTTGTGCATTTGCCGGTGTCAAGTATTGAAACATAGATTCAGTATAAGTTATACTGAATCTATCACAGATTAGGTAGTAGATCTGTGGAATCTATGTATTGAAATATGTATATAAATATTTTATTTAAAAAAAAACATATTAGTCATTGTCACAGTCAAGCAAAGTGCCTTAGTTCCGCATGATGGCCAGTTCTACTTTAGAATAAGTTTTTTTTCATGGAATTAGTATTTAGGGTATAAAACGTCCTTGGTTTTTTTAGTGGTATAATACAATTTATACAAATTTATTGAGGTGCCAAATTCTAAATTCAAATCATAATTATTGACCAGCGGGTTATAATGAAATTCAGTACAATATTATTGCCCGGTTAGACCGGTTATGGCAATAGAATATTACCTACTTACTTTAGATTTGGTTCGCATGACATATAATTGGATATTGGCATCGATTCTGATGCACTCTAAACTAAACTAAATTTGACAGCTCTATAATTGTTGCTATCCTTCTCTCATGTATTAAAATAAAAAGAGAGGCAGATAATTTTAGTTCTGTCAGATTGGTTTAGTTTAGTGAGTGGTATGACAGAATAGGGCCTCAGTGTGGAGCAGGTGCTGAGTTTTTTATAAATTTAAGTAAGGCATTAAACGAAATCCACTCTCAAACTTTTCCTCCGAGAGTTTTACGAAAAACAATTTTTGTAAATTGGTGGTAATAATTATGTTGAGTTTTTTCCAAAACGTGAAACTGTGATTTTCAATTCAAAATACAGATCTATATAATATAGCAATTTAATTTTCTACAGATCTTTCTTATTGATAGAATCAGAACGCCAAAATTCCAGATTCGTTGCTATTTTCGTCAAAAAATGTGAGAGTTCTAACGAAATTAAAAAGTTCTCCATCACCTAAACAGATAAATTCGACGATAATCTATTGTAAACCTATATTGTAGAGATTAAAAATAAAGTGTTATTCAAGTAAACCATTTATTTAACCGTTAACTCCAAAAAATGTTACTATGATATCGTTTATTGCGCTGCTAATCCGGGAAAGCGGGAAAACAAACGCGAAAATGCGTTTAGCCGCCCAATCAGCCGACCTAAGGCGGGCGGGCGGCGCTCACATCGCTTCAGTTCAGCTTTGCACGTGAAACGGAACGCACGCGTTCCCGCGCTGCACAGACATCGCGTTCCGAATTTAAAATTCGAAACAATCAAACCTTTATTGTGTAGTTTATTATTATTTTTTATGAACTTTTTCCGTAACTTTTTTTAATGTACGTTCCGTTTTAAGTGATTTATAATTGTGCAGTGTGGCGATAAAACTTTGCGCTGGGAGCTGTCAGTCGTCAAAAACGTTGAGGTAAGCCCGGATTATAATTTATTAGGGGTTGTAAATTATGATTTTTAGTAGGATTTGGATTGTTGACATTTGTTTTATATTTTGTGTTTTTTTGTTTCATGTCTTCTTTATTTGTCCGGCCTAGTTTGAAATACCGTCTTCTGTGTTAGTTTTACTTGTAACATAATTTAAACATATTTTTATCCGACTTCAATAAGGAGGTTCTCAATATGATAGTTTTTTTTTGTGTATGGTATGAGATAACTACTGTGCAGTGTGCATGCTACTTTCAATCAACGCGTTAAAGAGTTTTTTTATGCCATAGGTGGCAAACAAGCAGACGGGTAGCCTGATGGTAAGCAGTCACCGTTGCTTATGGATACTTTATTTGTCAAAATTTGCAGTCTTGTTAAATATATCGTTAATTATTATATATATATATATATATATATATATTCATATTTATTCACATTAATTGCATATCTAATAGTATATTTATTTTAAATAATTTTAAGTACTAGTGTGTATTAGTATTAGAATGTATGTGTATGGTATAAGTAAATATTTAATAGTTTATTCTCGATTGCACACCTCGTCTTCTACGTAGGTATTCTTATAAATCCTTTCTATCTTAAGGTTGTCTGGAAGAGATCGCTTTTAGCGATAAAACCGCCAGTTGTTGCACTAGTTTTAAAGATTTTTTTTTGTCAATGGTGTGGACAATAAAGAGTTAATCAATCAATTAATAAATTTCCAACTTTGAACTGATATTTAAAAATTAAATAGGCTAATAATATCTATGATATAATAATCACATATAATATTATAATTAAGTTGGTTGTTCGGTCGTGAAGTGTGTTTTTTACCCCCGACGCAAACAGAGGGGAGTTATAAGTTTAACATGTGTATTATTGTGTATGAAGCCGTGGTGGCCCATTTGGGAGACCGCTAGACTTGAAAGCGTGAGCTTCTATGTTCTCGCCCTCATTCAAGTGTAACAGAGTTACAGACGAGGTAGCCGCAGTGTATCTGCAAGCCCGCATGGTGTGTTGGCAACTTTACTGTCACCTCAGCCGCAGATCTACATTAACGCTGCCCGCACCAGCACCCGTATTTGGCGACACTGACGAAAACTGGGACACGTGCTATACGGGTGTTAAGTTAGCCTGTAGAATTGATATGAATTGTTAATTCTATTGTGTTTTTATTTTTTTACTAGCGGTCCGGCCCAGCTTCGCACAGGTATAGATTATAGCCTATGTCTACCGGGGATAGTGTAGCTTCCCAACAGTGAAATAATTTTTCAAATCGGTTCAGTAGTTTCGGAGCCTATTCAATGCAAACAAACAAACAATCAAATCTTTCCTCTTTATAATATTAGTATAGATAGGCTTGCGTTTGATCACCATCACGCCTGATGTTAAGCGATGATGCGGTCTACGTTGGAGCACGCTTGCCTAGAAGAAACCGATTCACTCGTGATTTGAAGACACCCAGATTGTAGCCATCGGGGAACACCCATTCAGGCAGCGCATTCCACAGACTAGCAGTTCGCACAATAAATGTGGAATCAAAGTGCTTCGTACGGGTTTTTGAAATATCAAACATAAAGCGGTGACGATTTTTCGTGCCCGCTCTGGCAGTCCGATAGAAAAATGTGCAGGAGGGATTTAGATCATGCAGATCCGATGCACACTCTCCGAAATGTATCCGATAAAAACAGATAGACTAGCAACCTTGCGCCGATGCTCAAGACTAAGGAGCTTAGTCTGAACCAGAGATTCGTTGCTGATGAGCCTCTTGGCACGCTTCTCAATAGACTCTAACGCCCCAAGCTGATACTTATCTGATCCATCCCAAAGGTGAGAGCAGTACTCCATCCACGACCGGACTTGTGCTTGACAGAGTGACAGCAACTGTTCCGACGTGAAGTACCGACGCACCTTCGATAGGATACCCAGCTTTTTGGCTGCCAATTGAGCCTTGTCATCAATATATCGCTCTCCAAAATATACATCCCAGTTTCCATGTCAAAGAATGCCACATCCAGCTCTGCACCCTACATCCCTGGTACTTGTGCGCCATCTGGCCGGCCCAGGTGCGAGGGTATGAATTGTAGTTTCCAATAATGCGCCCCCACCCCCCGCCCGCCTGACGTAATGCCCTGATTGATTGGCAGAGAATTCAGTATGCTACCGGGGCTGGGGTTGTAAAACCTCGCTTCCTTATGGCACGGTAGGGGTAGCCTGGAACAATAGAACGCCTCTCCTAATAGTAGAATTGTTTCTACTATGGACTCGCCGTTTTGTGTGTTTCCACATTATTTGCGAAGATTATTGGACACAACCTGCCGGTCTTACTAAAGGCGAGGCTTATTCAGTTTTAAGCAACCCTTGTTTTGTTATTACTGATGATCATAAGACTTATTTTAGCAAAGCTTTACCTAGTCTGTGTATTAAAATCACAGCAAAACCATGGCGCTTACACACAGTTGTACGTTTCCCTACTTCTATTTTTGAGGTTTTAGTCGGAAAAGAAGGATTTAAAATATATTATTATAAATATCATAGTTATGTTAGGGTCCATGTTCACGTGGTCTCTCACTACGGACCTCATAAGCAAGCTCAAAGTCGCACAACGAGCTATGGAGAGGGCTATGCTCGGGGTGTCTCTATGAGATCGAATCAGAAATGAGGAGATCCGTAGACGAACGAAAGTCACCGACATAGCCCACCGGATTAGCAAGTTGCAGTGGCAGTGGGCAGGGCACATATCATGCAGAACAGATGGCCGATGGGGCCGAAAGGTTCTCGAATGGAGACCACGGACCGGTAAGCGCAGCTTAGGACGTCCACCCACAAGATGGACAGATGACCTAAAAGAGACCGCAGGGAAACGCTGGATGCAAGCCGCTTCAAACCGGCCTTTTTTGAAGATCGATGGGGAGGCCTATGTCCAACAGTGGACGTCCTACGGCTGAAATGATGATGATGATGAGGGTCCATGTTAACCAAAATTTTACATAATGATTATTTATTTGCGGAAGAGTTGACCAAAACCCTCTTCTTTATTCCATGTCAAAAACCACGGAATAAGTCAAAAACAGTCAGTTTAACTTTTTAATCGCATCACTAAGTTTCAGTGAACTTTGACCTAAGTGTTTGTGAGCTTGCTCGAGTGTTAGGCAAATGATAGTCAGGTGAAACGTCTTTTCGTGTTGTTTTCAAAACTCTATTGAAAGCTTCTAGTAAAGTATCCACCACTTAATAAGGGCATAGCTTGGACTTGACCGTGATTTACTTTGCTTGACTTTGACTTGTTTGACGTTATGTTTAAACTTGAAAATATTCCTATTCTTGACATTGGCAAATGTAAAAAACGTGCAATGCCAAAATTCTCCCATGAGAAAATAAAAATGAAAACTAAACTTATAGTTTCACACTCATATTTTCCCTAATATTTCCTGTGTCGCAGATGCCATGGAACACAGACTCCTTCATGGATCTGTCCAAGGCCTTCGGCGCCCTAAAAACTCGGACAGTGAGTTCATGACCATAGCCTATGTACGTAGAAGTGGCCACCAGAATTAGAACATCGATGCCTACTTCGTCCGCCCTCAGTGAGGCGATCGAGAACGGGCGGTAATTGAAATTTCCCGAACAATTCTCGCACCTGTGTCGTGCAGGTGTTGCCTATTGTGAGTTATATTGTTCGAGGAATCGTAGCTCGGGGGGAGATATTGGCTCTTTACAGTTCAGCTTTACGCCGATTTCTGTAATGAGGTTAGCAATAGAACTGTCAATGTGTTGCTACCAAAGCTCCGTACCACAGAAAAGGTTTTTTGTTGTTTAAATTAGAACGGCTGTCAAGGCATTTTTGTAAGGTTGTAGCCAGTTGCACCCATATAAACGAAACGTCAGTAATTCGAAATCAGTTAGCAACTGTGATGCGGAGTTCGACGCGTTGATCTAAATAAGAATGTTCAATCAAGTTTCACTCATATGCCTCGTAACATGCAGACTTCCCTTCTCAATTCCGTTCTATTTACTTCTTTTTTTTGTGCTCCGTACAGACTTCGTCATAGTAGCTTTACCTAGTCTGTGGCTCCGTACCTTGGAAACTTGAGAGTTTTGGCGCCAACGTAAAAAAACATGTCTCATCATTGTATTATTTTTCTTATCTTATGTATACAAGGTGGTAATGAGCCAGCATTTTTGGAGTAATTCCCACTGGTATAAGTTACTTTAGTACCTACTTAGTTAGGATTTAACTAGTTTCCTCTGTATTTTTTTCTAGTTAGAATAAAAATACCATTGGTAGGTCCATTTTTTAAGTGATTTTTTTATTGGTATCTCTTTTCTTACTTTTTTGCTAGCCTATGCTGTCCTACCGCCAGGCAAATGGCTCCCTCCTCTCCTTCTATCAATATCATTCAGATGTTTTGCCATTCCTGGTATATTCATGTCACGTCATCGGTTTGGGGTCTGACTGCAAGGGGATCGTTTCTCGTCTTGAGACAACCGTCACTAGAAAATTTCAGTAGAAAATTGTAAATGTCCAGTAAAACAACCTATCACAACTCATAAGTAGTAAGAAGAAGAATAGTGTAAGAATTGTCAATGATCCCAAGCTCACCGAACACTTAGAGACGCTCAACAACCGCAGAGACGTTGGGTCTCTCTGTATCTTTTATCGCATTTACAACGGGGCGTTCTGAAGAACTGTTTGTTCTGATGCCGGCGTCACGGTTTTACCATCACACTAGCCGCCACCGCGACATAATTATCCATAGATCAGTAGAAATAGACTGATCGCGATTCATGCGATCTTTCTTGCCTCATACCTACAAAATATGGAATGAGCTACCTCCGCGGTGTTTCCGAGAAGTTGCAACATGGGGTTCTTCAAAAGGCGAGTTAATAGAGTTCTAAAGGGTCGGCAACGTATTTGTGATGCCTCTGGTGTTACGAGTATCCATAGGCGACGGTGCTTACCATCAGCCCGTCTGCTCGTTTGCCATCTATAGCATAAAAAAGAAATAAATAAACCGGCCAAGTGCGAGCCGCGCTCGCGAAGTAAGGGTTCCGTAAAACCCTCAAAAATAAAATTCAATAACGAAATTACTAGTATAACTCTAAAAACTTGGCAATGAACAGAAACTTGGCACTGACTAGCACTTGGCCATTTTTTATTATTTGTTGTTATACTTTAGAGTGTGTACTATAATCATGTTAAGTTTGACGTTTGTACGTATTACCGTTTTTACATTAGAGCTAATACGTATAAAAATACGTTTGTTGTAACCTTTCGTTTTGACTTTTTAAGTATTTGTTAATTAATTCGCCGTAACATTACATATTCTGTGAAAATTTCAACTGGCTATCTATTACGGTTCGAAAGATACAGGCGTTAATAGGTTAGACAAACAGACGGAGGGACAGACAGGCATCGTAGGCTTAGTAATAGGGTCCCGTTTTTATCCTTTGGGTACGGAACTTTGGGTAAGTAACATATTGTTAGTAGCATGGAGTACATTGTTTGGATAAGTAGATACAGCGTGAAGTACCTCTGGTGAGATAACAGGAGTCTGCGGGCGCACATCATGTGCGAGATCCCACGGCGCTCCGAGCAAGGATCTGCTAATGAGTAGATGTGACACTAACCACGTAGATAACTTGGTAAATATACCTGATCCGTATACAAGATCCGAACGTATATTCAAAATTCCTTGGACTAGTTTCATCTCAAACGCCAAGGTACTTCAAAGGGCTGTCCACAAAAGGGAGCTGATGAATGATTGCTTTTTTCGGTCATGAGGATCCTTCTATGGAATCTCACAGTTGATGCTCGAGGGTGAAATTTCAGGGAATAGAAGCCCAGGATGATGAGGACGTCAATGGAGTCAGCCCAGTGGCGGCCCTAGCCCATAATCAAAGTAGAGCGAAATTTTTCTTTCGGCGCCCTTTTTTTTGGGCGACGCTTTTGTCCTCTCAAAACGCGCCAATAAAATTATATTTTTCGCATTTTTCATTTTGGCGCCCCTCGCTACCTGGTACCTAGAGCGGCCGCTTCTCTCGCTCTACCCTAGGGACGCCACTGAGTCCGCCAGATTGATTTACCAGCATCTGAAAAACGTAGCATGGGATGATGAAGGCATATGAAGTAGACTTGGCTTACTCGATCGCGTTAACGTTTGGTATGAAGTAAGACCGCCATCTAGCGCCATGTAGATGGAACTGCTCTTCATAATACAAATCGTAGACCTACGTAGCAAAAAACTTACACAAGGCACTCTTGAGACTTGTCTCTTTGGGTAGTTGTCACAGAATCTGTTCATTACAACGCAGAAAAGAAACGACACGGAGAATAAGGAATTTATAATCTTTATCTATATTTTAATCCTTTGTTATCCGATTATATAATCATCATCATCATCATCCCCATCATCATCATAATCAGCCTTTTAGCAGTCCACTGCTGGACTTAGGCCTACCCCCGAAAGGGTGATTGGGCGATATCCACCACGCTGGCTCGCAGTGCGTGTTGGTGGATTCACATACGCTATTGAATTTGATTATATAATAAAATGTGCTAAATATACAACACTACCTACTATTTATTTTCTGGCAGTGAACGGTAAAAAGTGGAGTATATAAGTCGTGAAAAAAATCATCTCGGTCTTTGTATCCATCGCTCCGCGGATTCTGCTTAAGAATCCTTCGCTGCTCTCGGGATCCCACTTAGACCCTTGAATTAAATTCGCTTTTTTTCACTCGTATAATCTACTATATTTCGCAATGTATGTAAAGAAATTTAAGCTGTAGCTAGGAGTAGGATTTTCTTATTATAGAAAGCAATTTTCCATAAAAGTTAATCTATAATTATGAAAAGAACTACCTCACTCCTTCATCGAGACTACTTGATCTACTAAGCTGAAATTTGACAGATATATCTCATAAAAAGGGTGTAGAGGTCCGCTAAGAAATGATTTTGTGAAAGGTCTGGTAGAAAGGAGGCAAAAAGGAGTTGAAAGTGCCTACGTGTAGAAAGTAACGCGTAGTTATAAAAATATATCAAACCTAAAAACGCAAGTTCCTGTGTTGCATGAACCAAAAAGATAAAATGCTCGCATATTTAGACACCTACTAAAATATACCAAATACCTATAAATTCGATCAGATTAGCAATTCAAAAACAAACAAAAATAAAAGTAACCACTTACGAGTTACCCTTACACAATAAACATTACAAAAGCTTTACAAAAAACCAATTATATACATAGAAACATTAATAGCGACATGGTACAAGTACAAAGTGGTAATGCGTGTTTCTGTGATAGCATCTCTGGAAGCACAGGTGTGGGAATTCTCAGAGACCCTTTAGGAAAACACAGCTCCGCGTTTGGCAGAATAAGCAATTATTCGTGACAAGAAATACTTACCTACTTTACATTGTAGACTGTATTCTAATGTCGTTAAATAATTATCTAACTATTTATAATGAAGTTTTAATGAAAAAGATTTTTTTATATTTCATAAACACTTTTAAAGGATTTTATTGCGTTCACCCCATTTTTAGGGTTCTGTACCCAAATGGTAAAAACGGGACCCGATTACTAAGCCTACGCTGTCCGTCCTACCTTTATACGGCTGTATCTTTCGAACCGTAATAAACAGCCAGTTTTCAATTTCAGTTCAAGAAAATTTCACAGAGTATGTAATGTTACGGCGGATTAACTAACAAATAATAAAAAAGTCAACAAGTAAAAACGAAAGGGTACACCCCCTTTAGGGGGAATTTATACTTGTTTATAAAAAATAATAGAATAGAATATAATTTAGATATTTAACAAATCCGACACTTCATACTTTACTTCTAACGCGTCCAATTTTAGCTGGACATCAAAAACTATCCAGCCCGCGTCACATCATGTCAGTAAAGTAACAAAGCCCGTCGGCGCGGTGTAGTGTTACATTGACGTCGATTCTGATGCACCATTCTCTAAATTAAACTAAATTTGACAGCTCTAAAATGGTTGCCACCCTTTTCTGACATACTGAAATGAAAAGAGACGCTGATAATTTTAGTCCTGTCAGATTAGTTTAGTTTAGAGAATGGTACAACAGAATTGACGCCATTGTCTTTGGCGCCAACAGCTCGGCGCGTGCGCCGACACGACACACGCGGCGCTTGTTTACTCTGTGCCAGTGGCCAGTTGGCGCGAATCAGAACAAGTAAGGTTACCAGATGCGCTGGCGATCTTAAAAGCCATTTCCCGCGTACTTTTGGGATAGAATATATAATGTTCTTTTTCAATATTATGCCTATAGTTCTTGACCAACAGTAGGTATTTGTTCAACTGATTACTCGTGAAAAGGTCGGGAAAAGGAAAATAAAGATACAAAGACAGAGTTAAATTGCGAGAGCCCTTGGAAGTTCTTATTATAATTAAACTAAAACCACATGTTGCCGATTTGAAGGCTTGAATTTTAACGAATAAAAATCGAAATAACTTACGTCTAATAGGTGGTCTAAGAGGTTTTACTCAGCATTATAGAGAAATGGATAGAATAAGCGGCTGGTAAGCGCAGCGTAGGACGTCCACCCACAAGATGGACAGACTATCGAATCAGAAATGAGGAGATCCGTAGACGAACGAAAGTTACCGACATAGCCCACCAGATTGGCAAGTTCAAGTGGCAGTGGGCAGGGCACATAGCACGCAGTGTTCGTGGCCGATGGAGCTGAAAGGTTCTCGAATGGAGACCACGGACCGGTAAGCGCAGCGTAGTATGTCCACCCATAAGATGGACAGACGACCTAAAAGAGACCGCAGGGAAACGCTGGATGCAGGCCGCTTCCAACCGGCCCTTTTGGAGATTAAGCCTATGTCCAGCAGTGGACGTCCTATGGCTGAAATGATGATGATGATGATGATGATGAAGTGTTGAATTTCAATTAGTGTGATGAAGTTGCCTGATGCATGAATGTGACTCTTACCATCAGGGTGAATGTTGCTCGTCGTGGTATGCCCGCATCTAGAGCACAGCAACAGTCCAGATTCCGTCAGGTCGCATATTTGCGGTGCCGCAGTTGGCTCGTTTGCGCAACGTGCGGGCGTTTTATCAGATGCGGGTGTTAACTGAGTCACGCGTTTTATGCCCTTTTGTGAGGCTGGATGGTTGTTTTAGAAGAGCCTAAAACTGAATTCATCTAGTCAATAAACATCTTAAATTCCTCCATTGACTGATAGATAACGCAAAACATAAACCGCTAGAATGCCATGTTCTCAAATGGTTAATTCTAATATACAATCATTTACCACTGGAATTTAAGATACTGGAAATAGCACAATTCAAGCGCAAGTTAAAAGCCTGGTTAATATTAAAAGTGTTCTATACAGTGAAATAATATTTTAATGATTAATTGTAATATAATAATGTAAATAAATGTAGTTTTAGATGCCTAATGTACATATTATATATCTCAATGATACCTATTTTAAGCTGCATACCTCTGTATTAAATTTTATTATTTCCTTTTTTATGGTGTAATGGATACAATTAAAATCTAGGTTAAGAAAATATTGTACGCCCGAAGAGGGTAGAACTGCGATGATGAGGGTAGAACCGTTGGTCCAGTTGGTAGTGAACCTGCCTTCTGCGCTTGGGGGCGTGGGTTCGATTCCCACCTAGGACAAACATTTATGTGATGAACATTTGTGTTTGTTCTATATCTGGTTGTTAATATCTATTTAAGTATATTTTAAATACAGATATTTAAAACCTAAAACTTTTACTACCAAATATAAAAAAAATAGAATAAGTGTAAATAAAAATTTAAGTATATATTTAAAACTATATATGTATGTATATCAGTCTCTGGCAGCCATATCACAAGCTTTGCTTAGTTTGAGGTCAGATGACAGTGTGTGAAAAAAAAAAAAAATATTGTGAATGACAGCTTTCTATAAAACAGGTCTTTTTACTTTTTCAGTGTTGTTTGCATACTAAACGTTGTTCATTAATAATGAGTATAACGGACGACTTACGGACTTACTTACTTAGTAGTACGCCCTTTCCGCGTAACCCTGCATACCTATGTAAAAATATTAGCCCAGCAGAATAGCCATTTGACATCCTGAAAACTTATAACCCAAAGTTTGAGCCAATTACGTGCGAAAGTAAAAATTTCGCCACCTGCACGCCGCACCTGTGCTAACGAGGGGCCTCACCCCCTACTCCCTACCCCCCTACCCCCTACTATCGGTCCACTTGTGCCGACAATGCTAAAATAAAGGGTTGTGAAGTTGTGATATAACAGACTCTGTGCTTATAAATATGTCCTATTGTAATTCCAAAAAAACGTATCTTATTTTATCAAAAAAGGCGTCTATGACAATAGGTAAATATAAATAAACAAAAACCTTAGAATAACTACACATAGAAACCAATACAAACCAACCAAACCAAGTACATTCGCAAAATTTAAGCCATTCAAATGGTGTCATATATGGCTCCAAAAAAATATAAAAATTTTACTATGACAATTTGCGCGGTGAAATCGTACCACAACAAATCAGAAAAGCAGCATAAGAGTTATGGTGTGACATTCCACAGGTAATCTATTAATTTTCTTGCTTAAATCGTTTAAAATACCAATCGAAACGTAAGCTACAAAGCGAATTTGTAGCTTACGTTTTGAGAAGGCGTTGTTTGGAAACCTACCTTCTCTGAGTAGTTATTCTAAGACAAAAAGTAACCAATAAAAATTTAAAATATATACATACGAAAACTACATTATTGTATGAAAAAAAATGTGCAAAAATGTCCCGAATATTTATTTATTTTATTTAATTTGTGGTGTAAGCATTAAAGAGTTTATCTATCTATCTATATCTGCCTGTCCGTCCGTCCGTCTATCTGTCTGTCTGTCCGTCTGTCTGTATGTCTGTCTGTCTATCTATTTGTTATTTAAGAATGTTCTCCCCCTTTTTTTTATAAATATTAGGCTTGTGTTTGACCACCATCACGCCTGATGTTAAGCGATGATGCGGTCTTCCTTGGAGCACGCTTGCCTAAAAGAAACCGATTCACTCGTGATTTGAAGACACCCAGATTGTAACAATCGGGGAACACCCATTCAGGCAGCGCATTCCCCCCTTACCTTGGTAGGGGTCCCAAGCTCGACAGGTGTATGTGAGATCTAAGCCGATGCTGGAAAGGTACATTTGTTTTTATCCCGCGCGCCATATTTTTATTTATTTCGTAGTTACGGCTTCAAATGAATTGGGATAACTTAGGCGCATGTCTTTGTGGTGTAAGAAGCAATAATATAATGTAAGTAATTCTCTTACTACTGGATTTATTATCGAAAAATATAATTTACAGAGCCTAATGGAAATTCATCATCATCATTATCCTATCATGTTCCTACTACTGGGGCACAGGCATTCTCTTTGGAGAGAGAGAGAGAGAGAGAGAGAGTGGATGGGCTCTAATCCACCAGCTGGCCCAGTGCATGTTGGTGAATGTCGTTTATCTATAAATTTATATAGGCTCTTGGACATACCGGTTTCCTAACGATGTTTTCCTTCACAGTTTTTGAGCGATGGCATCGGAACTGCACATAATTTATTTACGTACTAAATAAGTCACTGGAGCAGGGCCGAGGATCGAACCGAGAGCCGTCAGATTGTAAGGCGCACATGCTACCGCTCGGCCACCACCGCTCGCATCGCATCCTATTGTTAAACCTTAGAGAAATGTTACTTACAGAACTTTGTGTTTGTCTGGGTGTTAATATTTATTTAAGTATGTATAAAAAAAATATATGTACATATATCAGTCTCTGGCAGCCATATCACAAGCTTTGCTCAGTTTGACGTTAGATGACCGTAGCGGCAAAAATATCCCGAATATTTATTTTATCCAATTTATTTTAACTATGTTTATGATACTAATTCAACTTTTCTGAAACAAAAAAAAAACGTGATTTAGGCAAAATAAAAACCATAAGAACAAACAGGTTTCCGTGTAACAAACCCCAATCATCAAACATAATATTTGTGTCTGAAAATTATACAATTCACGTACACGTCACAAGTCACAATACAGACAATAGAAGTTTCCAGACTCGGCAGACGTACTGTGTAATTCGGGCGCACCTGTGCAAACACACGCGCGTGTTCAGAGTGGACACAAGTGTGACTAGTGCCATCTCTGTACTTATTATACTCTGTTATTGAATGATATTCTAGTTTCAAAAACTGAAAGACACGCTTTTCTGAATAGCAAAAATGGGGTAACCTCGCGAGTGCACACGGGGCATTTTTAAAATTTTTCAATTCAATAGGGTATTTGACACTGGTGGAAATAAAATATGAAACCTAGCTATATTGAAAGGTTTTATATTAAGAGATTTTTTCAATATTTTATCAATAATAATAATCACTCCTAAATTTAATTATTTAGATTTTAAAATCACGATTTTTTATCTATGTGTCACGTGACTTGAAAATCCAATCACAGTGCGTGACGTCAACATGGTGATGACAGCACAACCAAAACAAAACAAAGCAAACAGATCGAAATCAAATTCATTTTCTGTAAAAGTTTACTAAATTTATCAATATTAAACGAGTTAATTATGGTGATACTCACTTCAAAATGATTTTCACAAACGTAAATCGACGAAGTTGTTGATATTTGAGAAGCATTTTATCTTCCTTCAAGTCACAACCAATTTCTTCGTATTTCAGCTTTAGACGGTACAATTATGAATAATTTCGCAAGTATTGCATTCGAAACATTAGGACACTGAGGCACTATACACCAATGATAAGTTTTACGATCCATTTTCAACTAAATAATTTTACAAATAAATAACAACAACGGCAGCATTTCACGGCCGACTGTGACAGATGTTTGTTTATTTACATGGGCAGCATAGAGTAATATAATGGGTAGATTCCGTTCGAAAGATGCGTTCGGGGCACCCAGAGTGAGATTTGAAAATGAATGACAGATGAACATCAGTGTATTTTTAACCATCGAATTCACTATTGTTCAATTGCAACTGAAGTGTACGCTCAAATACTCGTAACAGCCAAGTTGTGTCACGGTTGTTTTTCACACTGACGATGACGTTGTAAACGGCGATGCTTTATTCTATCGCATGCCTTGAACGCAACTCTGTAGTTAAGTATATTGACGTCACAACGTCGATTTGGCGCGTTTTGATGCGTCATTTAAAAATTGAAATCAAAAGAGCTAATAATTATTCAATAAATGAACTAATGGAGGTAAAAGTATTTTTTTGTGTGAATATGCACCATACTCTTTAAATTTAAGGCCATTGCAAAATTTTGTCAATATCCCTATTCAATTCTTTATTTATTTAGTAAATAATTTTACAGTTTTGTACCATGACATTACTTACCTACGAATTAATACCTACACTAAATTAATAAATATTTACAATTACAAATAGTTGTATACTACAATTGTAAATGTAAATATTTACAAAAAATAAAAACGGCGTAAAAATGTAAACTACAATAAACAATTAAAAAAAAAAACTTACTGTACGAACTACAGAATATATTTGTTGTTTAAATTAGAACGGCTGTCAAGGCATTTTTGTAAGAAATTTGTTGTAACCAGTTGCACCCATATAAACGAAACGTCAGTTATTGGAAATCAGTTAGCAACGGTGATGCGGACAAAGAACTTTGAGACCTAACCCAAAAAGGTAGGGTCCAAGTTCTTTGGATGCGGAGTTCAACGCGTTGACATAAATAAGAATGTTCAATCAAGGTTCTGTCATAATGCCTGCCGAGAGATTTTCCTTCTCATTTCCGTTCTATTTACTTCTCTTTTCTTTGGTACAAACACTGGAACTTTTTATAAATAACGATCATTTATCAGTGAATATGTCGCCATGCGGTTGGATATGAGGATACAAGGGCATTCAGGTGGCGTTGGGCTCGGCAGATAGGGATTTTAAATAATATAACCACATCTACGTTAGGCCACCAGCTCGCCTGGTGGTAAGCGACGGAGTGACCGAGGACGGAACACGTTGATCTAGAAGAAATCTATTCTCTCTAGCCTTGAAGATGCCTAGATTGTAGTTCTCAGGAAACAAGGAGGACGGCAGGGAGTTCCATTCTTGGGCAGTACGCATCATAAGTGACGACCAAAATCGTTGAGTATGAATCTTTGGAATTTCCACGAGGAAAAGGTGGTAGTGTGCAGTCCTACTTGTCCTGTAGTAAAAGGGGGAGGGTAAGGTATTACTTTACAAATCAATATAGTTTTACATGATAGGTAAAGAAAAATAATCGTTGCCCGCAAACACCGTGATTATTTACAATGAAAGGACAAAAAATGGAGGTCCCTAACATTGGCGGATCTAGAGGGGAATACCTAGCAATTCCATACATTCGACTCAATTTTTCGATTTGATTCCTTCGAACCTTGTCAGAATGCCCCCCCCCCCCCCCCCCTCCCAAAATGAAATCCTGAATACGCCCCTGGTCCCTAATCCTGCTTCCTAGTGGATGTTAGTGAATATCATATTTTTGAACTTTTAATGTTCTTGGACATATCGATTTCCTCACGATGTTTTCCTTCACCGTGGCAACGTAACTGCACATAATTTATCTTAGTACAAAAAAGTCATTAGTGCAGACAGGGCCGAGGATCGAACCGGGGGCCATCAGATTGTAAAGCGCACATGCTACCGCCCGGGCCACATCGTGTGCCATTGTACTTACTTGATAATATTAAATAGTATCAGACACTTAACATGCTCGCCTAAGTCAGTACGGAGCTTTATAGATAGCCTCCAGGGCTGCATAAGCTAGTAGCGGCAGCGGGCCGCAGTATTATCAGACGCTGCGGGCCCTACGGAGCAATCGCGCGCCCGCATAATGTGCTGAGAGTACAGACAGCAAGAAAAGGTGAAGTAATAAATCACGCATATTTAAGAGTATGCTTCGTGCGTCCTATCTCGCTCGCGTTATTCAACATTTTAATCCCGGACGCAAAAGAGGGGTGTTAGAGCGCTTCATTTTTTTTTTTTGTGCAATGTAGGTATTTAGATTATATAGATTAATTAGATTTAGAAATATCTTACCGAGAACCAGTTGTCTGGATAAATCTAACATAGATTTTAAGACAACTTACTAACTTGAAATGTAAAGTACTATGAGTTTTAAATAAAAAAAAAAAAAAAAAAAAAAAAATACGAGTAAGTTTAACGTGTGTATCTTTGTGTCTGTGTGTCTGTGGGATCGTAACTCCCAAACGGCTGAACTGATTTTGATTTAGTTTCCTTTGTTTGAAAGGTGACTGAATCGAGGATGTGACTTGATTCAAGAAAATTAAGCCTTATAAAGCTTATCAGCTCTTTTATCGGGAGTTTAATAAAATGTTCAATACACAGGGTTCCATATATAGACTATACAAAACTGAAAGGAGGTCATTGTACTCATCATTATGAACAACAACCCTGATAAATTATTATAATATCGGCTTACACTCACGATAATGTTTTTATCGGTCGAGACGATCGACCGGTACAGCGTTCACCGGTATCAGTACACCGTTCGACACGGTCAGTGTGTTGTGCATAGACCCTAAATGTGTAACACAAGTGTCACCATGTACAAGCGAAACGGAAGAGAATAAACCAGTACCCAAGGACTTTGTATACCCTAAACTTCCATGCCAGTAGCGGAGGTAAAAGTCGCAGGACAGGCGGGTGCGAGGGCAACGAAGGCTGCAGCGCGCGCGTCACGTACGCTCGCCGCCGCCGCGGCCTTGGCATCGCCAGTACGCGGGGACCGTCTCCAGAACTGCGCGTATTCCCTGGTGAATGGGCTCTAATGGCTCCGAAACGGGTCGATCTGCTCCACCGATAAAAACATTATCGTGAGTGCAAGCCGGTGTTATAATAATTTATAATGAATCCTCACGCGAGTTTTGATGAAAATGATGATTAAAATGACCTCCTTTCGACTTAGTACAGGTTATATGCGTAACCCTGTATACTTGTCTAGTGATTGCACGCGCGCGAAGACGTAGCGGTCGGTTTTTTTGCAATTCCTACGTGAATACTTCCCATATAATAGGCAAAAGGCGTAAGCACGTAAGACTTATAGTAGAACTTAGAAACGGAATTACACTAAAAATTCGTCATATACAAACAAAAAGCGTGTTATGAAACCAAACGCCTAAGTTATTATTCCAAAATACAATAGCTCAGTTTTCATTGCGTATAAACGAATTAAGTGCATAAATATTCGTCTTGATTCGATGTTTCAATCTTATGTAGATACTCCTAAAACGCAACATCGAACTATGCGTCAACAAAACACGTTTGATTCATTCATTCATTTATCATCAGCCGGAAGACGTCCACTGCTGAACATAGGCTTCCCCCTTTAACCTCCACACTGAACGACAGCCTGCCTTTTACATCCACTGGATGCCCGCGACTCTCACAATGTCGTCGGTCCATCTAGTGGGAGGCCTACCTACGCTGCGTCTTCCGGTTCGTGGTCTCCACTCAAGAACCTTCCTTCCCCATCGGTTATCGGTTCTTCGAGCGATGTGGCCTGCCCATTGCCATTTCAACTTGTCGGTGCCTCTGACCGTCGGTGTCGGTCGGTCTGTCGGTGGTCGGTTTGATTCATTATTGAGTATCAAAGATTGTTTTGCGTTGAGTACCGGCCCGCAGTACCAGCGATGGGGGCCGCGTTTATCTCGCGCTCTCCGCGGCAATTAATTCCTTTTTAATTCAATCGCAGCGCGATAACAGTTAACGCATGGCTACAGGGGTGCGGGTTCGACGCCGGGATCATATCTGAATCGAAAATTAACAGGTTTAGTAATTAATGTTTTGCATTTAGTACATCCCCCGTAACATCAGGTTAGATGGCGGTACGGTATAAAAAAACCGGACAAGTACGAGTAGGACTCATGCTCTGAGGATTCCGTTGGACGGAACCCTCAGAGCGCGAGACAAAAAAAAAACTAACTAAAGTTGAAATATCGAAAGACAAACTTAAGTTTGTAGTTGACAATAAGGTTCTTCGATACATTCCAACTACAAAATGTAAGTTTGTAATAGCACAATTATTATTTCACAACACATTTGCTCAAAAAGTGCACTTACGAAGCCTGAATACATCTTTCGAAAGTTAAACATTACGGATCATACAACGGAGCGTGCTGTAATGAAACGCATCATACAACGGAGCGTGCTGTAATGAATTTGTCCGCACGCTCCGTTGTATAGCAACGTGCGTGTACTTTACGGTATTTTTTTAATTTCCATTTTTTGTTTTTTTCTTGCAAATGTGTTGTAAAACGTTGTATGGCACACGTGCGGATTGGTTATTACAAACTCGTGACTATGGTAAGCCCTCGACTTCGTCTCGAGCTTACATTCGTCTACTCGTTTGTAATTACCAACTTTCCGCACTTGTATCATAAATAACTATTTCAATGATATAACTACAAATTTATGTCTTTGGGATTTATTCCTATATATGTGCTATGAGACCTTATCTTTTGCCAAATTTCATGATTCTAGGTCAACGGGAAGTACCCTATAGGTTTTGGTTCCCCTGTGATATCGCAAAATATGCGACACAAACGTTCATATCTTTTGATTGCGTTGACTTACAACTTTTATTTTTTTACAGCCGAAAGAAACCGTAGACCCAAGTATTTAGTATACATTTCAACTTGATACCTTTTCACGTTCTTGAGAAAAAAGGTCTTGACAGACAGACGGACAGACAGACGGATGGACAAACATACGGACAGACAGACGGACATACAGACAGACGGACAGACGGACAACGAAGTGATCCTATAAAAGGACAGAGGTCAAAGTAACGCTCTTCAGAGCGTTCTGTACATCCCTCTACACGTGCAGCCTGTGGGCTGACTACACTAAAAGGCGATACAGTGACCTCCGCGTCCTTTATAACAACGCTTTTAGGAGGTTGTTGGGGCTGCCCCAATTCTGCAGCGCCTCAGGCATGTTTGCGGACGCACACACGGCCTGTTTTCACACGGTCATGCGCTTGCGGGCCGCGTCCTTGGTCCGCAGATTTGGGGCCAGCTCTAACACCGTCCTCAAAATGATTGCGGCCAGGTTGGACTGTACTTTCCTCCGGCATTGTTGTGAGAGACATGTACCGGTACCAATGCCGGAGAGAAAGTACTAGTGATTGTAAGTACCTGACTTTATTAATGTTACAATTTGAAAATGTTTTGTTTAATTTAACTTTGAGTCTAATATCGCACCCGCCACGCTAGAGCATAAATCATCCTTTACTCGTCTTTTGAATAACCAATGTTGCAACTTCTCCGAAACACAGTTAAGCAGCTCGATGGGACAACATCAGACCCTTCCTGTCAGTTCCGACGGAAGCCCAGCGCTGGTTGTTGACAACCAGCATTACGCTGAGTTGGGACCGGCTTGTGACAAAAACTATTAATTACGTTTAAACGTACGAGTTAAACGTTTATGTATCTAAAACACTGTTACTATCACGGTTGTTCACTAAAGTTATATGATCATTTACGGGATATTTACGTGGAATGAACTCCCACCACAACCAGCTGCTGCCAGTTGTGGGAGCTCATTCCACAACCTTACCACGGTAAATATCCCGTAAATGATCATATAACTTTTTTTTAATAATTAATAGGCTTGCGTTTGTCCACCATCACGCCTGATGTTAAGCGGTGATGCGGTCTACGTTGGAGCATGCTTGCCTAGCAGGAACCGATTCACTCGCAACTTGAAGACACCCAGATTAGTTTATGTATCTGTTATTATTCCTGTCATAAATAAATAATGTTATCTCTCGCACACTCTGTCCCCCTCTCTCTCTCTCTCTATCTTTCTTTTTTTCTTTCTTTCTTTATTTCTTTCATCGCGGGTCGTGCGTGGATGAGATTAGCCCAAAGATAATTACAGGGATTCATATGATAGAAATCCTTGATAATTTTATATTGTCATTGCATTAGCCCAACAGCTTTGTCACTGACTGGTCACACGGGAACAATAATACAAGAGAGAGAGAGAGAGAGAGAGAGAGAGAGAGAGAGAGAGGACGCCTAAACCCAGCAGTGAGTCGATATAGGCAGTTTCGCAGAATAGTGTTTAGAGTTCAAGTAAGGAACCCGCGCTTTTTAACTTTCACGATTTACAATTCTGAAACAAAAAAAAGTTATTAATGTGTAATGACAATTTTCTTTAGAGTAAAACATTAATAGTTGCTTTGAATAGTTGATTCCTAATTCCTTATTATAATTGAAGCGGAAATACAAAAGATATACGTGAAAGAAAACAGTTTTGAAGTACGTAAGTACTTTTCCAAAATCAATACTCAAAACTGTAGCCAGAAGTCACCACCATAAAGAATCGGCGTTCAAATTGGAGCCGGTCGGCGGCCAGATGGTGCACGCGAATCTTTTCTATATTAATGCTGGCGACAGCTGGCTACAACCCCCTTTACTTTAGCCACCCACCACCCGGAGGCAGGGTAAGCCGCTCTGTATCTTCGGGTAGGCTGGGTGTCATTCTCAAATGTTAGTAGTGAGAAGCCAGGCTCAGATTATTAGATAATCTAGCTTTTAAACATCGAGATACAATATCTATAGACTCACAAACGTGCATAAAAGCCCGAACCAAAACTCGGCGCCGACTTTTTGGTTAGTTGTAAGGCAACTGCGATCCGACTACAACGCCGCGCGATGCAAGTGCTACGATGACATTATATAGAGAACTAGCGATGTTGAACACTATGCAAGCGACATAACGTCTGAATTGGAGTAAATGTGGCATTGCGAACTATACTTGTGGTTAAATTTTGACAGTTATTTGAGAGCTCTCAATGCCCTCTCAACAGCGAAATTCCTTTTTAGGTGTAATTTTCGCTGATCGTCCGTTGAGCATCATCTCAACAACTGCGAGAATGTTTTTAAGTAAGGCCGTTGATGTCTAGGTATGTACAATTGTACAACGCTCGGACGATTTTTGACTGTTTCCACTTAGGAAAGAAATAAAACAATCCTGGAAACTTTTCTAAGACAAAGAAAGAGGTCAGATTATATGAAAGAGGTTTTATTACATTTAGATCGAGTGATATTAAAATTTTTTGTGACATTCCGAACTCGGTACCTATGATAGTAGCGTTTGTGTTTATATCGTTACTGCAGTGCAAGTACCGTTCTTTATCGATCGTCAAATTTGCTAAATAGCCATAGAATCGATCACAGCGAGTACTGAAAAAATGGCATATTATCGAATTTGACGACCTCAACTGTCAATTTGACGATCGATAAAAGAACGGTACTTGCACTGCTGAATAGCAGTGCTCCGCGGTTTTAGGAATTTCGTGGTTTGCAAATAATTAGCATTGTCAGGAAATGCAATATATTAAGTCGAATCACGTAGAAAAATATTTTAAAACATTAGTGATCTAAAACAGATAATTAAACAAGTCCACACTAAATTTCAGTGGAGTATAAATCGCATTTTCTATACGTTTGGTTGGTACAGTTCGACAAACTTATAAATGGAGTTGAATGAGGAGCCACCATCGTAATTCTAAATTAAATTTAGAATGCTTTATTTTGCAAAATGTGGAATGAGCTACCTTCCGCGGTGTTTCCGAGAAGCTACAACATGGGGTTCTTCAAAAGGCGAGTTAATAGAGTCCTTAACTGTTCTTAGAGGACTGTTCCCGTCTGCAGCTCTCTCGCTCGCACATTTTCACATTATTGAAGATATAAAATCAATGAGTGTGAATTTCCAAAAAATAACAAAATCATGTCATGGTGTCTATCGTAACGTAACATTACAAACATAGAAATGTTTGTTTCGATATCTTGTAATTTGACGGAATAACATGACACGAGAAATAAAAATCACTTGTTACCATTTTACTATGTCAAATTGACAATTTCTTTGTTCGTAATGTTACGATAGACACCAAGACATGATTTTGTTACTTTTTGGAAATTCACACTCATTGATTTTATATCTTCAATAATGTGAAAATGTGCGAGCGAGAGAGCTGCAGAGGGTATACAGGCCCCTTAAGGGTCGGCAACGTATTTGTAACACCTCTGGTGTTACAAGTATCCATAGGTGACGGTGACTGCTTACCATTAGGCAGCCCGTCTGCTTGTTTGCCACCAATGGCATTAAAAAAAATGGTCCATCCGTAGAAAATATTCAGTTCCATTATTTAGTAAATTGTAGAGATAAGTTGGTAAATCGGTAAACATAGACGGCGCGTGTTGACCGCGGCAGCCCACGCTTCCGGCCGCCTAGCTGGGCGGCTGCGACGGCATCTGGCGTTGGGCGGCTGAATATTCACCAGGCCACCGGTGTAGGGAGCTATAAACTTTATTGAAGTATTGACTGCGATTTGTAAAGACGTATGCTGTATTAGTTTAACTAAATGTTGGTTTAGTCTTCGATCAAAATAAAATAAATGGACAGGCCCAGAAGGAGCGCATTTCTGAAAATTACAAAATGAGCGCTGGCTCTCACTTCGTTTCAGTCGGTCTCTAGCCGTAGAACGTACAACACGCAACTATTTTTACATGATAACGAAACATCTGACAAAATTATGCCTTCGTGTGCTTCCCGAAGTGTAAATACACAACAAAAAACCGCTATCTATTTTTTGTAACAAATGTACTGTACATGGTTATAATTAAGTGTTGAAGTATTTGTCCGACGTTTTGCCTCGTTTTTACTGAGCAAGTTCAATGGTTAGGGCCCGTCCATGCCATCCATTTTATTTTGGTCGAAGGGGTTTTTACACATTATAACACACAAGCAAAGCACCCCGGCTTCGCACGGGTGTAAGTCTTATTTTTTACACCTTGGGTTACATTATTGGAGTTTTAGCAAGGATCAATATTATAAAAAAAAAAAAATATAGCCTATGTTACCCGGGGATAGTGTAGCTTCCCAACAGTAATAGAATTTTTCAAATCGGTTCAGTAGTTTCGAAGCCTATTCAATGCAAACAAACAAACAATCAAATCTTTCCATTAGCTGACCAATTTACCTCCTCCACACCTTCTTGGCTCCCCGCTACAGCTGGACACATGACGCAAGCAGTGCTCGCACGTGCACCATCTGGAGATTAAAAATACAGTACCAGCTGTGAGATGTTACGTGCAGGGGAGACCTGGAAGGAAGCGCCCGTATAATTACTGATTAAGTAATTGAGCATTCATCATTGTCAGCTTATACTGGGTTACGCGGAAAGGGTGTATTATGCCGAAAGGGGTTCGTTACGCCGATCATTATGAACCAGTTTTACTATATACACTATATTACTATATAGTACACGTATAGTAGACATATTAGTACAAGTGCTGAAGATTCACTCCACAAAATCATTTAAATAAGTAGCGACTCTTGCTACTACACAATAAAGTGCAATACAGGACGTGAAAGGGTGAAAGTACTAACTACCTACAGATATATTAACCTAAAAGTTGCCGCTGTCACTCTTGTCGCGTTATCTCTGTGTATAACGCGGCAGGTCCGACAAGTCGGCTACTTGTAGATTCATATATAAAGTGCAGAGTACGCCTGGCCTGCTTATTTTTTATATTTTTTTAAATAAATAATAGGCTTGCGCTTGACCGCCAACTCGCCTGATGTTAAGCGATGATGCGGTCTACGGTGGAGCACGCTTGCCTAGAAGAAACCGATTCACTCGTGATTTGAAGATTGTAACTATCGGGGAACACCCATTCAGGCAGCGCATTCCATAGACTAGCAGTTCGCACAATAAAAGTGGAATCAAACCGCTTCGTTCGGGTTTTCGGAATACCAACCATAAAGCGGTGTCGACTTTTTGTGCCCGCTCTGGCAGTCCGATAGAAAAATGGGCAGGAGGGAATTAAATCGTGAAGATCAGATGCACACTCTCCGAAATGTATTCGATAAAAGACCGATAGACTAGCAACTTTGCGCCGATGCTCAAAAGTCTGAACCAGGGATTCGTTGCCGATGAGCCTCTTGGCACGCTTTTCGATAGACTCTAACGCCCCAAGCTGGTACTTAGCTGATCCATCCCAAAGGTGAGAGCAACTTATAGGGCCAACACTGAAATGGCGAAAAAAATATTAGCTGTTCCATAATTTTGTCGAGTGTGACATGAGTGACCATTTTATATGGAAGAGCTTGAAGATTGAAGAGCAGATATTTTATTCGCGATTTCATGGTTAGTCCCATGATAAACGTTGTTCAATACAATATGTATGAAAATGCCCCGACCTTTGTCCGGAGCGGGAATGAGTTATTTTCTTATTTACAAGAATAACATCAGTGTAATGTTTGCTGCAAATAAATAATTTCCATTTTCAGTAGGTTGTTATCCGCTAATTCTAGTGTTCGGGTATATCCTGACGCACGGCTGTTTGTCCGGGCTGTTTGTCCGACGGAGGCGCCACCTGCGACCCGGATGTATGCGGAGAACTAATTTATTGCACGCTTGCTTTACATTGGGACGTTTTTAATTGGTCCTTCCTTTTCGGTTGCAATTTTTGTTTTGTTTTGTGTTGTTTCTAATAATTACTTGTTAGGAGTTTTCTCACAAACTGCACTGGGCCAGCATGGTGAATTGGGCCCACCCTCTCTCTTCTCGAGAAGGCCTAGTCCCATCAGTGGGAACATGATAGGTTGAAATAAT
Organism: Agriopis aurantiaria; assembly: GCA_914767915.1. Classification (NCBI taxonomy): domain Eukaryota; kingdom Metazoa; phylum Arthropoda; class Insecta; order Lepidoptera; family Geometridae; genus Agriopis; species Agriopis aurantiaria. The sequence continues at coordinate 11,010,256 of OU612005.1, forward strand.
GAACAGTCCTCTTACATTTTTTGACGAAAAATGATACGAAGAATCGGTACGTACACTCACATAAATTTTTCTTCTGTGGCCTGCTGACTATGCTACGATGCTACCAGTTGTTTGTACGTAGCACATATTTTAGGTGCTTGCTACGCGCTACGAATATTTGCTACAAGTTCGTAGCAGGCCTACGTTTGTGAACATGTCTACGAAACCCAACCATAAATACTGTTTTGGTGAAAAACATGTGTTCAGAATTTATTGTATTCGTTCAGTTTTTTACAATGCTATTGCAGCTGTCAGTCCCATTATCTAAGCGGCCGAACTGTAGCAAAATCAAAATGGGCATCGAAAAATTTAAAATTAAATTAAACTTTGGAAAACTGTCACTCGTTATATCTTAAAAACTATTAATTTGTTTTAACGAGATTAATATAATTTTTTATCCCCACGCCAAGCGTGGGGATTATGGCAACACCCCTCTCTACGAGGGAGGCCTTTGTTCAGCAGTGGACGTTTACAGGCTGATGATGATGATGATGAATATAATTTTTATGCCAGCCGTCAGACGAAACCTTCATTAAATTTAATTAATTTAAATATATTCCGATCCATTTGAACAGCAGTTCGTTCTTCTAAATTGCGCAAACCCTTCAGTAAATATTTGTGTTTACGAAAATACGAAAAAAAGTACTACTTAAGTACATAGAATACTGAGCAGTGTTATGCGCGAAACGTCCCTATAAACATTTAAAACAAGTGTTCAAATAGCAAAAGTTTAGAAGTGACTTTTGCAATAGTACTATACTTACTACCTCTAGGGATGTTACGGAGGTAGTTTTATCGGACCCTAGTCGGGGTCGAACCTTCCCAATTTTTCTTGTCGGAGTCGGAACTGGATTCGGAGTCGGAACCAGAGTCGTTAGCAGAGGTGGATGTGAAAGAGTAAGGCTTAAGGGTAAGTGTTAAGTGTTAAGGGTAAGTGTTAAGTGTTAAGTGGTAAGTGTTAAGGGTAAGTGTTAAGTGGTAAGTGTTAAGGGTAAGGGTAAGATGAACAACAAACTTTATTCCGCTTCTTTAGATAGATAGATAGATAGATAGAAACTCTTTATTGAGTACACCAGAAATAAAAATTACAAACAGATAGAAAACATTTACGAGCTAGAACCAAAAGTGGTGGCCTTATCGCTAAAAGCGATCTTTTCCAGGCAGCCATTGAATGGAAAGAATTTACGTAACAGGATCGGCGGGGGATGCAAAAACACTTTTAATGATACCATTAATTTCAGTTAAAAAATAATACATATAAAATGAGAATAACCGATTATAACCTCCGATCCCAAAATGTCGGAGCCGTATATCGGTGTAATATCAAAAAAAAAAAAAACCGGACAAGTACGAGTAGGACCAGAGCGCGAGACCAAAAAAAAAACTAACTGAAGTTAAAATATTGAAAGACAAACTTAAGTTTGTAGTTTTTTTTTACTGGGCAAGTGCCTTTAATAACTAAACAAAATACAAGCTAAAAGTAACACTACAAATACAGTTAGACTGCCCATAGACCGTTGAAGGTCTAAAGACAATCCAAATGCTCAAGCCCACTACCAGTTGGCAGCGTACCCAACATGCTGGCGGCATTACCACGATGAATGGCAATGCTAATGCGTTGAGCCAGAAACACGCCAGCATTTTGGTCACGCGTCGCATTAACCAGGCGCTCTGAAAGATTTTTTAAAATGAGGTGAGCTCCCGGTCCCCAAGGGCCCAATGTCTCGACCCCAAACGCCTCAAATATGTAACCACTGCCGAGGTTAGCATATTTGCGACGCTTGTGCTGCTCTGCCGAATTAGCAGCCGCGCCAGCCCTACCCTGTGTCTCAGGAAGATGTGACGGCGCCAAAGTATCGACACAAGTTGCGTCCCATACAAGGGGCCGCCCCAACCTCCAGGGCACAAGTGTCATACCGTCAGGCCTCTTTCCATCGTCACGCGCAAGACCACTCGGTTTGAGCACAGCTGCGACATTGGCGGTGGAAAGTGCCCTGCGTATGATGTCGTTCAGGCTAGCGTGTCAGCCAATACGACCAGCGCTTCTCGAGCAAGAGAGACCATGGTGACCGAGCTGGTCAACAGCAGTACAACACTGACAGCGATGGGCCTCACAGCACCTTGCACCCAAGCGTAAGCTGACAGCTAGACGAAATGCGGTTGGATCTAAAAGGCTACCTGTGTTAAAAGAGGGCATGGCTTGCAACCAAAGTCCCGATTCCCAAACAGAGACAGCAAAAATACGAGCGCGATCTGCAATACTAGGACACGTATCTAGTAGCGATTTCCATGCTAGTTCGCAGATCAGCCGATCCCACAGTCTCTGGGAAGACAACTTTGAAGTTTGTAGTTGACAATAAGGTTCTTCCATACATCCCAACTACAAAATGTAAGTTTGTAATAGCAAAATAATTATTTTTAAATACCTTCAAATTTATAACTTTCGGATTTATTCCTATATGTGTACTATGAGACCTTGCCTCTTGCCAAATTTCATGATTCTAGGTCAACGGGAAGTACCCTATAGGTTTTGATTCCCCTGTGAAATCGCAAAATATACGACATAAAGGAACCCTAAGAGCGCGAGACCAAAAAAAAAACTAACTGAGTTAAAATATTGAAAGACAAACTTAAGTTTGTAGTTGACAATAAGGTTCTTCCATACATCCCAACTACAAAATGTAAGTTTGTAATAGCAAAATAATTATTTTTAAATACCTTCAAATTTATAACTTTCGGATTTATTCCTATATGTGTACTATGAGACCTTGCCTCTTGCCAAATTTCATGATTCTAGGTCAACGGGAAGTACCCTATAGGTTTTGATTCCCCTGTGAAATCGCAAAATATACGACATAAAGGAACCCTAAGAGCGCGAGACCAAAAAAAAAACTAACTGAGTTAAAATATTGAAAGACAAACTTAAGTTTGTAGTTGACAATAAGGTTCTTCCATACATTCCAACTACAAAATGTAAGTTTGTAATAGCAAAATAATCATTTTTAAATGATATACCTTCATATTTATAACTTTCGGATTTATTCCTATATATGTGCTATGAGACCTTGCTTTTTGCCAAATTTCATGATTCTAGGTCAACGGGAAGTACCCTATAGGTTTTGGTTCCCCTGTGAAATCGCAAAATATGCGACATAAACGTTCATATCTTTTGATTGCGTTGACTTACAACTTTTATTTTTTTACAGCCGAAAGAAACCGTAGACCCAAGTATTTAGTATAAATTTCAACTTGCTACCTTTACGCGTTCTTGAGAAAAAGGGTCTTGACAGACGGACAGACAGACAGACAGACGGACAACGAACTGATCCTATAAGGGTTCCGTTTTTTCCTTTTGAGGTACGGAACCCTAAAAAAAAATTTATTTATTTATTTATCAACCGGAAGTTCCGACTTTTCGGAATCTATCCTCTGTTTTCTGGAAACAAGAAGGACGGCAGGGAGGTCTATTCTTTTTCTATTTTATCAGAGCTGTTAAGCACACTCTACAGTCTACATCATCATCATCATCAGCCAGAAGACGTCCACTGCTGAACATAGGCCTTTCCTTTTAACCCCCACACTGAACGACAGCCTGCCTTTTGCATCCACTGGATGCCAGCGACTCTCACTATGACTACAGTCACTATGTCTATGACTACAGTCTACATGCCTATGCTCAAATCTCAGCGTCATAAAAACTCCCATACATTTCCTAATATTGCGTAGTACCTACGTATGTATACAAATGTATGTATGTGTGCGTGTGACGCGACCAGCTGAGCCAGAGGGCATTTTTCATCCTCCCGCCCTGTGTCCCGGGGGGTACTACAAAAATAAAATGTTAGAAAACTCCGTATAAAGTTGTTCACTCCAGAAATTACATACAGAGGAGTGTAACAATTTATCGCCAAAAGGGCAACCTTAATAATACTTTATTATTGAAATACAACACTTACGTGTTAATATCTGGTTGAAGATATTTATTTATTATTCTCATAAAGAAGCAGACGTGTCTCCGTTGCTATACTGGGCTGATTAGGAAATGCAATCTCGCGTTAAATTTGCGGGATCGTAAATACGGGATTACCTATGCGGGATCCGCAGGCACGCGTGCTCCATCGTAGACCGCATCATAGCAAACGCAAGCCAATTTTTTTAAAAGTATTTAGCAGAACAAACTAAACACTAATTTTAATTTGTTTTTGGTATTTCGGTGGTAACCCCCGGTCTCAGCTTAGCTGTGCCACTGGCACCCTTTTAACCGATCTGCGATATATGGGGAGCGTTTTTTTGTTTTTCAGCTCGAATCCTGGATCTGATGATAAAAATACACGCCTGATAGATTAGGACTTAAAAAATAGTGACGAACTGTAGTTTAGGCTATGACTGTATAGGCTGGCCATTACGTTGTATGCCTTAGCTGTGTATACTATAACTGCATAGGTCATAACTGCGTAGGTCATAACTGCGTAGGTCATAACTGCGTAGGTCATAACTGCGTAGGTCGTAATTGCGTATATATAGGTCATAAATGTACAGGCCAAAACTACGTAGGTCATAACTGTGTAGGCCAAAACTGCTTAGGTCATAACTGCATGTGCCAAAACTGTAATGGCCTTAATAACTGTATATACCAAAACTGTGTAGGTCATAATAACTGTATATACCAAAACTGTGTAGGTCATACTTGGTACGCTACATTTAAAGTTATATGAAAATTAGGAGTTGCTTTAACTGCACCTGCTTAGGTACATCTGGTATTCCACTTTTTCAAATTTTTCGGGATAAACGGTTCTCGGTTCCTGTGGGTAAAACCGTGGGGCGTATCTAGTTGAAATTATCAGTGTGAAAGTGTAATTTTAGCTTTAAATCCCGTTTAATAGAATCCTGGTTTTACACCCACTTTTAACTACAAAAACAGCTTGAAACCTCTAAAATTAGCACGTTTTTCCATCGATAATTGTAATCCTTGCCACCCACTTACCCCCAGAGACGTGGGGGTAACATCTGTGCCAGCAACCCCTTAGACATCACGCATAGAGCGAGCACTTTCAGTCAACACATTGGCACAAAAATTACCTATAAAATGTTTTGAAGCGTGCCAATCGATCAAACCAATCAGCTTTCGTTATATTATATCTAAATTTTTGCGCTCGCTAACCTCAGGCATTCATCATTATCTTAGTCTATCACGTTTCCACTGCATGGGCAGAGGCCTTCTCTCGGAGAGAGAGGGTGGGCCTTTATCCACCATGCTGGCCCAGTGCATGTTGGTGAATGTCATATGTCTTTGTACTTTTGAGGTTCTTGGACATACCGGTTTCCTCACGATGTTATCCTTCACCGTTTTTGAGCAATGGAATTGAAACTCCACATAATTTATCTAAGTACTGAATTCAGTATGCTAAAAAAAATTAACCTATGCCAATTCCAAAACCATTTCGAGATTTTATCTTACCAACCCTTATATTTCTACTCTGACCTTTTAAAACGATAAGATGCCATTTATGTTAACATAAAACTAAGAAATCATTCGACTTTCATTGACCTCTAAATGACGTCACATTGTAGCATTTTATTTTCTGTGCCTTTTAAGGATAAAAATATTATACATTTGACACACTGTTTGTCACACAGAATAGAATATTTTTTCATTTCTGTGGTTTGACTGTCTGGTTTTTTTCAGGGCTGCCAATATGGGGTGCTTTTTTAGGCTTCTCAACGCAACGAAATTTTGTGCTATATGGTGACGTCACATAATTTCAATTTTCAAAAAAATATTGTAAAATAACTACTCAATAGAAAACAAAAATATTGAAATTAGTTTCTTAAAATAGCCTTATTTACGAAATAAAAATATTTAAAAAATACAAAAAAACTTTACATACCGAATTAGTGATCGGTGCAGTGCAGGGCTAAGGATCGAACCGGGTGCCATCAGATTGTAAAAATTCTGTCGCTACCTTACTTCACAGGATCACAGATTGCCTAAAAAATTTATCAAAATAGGTCCAGCTGTTTTGATGTCCATAGGGATATGTCCATACACACATAAATATACTCACGTCGCCTTTTTTGTAAATAGATATTTTCTTATTGAATAGTCTCAAGGATGGTCCCATACAAAGAAGAATATTTTAAATCTTGCTCATCCCGTTTAAATTTTAAGAATATATTATACTTTCAAGGGTGGAAAATTGGGGGATGACGTCCGTTTTTTGAACTTAAGGCTTGTTTGTTCTTATTTTTCTTGCTATATTTTATGTTGTTAAAGCTGTTTGTTTTCCGTAAATAATAATAAATAAATAAATAAAATCGGCCAAGCCGCTTCAGAGTATACATAAAAATGGCGATATATGTATACATATATTGTAAAAAATTATCAATTGATGTCGATTGTAAATCTGCTCCAGGGAGCCAAACGTCTTGTCATCGCGACGGTGCGGCCCATGCACAGATATAGTTCTGTGGTGCGGCCACAGAAAAAAGAAGTAAATAGAACGGAAAAGAGAAGGAACATAATATATGTTACGAGTGGAGAAGGAACGAACATATGTGGCATACGAGTAAACATTCTTATTTACGTCAACACGTCCAACTACGTATCACAGTTGCTAACTGATTTCAAACGCGTAGCTGCTCCATCGAATTTATTCCACAATGCCGTCTTGCGCTGTAATTACGTGTCGCCTAGCGAATTTAGACGATTTTTTTTTTCTCTTCTGTGGGTGCGGCCTCTTAGAGCCAACTCTGTACTTGTGACGTCTACCGGGTAGTAAGGCGTCGCCCGAGGCAACATCTGCGGCCGCCATCCCTTACAGGCGCGCTGTCAACCGCAGCAGTGAACGTTTATTTATTTGAAGCCAGAATGCCCAAATTGATTCGTTTGATATGCTTGTACGGTTGTACGGCTGCTCGGCAAACGGACGATTTTCAATTTTAGGTTTTGGTACTTTGGCGTTTTGTTTGTGACAGCTATTTGAATTTGGAACTGATATGACGCGGTTCAAAGTCTACCTCTGTGATGAGGTTGGTTTTGAGTGTTAATAAATATTCAGGACATTTTTGTACACACGGTCATCTGACCCAAAACTAAGCAAAGCTTGTGATATGGCTGCCAGAGACTGATATACATACATACATATATATATTTTGAAATAGGTACATACTTAAATAGATATTAACAACCAGATATAGAACCAACACAAATGTTCATCACATAAATGTTTGTCCTAGGTGGGAATCGAACCCACGCCTCCGAGCTCAGAAGGCAGGTTCACTACCAAGTGGACCAACGGGCTATCTAGACTTCTAGAGGCTATCTTAGAAACAAAGATGTCAAAAAGAAGGATAGATGCTCATCCAAACATTTGCGTCCCAGCGTGTCTAGTAGGTACTTGGAAAACTAGCGCTAACTGTCCAAATTTCTACTAATTACAAATTATAACAACAAAGGAGAGACCACATCGCTCGACGAACTGATAACCGATGGGGAAGAAAGGTTCTTGAGTGGAGACCACGAACCGGAAGACATAGCGTAGGGTGGCCTCCCACTAGATGGACCGACGATATTGTGAGAGTCGCTGCCATCCAGTGGATGCAAAAGGCAGGCTGTCGTTCAGTGTGGAGTTTAAAGGGGGAGGCCTATGTTCAGCAGTGGACGTCTTCTGGCTGATGATGATGATGATGAACAACAAAAGAGACGTTATAAGAATATAATCATATTACATAATAAAATCCGAAAGTATGTACATTTGTTGGTTTGTTTGTACCTTTTACATACATCGGAGCCTCGGTCCGACTTGACTTTTGGCATAGCGATAGAGGGCTGGATAGTGACAAATATTTGACATAGACATTTTATTCTTAATAAACTGGCCAAGTGCGAGTTAGGCTCGCGCACTGAGGGTTCCGTACCACCACAAAATACAATAAGGTCGTCAAGTACATGACTTATTCTGTGAAAACTGGCTATCTATTACTTACGGTTCGAAAGATACAGCTGTTAAAAGGTAGGACAGACGGACAGACAGACATCATAGGTTTAGTAATAGGGTTCCGTTTTTCCCCGTTGAGTACGGAACCCTAAAAATGTACAGTGCCTGAGAGAATGCCCACGCGGGTGAAACCGCACGGCGCTGCTAGTATTTTCTAAAGTTTCTCCAAATAATACAAGAAAAGAAACAAAAATCTCAACTCCGCACCCATAAATCTAAAGTCCAAACAGTACCGCAACCATTGCGCGTCAGTCGCAGCGACCGCAGTAAGTTTTGGGCTTAGTCGCGCTATGTATGCGGTGCAAGCTAAATAATCGTCGCTGCTAGAAGAAAATTTCTCTACAGTTGCCATTGTACAGTTCACTGAAATGTACTCACCAAAGTTTTCGTAGACTACATAATGTAGACCGCGGCTTCGTCTAGCTTTCCTTTATTATAATAATTGCGAGTTATGTGTAGACCAGGCGAGATGGCGGCCAAGCGCAAGCCTGTATATATATTATTTTTTTAAACCGGACAAGTACGAGAGCACCACGCACTGTAAGTTGTGGAATGGCTTACCACCTTCGGTTTTTCCTCCAAAATATAACCTCAATTGCTTCAAGCGAAGAGTGAATAGAGTCCTCAAAGGTAGGCAACGCACCGCCAATGCCCCGGGTATTGTAGGCGTCCATAGGCGACGGTGACCACTTACCACCAGGTGGCCCGTCGCTTGTTAGTCGACTAATATATTTAAAAAAAAAAAAGCAACCGTCGACCCAAGTATTTAGTATAAATTTGAACTTGATACTTTTACGCGTTCTTGAGAAAATGGCTCTTGACAGACGGACAACGAAGTGATCCTATAAGGGTTCCGTTTTTTTCCTTTTGGGGTACGGAACCCTAAAAAAGATGTAGGAATAATTAACAAATTTAAAAACCGACTTTGTTAATACGCAAATTTCTTTAAATCAATGACATATTTTTCTAGTGATTTTGATTTAAAAACCAAATTACTAAACCGATTTTGATAAAATTTCTATGGGACCAATCTGAAAGTAGGTTTATCCTTTCAAATAAAAAAAATATGTTCCGCATCGGTTTATAAATGACAGAGAGTTCAGAGGTAACAAACGTATAAAAAAACAACTGAATTGAGAAACCCCTCACTTTTTGACGTAGGTTAAAAATAAGGACCGAGGGAAATAGGCATGATTCCTAATGTTTAATTTATTACAAATAACCGGCTTAGCGATGAATATAACTAAATACATTACATACATACATACATACTGAAAAAATAATTTGAATTGGCTGATAAATCTCTGAGATATGAGCGTTTAAAGTTTTAGGTGGGGATAGAGAGTGGATGTTCTATCCCTTTCTCGCAAAGCGTGTGTTAGTATAGCATTTGTATGGCGCTCCTGAGCCGTGACGTCACGGCTCAGTATAGTGCGCTCTCTGTCTAGCATGAAATTAAATTAAATTAATATGCTTATATCTTATTTATTTTTGAACTACTTTACTACTTTAGCATTTTTAACCCCCCCTTCCCCTTGGTGATACATGGTGAGGTTTAAGACTAGCCCACCCAAAATCACGTGTATTTTTTTCTACCTACAAAGAATCTTATTTTTTAATATTATCCTTAAATACAGGTATAAAGTATAATCCAATTTTATTCTGAAATTAAGGACCATGACAAAAATGTCACAGAAAGGTTGCAGGTTGTTTTTGATTGGCAAGGTCCACACCAGACACCGCAGAAAATTAATACACGTGATATCTTACTACACCTCCCCCCTTGTGATATTTCGTGATTTTTGCTAAACCCCCTCCCCCCCCCCCCTCTCAAGCCTCACGTGATTAATGGACGGTCCCAAACCACGTAGTCATTGGGAAAATATGTGCATTTTCTTTGCCTTCTCAATCATTGCGCGCTACAAATTGAAACAATAGTAGATGCATGGTTTCGAATCAGTAATGTAACATAAATAATTATTGGTGGTCACAACAAAACGCAGTCGTGGGTAAATTCTGTGCATTTTCATTGCCTCTATAACCATTGCGTGCTAACGATGCAAACCATACTAGACGCATAACTCTAAACCAGCGATGTATGAGGAACGCTGTGCAAGTGTCGCCGTTGGGTCCGCGCCAGGGCGTCAGGTGCGGCGGACGGCGCGCCGGGTTTGGCAAATTTTAATGAATATCCCTGTTGAAAGTTGGACTAGATGTGCCACGGAGAAAACTTGATTTAAAAATAAACTTTTTTTAAATATAATTTCTCATTCCCAGTAAAAGCTTCGAGTCGAACTAAAAGAGAACAAGGAGAGCGGGGAGCGACAGAAATGTAGGTCAAAAGAAACGTGACCGAAAATGCGTCTAAAACGCTTTGGAACTGCGCCGCCCGACTTCTTACCGCGTAAACGCACTTCTGTCGAGGTTGGCGGGAATGTCAGTGGAGACTTCGGGTATATTTCGTTGGTAAAATGAGCGTACGCCAAAAGACAGTTTGTGCACACAAAAAATAATTAGAACGGCTGTCAAGGCATTTTTGTAAGAAATTTGTTGTAGTCAGTTGCACCCATATAGACGAAACGTCAGTCATTCGAAATCAGTTAGCAACGGTGATGCGGACAAAGAACTTTGAGACCCAATAAGGTAAGGTTCAAGTTCTTTGGATGCGGAGTTCAACGCTTAGATCTAAACAAGTATGTTCAATAAAGGTTCACTCATAATGCCTGGCGACAGATTTTCCTTCTCATTTCCGTTCTATTTACTTCTCTTTTCTGTGACATAGACTTTATGCGCGATTAAATTCCAATTAAATCATGTCATTGTATTTAAAATTCGAAATATTAAAGTCCCATAGGCCAAAGTCAAACCACGCTCGCCAAAGGGCCAAAGCTACCACTTCCATTCCCTGTATGTCCGTGGCGTGCCACGTGCTACCGGCTTGTTATACGGATTTCATTTAGGAAATCATATAACATTACAGTGTGTCTCGGACCTAATGCGCATTTTTATGTTTAATTTTTCAATATGGCGTCTTAGGCGGCGTTTCCACGGGTGAGAGTGGAACAAGTGAAGAACTTAATAGCTGCTTTTAGGGTTACGTATCCAAAGGGTAAAAAACGGGACCTTATTACTAAGTCTACCGTGTCTGTCTGTCCGTCCATCTGTCCTACCTATCAACGCCTGTATCTTTCGAATCGTAATAGATAGCCAGTTGAAATTTTCACAGAATATGTAACGTTACGGCGGATTAAGTAACAAATTATAATAAATTCAAAGAGTAAAAATTAAAGGGGGGGGGGGGCTAGGATCCAACAAACGTATTTATTAAATGTATTTTTGTTTTTGCTTTAGAGTAGAAACAGTAATAAGTACAAGCGTTAAACTTGGCATGATTGTAGTACACACTCTAAAGTATAACAACAAATAATAAATAATGACCAAGTGCGAGTCAGTGACCAATTTCTGTTCATTACCAAGTTAATCAACGTATTCGGTTACTTGGAAGACCGTAATAAAAATATTATGTGATTTGTAAGAAATTTGTAGTAAATTGTATTTTATTATTTGTAAAATAATTGTAAAAAAACATTTTAAAACACTACATTTAGTGTACCTTTTTATCGATAGATCTGCACTAGCAGTCACTTCCCTACTTACGCACCCTCAAGCATTTCTAGATACGCACACCAACATAAAATTACGTCGATGCCTGGATTTTTTTATACTAAGTTACAATATAAGGCAGTGGCATTTTTCTAGTATGAAAAAATATTGAAAAATGTCAATTTTGAGGCCATTATTTACAAATTAAAATTGAAACAATTACAATTTAAAAACAATTTCTTTAGTAGAATCGGGGGCCTGAGCTCTGTCCATTATGACAGTAACAATCATTGTATCTTCAAAAAATATCAAATGCGCGAGCGAGATCGCTGCATGTTGCTAACATCAAACAGTGGAGTACAAAGGGGTAGCTTGGTACCAGAGGTAAGTAGGTAATACAGCTGTCACTAGCAGCAGCGCCGACTAGCGGGTTCTCGCGATACTTTAGAAAAAGGCTTACTAGTTTTACTACCACCTATATACCTACGTGCAGTGAATTATCCGACGCAAATGGAAACTATATTTTTCATACATTTTCTATCGTCTTTGTGCTACAGACTACTGGCGTCCCACGTCGTATGCATTGCCCAGTGTCAATTAGTGAACACTAGACATTAGACAATCATCAAACAAGTCTTAGTCATAGTCAGAGTCAAGCAAAGTCAAGTTTAAGTCATGCCCTAGTAAAGTGGTGGAGAGTGGAGACTTTACTAGAGGCTTCTATGGAGTTTAGAAAACAGCACGAATATACATGCTTCACCTCATTATATCACTTGCCCACCCTCGAGCACGTCCACGAGCACTTAATAAATAATAATCCACCATTATTACGCATTGTCACTCGAAAATAATACACTGAAAACACCTAAAAATGAAAAATTAAGGAACTTTACGATCTTGTTCTCTATCCTTACGTCCAGACAAACGACAAAGCGTCACCCTTATAGAAACCGGTCCGTAATTTTTAAGGACCTGCGTTGAAAATTTGTATGGAAATTTTTAAGCGCGTTGAACGTTATTTTTGTATGAAACGCAACTGACGTGCGCTAGTGTGAACAGACCCTTACTGGGTCGAAATGCCATTTATTCGCACCGAGCGTTTTGCCTCCCAAAACAATGGAATGCCTTGCATCTGCTGTTTCCACAGCATTACAATCTTGGAGTACTGGGCAAACGTGCTCCATCTTCGACCACATCATCGCTTTCAATCAGGCGAGATCGCGGTCAAACGTTAGCCTACTCCGATTTAAAAAAGGCGACATGTTTTTTCACGTTGGCGCCAAAAACGATTTGGTTCTACAAAAGAGGTTAACACGTCTCACAGCCATCGAGATACAATACATAGGAATTGTGTATCGATGCTTAAGGCATAAAATATCTACGGCGTACTACTACGTACGTTTATGTAGTACGTACGTACGCTAATACTGCGTACAGTATTAGCGTTTTGGGTGTTGCACTCAATGAACTCAACATTAAACCCCCCCTCCGTTCCACCCCTTTCCCCCCACCTGTATTTGAATTCCCGCGTTATCTAAAACCGAGTTAGTACTTGATTGGTTTTAATCAAACTTTTGCCTCGCGGCGCAGCTGACAGTGACAGCTCGATTACGTCGGCTCGGTGGCGCCGCTCGCAGGGCGTGTGTGGAAACAGCATCGCATTTATAGCTGCCATCTTCGACCACTCGAATCGCTATAGCGTCATAATTATCACGTCACACTTCACAACATTTATTATTATTTAATAAAGGCTTGCGTTTCCTTCCTGGTCAAGTTTGTCCAATTTCGAACTTGTCTTTTTCAAAAGTTATCTACTTCCTAATTTGTCTTCTTCCTAACTCGTCCATTTCCAAAACCCCATTTCCAAATGCCCACCACCATCTACCACCACCACTCCCCATTTTGCCCATTTCCAAAGACTGCCACCTCGCCTGATGCGGTCTACGGTGGAGCACACTCGCAACTTGAAGACACCCAGATTGTAATTATCGGGGAACACCCATTCAGGCAGCGCATTCCACAGACTAGCAGTTCGCATATTAAAAGTGAAATCAAAGTGCTTCGTACGGGTTTTCGGAATATCAACCATGAAGCGGTGTCGTCTTTTCATACCGTCTCTGGCAGTCCAATAGAAAAATGGGCAGGACGGAATTAGACCATGCAGATCCGATGCACACTCTCCGAAATGTGTCCGATAAAAAAACTGATAGACTAGCAACTTTGCGCCGATGCTCAAGACTAAGAAGCCTTCTGAATTAGGGGTTCGTTGCTGATGAGCATCTTGGCATGTACTCCAACGCTAGGGAGCTGGTACTTGGCTGATCCATCCCAAAAGTGCGAGCAGTACTCCCGAACTTATTCTTGGTACAGAGAAAGCAACTGTTCCGACGTAAAGTACCGTTACACCTTTGATAGAATACCTTAGCATTTTGGCTGTCAATTCCTGACATAAAGTACGGTTACACCTTTGATAAGCTTAGCTTTTTGGCAGCCAATTCCTGACGTAAAGTACCGTTACACCTTTGATAGAAAGCTTAGCTTTTTGGCAGCCAATTCCTGACGTAAAGTACCGTTACACCTTTGATAGAAAGCTTAGCTTTTTGGCAGCCAATTCAGCCTTTTTCTCAATAATAGGAGCCAAAGTTGAGGGTTGATGTCAGAGAAACACCTAACCACGCCATTGGTACCATTGAACTCGTTTGATGGAGGCAATGAAGCCAGGAATGAAAATCTTCAATGACTTTTTAATGGTTGGCATTTAAGTTTGTGCTCATTATTATCAGCTTTTCATGTTCCCAGTGCTGGGACACAGGCCTCGCAGGGAGAAAGGATGGGCCCTAAATTGGTGAATGTCATTGGTGAATCGGTGATCGGTCTATGAACTTTTTTTGAAGCTCTTGGACATACCAGTTCCCTCACTATGATTTCCTTCGCCGTTTTTGAGCGATGGCGTCGAAACTGCACATAATTTATTTAACTAAATAAGCAGGGCCAAGGATCGAACCGGGTGCCGTCAGATTGTAAAGCGCACATGCTATCAATCGGCCACCATCGCTCATTTGTGCTCACTTGGTTTGTTCACTTGGTTTGTTCACTTGGTGACAAGGGTCTGATGATGGAGCATATAGCCGGGAGGTGGATAGTGAAACTCTTGAAGCAAATCAAGTTAGGTATTTGTTTTTTAAACTATAAGAACTATGTTAATTTTATTGTAGCTACAAAAACTTGGGCCAGGTTTAAAAGGACGAAGCTTCTCTTCACGAAGAAGATAAAACAGTTAACGGCCTAGCTCCAATTCGATTCCAGACCCAATTTCCGCCTGGATCCAGGTGCGGAGATGATTTATGTCATTGTATCCATTATCCGTCCCCGAGGGCGGACCGGTCAGCTCACGACCTATATTAGCTATTGTTTAAGAGCCCTAGCCTCTATAGGCTATGTCGATCGAACAGTTGCAATTTTTTTAAACTTTTATTTCGAGTTTTTGTTTTTCTTAGCCAAAATACAAAGTATTAGCACGAATTATTTGTACTACAAATTGTATTATAGTTATAGATTACGGGATATTTACCGTGGTAAGGTTCTGGAATGAGCTCCCGATATTTCGGCGCAGTTACATGCACCGTGTTCACGGGAAGACTGAAGAATGCGGGTGGTTGGAGAACAGTTAAAAAGTTAGGTGCAGACATAAAAAAAAAAAAACTATTATAGTCGATATTGAGTCGATCTGACCACTGGTAATTTTAATTCCAGTTGGTCAGGCTAGTCTAATCACCAATCCGACCAGTGGGAAACACTGGAAATTAAAACGTTATTTTTAGGACGCTTGTTTATATATATTTTACTTAGCGATTTTTCATCTTCTAAAGTGATGGTAATTTACAAAAGAGTTAGCTCTGGAATATGGCGCGCCGCTATCTCATTCGCACATTTGATGTTTTTAGGGTTCCGTACCTCAAAAGGAAAAAACGGAACCCTTATAGGATCACTTCGTTGTCCGTCTGTCTGTCCGTCTATCAAGACCCTTTTTCTCAAGAACGCGTAAAGTATCAAAAGAAGTATCAAGTTAGTAAGTATCAAGTTGAAATTTATAGTAAATACTTGGGTCTACGGTTTCTTTCGGCTGTAAAAAAATAAAAGTTGTAAGTCAACGCAATCAAAAGATATGAACGTTTATGTCACATATTTTGCGATTTCACAGGGAAATCAAAACCTATAGGGTACTTCCCGTTGACCTAGAATCATGAAATTTGGCAAAAGGCAAGGTCACATAGCACATATATAGGAATAAATCTGAAAGTTACAAATTTGAAGTTAGGTCATTTAAAAATAATTATTTTGCTATTTCAAACTTACATTTTGTAGTTGGAATGTATAGAAGAACCTTATAGTTAACTACAAAGTTAAGTTTGTCTTTCAATATTTCAACTTTTTTTTTTTTGGACTCGCGCTCTGAGGGTTCTGTCCAACGGAACCCTCAGAGCGCCTCAAGTCCTACTCGTACTTGGCCGGTTTTTGTAAATATAAAATTACTGTCTCATCACCGTCATCATTTCAGCCATAGGACGTCCACTGCTGGACATAGGCCTCCCCCATCGATCTCCAAAAAGGCCGGTTGGAAGCGGCCTGCATCCAGCGTTTTCCTGCGGTCTCTTTTAGGTCGTCTGTCCATCTTGTGGGCGGGCGTCCTACGCTGTGCTTACCGGTCCGTGGTCTCCATTCCAGAACCTTTCGGGCCCATTGGCCATCTGTTCTGCGTGATATGTGCCCTGCCCACTGCCAAATTTCTGTCTACTTTTGAAAAATATCGCTCATTTTGCGAAGTTAATATATCAAAATATTAAGAACCAATTTTCGTTTAAATATTTTTTAATTACTTTCAATGAATTTTTCAAATCGGCCCATAAATGACGGAGTTTTGAGCAAACAAACATAAAAAATACAACTAGACTGAGAACCCTTTCTTTTTTTGAAGTCGGTTGAAAAGGAGAAAAAAAACTAAGTTTTTACTTCTTTTTAACCGACTTAAAAAATTTGGTAACAGTTTGTTTTTAACCTGAAGGTTGCATACCGATGCGTGGTAAAGGAGTACATATTTCACCACAATCTCTCAGCGAGCAGAGAATGGATGGTTAAATACAATACAGCTGAGCTTCTTGCGCGGGTTATGGTCCGGTGACGCAAACCACGCGCCACCTGCTCCAACGCGCAGGGTGTCGCCAATATTTGAATTTCTTATTTTTTTCATATAGAGTAGATCTACGCCACCAACTCGCCTGGTAGTAAGCGACGTTGCAGCCGAGGATGGAACACGTTGACCTAGAAGAAATCTATTCACTCTAGCGTTGAAGATGCCTCGATTGTAGATTTATATAGTGAGAGTTGTTGTGTTGAGTTGTTGTACTTCATAGAATTACGTGAAAAAAAGTTTTTTTATTAGACTCCTATCCTACCTATTAAATATTATAGGAGTGAGAATAGATTAGTACGTAACAGAAATGCGTCTTCTATGATTGAGTAGCGTATAGTATTGGCATTTTTGACTGTCAATCAACCATAACCAGTAGGTATGGTTAAAAATGCCAATACTAATCGCTACTGTAAAACTATTAAACTAAAAGTGCTCATAACAATACTGATTGACACTCAACCATAGCCAATATGGTTAATAGTGCTCATAACCTTATCGCTAAAAGTGATCTCTTCCAGGCAACCATTGGATGCAGAAAGAATGGAAAGAATTTACTTAACAGAATCGACGAAAGATAACATTAAGATAGCATTAAATAAATACTACTAAATGATACATAGTATAATAAAAAAAGTAATAAATATTAAACGTTTTTACTTTGTCTAATTCAACCTAACTAATTTTTACCTAAATTAAATAATACGTGATAAGTCACGATAAACATTTGAAACGTGTTCAAAACGCGAAAGTTAAAAATGACTTTGTCTAATTCGTCAGTAAAGACGAAGTTAACCGACCTCTCATTCCAAAAAACAACTTCATCCATATTATTTAACCCAAAAATTAAGTCCACATTTTCACAACATTCCGTATCTCTCGCGCGTGCGTATGGTCATCTGGCCGCCTGCTCAGTCTCTGGAACCAGCCACATCTGGCAGTACACACTATTTCAAACGAAACTTACTCTTAGTAGTATTAAAATAGAGAAAAAAATCCCTTGAGCATTACAAAAGATTTTTAAAACCTATCCTTTTGAAAGAAATTCGACCTTGTTTCGTAGTGTTAGGGTGAGTTTTAGATTGGGAAGAGGAGCTAAAAAAATATAATTGTTTTCAGTTTTAAGAGTTTACATAGCGAGGAAGTCCGCACTTTGAGAGCCGTATGCATTTAGTTAGGTACCATAAAAATAGTTGACCGAGTGAAGCTACCTAGCTTCACTCGGTCAACTATTTTTCAGAGTACCTACGGGGACTGATTGGCATTTTTTTTTTAACTTGTGCGCTTGTTTATATATTTGGTCGACAATCCGATCTTCATGAATTTTTGTAAGCAAGTAGTCATTCTTTTACATATGTTTTGTTTTGAACCTATCTCGGTTATATACGATAATTCAAAGACGGAAAAATATCAAATATTTCGGGACCTCCTTCTACAAAATAATCACGGTAAATATCCCATATTGTAATTGATAATTTCATAATAATAATTACATGTCAACATTTATAAATAAATCATAAATATAATCATATTAAAACAAAATAATATTTGTTTTTTGTTTTCATTAATTATTTAGTTTTGAGATGAATTCCTCTACGCCAGTGGTTCCCAATTAGTGGTACGCGTACCCCCAGAGGTACGCGAAGAAGCATCAAAGGGTACGCGACACGCGGCGATATCTTGACTAAGATAATTTCATTTGTATCCCGATACCAGTATTTTTTTTTATTTATCATTCCTGCAATGAAGGCTGGAGCGGACCGAATCCATTTGCAGTCCGGTTCGGTGCAGACGCAGTTTGTCGTGCAGACATCACACCGTATGCAGTTCGTTAGTAGTCCGTCTGCATCCAACGGACTGCTTACTACGTGTGGTCTTTCCATCTTTCATAGAATTTCATACTAACTGGTCCTCACAAACTGCGTCTGCACCGGACCGGACTACAAATGGATTTGGTGTGCTTGATCCGAGCCCGAGGGGTACGTGAGTTTGAGGTCTTTATTGAAGTGGTACGCAAGAAAAACTAATTGGGAACCACTGCTCCACGTTATACGGCGGCGCCATATCAGTCAGCTTGGCGGATGAATATAGATGTCTTCTAGATCTACGTGCTCCATCAGTTGCTTACCATCGGGTTAGTTGGCCAAACAATTATCTAATTTTAATTAGTCTTGAAGTCAGTTTTTGTTCTTTTCAATGCTAACCTAAATACGTAGGTATACAAACTACAAAACTTGTTTTTGTTGATTTTTTCAAATAGTGCTGAATCAATTCCGATAAAACTTACGGAGTACCTCTGAAGTATGACCTACTAAACAAAAAATAATCATTAAAATCTATTCATAATTGGCGGAGTAATCGCGTAACAAACGTATAAAAAAACATAGTCGAGATGAGAACCTCCTTTTTTGAAATCAGTTAAAACTTAAAAACTTAAGACCATTGTTTGTTCCCAGATGGATGCGAAAATAAAGGAAGAGCAGCTGGACAAGGAATACCACCAGCCCACTGCTACGGAGAGGCGGAAATGTAAGTAGTTACCATAAATAATAGCACTAGCTGCGGCCCGCGGTCCCACACGCGAGGACGTCGCTCCAGAAACCGTAAATATTTTTTTATATTTTTTATTTATTTAACATACAATAGGTGTGCGGTCACAGAGGGTTCCAATTCCCCACTCATAAGAAATAAAACAGATATAAGGATTGGATATACGAAAAAAATTACACATAACAACAACACCTAAACAAGTAAAAAAAAACTGCTAGAGCTGGCACATACTTTTCAGAAAAGTTAAGTATTGCTAAGTATACAGCGGGGCAACTCTGCCAGTGTTCTGGGAACCCTGCCGCACGGTGGTGATCTCGACGGCGTTTTTGTTTTATGGTGCCTACACGATTGTATATTTGATATAATTATCTTTTTGTTTAATTGTATTTTGTAAAAAAATAAAACTTTTGTGTTCGAGACTTTGGGCTCTTGGGGACCTTGGAGCTCATCTTATTTTCAAAAATCTTTCAAAGCGCCTGGTTAATGGGACGCGTGACCAAAATGCTGGCGTGTTTCTGGCTCAACGCATTAGCATTGCCATTCAGCGTGGTAATGCCGCCAGCATACTGGGTATGGTTGGTATTTAATAAAGGCACTTGCCCATCAAAAAACAAGTAAAAAATTAGATAATAAATTGTCATAACACAAATAATATAAAAGTATCGAGATTTGAACCATTGTGTCCCACTGCGAGCCGACATCGGCACAGTGTAGGTAGAGCGCATGTCGGCGGCGTGAGCCGGTGTGGGAACGCACCCAGCTGTGGGACGATTGTAATCTCTCCGCAGCACCTCTTGGCACGGACCTACACGAGGTAGAACCGACAACAATATACAGGGTTATTTTAAATTCACCTACAACCTATCTTAGGCAGCTACCCTACATCCCTTCCCTTATCTCTAAATCATCATCATAATTTCAGCCATAGGACGTCCACTGCTGGACATAGGCCTCCCTCATATAGATCTCTAAAAGGGTCGGTTGTAAGCGGCCTGCATCTATCGTTTCCCTGCGGTCTCTTTTAGGTCCTCCATCTATATTGTATGGACGTCACGCTGCGCTTACCGGTCCGTGGTCTCCATTTGAGAAACTTTCGGCCTTATCAACTATATGTTCTATGTGCTATGTGCCCTGCCCACTGCCACTTCAACTTGCTAACCCAATGGGCTATGTCGGTAACTTTCGTTCATGGTAGATGTTCATTTTTCACTTGTTTTTGTTGTAATGGGGACCCCCTTTTCGTTTTGACTTTATTATTGTTTCTTAGTTAATCCGCCGTAACATTACATATTCTGTGATAATTTCAACTGGCTATCTATTACGGTTCGAAAGATACAGCCGTTGATAGGTAGGACAGATGGACGGACAGACAGACAATGTAGGCTTAGTAATAGGGTCCTGTTTTTACCCTTTGGGTACGGAACCTTCAAAATTGACACAGTAGGTACATGTTTGAGAAAAACCATTTACTGTAATAATTGTACAGAAGGTTTGTGGTTTCCTAGGTCTACAGTGCCTTGTTGCTCAGTGACCTAGTTTACATAGGCCACGCGCTTTGAGGTGTCGCCTTTATATAAAAGAAAGTTTAGTTTCCAACCTTTCATCACAAAACAACAGCCGTCAAAATCCTAACACGCAAGCCAGCCTACTCATTAAAGATTAGAAAAAACAACCATTTATTACCAGTAAAAACTATTGTCAAACGCACGACTGTTAGCAACAAAACTACCGAACGACCAACTTATTTATACAGTTGCACAAATGAAGAACCACAATGTTTCAATGGGTAGCTGTCAGTTTCGTTCAGAAGATACGGTGACGGCTCCCTCAGTCAACTGTACAGATAAGTTGGTCTATGGACAGTTGTGTTGTTTCCCACGGTTGGAGGGAGTGGAAGGCGGTAGGTAGTAGGTATACCTATTTATGTTGTTTGCTCGATGCTCATCGGTTAGCGAGCTTGTAAATTATGGACGGGTATTGTAATGGAACACAGATACCAGATGGATACCTACCTAGATATACTATTTAGGATCCAATGCTGAATGCATCTTATATCCCCAGGATCTATTAGAAGATCGATTAGATTCTCTCCAAATAGTCAATCAGTTCAACAAACCGCTAGGACTTCAGGGCACACCCCGTTCGTACCTTCGAGGTGCCCTTGTGCTAGTCGCCCAAATCTTAAGCCGTCAAGTCACGCCGAACGCACTCTGCGTTCGCTAACTAGTCCGGTCAAGCTGTAGAGGCCGTAAGGCCAACAGCGTAAGTCAATATAAAAAATGCATCTTCTATTTCTCTTTTATGCGAACAGCTAGTCTGTGGAATGCGCTGCCTGAATGGGCGTTCCCCGATAGTAGTGAATCGGGGTTTTCTGGGCAAGCGTGCTCCATCGTAGACCGCATCTTCTTTTCCGACTATTAGCAATTTTGGTCATTCCTGTTTGTGTGAGTTTAATTCCATGGTTACTTTAAAATTATAAAAATGGTGTCATAACAAAATTTAGTGTTTTTCTATGAAACCCCAAAGACCGAAACACGATTAAGGACATTATGCTGCATATAAAAAGAAAAGTAACACTCATTTGAGCTTTTCTCCCTGTTTTTTGGATTCATTCATATACCTATTTCATGCCTAATTATCAAATGATGTCTGGGATATATGAATAAACAGATTTCATACTTATGGAGGAAACCGTAAAGGTACATTTAACATAACAGCTATACTTTTCGAAAAATATAAGAAAAACCTAAAAAAAAAGAAGTTGCGAACGCACGATTGTGTGTAACAGCCACTGTTTTGCTCCACTAAATGCGACTTTAATATAATAAAAGCTTTAGTTTTTTTTTTTTTTTTTTTTTTTTTTTTTTTTTTTTCATTCTTTACAACTATTTTTACAGGATTAACCTGTTTTGTAGTAATAATAATAAGCGTTCCTTAAAAGTGATAAAACCTCGCCTTAACATCTGGCGAGTTGATGGTCAAACGCAAGACTATTTATATTTATTTATAATTTTTTATAATATTTATTCAATAAAAATCACAAGTAAAATAAAAACTATTTTAAATTTAAATTTATTACTAAAATTAATCTATAACAAAAACGAATCTAACAAGCCGCTACCAGTGGGCAGCATTCCCAAAATGCTGGCAGCATAGCCACGTTGTATGGCAATGCTTAGTCTTTGGGCAAAATAAAGGCCAGCATTTTGGCCACGAGTTGCTTCGACCAGTCGCCCTTATAGGTCTTTAAATATTACTCAAATAAATCATTATATAATAAATATACCTATTTGACCCGTCCAATTGATTATTTTGAAGATCCCTCCTGCGATTAGCACGTTAAAAATCTGACTATCTGAGATACA
Organism: Agriopis aurantiaria; assembly: GCA_914767915.1. NCBI lineage: Eukaryota > Metazoa > Arthropoda > Insecta > Lepidoptera > Geometridae > Agriopis > Agriopis aurantiaria. Next base: position 11,032,998 of record OU612005.1, read on the forward strand.
AACAAACAGACATATTCACATGTTTTTTGCTACAGTGGTGTTAAAAAAAGTTCTGCCGAGTCGTCCTTGTGATACAATACACAATTTAAATCATACCTACCTCAATTTTACGCAGTTTTATAATGTGTTTTTCTTTTTTTATATCAGAGGTAGGTAAAATGTAAGAAAAGCTGTATATCTGTATGTAAAATGTGCTTAATAAAATTATAAAAAAGAATCACTAATTTTATAAATGCGAAAAGTTTGTTAGTTTGTTGGTTTGTTAGTTCCTCTTTCACGCAGCAACAGAGCAACGGATCGACCTGAGTTGCATGGGTATAGTTCAAGGGCTGGAGAGTGACATAGGCAACTTTTCATCATCAGCAACACAATTTATTCACTACGCGGGTGAAACTGCGGAAGAAATGACTAAAATTAAAACCTAAAAACTAAAATATGCAACTGGATGCAACTAACTGGATGCAAGGTACTGCCGACCGAGCTCAGTGGCGTGCATTGGGAGAGGCCTATGTCCAGCAGTGGACAGTTAGAGGCTGATGATGATGATGAACTAAAATATGTATCTAAAGCTTAGTGAAAAACCAAATACTCTAATCCACCGTAGTTAACTCCAAGTCATCACTAAAATATTCTGTTATCCGGTGACAGCCGTCCCTCCCTTTGTAGGCGAGCCTCCATTATCTTCAATCGCCGTTCGACGCGATTTGTGAATACAATATTCATGGACCTACACTAGAAATAAGTAGAGAAAATTACAATCATCGATTTGCAATGATTTCATGTTTGAGTTAGGGCGACGCCACAGCCCACACAACACTGCAGTGCGACGACTCGTCTCAAAAACCAAAAACGACGCTTACATAATATACTCCGCCAGGTATAGCGCTCCGAGAAAAAGAATTCACGTGGGCACACCGCAATGATGTCATCAATGTCATGGATACACGTACACGTGCATAAGCAAGAGCAGAATAAGTAATTTACAACAAGTTCGAGAGAGATGACGATACACGAAACAATGGCGGACTCTCTATGATTTTCTGTGTTAACAGTAGCGTGAAATTATAACTCCCCAATATGCGTATTATTACCTGTGGGAGTCCAATAAATCAATGTGGTTTTGATAAAATTGTGTTTAATATATTCAATTCATGCTTAACTTGCTGGATCGGACAAACCAAATGACAATTGAAATGCTTTTTATATTTTAGTTAATAGATTATTTAAAAAAAAAAAACCCATTATCTGTGTTTGTTACAATAAAGTGGCAACTGGACAGTGACGTCATTGCGGGACATCTCCTAAAGCGCTAGACCTTGTTTTCTTGGATCATTCGACGCTGAACCCACTGAAAAGTTTTGGCTGTCAAGGCGTTTGTGTAAGTTTGTTGTATCCAGTTGCACCCATATAAACGAAACGTCAGTCATTCGAAATCAGTTAGCAACTGTGACGCGGAGTTCGACACGTTGATCTAAATAAGAATGTTCAAGCAAGGTTCTCTCATAATGCCTGGTAACAAATTTTCCTTCTCATTGTGGCAAAATAAAATACAATGAACACTATATACAATGGAAAATAAAAATTAAATTAGATATATTTTTTTACTAATATAGAGCTTATTATATTTTACAACACATTTGCTCAAAAAGTGCACTTACGAAGCCTGTATACATCGTTCGAAAGTTAAACATTACGGATCATACAACGGAGCGTGCGGAAATGAATTTGTCCGCACGCTCAGATGTACAGCACCGTGCGTGTACTTACGGTATTTTTTTAATTTTCATCATAATTACATAAGAATTCCACAAAAGAGTTTCATATTACGAGAATAAATAAGCTGAATGATCAAACCTCCTTGGAAGCGCTTTTGCTCAATACGTTTGTCTCAGTTTAATACTAAAGAGAAAATGAGACGAAAGATGTAGTTCTAATTTTCACCACGTGATAGTGGCGCTATTTGCATGTTCGCGCCATTTTCTTATTGTATTATAGAAACTATTGTTGTGACTGATATTAAGTTATAAACAAAATAATAAAATTGTTTCATTTGTAGCCTTTTTTTCTCGCAAATGTGTTGTAAAACGTTGTATGGCACACGTGCGGATTGGTTATTACAAACTCGTGACTATGGTAAGCCCTCGACTTCGTCTCGGGCTTACATTCGTCTACTCGTTTGTAATAACCAACCTACCGCACTTGTATCATAAATAACTATTTTTGTCACAAACCGGCTCCAACTCGGCGAGATGCCAGTCATAAACAACCCGCCCAGCGCTGGTCTTCCGTTCCGTATGATGTTTTTTTGTTATAATCAAGGACGTTCTACTTCCATGGTTATAATATATTTAACTGATGTAAAAGAAGGAGGTTCACTAACTTTTTCTCAAGTGTTATTTTGTATGTTTTTATCTTTAAAAAATTAAAATACGTGAGCGAGATACGTCCTCGTCCCCCTCGTATAGTATGTCCCAGAGTAAGCAAGTGTACAAACCGCGGTGTAGGTAGAAATACAAAATACAAATATTTATTAATAACACCTATATGTTACACTAAAGTTGTATGATTATTTACGGGATATTTACCGTGGTAAGGTTGTGGACCTATGTTACATGTCAATAAACTGTAGATTCTGTCTTATTATAACTAGGACATTTACCGATACAGTCAGTGTTGTGTGTCGTAGTGACAACCCTGCGAATTTCAAGATCAAGTGAGGGTAGGAGAACAAAACACCCGCTCTTCTCGCCGGACTCATCCGCAGTGTTCAGTCAGCTCGTGACCACGGCCATTGTAACATGGTCGAAACGTCGAGCGAAACGTACATATTTTTACATAAATTAAATAATGCGCGATAAGTCCCAATAAACATTTAAAACATACCCAGTACTTAGGCCCAATTCCAGCTTCCCTGATGATAATCTGCTACCCTGGCGTGAACTGGCGTGCCCTGGCGTGCCCTGGCGACCATCAATTCTCTCCACGGCGGCGCTGCGTGTTTTTGTCGTTGCGGGTCTGCAGCCGACGGCACTCGTGTTGCTATCGTAGGGATGGGACAAGGATGGGTCCATGCATTTTTGTTATCGATCCTTTTTCATAAATAAACTCATAACTTCAGAAAAATATCTGATTCGCCGTGAAATTTGTGTCAATTTGAATCATTCAACATCATCATCACCATCGTCAACATACCCCGTAATTTTCAACAAGACATGGCGTTTATCGTTAGGTATCTTTATGAAGAAAACACCTTGATTGAAGACGAAGCAAAATTTCACGTGATCTTCTGCTGCGTTTCGAGTGGGCTTTGCTCACAGTGACGGTAACATGCTCAAGTTAGAACAATGGTGCGCATGCGAGAGCAAGATTCAAGCATGCAATGATTCGTACATCCTCCTCAAGTTGCCGATTTGCAAGACGCATTAGATGCTAATAACTCATACCAGTGTAATCTATTAAATAAATGAAGACAAATATTTATTTACGCAAGAAAATTATGCATAAAGTAATATGATTATTTACGGGATATTTACCGTGTCTTCCCGTGAACATGGTGCATGTAACTGCGCCGAAATATCGGGAGCTCATTCCACAACCTTACCACGGTAAGTACCCAGTAAATAATCACATAACTTTAGTGAACAACCGTGATAGTTTAAAACAAAGTAAAACTTCATCGACAAGTGTAGTAGCACATCACTACCGCCGCAGGCTGGCTCCGTGCGCCTGACGTTTCATTCTGCTGTTAACTATGAGTGGAGAAAATTCGGACAACAAAGAACGCGGCGGCGGCGTGCGACTGAAGCCACGCTGCTAATGAAAAATGTAAGAGCAGTAGAGAGCTGTTTATAAACGGTTTATATGAAAAGCTCTGTGGCAAAGCATGATTGGATTTAAAACATATTCTAGTAAATAAGTAGTCATCATCATCATTTCAGCCGTAGGACGTCCACTGCTGGACATATGCCTCCCCCATCGATCTTCAAAAGGGCCGGTTGGAAGCGGCCTACAATCAGCGTTTCCCTGCGGTCTCTTTTAGGTCGTTTGTCCATCTTGAGGGCTTCGCACGGGGTTTTTTTAACGAGATCGAATCAGAAAAGAGGAGATCCGTAGACGAACGAAAGTTACCGACATAGACCACCGGATTAGCAAGTTAAAGTGGCAGTGGACAGGGTACATATCAGTGATATGTACCCTGATATGTACCCTGCCCACTGCCACTTTAACTTGCTGATATCACGCAGAACAGATGACCGATGGGGCTGAAAGTTTCTGGAATGGAGACCACGGGCCGGTAAGCGTAGCGTAGGACGTCCACCCACGAATAAGTAGTAGTAGTCTAAATACAACAAACGTATTTTTGTATTAGCTCTAATGTAAAAACGGTAATACGTACAAGCGTCAAACTTGGCATGGTTATAGTACACACTCTAAAGTATAACAACAAATAATAAAAAATGCCCATGTGCGAGTCGGTGACAAATTTCTGTTCATTCTTCTTCTTCTGCTTATTTCTTATGTCATGATTAATACATTAGTACATAAAATATTAGTGTTGAATAAACCTGATCAATTAATGAAATAAGTATAAATATAATATTATTATTATATATAATATAAGTAAAAGTAAATATGCAATTGATTTGTGTAAATGTTAAGTTTGGTGTAAATTTTTGTACAAAATGTGTAACAAAAGGGAAAATGCACATTTATTATACTGGTAATTTATTAATTTTTATGTGTATGCCGGGAGGCATCACGTTGCCGGATGGCCGAGTGTCATGATTTCTAACTTATTTCAATTGTTTCGTTGCGATTTCTTGGTTTTAAACCTTTTGGTATCTAATTAGACTAACAGTATTTTTATTTAAAATGGCGGTCGGAAACGTGTTGACTCGGGAGTCTCGGCAATAGTGCGAATAGTGGGGGTAGGAAAAAGATAATGTGGTGGATTTTGGCAAGAGGGACTTTAGTCTGGCTTGAGCGTTCATAGCGAAAGCATATTGGTCTGAAAACTGTAATAAGTAGGAATAAAGAATATGAATAAAGTTATATAAAAGAGAACTGGATTATGATTTACCACACTTATATCTTCTATTTCTTTCACAGAAGCGAACCACCATATTTTACACAAAAAAATATATACTAATTGTATTTTATGGTGGTACGGAACCGTCATGCACGAACTCGACTCGCACTTGGCCGGTTTATTTGTTTTTAAATGTGCGTCTTCACGCTATTGCCATTGGCATGTATAGAATGGCCGCACAATCCCATACATCATCCGAGGACTAGACCTGGAGAGATGCTCGAGTGGAGTGTAGCCCCGTCGAGAGGTGGCCGAGATTTATCTGCCGGCCAACGCAGACTCTGAACTAGATAGATAATATAAGGCACCTTTCACATGTTTTATTTTAAACTAGTTGACCCGACAGACGTTGTGCTGTCTTAGAACTGTCAAACGCGCGAAAAGTTTCCTGAAAGTTTCCAATTTTCTGCGCATTTTTCTTCCAACCTACAAAGTATTAGAAAACTAAAAAAAGTAAATCAGTACAGACGGTCTCAAGTTATGGCGTGACCAAGGTAAATAGGGATTCATTATTATATAATTATATAGATGATAGGTTTGCGTTAGTTTAAAATTGCCTTCTCATTTTCGCGTGTGACCACTGCCGTCAGCGAAAATCAGTGTCAGCAAGCTTTATTGTTCACACCAGAAATGACATACATAGGACAACATTTGGCGGCCTTGTTGTGCTATGAGCGATCTCTTCCAGGTAACCTTAAGAGAGCAATTTTAAACATCGATTAACTTCATTTTTATTTTTTCAAATTGTTTCAGTAGTTTCGGTGCCTATTCAATGCAAACAAACAAACAAACAATCAAATCTTTCCTCTTTATAATATTAGTATAGATATGTAAAATCGCAAGTTCCCTAGCCCACGCTATCTGCCCCCGCAGAGACCTGGCCGCCCTCGCGATAACTACTGTCCCACGCCAGCCAGGAGCTGGCTTACTGGCTTAACGACTGACACTTGACACCATGCGATAGACAATGGTGAGAAAATTGCTTTTCAGCAAAAATTTTACATTTCGATAACAATGTCTTTTTTTAGGGTTCCGTACCCAAAGGTAAAAACGGGAGCCTACGATGTCTGTCCGTCCGTCCTATAGTCCTATAGTTGAATACTACAGTTGAAGTTTTCACAGAATATGTAATGTTACGGCGGATTAACCAACAAATAATAAAAAAAGCCAATAAGTAAAAACGAAAGGAGGAGTCCCCATAAAACAAACGTATTTTTTTAACGATTTTTTTGTTATCTCTAATGTTAAAACGGTAATACGTAAAAGCGTAAAACTTGGCATGATTATAGTAAATACTCTTAAGTATAATAATAAATAATGGCCAAGTGCAAGTCGGTGACTAGTTTATGTTCATTACCAAGTTATAACAGGTAATTTCGTTATTGAATTTTATGGTTGTACGGAACCCTCAGTGCGCGAGCCTGACTCGCACTTGGCCGGTTTATTTTAAATAAAAAGTGGTGCAACAAGCATGCGGTCCGCGTGATGGTAATCAGAAACCGCCACATATGGACACCGTCAACACCAGTGGTGTGGTGTTGCCAGCCCGGAGAGGTGGTTTGTAAGATACGCTATTTAAAACTTTTAATGTGTTTAGCTCTACCTACTTCGATAGATAGATTAGATAGCAATACAGGGTTATAAGGAAAGAGTATGTTAAGCCGAAAGGGGTTCGTTATACTTAACGATCTATTGGTTATACCTACTCATTTTTACTATGGGATCAACCCAGTGCTCGAAATAGACGGGAACGCACCGGTTTAATTGAAATTTTCAGTTAATTTTCAGAAAACCTAACGTTTTAACTTCAACAACGAAAAACAAATACATATTCTTTATCAAACATTCCAAACTATACTTAGGTAACCTATTTTGTACAAACTTAGTTCTTCAGACATAACAATATCGTGGCTCAGTCCTCACAATTGGTGCTGAAACATGGTTCCAACATTAGTGTGTGATTCGCGTCATTTGTGCGAGAACCCGTAATATTTCGCTTGTAATTGTAGAGGCGTCGCCTCGGGCGAGGTGTCGGGACCACGCCGCTCTCGATAACGAATAGAGATGGGGTAGTATCGAGTCGTTTCTTATCGATGTTTCTTATTTCTTTTGTTTAGTAAGTAAAGACACTTGCCCAATAAATAAATAAACTTGTCGATAGAATTCATTGATTACGATTTCGCGTTATTTGCGTAAGTGCCCGCAATATGTCCCTGGGACGCCTCGAGCAAGATTTCGTGGTTAATGAAAGAAGATGCAGATTTTTGTCAAAAGAATTTTCCCGATTAGCAAAACAGCATTTTTTTATGAAATGTTTTATTTAATTTTTTTCTAACACCATTCAATGCGATGCTTTATGACCCTTAGGCTCGGTTTTTCAAACAATCAAAATCAAAACAAAAATAACTAGCTTCTATTATGCTACTTAATCCATCATCATTATCAGCCTACTTCAATCCACTGGACATACGTCTTCCCCTTCCACGTTTTCCCTTATCGAAACATCGATGACTAAACACTGGTTTTAAGCGGGAACCATCTTTTCTATATCTGGAATTCAATACTCAAATGCGAGAACGGTAAATATTCCGTGTTTTTTATTTTTATTATTTGCATAACCGCCACCACGACTGATGTTAAGTGGTGATGCGGTCTTTGATGGGGCACGTTTGCCTAGAAGAAACCAATTCACTCGCGACTTGAAGACATCCAGATCTCGGGAGGCATTAATTTAAATGTATCGATAAATAATTCCATCGATACTGTTCGCTTTCCTATCACCTCGCTAGAGTACGCGTGCGGGTGGCACCGCACTTGGCACTAGGTTTCGACAAAACTTTTATTTATTCTGTCACCAGCAGCCTCTATTCCGTACAAAAAATATTAAAGGACATAATTGAAAGAACCGCTGTCATAAGAGCCTAGATAATTTGGGTTGTGTGTGCTGCTGACAGATTCTTCGTCGATTTGGTCCACGGAGAGAGATTTTTTTTCGATCCTAGTATACTACATAATACTCGCAGAGAGCAAAGTACATAACGCGTTGTCACGCCTATGGTGCCGACGAAGTGACTTTTGTGAAAAAAAAAAAAAACTTCTATATATCCTTGAATAACTACACAAGGAAACCAAGTACATTCGCAAAATTTAAGCCATTCAAATGGTGTCATACATGGCTCCAAAAAAAATATAAAAATTTTACCATGACAATTTGCGCGTTGAAATCGTACCACAACAAATCAGAAAAGCAGCATAAGAGTTATGGTGTGACATTCCACAGGTAATCCATTAATTTTCTTGCTCAAATCGCTTAAAATACCAATCGAAACGTAAGCTACAAAGCGAATTTGTAGCTTACGTTTTGAGAAGGCGTTGTTTGGAAACCTACCTTCTATGAGTAGTTATTCTAAGCTATTTATATAAAAGCGAAATTCATCCACTCACTCACTCATCACGATATCTCGGAACCTACTTAACTTACGAAGTAGATTCCTTATGGGGTGTAGAGGTCCGCTAAGAAAGGATTTTGCGAAAGGGCTGAAGGGGGCGAATGAAGGTTGAAATTTTGTATGAAACCTTTGTTTTTGATGTTAGGGAAATTAAATTTCCAGATTCATCATTACAGCCGTAGGACGTCCACTGCTGGACATAGTCCACCATCGATCTACAAAAGGGTTTTCAGATTACTGGTTTGAAATAAATAAATACTGTGTTATTTTGTTTCCGAAAAGGGGTTTTAATCTAATTACAAAGCTGAAATTTGGCAAATAGATTACTTATGGGGTGTAGAGAACGCTAACGGGGTCCGCTAAGAAAGGATTTTGCGAAAGGGCGGAATTAAGGAGGGCCCTGGTTGAAATATTATAACTGAAAGTCTACGCGTACGAAGTCGCGGGCAACAGCTAATTACTTATTAAAAAGTAAACTCTACCACAGTCTTACCTATTTATTCATAGACATGACAATTTCCGTCGGCAAGTCAGCGAAATGACACAACAGTTTCAAACTCTTTTGTATTTTTTAGGGTTCCGTAAAAACGGGACCCTGCTACTAAGCCTACGATGTCTGTCTGTCCGTTTGTCCGTCTGTCCTGCCTTTAACGGCTGTATCTTTCGAGCCGTCATAGATAGCCAGACTTTTTTATGCTAATTTACGAATGTCATTGATTTAATTAAACTGCTTCCCATGCTATATCTGCAGTGATTTTCCATTACTATTGTATTTTCCGATTGAAAAAATAAGTACAGTGTGACCAGGATTTACCAGAAATTATTTTTTATATAATTTTCGAATGCGATAACAGACAGATTGTGTGACCTATATTCAGTTATATAACAGTATCTATTTGAGTGGTTTCTTTAAAAGCTTCTTCCCATGATGGTGTTTACTTATGATTTCGCATTCGGACCGTTTCAAACAAAGTGGGGTGCGACAAGGACGGGCCACGAAACACGCGAGCTTCACCATCGTGAAATAACTCTACAAATGTGGCCACATACTTTTTATCCTGGAAAATTAACAGCAGAATTTATTTCTTTCCACCATTTTTATAATGCGAGAAAAAAACAAAACGTATTCATATTTTCGCATTGTCGCGTCTACACGCGGATAAAAACGGTTGAAATCTTAGAATAACTACACAAAGAAACCAAGTACATTCACAAGTCATATATGACACCAAAAAATATATAAAATTTTTACTACGACAATTTGCGCGGTGAAATCGTACCACAACAAATCAGAAAAGCAGCATAAGAGTTATGGTGTGACATTCCACAGGTAAGCCATTAATTTTCTTGCTTAAATCGTTTAAAATACCAAAAGAAACGTAAGCTACAAAGCGAATTTGTAGCTTACGTTTTGAGAAGGCGTTGTTTGGAAACTTACCTTCTCTGAGTAGTTATTCTAAGGTTGAAATGCAATTTCTCTACGGCCACGAGGGTTAGACAAGACCCACTTTCTGTTAGCGTTAACATATACGGAAAGATGAAATTGTATGAAAATGACATTAGCTTGAGATAACATCTCTCATGCTAATGTCATTGTCAATGTCATTTTCATACAATGTCATCTTTCCGCAGGCGTTAACGCTAACAGAAAGTGGGTCTTGTCTAACCCTCCTGGTAGGTAAAAAGAAGTATGTTAGTAAAGTTCGGTAAGACTATGGCCGCACAGTATCGGCGGCCGGCCGCGGCCTGTGCACACCGACAGATGAGTTACGTGGCGGCGCATACACGCGCCTGCTTACACGCGCGGCACTGCGCTCGCCACACAACCGTTATACCACAGTTACACTAACTGCCTCTACTGTGATACCTACTGTGATATACTCCCTACTATTATGCATTCTACCCTCAGATCATACAAACAAGGCAGATATGCCTTAGTACAATTATCGTTCGTGTTCAAGTGTCTCTATGTCTGTATGTTTCTCCTGTCTGAAAATTCTTAGTAACTCTGCATTGTAAAAAAACTGTTAATTTTAATTTGCAGTAACACTGTCCAGTTTTAGTTTACGCGGTTTTAACGGCGTAGTCAAAAAATAATAAATTATGTGTCACCTTATACATTACTGATATTACTAGCTGCGCATAAATAAAATTTGCAAGTTGAAGTGGCAATGGGCAGGCCGAAGAACCGATAATCAATGAGGAAGAAAGGTTCTCGAGTGGAGACCACGAACCGGAAGACGCAGCGTAGGTAGGCCTCCCACTAGATGGACCGACGACATTGTACCGGTGTGAAGTTGGCAGCCAACTTTGGCTGCCAATAATCCGACTAAATTAAGATGACTTTTTTTGTGAAGTTAGCAGCCAACACGATTACGACCTCTTATTCTATAAAAGCAGCTACTAATTCATTTCGAATGGTTCGAAAAATGCAATAAGCATAAATTAAAAACAATATTAAAATGACAAAGTCCCATCAAGACATGTGTCGCAACCAAACGCCACAACAAGAATCACAACCTTCATTCCTCTTAAATATGCAACAAAACTTACTGAAACGTGTAGATCGAATAATAGGCTTTTAAATAAAACCTATTTCAGGGCGGTCTAACGATTATTTATTGCCGAAAAAAAATAACGAAAATGGGAATATCGAAATATTTTACGACTCTCAAATGACTTGGTGGATTTCGACCTGTAAACCCCTGAATTCGTGTAAGACTGCTATATCATTGCATTTTCTTATATATAAGCTATCTGAAAAATATTCTGAAAACTGGCAAAACATTTATTTAACCCTGTAATGAACCGACGGAAACTTTTTTTTTCTTTGCCATTTTCATTCCTGAAAATCATTAAAAAAAACACCACTCAACCCCCTGATATTTGGATTTCAATGTAAATAATATCAAAGACTGTATATTTAGCTACAAAAAAAAACATATTTTGTCCGACTTATCGACAGCATGGAACCCAATTAACATCTGAAACCACTTCGGAAACTAAAATTTTCACGACTAAAGTTGGCTGCTGGTGAATTGCGACCTTTCATCCCCGTAATTATGAAACAAATTGAACTTAAATAGCCTAACTAATATCAAGGCTTTAAAATGAAACCTATTCCAGCCCGGCTAAATGATTGATTATTGCCCAAAAAACCAAACGAAAAAAGAAAATCCAAAATTTTACTTCTCTCAAATGACACGGTCGATTTCGACCCGTGAACCCCTGAAATCGAAAAAAACTGCTATTTCTTAAAATTTATCTATCTTTAAGCCATTTGAAAAATATAATGAAAACTGGCAGAACTATTATTTAACCCTCTAATGGTCCGACGGAGAAAATTAACTTTTTTAATTACATTTTTGTTCCTGAAAATGATAAAATATTACCACACCACCCCGGTTTTTTAGATTTCTATGTACGTAGTACTAAAGCCTGCATACATAACTACAATACACAATTAATTTAAACCCAGTTAAATGACAGATTCGTACCCAAATTATCACCTGAAATCAAATCAGAAGCTTTGATATTTACAAGAAAAGTTGGCTGCTGGTGAATTGCGACCTTTCATCCCCGTAATTATGAAACAAGTTGTGTTAAAATAGTCGAACTAATATCTAGGCTTTAAAATGAAACCTATTCTAGCCCGGCTAAATGATTGCTTATAGCCCAAAAAATCAAACGAAAAAAGAAAATCCAAAATTTTACTTCTCTCAAATGACACGGTCGATTTCGACCCGTGAACCCCTGAAATCGACTAAAACTGCTATTTCATAGAATTTTTCTATGTTTTATCCATCTGAAAAATATACTGAAAAACTGGCAGAACTATTATATAACCCTCTAATGGTCCGACGGAGAAAATTAACTTTTTTGATGATATTTTTGTTCCTTAAAATTAAAAAAAAATCCCTCACAACCCCTGCTATTTGGATTTCTATGTAAATAGTACTAAAGCCTGCATACATAACTACAATACATGATCAATTTCAGCCCAACTAAATGACAGTTTGGTACCTAAATTAATATCTGAAATCAAATATGAAGCTTAGATATTTAAAACTAAAGTTGGCTGCTGGTGAATTGCGACCTTTCATCCCCGTAACTATGAAACAAATTGTGCTTAAATATCCAAAATAATATCTAGGCTTTCAAATGAAACCTATTTCAGCCCGGCTCGGTGATTGCTAATTGCCCGAAAAATCAAATGATGAAAGAAAATCAAAAATTTTGCTACTCTCAAATGACATGGTCGATTTCGACCCGTGAACCCCTGAAATCGAATAAAATTGCTATTTCATCTAACTTTTATGTCTTTCAACTATATGAAAAATATACTGAAAAACTGGCAAAACTATTATTTAACCCTCTAATGGTCAGACGGAGAAAATTAACTTTTTTAATGACATTTTTGTTCCCTACAATATATGATCAATTTCAGTACAACTAAATTGCAGACTGGTACCTAAATTATCACCTGAAATCAAATATGAAGCTTAGATATTTACAACTAAAGTTGGCTGCTGGTGAATTGCGACCTTTCATCCCCGTAATTATGAAACAAATTGTGCTTAAATAGCTAAAATAATAATAAGGCTTTCAAATGAAACCTATTTCAGCCCGGCTCGGTGATTGCTTATTGCCCGAAAAATCAAATGATGAAAGAAAATCAAAAATTTTGCTACTCTCAAATGACATGGTCGATTTCGACCCGTGAACCCCTGAAATCGAATAAAATTGCTATTTCATCTAACTTTCATGTCTTTCAGCTATCTGAAAAATATACTGAAAAACTAACAAAACTATTATTTAACTCTCTAATGGTCCGACGGAGAAAATAATTTTTTTAATGACATTTTTGTTCCTGAAAATTATAAAAAAACCCCTCACAACTCCTGCTATTTGGATTTCTATGTACGTAGTACTAAAGCCTGCATACATAACTACAATATATGATCAATTTCAGTCCAACTAAATTGCAGACTGGTACCTAAATTATCACCTGAAATCAAATATGAAGCTTAGATATTTACAACTAAAGTTGGCTGCTGGTGAATTGCGACCTTTCATCCCCGTAATTATGAAACAAATTGTGCTTAAATATCCAAAATAATATCTAGGCTTTCAAATGAAACCTATTTCAGCCCGGCTCGGTGATTGCTAATTGCCCGAAAAATCAAATGATGAAAGAAAATCAAAAATTTTGCTACTCTCAAATGACATGGTCGATTTCGACCCGTGAACCCCTGAAATCGAATAAAATTGCTATTTCATCTAATTTTCTTATGTTTCAGCTATCTGAAAAATATACTGAAAAACTGGCAGAACTATTATATAACCCTCTAATGGTCCGACGGAGAAAATTAACTTTTTAATGACATTTTTGTTCCTGAAAATTATAAAAAAACCCCTCACAACCCCTGCTATTTGGATTTCTATGTACGTAGTACTAAAGCCTGCATACATAACTACAATACATGATCAATTTCAGCCCAACTAAATGACAGTTTGGTACCTAAATTAACATCTGAAATCAAATATGAAGCTTAGATATTTACAACTAAAGTTGGCTGCTGGTGAATTGCGACCTTTCATCCCCGTAATTATGAAACAAATTGTGCTTAAATAGCTAAAATAATAATAAGGCTTTCAAATGAAACCTATTTCAGCCCGGCTCGGTGATTGCTTATTGCCCGAAAAATCAAATGATGAAAGAAAATCAAAAATTTTGCTACTCTCAAATGACATGGTCGATTTCGACCCGTGAACCCCTGAAATCGAATAAAATTGCTATTTCATCTAACTTTCATGTCTTTCAGCTATCTGAAAAATATACTGAAAAACTAACAAAACTATTATTTAACTCTCTAATGGTCCGACGGAGAAAATAATTTTTTTAATGACATTTTTGTTCCTGAAAATTATAAAAAAACCCCTCACAACTCCTGCTATTTGGATTTCTATGTACGTAGTACTAAAGCCTGCATACATAACTACAATACATGATCAATTTCAGCCCAACTAAATGACAGTTTGGTACCTAAATTAACATCTGAAATCAAATATGAAGCTTAGATATTTACAACTAAAGTTGGCTGCTGGTGAATTGCGACCTCTCATCCCCGTAATTATGAAACAAATTGTGCTTAAATAGCCAAAATGATATCTAAGCTTTCAAATGAAACCTATTTCAGCCCGGCTCGGTGATTGCTTACGGCCCGAAAAATCAAATAAAGAAAGAAAATCAAAAATTTAGCTACTCTCAAATGACATGGTCGATTTCGACCCGTGAACCCCTGAAATCGAATAAAATTGCTATTTCATCAAATTTTCTTGTGTTTAAACTATCTGAAAAATATACTGAAAAACTGGCCAAACTATTATTTAACCCTCTAATGGTCCGACGGAGAAAATTAACTTGCTGAGTAGCAAAATTTTTGATTTTCTTTCTTTATTTGATTTTTCTGGCTATAAGCAATCACCGAGCCGGGCTGAAATAAGTTTCATTTGAAAGCTTAGATATTAGTTTGGCTATTTAATCACAATTTGTTTCATAATTACGGGGATGAAAGGTCGCAATTCACCAGCAGCCAACTTTAGTTGTAAATATCTAAGCATTATATTTGATTTCAGATGTTAATTTAGGCACCAAAGTGTCATTTAGTTGGGCTGAAATTGATCATGTATTGTAGTTATGTATGCAGGCTTTAGTACTACGTACATAAAAATCTAGATAGCAGGGGTTGTGAGGGATTTTTTTATAATTTTCAGGAACAAAAATGTCATTAAAAAAGTTAATTTTCATCGTCGGACCATTAGAGGGTTAAATAATAGTTTTGCCAGTTTTTCAGTATATTTTTCAGATAGTTGAAACACAAGAGAATTTGATGAAATAGCAATTTTATTCGATTTCAGGGGTTCACGGGTCGAAATCGACCATGTCATTTGAGAGTAGCTAAATTTTTGATTTACTTTCTTTATTTGATTTTTCGGGCCATAAGCAATCACCGAGCCGGGCTGAAATAGGTTTCATTTGAAAGCTTAGATATTATTTTGGCTATTTAAGCACAATTTGTTTCATAATTATGGGGATGAAAGGTCGCAATTCACCAGCAGCCAACTTTAGTTGTAAATATCTAAGCTTCATATTTGATTTCAGATGTTAATTTAGGTACCAAACTGTCATTTAGTTGGGCTTTAAATAATTTTGTGTTGTAGTTATGTATGCAGGCTTTTGTACTCCGTACATAAAAATCCAGATAGCAGGGGTTGTGAGGGATTTTTTAATAATTTTCAGGAACAAAAATGTCATTAAAAAAGTTAATTTTCTGCGTCGGACCATTAGAGGGTTAAATAATAGTTTTGCCAGTTTTTCAGTATATTCTTCAGATAGTTGAAGCACAAGGAAGTTAGATGAAATAGCAATTTTATTCGATTTCAGGGGTTCACGGGTCGAAATCGACCATGTCATTTGAGAGTAGCAAAATTTTTTATTTTCTTTCTTTATTATATTTTTCGGGTTGTAAGCAATCACCGAGCCGGGCTGAGATAGGTTTTATTTTAAAGCCTAGATATAAGTTAGGCTATTTCAGCACAATTTGTTTCATAATTACGGGGATGAAAGGTCGCAATTCACCAGCAGCCAACTTTAGTTGTAAATATCTAAGCTTTATATTTGATTTCAGATGTTAATTTAGGCACCAAAGTGTCATTTAGTTGGGCTGAAATTGATCATGTATTGTAGTTATGTATGCAGGCTTTAGTACTACGTACATAAAAATCTAGATAGCAGGGGTTGTGAGGGATTTTTTTATAATTTTCAGGAACAAAAATGTCATTAAAAAAGTTAATTTTCATCGTCGGACCATTAGAGGGTTAAATAATAGTTTTGCCAGTTTTTCAGTATATTTTTCAGATAGTTGAAACACAAGAGAATTTGATGAAATAGCAATTTTATTCGATTTCAGGGGTTCACGGGTCGAAATCGACCATGTCATTTGAGAGTAGCTAAATTTTTGATTTACTTTCTTTATTTGATTTTTCGGGCCATAAGCAATCACCGAGCCGGGCTGAAATAGGTTTCATTTGAAAGCTTAGATATTATTTTGGCTATTTAAGCACAATTTGTTTCATAATTATGGGGATGAAAGGTCGCAATTCACCAGCAGCCAACTTTAGTTGTAAATATCTAAGCTTCATATTTGATTTCAGATGTTAATTTAGGTACCAAACTGTCATTTAGTTGGGCTTTAAATAATTTTGTGTTGTAGTTATGTATGCAGGCTTTTGTACTCCGTACATAAAAATCCAGATAGCAGGGGTTGTGAGGGATTTTTTAATAATTTTCAGGAACAAAAATGTCATTAAAAAAGTTAATTTTCTGCGTCGGACCATTAGAGGGTTAAACAATAGTTTTGCCAGTTTTTCAGTATATTTTTCAGATAGTTGAAACACAAGGAAGTTAGATGAAATAGCAATTTTATTCGATTTCAGGGGTTCACGGGTCGAAATCGACCATGTCATTTGAGAGTAGCAAAATTTTTTATTTTCTTTCTTTATTATATTTTTCGGGTTATAAGCAATCACCGAGCCGGGCTGAGATAGGTTTTATTTTAAAGCCTAGATATAAGTTAGGCTATTTCAGCACAATTTTTTTCATAATTACGGGGATGAAAGGTCGCAATTCACCAGCAGCCAACTTTAGTTGTAAATATCTAAGCTTTATATTTGATTTCAGATGTTAATTTAGGCACCAAAGTGTCATTTAGTTGGGCTGAAATTGATCATGTATTGTAGTTATGTATGCAGGCTTTAGTACTACGTACATAAAAATCTAGATAGCAGGGGTTATGAGGGATTTTTTTATAATTTTCAGGAACAAAAATGTCATTAAAAAAGTTAATTTTCATCGTCGGACCATTAGAGGGTTAAATAATAGTTTTGCCAGTTTTTCAGTATATTTTTCAGATAGTTGAAACACAAGAGAATTTGATGAAATAGCAATTTTATTCGATTTCAGGGGTTCACGGGTCGAAATCGACCATGTCATTTGAGAGTAGCAAAATTTTTTATTTTCTTTCTTTATTATATTTTTCGGGCTATAAGCAATCACCGAGCCGGGCTGAAATAGGTTTCATTTGAAAGCTTAGATATTATTTTGGCTATTTAAGCACAATTTGTTTCATAATTACGGGGATGAAAGGTCGCAATTCACCAGCAGCCAACTTTAGTTGTAAATATCTAAGCTTCATATTTGATTTCAGATGTTAATTTAGGTACCAAAGTGTCATTTAGTTGGGCTGAAATTGATCATGTATTGTAGTTATGTATGCAGGCTTTAGTACTACGTACATAGAAATCCAAATAGCAGGGGTTGTAAGGGGTTTTTTTATAATTTTCAGGAACAAAAATGTCATTAAAAAAGTTAATTTTCTCCGTCGGACCATTAGAGGGTTAAATAATAGTTTTGCCAGTTTTTCAGTATATTTTTCATATAGTTGAAACACAAGAAAATTAGATGAAATAGCAATTTTATTCGATTTCAGGGGTTCACGGGTCGAAATCGACCGTGTCATTTGAGAGAAGTAAAATTTTGGATTTTCTTTTTTCGTTTGATTTTTTGGGCAATAAGCAATCATTTAGCCGGGCTGGAATAAGTTTCATTTTAAAGCCTAGATATTAGTTAGGCTATTTAAGCACAATTTGATTCATAATTACGGGGATGAAAGGTTGCAATTCACCAGCAGCCAACTTTAGTTGTAAATATCTAAGCTTCATATTAGATTTCAGATATTAATTTAGGTACCAAACTGTCATTTAGTTGGGCTGAGATTGATCATGTATTGTAGTTATGTATGCAGGCTTTAGTACTATTTACATAGAAATCCAAATAGCAGGGGTTGTGTGGTAATTTTTTATGATTTTCAGGAACAAAAATGTCATTAAAAAAGTTAATTTTCTGCGTCGGACCATTAGAGGGTTAAATAATAGTTTTGCCAGTTTTTCAGTATATTTTTCAGATAGTTGAAACACAAGGAAGTTAGATGAAATAGCAATTTTATTCGATTTCAGGGGTTCACGGGTCGAAATCGACCGTGTCATTTGAGAGAAGTAAAATTTTGGATTTTCTTTTTTCGTTTGGTTTTTTGGGCAATAAGCAATCATTTAGCCGGGCTGGAATAGGTTTTATTTTAAAGCCTAGATATAAGTTAGGCTATTTCAGCACAATTTGTTTCATAATTACGGGGATGAAAGGTCGCAATTCACCAGCAGTCACTTTAGTTGTAAATATCTAAGCTTTATATTTGATTTCAGATGTTAATTTAGGCACCAAAGTGTCATTTAGTTGGGCTGAAATTGATCATGTATTGTAGTTATGTATGCAGGCTTTAGTACTACGTACATAAAAATCTAGATAGCAGGGGTTGTGAGGGATTTTTTTATAATTTTCAGGAACAAAAATGTCATTAAAAAAGTTAATTTTCATCGTCGGACCATTAGAGGGTTAAATAATAGTTCTGCCAGTTTTCAGTATATTTTTCAGATGGCTTAAATATAGGTCAATTTGATGGAATAGCAATTTTATTCGATTTCAGGGGTTCACGGGTCGAAATCGACCGTGTCATTTGAGAGAAGTAAAATTTTGGATTTTCTTTTTTCGTTTGGTTTTTTGGGCAATAAGCAATCATTTAGCCGGGCTGGAATGGGTTTCATTTTAAAGCTCAGATATTAATAAGGCTATTTAAGCACAATTTGTTTCATAATTACGGGGATGAAAGGTCGCAATTCACCAGCAGCCAACTTTAGTCGTGAAAATTTAAATTTCCTAAGTGGTTTCAGATGTTAATTGGGTTCCATGCTGTCGATAAGCCAGACAAAATATGCTTTTTTTTGTAGCTAGATATACAGTCTTTGATATTATTTACATAGAAATCCAAATATCAAGGGTTGAGTGGTGTTTTTTTTAATGATTTTCAGGAATGAAAATGGCAAAGAAAAAAAGTTTCCGTCGGTTCATTGTCGGTTCCCTGTAGGGTTAAATAAATGTTTTGCCACTATTCAGAATATTTTTCAGATAGCTTATATATAAGAAAATGCAATGATATAGCAGTCTTACACGAATTCAGGGGTTTACAGGTCGAAATCCACCAAGTCATTTGAGAGTCGTAAAATATTTTGATTTTCCCATTTTCGTTATTTTTTTTCGGCAATAAGCAATCGTTAGACCGGGCTGAAATAAGTTTTATTTGAAAGCCTGTTATTTTATCTGCACGTTTCAGTAAGTTTTGTTGCATATTTAAGAGGAATGAAGGTTGTGATTCTTGTTGTGGCGTTTGGTTGCGATACTTGTCTTGATGGGACTTTGCCATTTTAATAATGTTGTTAATCTATGCTTATTGCATTTTTCGAACCATTCGAAATGAATTAGTAACTGCTTTTAAAGAATAAGAGGTCGTAATCGTGTTGGCTGCTAACTTCACAAAAAAAGTCATCTTAATTTAGTCCGATTATAGGCAGCCAAAGTTGGCTGCCAACTTCACACCGGTCGACATTGTGAGAGTCGCGGGCATCCAGTGAATGCAGATGGCAGGCTGTCGTTCAGTGTCGAGGTTAAAGGGGGAGGCCTAAGTTCAGCAGTGGACGTCTTCTAGCTGGTGATGATGACTAGCTGCGCCCCGAGATTTCGCCCGCGTGAGCTACTCATTATATCATCAGCTATTAGCCAGTGTAAGTCCCTTCACAATCGGTCCAGCCATATTGGAGGAGTATAGAAGAGGGGTTCCATATGGAATATACATACATACATCGCTTTTTATGTATAAGAAGAAGATAATGTAGCTTTCTGTCAGTGAAAGATAATTTGGAATAGGTTCAGTAGTTTTAAAGCTTAGTTTCTACATACGTATCTATAAATGTTACCTCGTGATAAAAGATAACTATGTTTGTTGCAGCGAGCACAGCGGGCAAGGAGCACAAGTCACCCGAGCGGGAGGAAGCTCGGGCTTCGCCCACTGCCGGCCCGCCCAGCCCGCACCACAACGGCACCTCGGGTAACACTTCTTTCTGACATACTACTCAAAAGATATTCACAGCGATTCTCTAGCGCAGTTGCATGCACCATGACTATCGTAATGATTATCAGCCTACCATGTGCTCACTGGCGAGACACCATCGCTTTTTTCCATCGACTCCTAAACCTATTATCAAATATTTTTGAAGCCTGTAGTCCGACGTAAAAAATAAAATTAATGTGAAACAAACGGAAGGAAAACAGAACCGGAAATGGAACAAAAAAATTAAAGTATAAATTAAACTGCTGAAACACACTGCTATGTATTGGACAACAGGTTTTGGACATGTAGCCAGTCAACCTACTAGAAAGCGCCCCGATTTTCCTTTACGCTCATATGGAGCCCACACCTGCGGCGTGAAATCTGATGGCGTCATACAGTAAGCGATGTAAACCATAAATCGCAAACGTATCACATTGGTTTTTGTTTTTCAGCGCTGTCCTCAACAGAGTCCCTCTCACCTCCCCTGCCCGAAGGCTCCCGAGCCGCGCCAGCGCTGCAGCGCTTACGGCGCTTTTTATCAGCGCTGCAGCAGTTTGCGACTGACGTCAACGCTGACACGGGCGAGAGGGTCCGCCAACTGATTTACAACCTTGTGGTGAGTAATGTTAGGATTTATAATTACTTTCTCAATGCAAGCTTTTGTGCCTAACCTCCTGGATATATTTAGTTCCAGAAGTTTACAGTGAATAACTTCACGACCATATTTAGTATTCACTCCTGCTTTCACTGTGTATAGGCTGAAACTTCACTCTGCTGTCCGAACTGCATTTTTGTAGCAAAGTTTATGCATGCAACTTTTGTCGAGATCGCTACGCTTTGCTACGTTCCAGACTCGTAGCTCCGTAGCAAATTTAGCTACGAAACATCGTTTCTGTTTATATTGACTCGAAATATGCCTACTTTTTAAACCGATTAAGCAACGATATAATCTACGATGGAACCCGCTTACATACATTAAATCTATCAAACATTTAGGTACTTATTCGTGATGTAACGAAATTTGCATGAAATTTAATGTATGTCAGGAAAGGATTTCTCGTAGGCTACACGCATGTTTCGTCGATTAATCGAGTCGCGGAGCATGCATGTGTAATCGAGATTCGAACCCGCCCACGTTGCTTTGATCCCCAGGCCGGGTCAGTGAGCATCGAGGAGTTCCAGTGCGGAGTCCAAGAGAGTACGAACTACCCGCTCCGTGCGTCTGTCCCGGGCTTCCTGCGCGCCTTGTTACCACTGGCTCAGCGCGACCTCACCGCGCGTGCCAAGCGAGCCAAACTGGTAACTATTCACACTTCCTGCGCGCCTTGTTACCACTGGCTCAGTGCGACCTCACCGCACGTGCCAAGCGAGCCAAACTGGTAACTATTCACACTTCCTGCGCGCCTTGTTACCACTGGCTCTACGCGACCTCACCGCGCGTGCCAAGCGAGCCAAACTGGTAACCATTCACACCAATTAGTCTTGGATCTTCAGTGAAAGATGTATTTTCTTTACTTCTTTACTTTTCTTTCTTAATCAAGACAAATGCGTACACGAGTGAGATGGGGGTTACTTGTAGGATGGAATATTGCCAGACATTGATCACGAATTAGCCTAGGAATAATAATGTTACCAATCTAAAGAGAGTATTGTCCAAGGGGTGCAATGGTTATCTTGTCTGTTTTTAGTTTAAATCCGGAATTGTCCGGTAATGTACTTCGGTACTTTTGCCTTTCCGTCTAGGTTTCGTCTGGTTTTTATATTATTCTACTGTTTGTTTTTTTACTTATGTAGATGGCAAATCCTTAAAATACGTGAACATGAGATCAACCGCATAACTTTTAGAACTTTGTCTAGACAACGGTCGGGACTTTTCAAATTTCAAAATGTTAACCCTAGAACTAGAACAAAGATTTGAATTTATCATCTGTGGAAACATCTTCTCAAACATCTGTGGAATTCAGTTTAAAATTTCTTTACCACACGGACATCATCTTGTTATTGATTTTTGATTATATTAGTGATAATCTATACTAATATTATAAAGAGGAAAGATTTGATTGTTTGTTTGTTTGCATTGAATAGGCACCGAAACTACTGAACTGATTTAAAAAATTATTTCACTGTTGATAAGCTACACTATCCCCGGGCGACATAGGCTATATATTTATACCCGTGCGAAGCCGGGGCGAGCCACTAGTTAATAATAAGTAAAACTTAAAGCATTTTTATTTTCATTGTATATATTTATTTTCATACCTTTGTACTTAAATAAATAAAATTATTTCCACGTAAAATAGGAGGAAATTATCTATATGTTTAAAATGCTTCTAACGTCATCTATAATTTTAGTCTGATTTTCTCACAGACTCCTCTGCAGTACATCCGAAGCCACGAGCATCTCATCCTGGAGTCGGGGGGCGACGGCTCCGACATTTTCCAGCAGCATCCGACAGAATCTGGAGTGAAGCGACGTGCCAGCGATCCGTGAGTAATTTTACTGTTCTTATTTTGTTTCTAGTAAATTCAACCTTATGGGATCATACTTTATCATCAATACTTATATTATGAACTAGCTTTGCCCTGTGGTTTCACTCGCGTAAACATTACCTCAGGAACCGTACATTTTGGCGGGATCTCGTTTTTATTTTATTTGTGTCGGTGAAAAAAGAGTTCCACAACTCTGCCAAACAGCGAAGCAGTTTTAGGCAGAAATCGACTCTTATCTATCTATATACTTATATATAAAAATGAATCCCTATTTACCTTGCGGTCACGCCGTAACTTGAGAATGACTTTAGGACTTTTTTTTAAAACACTTGTACCGTCAAACCAATTTTTTAATAGTAAATAGACTTTATTCGGTGATATGTTAAATAGGTTAAATTCAGGCAAGTCCAAGATCTAATGAAGAAATAATTTTGCCTATAAGTAGTTGGTAGCACATCTGGAAACATTTAGACGCTTAGGGTGCCGGAGGGAGTGTAGGTGCTGTTATACCTATCTTAGAGATGAGATCTGGAGACTACGCTATTCGAGTAGTACATAATGCTAGTCTACACCATGCTAATAAATATCACCAAAAATCCTTTCCTGGCACGAGCTCAGACCGCGCGTGCTATTATTTGCCGCGTGCTAACGAGTGCGAGTTGTCAGGGGTGCCAAATAGCGGCCATGTCGTAATTTAGCGCTAAACAAACCCGCCCGCGGGCTGCGGTCGCGGCCGGCGCAGGGCGGCTGCTGCTGCCGCAGGGCGGATTTTGGAACGGAAACCGACCAAGTATGATCGATTTCTAAATACTATTCGTATTCTATGCAATCTGAATTAACAAAGTAATATTGGAAGTCGATTTTAACCTGCGAATACTTCTAAAATTGTCATATCGCTTTGAAACTTTTCAAGTACTTAGGTATTGTAATCCAAACGACAATACGATAACTTGCTACTTACCATTGAACTGACCTGATGATGGAGCCGATGGAAGCCCATACTCCTTGAGTTGATGGTCTGATAATGGAGTCAGGAGATGAATACTGTAACTCTTCAATAGCTAAGCGTGTTTTTTTAAATTATAATCACAAATTAAATTACAATGTATACACGGGTCTAGCTCCTCGACTTATTTATAATTTTGGCCGCTTTTATACAAAAGTTTTGTCAGTGTTTTGTTTTAAAAAACTTGTCTGATTTGAACGGAAATAATGACTTTAGACGATTACTATTCGATGAAAATCAGACTGACCTAATAAAGTAAAGTTATACGCAAAAAATATATTTAGATAAACGTAAGCGGCAGCTTTCAGCTAAACTTGACATTGAAACCAGACGCCTGTACAAAAACCCCCGAGTCCTATTACAGCTAAACTGAGATATTAAAGCTTGTGGCCTTATTACGATGTGGCCTTCAATTAGGCCACAATCGCGACCTTTAGGGCGACGCAAAAACTTGACTGCTGGTGACAGCTACAGTCTCTCTTCGTATAAGCACATTTATCTATGGTATAAGCTATTCCGGAGATTGGCCGGAGAGTGCGTTCCAGTGTACGCACAGTCGGATATGCGTACCCTGGAACGCGCTGGCTGTAATCTGGAACAGCATAGGGTAAGTATAAAATATATCTTCAACCCCCAAAAAATCTACATCTACATGATATAATGTTTTATGCCATAGGTGGAAAACAAGCTAACAGGCCGTCTGATGGTAAGGGTTGCCTATGAATACCTGTAACATAAGGGGTATCACCGATACGTTGCTTAACCTTAGAAACTCTATTAACAGCCCTTTTGAAGAACCCCATGTTATAGTTACTCGGAAATACCGCAGGATTAGCTCATTTCACAAATTGCTGGTGCAATACACAATATATAATAAATACACTGACGGGCTGCCTGATGGTTAGCAGTCACCGTCGCCTATGTATACTTGTAACACCAGAGGCATCACAACTACGTTGCCGACACTTTTGGACTCTATTAAATCGGCTTTTGCAAAACTCCGCATGTTGTAGCTTTTCGGAAACCCGAAGAAAACTTTTGCGAAGGATAGTGTGAGGCACAAAGATCGCGTGCGGTTCACACGATCCCTCTGATATCTCTGAATATCTGTGCACCTTTGTGTGTCTGTCACATTCTTCATCATCGTCATCATACTATCCGCCTCACATAATTATACCAAATCATCATCATAATCAGCCTTTTAACAGTCCACTGCTGGACTACGCCTACCCCCGAGAGGGTGATTGGGCCATATCCACCACACTGGCCAAGTTGCGGGTTGGTGGATTCACATACGCCATTGAATTCCTTCTCCGTACGTATGCAGGTTTTCTCACGATGTTTTCCTTCACCGAAAAGCCAGTGGTATGAAAATCGGTACATAAGCTCCAAAGAGCTCATTGGTACGGGCCCGGGGTTTGAACCCACGACGTCACGCTTTCAAGTCTAGCGGTCTCCCAAATAGGCTACCACGGCTTGTTACGAAATCCTACTCCCATGATAATATCAGGTAGAATATTTAAACTATTAATTACCTAGAATCCTAGAAATGTGAATCTAATTTTATAAACTGAGGCTCCGAAACTCGCAATTAGGGTTCGCAATCAAACGCCATACGGCCGCCGCAAAAACTTCGTCAACCGCCTGTGTGCGGCTGACAGCTCGAGGGCTAGGGATGGGAGGAAATATCGATAACATCCGGAACTAATAGCCAGAAGCAGTACCTACCGGACTAAGACGGGACAACAAGGACCGAAACATAAAATATGAACAAGATCAAGATAGATTTAGCTACCCGTTATTGTTCACACCAGTAATGGCATACATAGGACAAAAACAACACAATTAGCATTAGCAGCCTTAACGCTCTATAAGTGATCTTTTTCAGGCAGCTATAACACAATAGATCAAGATTTATAATATAAAAGATTATAGAACTAGAATAGATAGGCATTCCTTACTAACATATGAGAGCCCAAAAAAAATAGACACATTAATATTTAAGTTTAGTAAAAATGTTAATATTACGCCACACAGAAAAAACTTTTTTTTTTAATAATGAGGAAACAAAGGCATGGACGATTTAGTCCAAAGTGAAAATGTTTTTTTTTTAAATGAGTGCCGAAATTACGTAGGTCTATCAGGAGGCGGCCATGCCCAATTTTTTTCCGCATTTTCGAACTTCCTCCGTTATATTTTTTTGCCGTTCTAGTGTCTTAAAAAAGTGTGCTGGAATTCATAATAATATTGTTATTTTAGTAATTAGAATAGTCAAGATTTGGTTTGTTCTCATCCATCAGTTCACGTGAAACCACGACTAGAGGCAAATGAATTTTTTTGTACAGTCTAAAGCTTCCACGTTCATATTTCCTTCTACTACCTAAGTTACAGCTTGTCTGTTAACTTTAGAATTATAGAAAGAGTCACGGCCTTTTTTTCTGAAATTTCCCGTATTTATTTATTGGAAAACCAACATCTTTTTGAACTCAAAATATACAATAGAAAAAATAAAGAAAGTCAATTATTATTTATCAGAACTTTTCCATACATCCGTAAAGATTCCCATCCCTAGCCATCAACCCGCGGGAGGGGTACAAATTACCTGTCGCGCGCATTCAGGTGCCGACCGCGAGTATTGATAGTTCATATTGTTTGCTCACGATTGGTTTAGCATTTTTGAACTTTGATGATATTCGATTATGACGGTTGGGAAATAATTTGATGAACTTTTAATTGAGATTGGGTAGGCAAGTCGTGTTTTCACAAGTACCTGGGTAGCAAGTAGATAAAACTAATATAGACTTGACCGCCGCCTCACCGCGATGATGCGGTCTACGATGGAGCACGCTTTCCTAGAAGAAACCGATTCACCCACGACTTGAAGACAGTTGATTGTTTTGTTGTTGGATTAATATCTTTAGATTATGTATTTATTATTATTTTGCATTAGTGACTTGCAAACTTGCAGCCTATACTTATAACTATAAAAGTTGATAAGTGACTGCCCAGTTACTTACCTACAAGTTTCCGCCTGTAGAAAAAAATACCTAACACAAACAAATTTTGAATTTTTATGTACACCTAGTACTACTAGGTGTACGTGTACGTGTACAAACAGTATAAATAAACATTGTATGAACTAGTGCATACCTACATATGAGTTAATAGCATGACAAGTAAAAAAATCTATCTCCAGCAAAATAAAACATATCAACATAAAATATAATATGCTATAAAACATAATTATGCAATAATTTAATGTAATTTTTTGTCTTCTTAAACGTGCGAACGAGAAAGCCTAAAAACATCAGATACCCACTAAGGCTGACCTCTCACTGTCAGTTGTGGAAGTCTTCTGGTGGCATAAAACTGTGCCACTGAGCTGCCCCTCAATAGCTCTACGTTAAAGCTGGATTGAAATTGAAACGGTTGCACGTTACGTATAATCGATTCCTCCGTCGGCCAGAATGTGTTAACGTGGTACACGATCAAACGCATCTGTGACCGTACACAGATTACGAAACTACAGATTGACAACTTTGGACAGGCGGCAACCACAGAAAAGAGAAGAAAAAAATATTTTTTCTGTGGCGGCGACACCTGTGCGACCTACTTATCTGTGCCTAACCTATTGTACCTCGATGACCTAACCTAGTAAGTCTGTGAGACTAATTTATCACAGCCTAGTTCTCTATTGTTAGTTAAAAACAAACTACGAGTAATAAAGCGCCTAATAACAATAAACATTCAAATATGCTTGTCAAACTTTATACGTGTTTGTTCAAGCACCGAACGTTTAGCCGTCATCAAAATTTATGTCAAACACTTTGTTTGATGTGTTTGAACCATGGAATGTTTCAAAGTTTACTGGCTGCTTAATATTTTCTACCATCAGTTTTGTTCAAAAAATACGAGCGCATAATTAGCTCCTCCGCTCAATATCCCGTATAACTGTAGTGAACAACCGTGACAATTTAAAACAATTAACATTGTATCAATCTCAAGATATTAACCGGTCTCTGTTTTTTTACTTTGTACAATAAATAAAATATAGTTTTACTTGCAACACGTAACTCAACAGGGTAGAAATGTGACTTGGAATGTATGAGCAATGCTTTCTATTCATCTACAAAACTCATGTATGGAATAAATGCATAATTATGAATACCTACGTCATAACAGTGATCAGGTAGTATGGAATTATTTAGACGGGACTGTGATTGAATTAGTTTCACCATAAACTGTGTTGTCTAGAATCTAAATAGTCGTTCAGTTAGTTTAATTCAATTGAGTCGATTTCATCATTCATCATTCGATTGTCAGCATATTGTTTTCAATCTTTTGTAGTGTTTGATAATTAGGGTATAGTCTCTGTCCATTCATATTTTGTGTTCTCGCCTGTGAACCGCCAGCCGGCGCCTGCTGTCGCCTCGCAAACTTCCAAGCGTATTGCTCACGCTAATCGGCCAGGCGTTTACTGTTGCTATAAAACTATTAATTTTGCTTGATTCGCACGAAGTTAGGTTGAAAACTGTGGCAGTTGGTCTACAGAGACCATTTATAATGCTGGTTTAGGTATGTATCTTAGGTATTGTATCTCGATGCTTCCAGTGTCAAGTTCATTTTAGACACCCTATTTAATTTTGCTCTTCATGAAATTGGTAGAGACAAGCTTTGATTACTTAGCATTGGAACAGCATTAGGTCCATTGGCGGATCCAGGGCATGTGGGCCATGCCCCCCCCCCCCCCCCCCCCCGAAACACCTAGCATTTCCATACATTCGACTCAATTTTTCGATTTGATTCCTTCGAACCTTGTCAAAATTCCCCCCACCCCAAATGAAATCCAGAATGCCCTCCCCCCCCCCAAATGAAATCCTGGATCCGCCCCTGATTAGGTCACGTTTACACCAGCCAGAATTAATTTATAAAAACCTTGGATATCATCGTCATCACCATTTTCAGGCCCAAAGATTTTTCATACTATACTACGTATGATCGTTGTTCAGTCCGTAATCGTTCACTGTCGACCATATGTCGTCTTGTACTCTGATCCAGCCAGACCACATGACACTCGATCTTGTCGACTCGTTGGACTGCTGAGCGACCAACGACACTTCTTTACTTTCCTTATAATACAAATGAAGTTGAACAAAATAAACTTATTAAAATATGTTTATTAGGTAAGTAGATACTTAAAAATTGATTTTTAAGGCCGCGATCACGGCCAAAGTAATTTCATTCGCACATTTGCAACATTTGAATAGAGAACAATTCGCAAGTAGAACGATTGGGCATTATTGTTAGAATTACATTGTGTTAACTATTAAATTTAGTGTGAGGTTATTTAAACTACATTCGCTCGTATTTAATTAACTCGTGGTATTTTGAGTAACCAAAACCAAGCCAATAACCACAATCCAAACATAAAAACACGGACAAGCTAACAACCATTCTTTTAAACACCACAGCCTTGCCCCTCGAACCAAAAAGTCCCCTCCGTCGTATGTGCTTCTTCTTTTTTTTTCGATTCCATAGACACATCTTATTTTTTCGTAAACCGCTCGGTGTACCATAGACTGCAGTTCTTCTAGGTGTTGCCAACAATTGCAAAAGTTTTAAAGTTTAACGTAACATAAACGTTTTATGTTGATATGTTTTACTTTGAAGGAGGATATTACAAGAAACTATTAATATTTTTTACAGTTTTCCGATCTTACCCGCCATCCTAGAAAATATCAACACGAAAATTGCTCTATTCCACAGACCTATTAGGTCTGTGCTCTAATTCATGTTATTCTAAAGATAAATGAGCATTGACCAATCAGATATTTTTTATTCACACTCTGATTTTTTTAAATCAAATGTTTTTAAATATTCTAAAGAGCGCGGCCTTAAGACACTCAAATCTATATTCGTTTAAGAAGTAAAAATTTACAGACTTATGTATTGATTAGCAACAAATAATTTATCTGGCTAGTTTAAACTTTTAAAATTAAACGGAATGTTAATTCTGAGTCGCGGCAACACTTGCCAGCGATGTGTTGCCATCAACAACATCTGTTGGGTTACGAGCGCTGAGTAAACGCCGAGCAAACTTCTAATAGCGGATTGCTTTCACTAATACGGCAGGCGTTTAATGTAACTATGTGAGAATGATGGTCGATTCTAATGATGTTCTTTGTGGTGCGAACCCTCAGACAATGACACACTTGATGAACTGTGCAGCGTGTCCTACAACTTGCACACAAGATGACCTGAATGAAGCCACGCAAAATGCCATTGAGGTGGCAAAGTTTTGGTCTAGAAACTTGATTTGAAAATAGAATTGTATTTTGCGGAACATCGACTCGAAAGAAGAAGAATGATGTGATATGTGTGTTGAGGTACTCAGTTAATTATTCACGACGAACTTCAACCTGTAATTTAAAAAGCCGGCCAAGTGCGAGTCGCGCTCGCGCCCTGAGGGTTTCGTACCACTACAAAATTCAATAACGGAATTACCAGTTATAATTTGGTAATGAACAGAAATTTGTCACCGACTCGCACTTGGCCATTATTTATTATTTGTTGTTATACTTTACACAAACAGATAAACACGTATAAAATATGTTTGTTGTATCCCCATACATCTCCCCTTTCGTTGTTACTTCTTGACTTAGAATATTATTCTAAGCTTCTTGACTTTTTTATAATTTTTCAGTTAATCCGCCGTAACATTACGTACATATTCTGTAATAATAAAACCACTGGCTACCTATTACGGTTCAAAAGATACAGCCTTTTAAAGTACGGACGGATAGACAGACAATATAGGCTTAGTAATAGGGTCCTGTTTTTACCCTTTGGGTAGGGGAACCCTAAAACTAATTGATACGCGCCTTCGAGCTAGTAAATACTTTCATTAATTATTTATAAAGAGAAAAAAAAATGAAAAAAAAATAAAAATAACATTCTAAATTCAAACATTTATTAACGGTCAAAACGGACAAATGATCTTTGCTTGACCTATACCTAATAAGTAGGTAGGTTGGTACTTAATAATGTAAATTCTAGCAAGGATGAGCACATAAATTACTTATTCGTCCATCACATTGTTATAGGTATTACTAACAATCTATACCATTTTGGGCTTTGTCTTTATACCTACTTCTGTTTGTTGTACCTAATTGCTTCTACTTTTCTGTGTTTATAACAAACATTGCACAAACATTGAGGTAATTTTAGAGAGCAAATTTTCCCTAAATGTGTACGTTTATAGTTCTCTGGTGCTGAAATTGGCATGTTCTAATAAATTCCCGATCAGCGCCGGGATAAAGCCGATTGTTTGCTGTTGTTCTGATTATTATTTATCGACGATAGCCTGATAGTTAGCGCCAGCCCGGGTAGTTCTCCGGTACAGGGGTGAGGCACAAGGTACAAGCGATTTCTAAACACTAATTGAATAGATACTACCAGGTTTTTTTAATTTTAAAACTTTTATTTTTATGAACAGTAAATTAAATGACACCATTTAACTTGTAATTTTCCTAGATTAACTTACAATATTTGTTCCTTGAGAGATGCACAGTATACGCCATACAGCCTACATACAGCTCAAACAGCATCCTGTGATTCGGGCCTTCCACCAATATAAAATGAATGGACGGGCCCAGAAGAAGCGCATTTTTGAAGATTACAAAATGGGCGCCGGCTCTCACTTCGTTTCAGTCGGTATCTAGCCGTAGGAAGAGCGACACAAGACTGATGTTACATGAGAACGAAACATCTGACAAAATTATGCTTTCATGTGCTTTTCCGAAGTGTAAATACACAACAAAAACTTTTGTTTTAATAAATTTACTGTACATGGTTATAATTAGGTGTTGAAGTATAATTATGTCCGACGGTTTTGCCTCGTTTTTACTGAGCAATTTCAATGGTTATGGCCCGTCCATTCATTTTATTTTGGTCGAAGATTCGGGCTCGGGTAATACACTATTGTAGCCTTCCACTTGCGAGAGGACATGGTCACATTCACATTCATCACTGTTACCTTTCGCCTTAAGTCACGCCCGTGACTTAAGGCGAAAGGTAACAGAATTTTTATTCTCTAATGTTTAACTTTAGCTTACTTTTCGCCTTAAGGCCCTCTTTTCCGACTTTTTCGGTCTTGATAGTTTAGGTGTCTCCTTACACGGTTAGCTTTAAATTATAAAAATAGTGTCATTTAAATTGAATGATTTATCTAAGAAACCCCAAAGACCGAAACACGATTTACTTAATTGTAACACTAATTTGCGCTTTGCTGCCTATTTTTTTGGATTCATTTAAATACTTTTTTATTAAATGATGTCTACGATATCTTAATATACAGATTTCATAATCATGGAGGGAACCGGTGAGGTACATTTTACATAAACAGTAATACTTTTCGAAAAATATAAGAAAAACCTCAAATATAGACGTACCGAAACGCACGACTGTGTGTAAACGTACCGAAACGCACGACTGTGTGTAAACGTACCGAAACGCACGACTGTGTGTAAACGTACCGAAATGCACGACTGTGTGTAAACGTACCGAAACGCACGACTATGTGTAAACGTACCGAAACGCACGACTGTGTGTAAACGCCATGGTTTTACTCCGCTAAATGTGACTTTAATATTATATTATTAAGCCACAGGGTCCCCTGTAGCAATAAGCGTTGCTTAAATGTGGGAAAATCTCGCCTTAAGACACTGCTTTAAAATCCCCTTACGGGACTATTTCTTGTAGTGAGTGTTAAAAATAATGAACCCCTCATCTCTCTGCTCTCGCAACTTGCACCGCGTCACAGACTCATGCCCGTTGTTCGATTAGCAAAACTTTTGCATTGTCTTTAATTATTTCTGTTGAGCGCTTTGTTTGTAGATAAGCACGCCTATTGTCGGCCGCTCCCTCCCTCTACTGATAACTTACAAAGATCTTAGATCCTATCTCTGGGGTTTGTTTGTAAAAAATTACTAACAGAGTCCAAAATTTCGTGCTGAATACCTATTTTTACAGTAAAATATGTACATAATAACATTAATATTGGGCCTTTTCAAGGCCAGAGTGTATAAGTATCTTCTAAGTCTGCGTGCTTCATCTTCGACCATATCGTCGCTTACCAACAGGCGAGTTGGTCGCAGACTTATCCGTGATAAAACAATACCAGTCGTTTACGTCTGCATGAGAGACGTAATCGTCTGTTTGGTTTAGTTCAATACAGGATTATACGGAACGGTGAACCGAGCCGAAAGGAGGTCATTGTACGTACGTAATAAACGTGTCCTGTGTCGAACACATACGAAGACACAGGCAACTACACCCACACTCAGAGCAGATATTTAAACATACATCATTAAACATCTGCCCGGCCGGAAATCCAACCCAGGACCTTCTGTTCATGAGGCACAGTTGCTACCACTGAGCTATACTGGTAGCTATTAGAGATAGATTACAGTTTCCAGTAATATGCATTGCGGAGAGCGATAGTGACCGAGCGGTAGCATGTGCGCTTTACAATCTGACGGCACCCGGTTCGATCCTCCGTCCTGCACCAATCACTTATTTATTTTTTATAATTAATAGGCTTACGTTTGACCACCATCACGCCTGATGTTAAGCGATGATGCGGTCTATACAAATACAAATACAAATTGGAGCACGCTTGCCTAGAAGAAACCGATTCGCTCGTGATTTGAAGACACCCACCCAGATTGTAACTATCGGGGAACACCCATTCAGGCAGCACATAATTTATTTAGTACCTATAAATAAATTAAGGAAACATCGTGAGGAAACCGGGTTTGTCCAAGAACCTGAAAAGTTCAATGATATATGACATTCACCAACATGCACTGGGCCAGCATGGTGGATTAAGGCCCATTTTCTCTCTCAGAGAGAAGGCCTGAATCCCAGCAGTGGAAACATGATAGGCTGATATAAAATGATTATTTATGCATGCGTGAACAATAAAAATCAATTTGCTGTTCCAGAAAACGGTCATTCACACTCGACAAAATGTATGGAACAACTGTCTTTTTTTTCCCGCGAAAGTAAAAGTTTTCCACAATGATGAGTACAATGACCTCCTTTCGGCTTAGTTCAGTCTATATGCGTAACCCTGTATAACTAAAGTACTAAATAGCCATGTACAAAAATTTTACTAAAATACGGAACGAATTGAGAATCTAGCCTTTTTTAAACGCTCCTTTTGTAAGGCTAGGAGTATTTATTTACTGAAACGTCATCTCCCAGGTTCTACGAGTCCCCGACAACGAACGGGTCGCACGAGGAGTACGCCCCGCAGCCCAAGCGGCCCCCCTCGCTGTTCCTGAATCCGTCCCCGTTCCTGTACCCTGGCGGGCCGCCAAGCCTGTTTGACTACGGACATTACCATGCGTACCACCCGGAGCCCAGCTTCGAGAGGAGAGACGGTAAGGATAAAACTAGTTAGGGACTGGTTAACGCTCATCCCACTGCTAAGCTTGAGCATTTGGATTGTCTCTAGACATTTACGGTCTATGGGCGGTCAAACTGACAACAGGTATTGCGGCACCAAGCTAACGTTAGATCCGCTCAGTTGGAAAATCACGCGATCGCAAACCTTATCGCGCCCAGATACGGTTTGCGGTCGCGTGATTTTCCAACTGACCGGATCTAACGTTAGTTTGGTGCCGCAATACCTGTTGTCCATAAGCCCCCTACTGGTAGTTTAAGTTTTTAGTGCATGATAGCTTGTGTTGTGTTAACCGACTTCAAGGAGGGGGTTCTCAATATGGATGTATTTTTAGGGTTCCGTACACAAAGAGTAAAAACGGGCCCCTATTATTGAGCCTACGCTGTCTGTCTGTCCGTCCTACCTTCTAACGGATGTATCTTTCGAACCGTAATAGATAGCCAGTTGAAATTTTCACAGAATATGTAATATTATGGCGGACTCACTATACCTATACGAAATAATAAAAAAGTCAAACAATAAAGCCTTTCCGAGCTGTTGAGATGAAATGAAATTTATTCAGGTGGTATCTCAGTTCGAGACGTGTCATCGATGAACGCGTCGCTGGGCGAGCCGCGTGCGCCGCCCGGGGCTCCGCCCGGAGCCATGATGAAAACTGATGACGAGTGGAGGAACATCAACACCATGCTCAACTGCATCCTCTCCATGGTGGAGAAGACGAAGCGAGCGCTCGCCATACTGCAGCAGCGAGGTCAGTATTTTAGATGAAGATGACATTTATACAAAGGTTATATGATTATTTACGTGATATTTACCGCGCTAAGGTTGTGGAATGAGCTCCCGATATTTCGGCGCAGTTCCATGCACCATGGTCACAGGAAGACTGAAGAATGCGGGTGGTTGGTCGAACAGTTATATAAAAAGTTAGGTGCAGACAACGATCTACTCTCTACGGCTCTCTAGTGCTTAGGTACCTACGTACCTACCTACTGTCACAGAAGATACCTACAATAGCACACTAATGTCTACGAAGGTGACGCATCGCTCTAAAGACTGTTCAAAATACACCCAAGCAACTTTTGTAGCCCAAAACTTTTGCAGTACCTACCTACAAAAGTCCACGAAACGTAACCGACGCAACAGTCATCATATCCTGCTTTTTATCCAAAGATAATATTATGTAAATCGTCATTATTTTTATCGGACGTCCACACGTCTTCTTTGAAGTCTCTGTGTGATATTTTGCCTGTGTATTTTGCATCATGTATACGCATGTGAATAACGGTATTAGGTAGCCACCTAATGATTTCATTATAATTCCAAGGAATACGTGACCATGAAACAAAATGAGTACCTAATAAATAAATGATAGGTACCTTTTAAATTAAAAAACGCCCGTGAGTCGATCGTATTATTGGTAGTGACCACAACATGCTTAATCAAAGCGAATAGACAGGAAATACATAGACAGAATTCAAACGGTACTATGAAGCTAGGCGTATAGTCTGCGTTTAGAATTCTGCAGTTTAAAAAACATAATAAAAGCTTTATCGTATTCTTTTCAGCAAACCCTTTCATATGATACACATATCATGATGGTAGATAAGAACATTTTGTCCACCATCTTGAGGCGTCCGCCATATCAAACACGTCATTATATTTTTCGTATTCTCAGCAAACCCTTTCGTATGATACCCATATCTCGCCCGACCCGACTGCTCCTTGCAATAGAAAATATTAAGTTTTTGGTACAGGCGCCGGTTACCAGAGGCACACACACACACACACATAGCGATCCCGCCGGCGGAATCGTAGACCCCCAGGATCTGTTAGAAGTTCGGTTAGATTCTCTCCAAATAATCAATCAGTTCAACAAACCGCTATATAGGGCTCCAGGGCACACCCCCTCTAGGGTGCCTGGGCAAGTCTGATTCCCACTCCCGGCGACGGCCCAAGCCGAGGTTCGTACCTTTGAGGTGCCCTTGTGCTAGTCGCCCAAAACTTAAACCACCAAGTTACGCCGAACGCACTCTGCGTTCGCTAACTAGTCCGGTCAAGCTATAGAGGCCTAAAGGCCAACAGTATAAGTCAATATAAAAAAAAAATTATACCCATATCATGGAGGTGCATAAAACAGAACTGGTCCACCATCTTTAGGAGCCATATTGGATTTAGAATGACGTCATTTGGCTAACTATGCATTGCTATCAAAACTAAACGTGTACGCAAAATTACGGATCAATCGGTTGGGGATAACTTTTTTAAATTCAGTTGCAAAATTTTACCCATACTTACAAAGCTAGTTAAATAAAAACTTGCCAAAAGCAATTGGTAGCAGTCGTCATCATCATCATCATTTCAGCCATAGGACGTCCACTGCTGGACATGGGCCTCCCCCATCGATCTTCAAAAGGGCCGGTTGGAAGCGGCCTGCATCCAGCGATTCCCTGCGGTCTCTTTTAGGTCGTCTGTTCATCTTGTGGGTGGACGTCCTACGCTGGGACGTGCATTGCTGCGAGTACTAACTATCAATATAATACTTTCGACAACCTCATGTTAAATCGTAGATGAATGCGAGTTTGACAGCTGTGAATGTTTCCAGGTTGTCCATCCAGCGTGGAGCCAGCAGAGAGCAGCGACATCAAGCGAGCAGCCAGCGAGATCATGGCAACGGCTGTCAGGCAGACTGAGGAACGAGTGGCGGAAGTGCGGAGACGGGCAGAAGACGCTGTTAATCAGGTCAGCTAATTCTCAAACGTCATCAGTTTGTTTCCGCTCACTACAGCACATACACCTCTCCTGCTCAAACAATTTTCCACCAAGTTCGTTTCCAAAATTTGTGACTCAAAATCATCAATCAAAAACTGAATTCCTAAAAACAGCTAGCCGTAAAGACCTGATGTGCATTATACGGCTCGTAACTAAATTAATATCTGATCTGCAGGTGAAACGCCAAGCACTGCTGGAGCTTCAGCGCGCAGTGGGTGCGGCAGAATGCAAGGCGCTGGAACTAGTAGCAGAGAGAGGCAAGCGTCTCTCTCCACCACCGCCCGCGCCACCTCCAGCCCGTGACCTGAGTCCATCCGCCACGCAGCAGCAAAACGTAGGTTTCTTACAGGAAACATATTTTTAAAGCATCTTCAGAAATGTTTTTTAAATATTAATTGTGCTTGTCGTTAGTGTGGTAAAATTCCGGGGAAAAGATCCACCATTAGAAGGAATTCTCCCTTTATTGAATAATTCTGCCTGCTAACATTTCGATAATATATTGAGAATCTTAATGAAAAGTCATCATCATCAACATCATCGTCAATTTAACATAGGTAGAGTCTGGCTAGTGAAAGTAGAGACTGAAAAAGCGCGGCAAATTTAAAAATATCAGCATTAAAACCCCAAAAATTTGTATGAAATGCCTGAAATAATCTCACTTGATACTTGTAAGTTATTAATTTTTATGTAACACAGTCAAAACACAGTGATATTTGCATTTCATATTAATTTTGGGGTTGCAATGTGTTTTTTTTTTAATTTGGCGTGCGTTTTCAGTCTCTACTTTTATTAGCCAGACTCTATCACATTTTACTAAGATATTTTTACTGCTCCGCTTTACAGCAAAGCGCAGAACGTTCAAATCCAAGTAAGATATCCAATATTCCAAGCCCAGACGAGCTGCCCCAGTTTCACGAACTCCATATCTTTTTCTAGTGTTGTTGGAACTGCGGGCGCAAGGCGCAGGAGACGTGCTCCGGCTGCGGAGCCGCGCGCTACTGCGGCGCCTTCTGCCAACACAAAGACTGGGAGAACCACCACCAGGTACCATCCACCAACCATAATAATCACCATCCACCATCAACAGAGATTATACCACTATTAAAATCTTGTTTTTTTTTTTACATCGGACTAGGCTAACGTTTGACCGCGATCTCGCCTGATGCAAAGCGATGACGCGGTCGAAGATGGAGCACGTTTGCCCAGTAATAACCTATTAACCCTAGACTTGAACACGCCAAGATTGTTGATTGGTTGTAAAGGTGTACTAAACTATAAACAAAAAATACGCTTATAAATGATACTATCTGTTAAATAGTTTTCTGCTGAGCTTGCTGTTTGCAGGGTCTTTATGGGACAATGATTTTTAGGTACTATTTGACCCATCATCATCATTATCAGCATTTCAATTTCCCAGGGAGACAGGCCTTCTCTCAGAAAGAGAGGATAGGCCCTAATCTACCAGGCCCAGTGTATGTTGGTGAATGTCATTATATCATTATGAACTTTTGAGGTTCTTGGACATACTGGTTTCCTCACCATGTTTTCCTTCGCCGTTTTGTGTGATGACATCGAAACTGCACATAATTTATTTAAGTATTAAATAAGTCATTGGTGCAGGGCCGACAATCGAACCGTGTGCCGTCAGATTGTAATGCGCACATATTTTACCCATTTCCTATTTTTCCTAGGTGTGCAGCGGTCGTGATCAGAAGCCGACAGCACTCCTGCGCACCTCCCCTCCTTCAACAGTCAACAAGGTCCTCCCCCGTGCCGCTACCCCCATCACCGCCACTGCCACTGCAAGCGTACCTGTCACTACCAGTTCGGATCGTCTACTACCTACTGAGAGACTACCCCTGCCTTCAGAGAGGCTGCTGAACCAAGACAGGTAATTACTAAGAATAGCCACTATTCTTCCTTTTCTCTTTTAGATGTCAATAATTTAAAATTACGGTTCAAAAGATATACAGCCGTTATAAGGTAGGACAGACAGACAGACATCGCAGGCTTAGCATCATCGTAGGCCCGTTGACACCCTTTGGGTACGGAACCCTAAAAAGTGTTAACAAAACAGCCATATTCGCATCCACATTTATCAAATATAAAAAAGAAAATAGATATGAATAGGGATGTAATTTATCAAACTTTAAATAAATGTGGATGCTAATAAGGCTGTAGTTAATCAAACTTTAAAAAAATGTGGATGCAAATAGGGATGTAATTTATCAAACTTTAAATAAATGCGAATAAGGCTGTTTTTAACAACACTTTTTAGGATTTCGTACCAATTGGATGTCAACGACACCCTAGAGGCCGTTCTATATTTTATCTAATGCGATCTTAATTGCAATCTTTCACTAATCAAGATATTCAAGCA
Source organism: Agriopis aurantiaria (assembly GCA_914767915.1). NCBI lineage: Eukaryota > Metazoa > Arthropoda > Insecta > Lepidoptera > Geometridae > Agriopis > Agriopis aurantiaria. The sequence continues at coordinate 11,072,708 of OU612005.1, forward strand.
TAGCTAATTATACAGCTACTTGATTAAAGCAAGAAAAACTTGATAAAGGTTGATAAAATAACTTAAACTACTCAATAAATACTTTTCTTTCGTTCCAGGAGTCTCAACACAGAGCGGATGACGCTCGCAACCCTGTCGACAGCGCAAGGGATGATAGGCATTGGGAAGAAATGACGGCTCACCAAGGACCTGAACCTGCGGTACCCAAGGAAACTTAGAAGATGAATCTAGAGTCTCATAATGATCATTCATCGTAATATTGTTGTTTGTAAAGCAAAATATCATAGGGTAAGGAAAAGCTGATTTCTTCTAACCTTTGATCAAAAGTGACTTTGAGTAAGATTATGTCTAGTTACTTTTCTTTACTCGTATAACTATGTTTGTTGCTTTACGTAGGTACTTAAATACAGCTATACCTACCCTGCACATTATATAAGCACACCTTTAATACACACTATTGATTTATTGAAATAGATTCGTTAACAGACTATGGGTTATTTTACATACAATATTATCAGCATCGTAAACATAGAATTGCTATTTCCTGTCCGTGTAAAAATATCTCGTAACGTCTAAACAGATTTCTCAATTTTTCATCAACAGCTTGATATATCATGATTCAAAATATAACAAAGCCTGACCCTTCAGTAGTCATAAATGAAATAATCTATAAAACTACTTATATAAGAAAGCGATTTATTTCAACTCATTAAATGCTTTCAATTTTACCAAGGCTTCTGACTATGTTTCTATGGGTATTTCCTTTTACCTTTAATTCTTCTAATCCTTTTAATTTACAAGCTAATCAACGTTTGCCATAAAAAATAATTTGTCGCCTAGTTGCTCACGTAAAGTATCCAGCTAGAAAGTGAGACGAAAAATACAGAACATATTTATTATAATTTTATCAAGCGTTTATCTATAAGAAGGTAAAATAAAACAAATATACAATGTAAATAATTTATAGTTTGTTTATTACAAACGTAAGCATAGTAGCCAGACAGATCGTACGATAACAGTTAATAATTAATATTTGTATGTTCAGATGTGCCACAAGGTAGCATCTTAGGACCTTAGTTATATAACATTTTCAAAGTACAACACTTTCCGTTTAAACTAATATAACAACATTACCAAAGAATTATACGATTATTATTACTTATTATTAAATTAATATAAAGATTAATAATTAATATATTTAACACTATTTGTTTTGTAAATATACGAGTACGTGCCATAGTTAAGATGTTAATTTAGTTTTATCTTTATTAAATTAAAGTAGTTTGTAAGGTTAGGATAATTTTGTAAATATAAATACGTTAGACAAACCTGAGAGCACAAAACTACACACACACACATATAATTATATACACACCTTGCATGTTATATTTACCTACCTAATGAATAGGTTGAGTTATTTGATTGAATTTTAATCACATTTCCAACATTAAACTTATGGAAAATTCCGACTAAAATAAAAACTATAATTTATAAATTCTTATGTATGTGTATATTAGCTAAACATAATTTATTATTAAAAATAATTTGACATAAAAATGTGCAATATTAAAATTATTTCTGTATAAAATTTCGAATTTAATACAAATAAGTTTAGATATTAATTTAGGATTATTGTATTGAACTGCTCTTTGGATTTTTGAGTCACATTCTGAATTAAAATGAACTGTTAGAAAATGTTTGGCTTTGATTTAAACCCATAACTACAACTATCTCTAATCTTAGGTATACCTAATTATATAGTACTTCTACACTCAGTACCGGCGTTAGGGTAGGGTCTGGTGGGGCGACCGCCCAAGGCATCACATAAAAAGGGGCGCCGCAGGTATATAAAAATCTATAGATCTATTCTTTGCCTTTTTCGGTTTGAATGGCAGGGGGGAGGGGGGTGCGCCTTAGAAGTGTCGCCCTAAAATCGGCACTGACTACACACTAGTATAGGTAACTCGATATTGGTACGACCGGTGATATTGGTACTCTAGGTAAAATATTCATTAGACTTTACTTTACTAGACACACAAATTAATACACCCCAGTCATTACTGGGAAAGATTTGCTTAGGTGTTGAACGAGTGAACAAGGAGAATGGTTCATTTTCCGCAATCAAGAGCTGAAAATGATGACGATGGCGCACTAAATTTAATTTCTTACAGAATCGACAGGGATCTTGGTCGGACCTGTGAAAAATATGTAAAATATTTTCACTATAAGTGGTAAAACCCGAGACTTCAATAACTGGCTTAGAGAGACACAGATATGGCAGGATTCCGTATCCAAAGCCTTTATAATAGTGGTCACATACATAGTTGAGAAAAATCGAACCATCGAAGTTAGACTATACCATAGACTATACCTAGTTACCTACATGGAATCACTCTTTGCTAAGATCATTTTACAAAAAACTAAATGGTCGAAATAATTTTGAATTTAGCATATCTTATCAGCGTGGCAAGTTATATAAGTAGGTCTCTATCTATCTATGTCTAATTTTTGTAGAAATTCAGGTTTAGTTTCTATGTTTGGAAATGCATGGGCGATCCGCAACTTTGGCGGGCCATATTTTACAAAAAGAAATCACTTGATATAAAAGTAATGTGAAACCTTACCGTCATATTCAACGACACTCCATGGATGAAGCGAAATTACATCGTATATCCATCTTGTGGGGGTGAAGGTCTTAAGCTGCGCTTACCGGTCCGTGGTTTCCATTCGAGAACTTTTCATCGACTATCTGTTCTGCGTGCTATGTGCCCTGCCCACTGTCACTTCAACTTGCTAATTCGGTGGGCTATGTCGGTAACTTTCGTTCGTCTGCGGATCTCTTTATTTCTGATTCGATCTCGTAGAGAAACCACGAACATAGCCCTTTCGATAGCTCGTTGTACGACTTTGAGCTTGCTTATAGACCCATAGTGAGAGACCACGTTTCAGTGCAATAACATAAAATCAATTAAATTCCGATTTAGAAAATAATGCCTATAGCTGGCGTCTTCTACTCTGGGTACCTAATAACAAAACTATGCTGCAAACAATATGTTTTTCTTCGCCGAAAACAGATCCAGATTTATGTTTATTTTATTATTTAGGACTATAGCCAAAGGCACCGGCTTTTGCAGACAGAAATCTCTAATAGCAACGATGCTACCACTTCAGGTTGAAGTCCTTGTTACAACAGGCCTTTGTGCTAAAAATATCAAAGCTCACAGACTGACTGTTATGTTCTTACTCAAAGCATCTTTTACCCTTCATCTGTTTCAAAACCTTTGAATCCAACATTACAAGCAACTGACACTCCTTTGTAGTTGTATCTCTTTGTAAAACCGCCTGAAGCTAAATAGCCTGCGAGTGAAGACGTCCGCTCTGCGCGATGGCTGACAGGGGAATAGCTGAATCGTTCCGAATTTGAATCGCTTGCGGGCAGTTGAAAAAGGAGGGTAGTTTGACATGTGACGGGTTCTTTTGTACTAACTTTTTGGTTTAAGTTCAAAGTGATTTAGTTAACTTGATACCATCAACATTACTTAAATCTCAGATTGCGGAATTTCCTCTCATTCTGTCTCCTTTAACTGGTTTTAGTTAGTTTGTTATTACCTTTTCTTGGCTAGATATAGGTTACGGCTGAACTGATATACATTTATTTTTATCCCGGAAACGCTGGAAAACTGGAAAATCACAATTGCTATGCATTATAACAACAAAATGTGTAGTTGGCACGGTTAAAGTATTGAGACTTGCGCTGAGTGGTTTTACTTTGTATTTTTAACTTATTTGTTGTTTTTTGTTTTCACACAATAAATGATTTTCTATGGTCTAATATAATGTACGTTGGCTAGAAAACCCTTTAGTTTTCTACGACAAAGTCCTACACAGCTTTACAAAGCTTCGCTTTTTCAATCGAATTTATGAGAGAATACACCAAGACCACGTCTCTAGATGAGCGACGGTGGCCAGGCTGTACCATGTGCGCTTTAAAATCTGATGGAACCCGGTTCGATTCTAGACTCTGCACAATAAGGTTATATTATCTTTGGCCCTGCACCAATCACTTATTTAGTACTTACATACATTATATGCAGTTTCTATGCTATTGCTCAAAAACTGTGAATAAAAACGTTATGCCCAAAAACCTCGAAAGTTCAAAGACAAATGACATTCACCAACATGCACTGGGCCAGCATGGTGGGTTAGGGCCCATCCTCTCGCTCTGAGAGAAGGCATTTGTCCCAGCAGTGGGAACATGATAGGCTTAAGTATAATGATGATGACATCTCTAGAAAAAACTAGTGACTTTACCAAAGAATTCGTACGTTAGTACATATAGTTCAATGTAGTAGATCTGTGAGTTAAATGGTCTTTACCTAGTCTGTGAGAAAAAACACTACAAATACAAATTGACAACTGCACCCCCACCACTCCCTCTACTTACACCTCTACTAGTGCGTCCATCAGTCGCGAAACTCGTGAACCGAGACTTGCTGGATGAGCTGGACAAGTAATTAAAACCCGGACACCACTTCACGGGGACGCGCTCAAAACTCGTAGGGTGACAATGAGTGAGATAAAATCTCAGTAAAATAAATCGAAGTAGTTTCACCCTTAGCACTTAGGGCACTTACACTCCCCTTGGTCTTTCATTTCTTGACAGTTTGATCATCTTGTTTGCAGTAGTGTGCCGTTCAATATTGAAGTGTGCGTTTGTAGAACTAGTAAGAATGTGTCAATATACGTGTTTGCTTCACCCAATGATCTTATATGTGACTTCACCCCCTTCTGTTTTTGCAGACATTTTGGTACTAAATCCAAACTATATTTATGATCAAAGGATAAAAATAGACGTGTAGTTTTTAAGAACATCGTAACGTGTACATTGGCAAATAAATTAGAGAATCAAAACTTTGATTTTTGAAAAAATAAATAGTTTTTTTTTTTTTAATATTTATTATAACACTGGCTAACAAGGCGGCGTCTCCTATTTTTCCATCGAATTTCGTACATTTTGGGCTTAGTTTTGGGACTCTAATTGAGAAATTTCGTCATGAATCATCGTGCAAGCGCATGCCAGTCAGGCGGATAAAATTAAAACAATACCAAAGAAGATTTAAACATCTCTATGACAGTAGGTCCCTTTATAAACAAAAAACTTTTAAAGACTCATTGTGTGGCCAATGGTCACGGTCATACAACCACATTGTACATAGTGAGTAATAAGGATATAAAATGAACGAATCTTTCTTCGATGACTTGTTTTCGACCTTCCAACCAGACGCATCGCGTCACCAGACAACTGAACCAGGGACTGTTGTAGTTCGAAATTCTGGGTGACACGTAACCGAGACTAAACATTACAGGCAACCACGATGCTTACCATCAGGCGAGCAACTTGCTTGACTCATTACTCAGTTACATATGTTTTTATTAAGACGTGTCGTAGAAAAGTTTTTTTAAAACCTATACTGTCCACTCCTGTTTAAAGGTCCCTCCCATATCCTTCTAGTCAGTGCGATCACCCGCCAGACTCGACCACTATATTTAGACCATGTCGAGGTCATCGCGCCAGCGTTTTCTAGGCCTGCCTTGGCTCCTTCGTCCGTTTTCAGGCACCCACTGTGTGATCCTCTGGGCCCATCTATCAGGGCAAATAAGTAGGTACATAATACATTTATTTTATTAGGCAATTATTCCTCATAACACCATGTCATGAGAGTACCCAGGAGAGAGAGAAGGTTCTGCTGCCTTCTCCTGAACCTGTCGAACCCTCTTATGGAGGCCCTGAAATGCTGCTTTTCATAAACTTGCATTGTGGTTCAAAATCATTGAGCAGCGCTCGAAGTACAGAATATAGATTACAAGGAGCTCCCCGCGGTGTCACCTGCTGCCCTGCAGGATCTGTTAATATTTTCGGGATAAAATGTAAATCGCCACCGTGTGGCAGGGTGTCCAGAATGCTGGCAGCGTTACCCCGCCGGATCTCATCACACTAATATTATAAATGCGAAAGTTTGTGTGAGTGTGTGTGTATGTTTGTTACTTCTTCACGCTGAAATGGCTAGACGTATTTGGATGAAATTTAGAATGCAGATAGCTTATGTCCTATATTAACACATATGCTACTTTTGATCATCATCATCACTACGTGGATAAAACCGCGGGGCGCAGCTAGTATCTTTATAAAATTGTTTGATGTCCAGTATTGTCCAGCCCATTGCAGGGTATCTAAAGCTAATGCAACAAACTCGTAATGTGAACTGGTTGTGTCTCTGAATTGAACAGAGTTGTGGTCACCCCACTTGTCGCGAGCACGCACCCTACAAAAGTGCTCGAGTAGAGCTGCCCACTCACGGGGCGGTTTAATCATCTCTGTAAGCGCACTCACGCCTTGACGTGGTGTGGCGTGGCGTGGCGTGGCGTGTGGCAGGACATAGCAATCTTGTACGAGTGGCGCAGAGTACGTACACTTTAGTGATTCGGCTAGGCTAGAAATAGAACTTTTTTTTTTGTTACTATAGTTATCCGTGTTAAATCTCAATAAATTTTTTTTTTTTTTTCGTACCCAAAGGGTAAAAACGGAACCCTATTACTAAGCCTACGATGGCTGTCTGTCTGCCTGTCTGTCTGTCTATCTGTCTGTACGTCCGTCCGTCCTACCTTTAAACGGCTGTTACTTTCGAACCGTAATAGATAGCCAGTTGAAATTTTCACAGAATATGTAATGTTACGGCGGATTAACTAACAAATAATAAAAACGAAAGGGACACAACAATACCACAATACCACCAGTCACCACCATACAACAAACGTATTTTTTTACTTATTTTTGTATTAATTAGCTCTAATATAAAAACGGTAATACGCACAAGCGTCAAACTTGGCAAGATTATAGTACACACTCAAAGTACGGGGACAAGTTTCTGTTCATTGCCAAGTTATAATGGGTAATTTCGTTATTGAATTTTGTGGTGGTGCGGAACTCCAGTGCGCGAGCCGGACTCTCATTTGGCCGGTGTATTACTTATTCGATCGCGAACACATCTAGATGGTACTTCTCTTATTTCATACCAGCTGCTGAATCGGAAAAATTATCACTAGGTTAGGCACTCAGAAAACTTACGCCATTTTAACTTCACGGAAAAGATTTCATCTCATTGTTATAAGTATTGCGGACAAGGTTACCTGTATCGTCATTGTTTACGGACGATCATCCGATCGACTGTTCTTTCATCCATATTACCAAGATTACTAGTCTTAATAGGTAGGTAAGTACTTATGATTTTAGATTACTTTTCGTTCTAACATTTTAATCACATCAGCAGCCATTAAACGTCCACTGCTGAACAAAGGCGTAGAGGGGTGTTGCCACAATCCCCACGCTTGGTAGGCGGCTTTGGGATCGCAGCACGTTCACCATGTGCTAATAGGACGCTGCTGCTCATCCTCCGGTGATTCTGGTCGCAGTTTTAGGAGATACCCGGGTCCTATTTCGCTACCTTCGTCTGATGTTAATCTATGCCTAATTAATTCATCTATGCACTTCTCAGTCACTTGCTTATACTCAATTTTAATAAATTCATTGGTGAAGATAATTATTCCCTTTACCAATCCAGGGAGAGGTGGGTAGGATCAAGGATCTGAGTACGTCGATAACATAACCGACAGAGCTGTTAAAATTTGCAAGTTGAAGAGGCAATGGGCAGGCCACATCGTTCGAAGAACCGATAATCGATGGGGAAGAAAGGATCTTGAGTGGAGACCACGAACCGGAAGACGCAGCGTAGGTAGGCCCTAGATGGACCGACGACATTGTGTGAGTCGCTGGCATCCATTGGATGCAAAAGGCAGGCTGTCGTTCAGTGTGGAGGTTAAAGGGGAAGGCCTATGTTCAGCAGTGGACGTCTTCTGGCTGATGATGACGTCAATAACATAGACGATTTTGATGATTCATTCTACAGTAAACCCAAAGAGTGAGTCAGACATAACGTATTGAAAGGGCTTCGGTGTTAATGTGGTTGTATTGTGATACTGCTGAAGACCTCGGTTATACTCATTGGTAGCAAGTCTGCCTCATGCGCACGAGGTTCCGGGCTCGGTTCTCGAGAATTTAAATATCCTGCTTCGGGTCTGGTTGTTAGTTTTCCGTGTATTTGTATATATTTAATGACGTCCCCGGCCGGGGGGAATCCTAGTCCCTACTATGAGTGCAAGAAGCAAAGATAATATAACTAACCAAGGTAAAACTTCCTGGTGAATCATCGTCGTCATAATCAGCCAGACTTACAGGTTCCTGGTGAATATTCCAACGATTCTGGCTGCAAAATGTAGCCTTGCCTGCTGACTGAGATGAATCTAACGCAGCCTCTCACCCCAAGATTTGTTACTCCGTTTATGCTATAAGTTCATCACATCATCATCCACAGTCTTCCTTCATTGCAGTTTTTCCTTTTTCCAGTCTTGTCTTCCTTATCCCATTGCTGGGTAAAAGCCTCTCTTGTGCTGCTATCTGCTTCCGATGTACTAATCGAGTCCAGGGGCCTTACATAAATTATGTCTATGTCTATGTCTATGTCTTACGGCTAGTTGTTTAAAGCAACCCAGTTTAGGTGGAAGTTGGAAGTTACGCGTAAGGAGGCGGGTGGTCTCTATCTCTATCTCTATCTCTACATAGTATAAATTCAAGTCGCTATCGGCGTCTGTCTGTCTGTATGGCCGCTAACTCCTCCTAACCCACGCAACGGATTTTGATGCGGTTGTCATCTATAGTTAGGTACATTTTCACGGAAGGTTTATATATATAACTAGCGATCCGCCCCGACTTCGCACGTAAATTACACCCGTGCGAAGGTGGGCGGGCGGGTCGCTAGTATAAATATAATCTGAATCAGAAAAGCATAACCCTTCCTTCATAGGCAGTCGGGTAAAAATACAGTGACCTTACTTGTTTAAATAATAATAACATAATAAGTAATTCCAAAGAGGTCTTCCGAGGTAAACAAAGCAATGACCGCCGCCACAGATTACTGCCAAGTTACTGTACCAACTATCGTGCGATATCTAGTTAAGGCTGAGGTCATAATGGTAAGGCGATAGCGATAATGGCGACGCATTCAACAAAATAATATGCATGAAGATTGAAACAATGACTCAATTAAATTATGAAATAGATTCGATTTAAAACGAGGTCAATACAAACTTGATAAGTTTTATAGTATATTATATTCTGGTGTTAGGTAATAGCAATACCAAAGTCAATCATTTTGATTCCATAAACTTTCCAGTTATAGTAGTAGGTAATACCTAAGTTTAAAAGGATCCTCATGAATTCGATGTCACCCTGTCTGTAAATATTTCAATTAAAAAAAATTCAGCAATTCGCCACAGTAAGTAAAACGCTAATCGGAGCTACTGCTGGCTACTAACGTCACGGTTATGAAAATAAAGATATTTTTGTTTGACAGTTCGCACAAAGTTTAGTACTATTAACATGGAGTGTTCAAGATCGTGACGTAATAAGTGGACGCCATCACTGCAAGTGACTTTGACGCAATATTAAATAGTAATAAATCCGCAAAAATAATTGTTTATAATAAATGCAACATCGAAAAACATCGAGTAAAAGGAACAGTAGAATAGTTTTTGAAATCATGACCTCATGCACGATTTTTATGTAAGGTTTAATGAAAATTTTTGTACGCATTCCGCGGAAAGATCTCCCTCTTTTTTGCTCTATCTTGCGAAGATTAGAAAAATCTCATTTTGGCTGTATTTAACACGCTCTTCGCTTAATCATTATCTAACAATTTAAGCAAATCTTGGAGGTCAATATTAAACTACTTCTAATATTTAATTTAGTTATATCGATTTGAAACTTTGCAAGTACACATATGAGAATACAATTATTTGGTAACATCGAACTGATCTGATGTTGGAGTCAGGAACTCGATAGTGGTACTCTTTAATGGCAACCTACTAGTAAACTTCTCGAGTTTGGGTTCTCATTTACTTATTTTAAACAAGGTATGATTGTAAACTAAACTAAAATTAAAACAAGTAAGTTAAAGTAGATAGGTATACTTTAAGTATAGGAACATAATTATCTAAATAGAAAACAAAAAGCAATTAATTGGTTTGTTTATAACGAGCCCTATACATTCCACTTGGCAACGAGTGCCTGATGATGGTGGCGGTAGGTGCATAGTGGAACTCTCTTATGTAACGTTAAAAAATGTCTAGGTGTTTTTAAGTTTTTTTAAACGTAGAAAAAAAATTGCTTAGTTCGTATTCGCGTTGTGCGTAGTTTCTGATTGTATTATGCTATAAGTCCGTCGCCGGCAGGAATCGCTGTCGCATCGCCGCCGTACCAGTGTATTCTCGGCCTAAAGGTCAGATTTAAAGTTAATAGTTCGCGTGAATTGAGATCGCAGTCGTGAGTGTGAGACAAGTGTGGGAAGTCGTGCAATATGCGTTATTTAGTAAGTTTATTTTAATTATTTTTACATTAATTCTCTTGGGATCTATTTAACTCTCATCCATTGTCGCGTTACACGACTTTTTCAAATCATCAGGTTTTCATACTATTTATATATTGTTTCATAATTGTGTTGTTAGTAAGTATGGCTGATGTATTTATATATGCATAACAACAAGGTGCCACCCGAGGTATCTACCCACTTTAAAAATAATCCTCTTTACTGGATATTTGTCATTCTAAGGGTAGCCTATGTTCAGCAATGGACGTCTTATGGCTGGACGTTTTATGATGATGATGTCTGTAGCTTTGTACTATTCTGCATTCTGATCCAAAGCTAGACATTTAGTATTATCTTGAGGCTACTATTGAAGCTTTACCTATTTTTAGAATGAGCACTTTTTAAGTTCAACAACATCGTATAGATACTCTACCGATTACTATACTTAATAGTTGATATTTTATTTTTCGTTTACAAGTAAAAGTGAACTGACATTTCGGTATGCTAAAAAAATTAACCTATGCCAATTCCAAAACCATTTCGAGATTTTATGTTACCAACCCTTATTTTTCTACTCTGACCTTTTAAAACAATAAGATGCAGATGATATTTTAACATAAAACAAAGAAATCATTCGACTTTCATTGACCTCTAAATGACGTCACATTGTAGCATTTTATTTTCTGTGCCTTTTAAGAATAAAAATATTATACATTTGACACACAGAATAGAATATTTTTTCATTTCTGTGGTTTGACTGTCTGGTTTTTTTCAGGGCTGCCAATATGGGGTGCTTTTTTAGGCTTCTCAACGCAACGAAATTTTGTGCTATATCGTGACGTCACATAATTTCAATTTTCAAAAAAATATTGTAAAATAACTACTCAATAGAAAACAAAAATATTGAAATTAGTTTCTTAAAATAGCCTTATCTACGAAATAAAAATCCAAAAAAAAAAACTTTACATACCGAATTACTTTCATGCTGCCAACGATCTTTATGACATCGTGGTGACTTTTTTATTCGTTAAGTTTGGCTTCTAGCGTATGTGCCATTTGCCATGAACGGAAGGTATTTTTAGAACCGTTACAGTATTTTTTTACATCAAAGACGGAAACAAGTTATGCTTATCCTCATAGCGCGAGTAATCGTATCGTATATTTATAGCTTTATTAATATAAATACTACGAACTTATATACAAAATATTACATTACTGCAGCGAAGATTCTACACAACATAAGCATTTATACGGCCGAGCGTGTCGACCGAGGCCAACATACATGCGTCTGTAAAGGTTCAGTTGCCGCCAAGGCTTGTATAATAGGTACTTACTTTTCTAAAACAATATGCATAAATATTTTGGGGTTTACAGTTCACGACTTTACCTATAGTAAAATATTATTCCACATTGCCACGGTTAGTTCTATGAGGCAATCACAGGACACTATCTGGAAATGTAATATTTTTGTTATTTATTTATTTTGCATTTTTAGGGAAACTTACAGCCTAATAGTACATAAGTGAACAAAAATAATTAGGTGACTAGGCCAATTACAAGTTCCCGCCTATGGAAAAAAGAATAACATTTAGAAATGTATCGTAGCAGTAACTAATAGTATAGATAAATAAGACTATGATTAAGTTGCGATAACCAAGTATCAATATAAAGTTAAGTTTAAGAATCAAAGAATCGATAAGCTAAATGTGAGCGAATCACGCTCACACTATCAAAGAATACATCGATATCATTATGCAACAAATATTTGTTCATAAAAGAAGAGGTCCTGTGAAGAAAGGTACTTTTTTTGTAATTTGTTTTAGCAAAGGATGTCTTAAATAGAGGGGTGTGCCTGGATCGGTGTGACGGAGTGAATTATATTTTGTTTGTAAATCCTAAGATAACCTCTGTGTATTCGACACTTTTAGTGAAAAAAAAACGTAGGTATACAATCCTCCTGCTAATATTATTGCAGGCCACGTGTGGCTGTTAAATTTTGATGATTTATCTTGAATTTTTTTTTGTGACTGATACTAGTACCTACCTAGTTTCGTTAAGGTACATGTTCTGTCAATATGTACGTAGGTATACGCATTATTCGTTTTACCACAAATTGATGGCTACATTTTTTAAAAGTTAAAGTTAAAGTTACTGAGCCAAATTTTTATTTATTATTTTGATTATTTTAAAAATATATGAAATTAAAAACAATAAAATTTATTATACTTAAGTACCTGTTATTCCTGTTATTACAGGCGTCTCTACCTATAATATTGCAGAGACAAAAATTGCCCGCCAAAGTTCTTTTATTTATAGTAAAATTTTCGTCGAAGAGGGTTCTATAAATTATGGACACATTAAATACCAAGTTTCAGAATAATAACTTACTCCACCTAATTTAAAAAAAAAAGTCCAATTGCGAAAGATCTAGATATTATAATATGTAGAAGTTATTTGTAACTAATTTTTTACGAATTTTTTAAACAATATGATATGCACTTTTTTTTACAAATTTAAAAATTACAATAAGTAATTTTTCTAAAACATGGTATTTTATGTGTAATGATAGTTGTAATTCGGATAAATAAAGAACCCTCTTCGGCGAAAATCACACTTTGAGTATTTTGCTAACCATAAGTCCGTCGTCTGTGGTGGCCTGCGTATGGTGGTCGTATCCTGTTTACAATAGATATATAGTACATAAATATATGAGCTATTATTTAAGCAGTACGTAGAACCGTTGCTCATAAACTTGAACAATGCATTGAATATGTGGTATTATTAAACATTTCTGAAAATTCAGTTACCGCTTGTTAGGTATTTTGGTCGGTAGGCTGAGTAATTGGCTTCAACTAGAATCTAGATCTCATTGGCGGATCCAGGGGGGGCGGATCCAAAATACATAGCAATTCCATACATTCGACTCAATTTTTCGATTTGATTCCTTCGAACCTTGTCAGAATGCTCCCCCCCCCCCCCCCCCCCCCCAAATTAAATCCTGGATCCGCCCCTGCTAGATCTAACGCCATTTTGTGATCCTAGTGATTAATAATTACAACATGTACCCACGTAGGAATGTTTAAAGATTTTTGGGATGTTTGATGTTGACGAGCGGCCTCCTACGATCCCTTTTGTACACTATATAGTTTTGTTAAGTGTTAACACACGTATGGATTTGGTTGAGCTCAACTGCCGTCTGACCAACGGGAGAGAAAGAGAGGGAAATAAGATATTCTCACTCTTTCTCTCCCGTTGAGGAGAAAGAGAGGGAAATAAGATATTCTCACTCTTTCTCTCCCGTTGAGGAGAAAGAGAGGGAAATATGATATTCTCACTCTTTCTCTCCCTTTGGTTGGACGGCGCGCAAAACGTTGTATGGCACACGTGCGGATTGGTTATTACAAACTCGTGACTATGGTAAGCCCTCGACTTCGTCTCGGGCTTACATTCGTCTACTCGTTTGTAATAACCAACTTTCCGCACTTGTATCATAAATAACTATTAATATAATATTTACTGTGTTTTAATGCCATCTCTGCAGTTTTGTGAGCCTACGAACTATGCAAAACATGGTAAAAAGTAACTAATATTGCTTAAGTTTTTAAATCTAGATATGTTATACTGGTATTTATTGCAAATATCTCCTTCCAGCTCATCATCACCGTGGTGCTGGCAGCGTGCCTCGCTGCGTCATCATCATCACCTATAGACATGTCGAGGACGCTGGTGAACCGACCCCCTCCAGGCCTCGAGTCCAGGGTGAAGAGATCCGAACAGTACGTCAAGGGAAGACCTTCGGGTACTAAAACAAGTCAGTATAATAATTATGTTTTATTATCACGGTAAATATCCCGTTAATAATCATCTCTTATCTCTACATAGTATAAATTAAAGACGCTTTGCGCGTCTGTCTGTCTGTATAACCGCTAACTCCTCCTAAACCACGCAACCGATTTTGATGCGGTTTAGATAATTGCGGTTAAGTTAGATAAATTTTCACGGAACGTATATATATAACTAGCGATCCACCCCGGCTTCGCACGTAAATTACACCCGTGCGAAGGAATAGGAAGGGAATTTTGACTATGCGCGATCAAGTGGTTATAATTATCTCAGTACGTAGCACAAAGCTCCCTAAAAGATAGCGAAAATGTCAGCCACCATGTACGTACTATTACTTATTCTATGGTCAAAGTAAGAACTTAACTAGGTCGCGCTACAACTAAAGGTAGAAGTAGGAGCAAAATTTTACGATGCAAGTTCTGCCTTGTTAATTAATCTCTGACGGGAGGCACATGAAGGCGCGACCGACGTGGCTTCATGTTGCAAGAGAGAATGTTGACTTCCCTATATATAATGTCCTCTATGATGTTGACTATGCGCGATCAAGTGGTTATGTTATCTTTGGTTCTCGACTTTCAGAGCCGGTGGTGAACCTCCGCAAAGGCGAGTTCATGTGCGGCGACAAGGTCTGCAAGCTGCGGCCGGGAGACAAGCCACCCTGCGACCACTGCCAGTACCCCGTCTAACGTCACACACATAACTAGCTGACCCGACTGACGTAGTCCTGTCTTATGACTGTCAAACGCGCGAAGATATAATCGTTAAGTTTCCTGCATTTTAATTTTCTGAGCAATTTTATTAATAGTTTTTCGTTAGAACCTTCTAAAATTTTTGAAATATATAAAAAAATTCGGTAATCGTTCTCAAGTTATGGCGTGACCAAGGCAAATAGGGATTTATTAATTTATATATACATAGATAGATAAGTAATGCTAATATAATCATCACCAGCAGCCAGAAGACGTCCACTGCTGAACATAGGCCTATAGAACATAGGCATGACTTGACGTCATAACGTGTTAAAGTGCGCTCTCTGTCTAGCATGATAATAATATTAAAATACTTATAACTTATTTATTTTTAAACAAATTTTCGTTTTTTATTTTATATTTTGTTTTGATATCGGATATTCAGCTTTTTTAAGGGAATAAAAACTGACAATCCAAGAGATGCCAAACTGGCCACTTACACTGCCATCTACCGGCATGCACTTACAACGACATTTCAAAACTAATTCAACCAAAAGTTGCCGGCACATATCAACAGATGTCGCTAAAATAAAACTGCAAAATAATAGAAATATTTTTTTATTTGTCACTTTTCTCCTTGTCTTCCTTATTTTTCCAGGTTTGTTCCCATTTCTTCTGTGATAGCTTGAATGTTTCAACTTCCATCTTGTCCGCGATGATGCGTCCGTACTGCGTACTGTTCAACAAGTTGCTTTTATCTGATATTTCCGTCATGATTTTGATCTTTTGCTCGAGAGATGCCGCTTTGAAGATCTCCTCGAAGGACCGGGAGCCGTGTTGGGAGAGCGCTAGTTTTTGGTAGAAGCCCTGAAAAGAAAAATTATTTAATCATAATTATTTCAGCCTATCGTGTTCCCACTGCTGGGACACAGGCCTACTGTCAAAGACGATGTGCTCTAATTATCGAGCAATTATCCTTTTTTTTATTGTTAAAATTTTCATGACTGTGGATACAAACTCCTTTAGTCGTAATATTAAGCAAGTTTAATAATAATAATACCTTAATACATGCAAGTTTAATACCATCAACGGTCTATGGGCAGTCTAACTATATTTGTAGTGTTAGTTTTAGCTTGTATTTTGTTTAGTTATAAAAGGCACTTGCCCAGTAAAAAAAAAAGCAAGTTTACATAGTATTAATAACGTCAAACAAGTCAAGCATATATCAGAGAGAGATAGAGAGAAGTCCCACCTTCATCCTCCAGATGAGCTTGTCCCGCGCCTTGACCCCGACGCACTGTCCGGCGCACAGCGCGTCCGTCACGTGGCAGCCCTTCATGTCGCACAGCACCACGACCAGCTCCTCCGGGGACAGCTCCAGCAGACCGGTCACTGCTTTACCAGGACGCTGGAACATTACACCTCACCATCATTCGGGATAAGTCATACTAATGATTATAAATGTGAAAGTGTGTTTGTTTGTTCCTCTTTCACGCAGCAACAGAGCAACGGATCGACCTGCTTTTTCCGTGAGTATAGTTCAAGGGCTGGAGAGTAAGGTTAATTTATCATCATCATCACCATTTTCCTTCAATACGCGGGTGAAACCGCGGGACGCAGCTAGTAAATCAAATAACTCAGGACACTTTTGCACACATACTTAATAGTTTTTTTATTAAAACAAAAAAATATTGAAACTTCTAAATCAAAACTTCCACAGAACTTTTTAGTTGCTATGCCAGCCTTCGCCTTAGCGCTACGGTTACGCTACGGTTATAAAAATCAAGCCACCGGCATTCTGTAACTATTTATTTTGTGGCAGCGTTGTGTTGATGCTGTAAGGGCGCGTTTCCATTGAAGCAAAAGTAAGTGAATGGCTTTCCATTGCGATTCCCTATGTGGAAACAAAGGGAATCCCAATGGGGAGCTGTTCTTACGATTTATTAGTATTTTACCTAAAAGTCCAATACATTCTGCAGTATAACGGAGCTGTTCTTACGATTTATTAGTATTTTACCTGAAAGTCTAACACATTCTGCAGTATAACGGAGCTGTTCTTACGGTTTATTAGTATTTTACCTAAAAGTCCAATACATTCTGCAGTATAACGGAGCTGTTCTTACGATTTATTAGTATTTTACCTAAAAGTCCAATACATTCTGCAGTATAACGGAGCTGTTCTTACGATTTATTAGTATTTTACCTAAAAGTCCAATACATTCTGCAGTATAACGGAACTGTTCTTACGATTTATTAGTATTTTACCTAAAAGTCCAATACATTCTGCAGTATAACGGAGCTGTTCTTACGATTTATTAGTATTTTACCTAAAATTCCAATACATTCTGCAGTATAACGGAGCTGTTCTTACGATTTATTAGTATTTTACCTGAAAGTCCAACACACTCTGCAGTATAACGGAGCTGTTCTTACGATTTATTAGTATTTTACCTAAAAGTCCAATACATTCTGCAGTATAACGGAGCTGTTCTTACGATTTATTAGTATTTTACCTAAAAGTCCAATACATTCTGCAGTATAACGGAGCTGTTCTTACGATTTATTAGTATTTTACCTGAAAGTCCAACACACTCTGCAGTATAACGGAGCTGTTCTTACGATTTATTAGTATTTTACCTAAAAGTCCAATACATTCTGCAGTATAACGGAGCTGTTCTTACGATTTATTAGTATTTTACCTGAAAGTCCAACACACTCTGCAGTATAACGGAGCTGTTCTTACGATTTATTAGTATTTTACCTGAAAGTCCAACACACTCTGCAGTATAACGGAGCTGTTCTTACGATTTATTAGTATTTTACCTGAAAGTCCAACACACTCTGCAGTATAACGGAGCTGTTCTTACGATTTATTAGTATTTTACCTGAAAGTCCAACACACTCTGCAGTATAACGGAGCTGTTCTTACGATTTATTAGTATTTTACCTGAAAGTCCAACACACTCTGCAGTATAACGGAGCTGTTCTTACGATTTATTAGTATTTTACCTGAAAGTCCAACACACTCTGCAGTATGACGGACCCGTGCACATGTATGAAGTAGTCTTCGCTCAGCTTGCTTGTGTCGATGCTGTTTAAAGGAAGCAGACGAAGGCAGCAGACCGAGAAGTACTTCTGCTCTTCTGGTGATGAGCATTTTAGCGCTGACTCGAGATGCTGGAAATGGAACAATAACAGTTATATACAGGGTTGGTCAATATTACGACCAATAAACCGGACTAGTGCAAGTCGGGCTCGCACACTGAAGGTTCCGTACTATCACAAAATAATTATAAATATAAACAATAATTGACATACAGGGCAAGTGCCTTTATTAACTAAACAAAATAAAAGCTAAAACTAACACTCTAAATACAATTAGGACTGCCCATAGACCATTGAAGGTCTAAAGACAATCCAAATGCTCAAGCCACTACCAGTTGGCGGCATACCCAGCATGCTGGCAGCATTGTAACAATAATTGTCAGTTAAAAAAACTGTTTTTTTTGTCAAATATGGTATTTCGATTCTATGAAATAATAAGGTCGTCCAAGTAACGAAATTACCAGTTCAACATTCATGATTGTCAGCCTGTATCAACCCACTGCTGGGTATAGGTCTCCTCTCCCTTACGCCACTGATCCCTGTCTCGGGCTAATCTCATCCACGTATGACCTGCGATGGGTCTGATGTCATCGACCCATCGGGCTGAATGAACAGAAATATTATGCACCGACTCGCACTTGGCCTTTATTATTTGTTATACTTTAGAGTGTGTATTATAATCATGCCAAGTTTGACGCTTGTACGTATTACTGTTTTTACATTAGAGCTAATACAAAATACGTCAAAGAAATCTGTTTGTTATAGGGATCGTTTTTACTTTTTGACTTTTTTATTCTTTCTTAGTTAATCCGCCGTAACATTACATATTCTGTGAAAATTTCAACTGGCTATATATTACGGTTCGAAAGATACAGCCGTTTAAAGGTAGGACAGACAGATAAACAGACAGACATCGTAGGCTTAGTAATAGGGTCCCGTTTTTACCCTTTGGGTACGGAACCCTAAAAACAATAAATTAGTCAATATTATGACATTGAGATAGACGACACTCAAAGCATGGGTTCTTAAAAAGCTGTTCTTGAACCATTACTACTGTGATAAACTACGCTTCATCATCATCATCATCAGCCGGAAGACGTCCAATGCAGAACATAGGCCTCTCCCTTTAACCTCCACACTGAAAGACAGCCGCTAACGCGAAACTGCTCTTGCTTTGCTACAATTGTAAGACAGACAGCGTGTCTAGCCGATGTTGCCATACTTACAGTAATAAACTGTGCTTGCTTCGCTTTTATTTTAAGGCAGGCTTTAGAAAGTGCGACTAGTACGCCAGTGTTGCCACACGCCATCAATGCGCCGAACTTGTCTGCTAGCTCATCGAATATTGGCTCGAACTGAAACCAACATGTTCAAATAAGCTTTACGTAAGCAGTTGATGTAGAAGCGTGGCTAGTTTTATGTGCATCAAATTTAGACAATTTTTTTTTTTTTTTTGCTCGGGTTGCTTTTACTCCGCATCCAGCAGCAGTTCGTTCAGGTTTGATCTGTCCGACTAACATTCTGGAAATAAAACTTTAACCATCGATTTGAACTTGAATCCCAGTATTAAAAAAAAAGCTTTATTTCAGGCTTGAAACCTATATTATGTGACACAGAAACTTTACAATTACTCTATTACTGTATTGGTAGAATGAGTAAGTATATAAATAAAAACACGATCTGTCTTCTTTTTACTAAAGGGGTAACGTTAACAAGCAATAACTTATCTGAATACAAAATTTCATCCAAATAGAACCGTTTTCAAGATACGCGACATAAACGTATATTGCTTGTTTTAAGTTATTATATTACTGTTCAATGTTTTTTTAAATCAATTACTTTAGTGACGTCACAAGCAAGCAAACAAGTTCTCAGTCGCCATACCTCTACCTTACCTCTATTATTTAGCTGTGACGTCATAAGTATATACGACCTAAATAAATTATAAGTAGAAACTTTTAAATGACCCCTTTGTCTCTCGCTAATTATCAATTCTGTTAATTAAGACCGTTAGTTTCTCTAAGATAATAAAAAATAAACAAAGCATTTGCACTCTAGTCACGTGATCAATGAATAACATATTTTTTTATTATTTTGAAAATCCAGCCGGTGAAGTCGTTTTTAGTTTTTATATTTTTTAATAATGATGTTCTAGTATGACCCCAGTATGAATTATATTTTAATACAACCAAATAACCTATTGGAGTTTTAGTTCGTGGCTTGTATGTACATACATACCTCTTCTTTGATAGTGCAGTTGTCTATCAGCCGCTGCACTGTGAAGTTGAGCATGGGCACGCACGCGAGCCGAGCCAGCCGGTTGATGAAGCAGCGAGCGTACAGCTGCGTATACGTTTTCTTCTTCGCTACAAACAACGCTGCTTCCAGGAGCCTGAAAGTTGCAATCACTTATCATCATCAGTGATATAATAGCCGTGGTAGCCTATTAGGGAGACCGCTAGACTTGAAAGCGTGACGTCGCGGGTTCAAATCCCGGACCCGTACCAATGAGCTCCTTAGAGTTTATGGAACGGATTTTCATACTATGGGTTTTCGGTGAAGGAAAACAACGCGAGAAAACCTGCATACGTAAGGAGTAAGGAGGAAGGAGTAGTAAAAAAAAAAATGTGTTATGGAAATAACTTATACCCCGAATTAGCACATAATATACTTTCTATTCCGGAAAAATGAGTTCCTGTAGGATAGTGGGTTAAACAGCAAGTGATGCTAGTTAATAGAAACAATTTAATAAGACTTACATATGAAAAGGGGCGGATAGGAGTGGACTGTGCCCGCGGTAACAACAACATCCTACTAACTGTAAAGTAGATGGTCTCTTGACCGTTATTATAACCAAATTCTCCTGTATATGTGTCATCCTAATCTCTCACCTGACAGCGGGCTGTGATTCAAACACGGGCGGCAGGCTGCACTCTTGCACTGTATTCTCCTTGTCATCACCATCAACACCTTCCTTCGTATCCTCGGCATCAACATCAATTTTATCCTTCTTGTCATCACCACCTTACAGAAATATCAATCACAAGAATAATAAACCTTGTATGTGTCCATTAAAGTTTGTTGAACCAATTAAGACAACATGTCAATCATGTGTTGTCAATAATATGATAAAAGAACGACGCATGGTAGGTAGGAAGACTATGGAGTGGCTGGATCTTTATTTTTTATTGTGCAATATGGTTATTGGTTACATTTGCCACCTCGCCTGATGTTAAGTGATAATGTAGTCTATGATGGAGCATGCTTGAAACCAATTCACTCGAGAATTGCAAGACACATTTACTAAAGATTGTATCTTTAGTAAAATTAAATTCGCCTGCGTGCGCGTACTATTCCAACCTCCAAAATAGCTGTGAATGAAATGGTGAAACAGCCCCTTGAGAGCTGTAAATCCATACAAATTCAACAATAGCCGAGCCACTCCATAGTCTTCCTAACTTCTATGACATGGTTGAATGCTACCATCATACCGCGTCCACACATTAGCAGTGTTTGCACCAATTTTACTTTTGTTCGGTTTTAACAGACGTCTTACTTAGAATGAAAACATATTGCAATATGAGGTATATTGGTCTATAGCTCATATGAATAACGTTTTCTTAACTTTATTATTTAGTTGATTTTAGTATTAACCAATGCACAGCGAGAAAAAAGGCCTTAAAAATCCTTTTCTTAATGTGCGCTGGTAAAAGGCACCCTAATTGAAGGGTGCCTTTTACCAGCATTTTTAATTTACTTATAGCCTAATATTAGGCTAATAAGTAAATTAATTCTAACCTAAAGTTTACATACGTAATTTGAAAAACTTAGAATTTGTCCAATGACACATTGTCTCTATTAAAGAGAAGACACTTTGTTTACGAGTTCATAAGCTTAATATAGATAACCAAAAATGTAATCACCTGTAGACACCCAGCCCTCGGGAGCAAATGCTTCATTTAACAGCTTTACAATAAGATTTCTCGTCAAATTCTTATCCACATTTTTCACAGCATACAGTAGAACCTGCAAATACAAATACATTTATTTGAAACATTGATGTATCAAGAGCAATCAGCAGAGTGTGGGCATGAGCTCATTCGGAGAGCTTCTAAACCAAAGAGTTATGTCGCACTTGACCCAAACTGCCTCAAACAGATCGGATCATACCAAATTTATTATAACTACTGACAACTGCAGGCCGCTTCCAACCGGCTCTTTTGGAGATGGATGGGGGAGGCCTATGTCCAGCAGTGGACATCCTATGGCTGAAATGATGATGATGATGAATGACAACTGTGGTTGTACCATTATTTATTGTGCCTACGGTAGCCACTGATTAGTAAGTAGTTGTAGATTTCAGCATGGTCCAATCTACCCAATGGCGAAACTTATTATTATTTTGATATTTTAATGAATTAAAAGTAGTGTTAGTATTTAAGTTGTAACTAATTGTGTTTGTGTATTGTAATTTTTGTAATGTGACTGTATTAATTAATTTGAATTGTGAAACTATGAGTTAATTTACTTGAAATAAATATTATATTATATTATTATTAAGAGGGACGAATGCTGGACAAAAACTAAAACAGAAAGAATGGGATGGATTAAAGTGGATTATAGTGTGATGCGGATTGCCCTATAATCCATTTTTGCAATGTGGATTATGAGTAGAAAGAGCGTGACGATAATAGAGTGGATAGCGGGTCGAATGCGCAACGGGAGTGGAAACGATGGACAGGAGTGGATTACGGAACAAATGCGGAGCTACAGCAAAAGGTGGCACGGGAGTAGAGTGAGTTACGGTATAAGAGTGGAGTGGGACTAGAGTGGAAAGGGCGGGACAGATGTAGGAGTTGATTACGAGACGAGTGTGGGGCTGGATCACAAAACGGCGGAAAGGAATGTAGGCTACGAGACGGATGCCGAGTTGGATCAGAACGAGCAAGCCTGATTCTAATTAAAAGTTGTAAGGGCAAGACTGACGAAGAGTGAATTACGGGAGTGATTCGGGCCCGGAGCAGAAAGAGCGGAACAGGAGTAGAATGGATAATGCAGAACTGCAGTGCAAGTACCGTAAAATTTGACAGCTGAGATCGCCAAATTCGTAAAAATTTCAATTGAGCAGTACTCGCTATGATCGATTCTATGGCATTTTATCGAATTTGACGATCGATAAAGAACGGTACTTGCACTGCTGGAGCGGAAAGGGCAGTACCAGTATATAGTAAATTACAGGACGGATGCAGGGCTGAAACTTCAAGAGCATCTATATTACGCGAGTGAAGCCGCAAGAAACAGCTGGTATATAGATATAACTTAGACTAGATATATTAACCGCGGCCGTGGCATCGCCAGTACGCGGGCGCCCGTCTCCAGAATCGCGCGTATTCCCTGATGAAGGGGCTTTATTGGCTCGGAAACTGGTTGATCGTCTCGACCGATAAAATATCATCGTGAGTGCAAACCGGTTATAATAATTTAGATATATTATTACCTATTTTTGATTTTGACACTGTGATATAGGCACATCAGCATATGCTGCTTGCCTATCATCAAATAAATAAATAAGTTTCACCTGCAAGAGCGCAGAGGTGATATTCTTGTACGGCATGTCCTTGAACTGCGGCCAGGCTGAGAGGCGTTCCGCAAACTCCTTCACCAGCTCCTTGAATTCCTCTGGGACTGGTTTGTAGTCTATGTGAGTTGTGTGCGGAGGAATTCCTAGAAATTGTTGGAATACTATTAACTTACTATTATTTTAGCTGCACCTGATTTCCTGATTTTTAATTTAAGGCTGATAATAAACAGGGTTACATAATAGAGTAGTGGGTAATTTAATCTCATCTCTTCTTTATCGCTAATATGGCCGCTAACTCCTCCTGAACCACGCAACGGATTTAGATGCAGTTCTCACCATCAGTTAGATACATTTTCCGGGAAGGTTTATATAATTATATAGAATAGAATTATTTATTGGCCTTATAACTAAACTGTCACATTAGGCAAGTCTTATTACAACATTCCAGTATAAAAGATAAATATTATATTATGGAACAATAAAATAAGTATTTTCATTTTTTTTATCCTAATAATAATTAATGTCATGAAAGAAATCTAAAATAATAGCTATAAAATTATTGTATTAATGTCAATTATACTATTCTAGTCACATAAGAATGAAGATTCATTTAGACGCATTTATAACTAGCAACCCGCCCGGCTTCGCACGGTTGTAATTTACGTGCGGGTCGCTAGTAGAGTATAATCATCAAGGTCAGAGGCATAGCTTGTAGAGGGGGGCATTGCCCCAGGTAGCAAGTTTCAAGAGCAGGTTTCAGGTATTACCTTTCTCCCAAGTGCAGCCAAAATTAATGAACCAGCCAAGTGCGAATCGGACTCGCGCACTTGAGGGTTCCATACCAAAATATACTATACACCACAAAATACAAAGTAGTAAAAAGGCAACATCACGCCCAAGCTGGTCACCCATCCTAGTACCGACCGCACCCGGCTTTGCTTAACTTGGTGGTGAACAGGACTTTGTCACCAACTCGCACTTGGCCATTATTTATTATTTTACTTTAGAGTGTGTACTATAATCATGCCAAGTTTGACGCTTTGTATGTATTACCGTTTTTATATTAGAATTAGAAGTACAGGGTGTACCCCTGTAGATTTTAGCTGGCTGTGCTATTTATTATTTTATGGCCTTTTGTGCTCTAAATGAGAGACGAGAATATCTGCATGAGTTAGAGCAAGACCCTAAGCGAGACCACTCACTCACCCTGCCACTGAGGCTATATGAGTAACTAACTGTCAATAAGTATTACGTCCAAACGTCGGGGAGGATCGGATGAAATTAGGAAACTGGCTGGAATAAACTGAAAACAATGAGAGCTGATTTCATAGATGGCAACACAAATAAGATAAATCACAGAAAAGAGAAGTAAATAGAACGGGAATGAGAAGGAAAATCTGTTACCAGTCATTATGAGTGAACCATGATTGATCATTCTTATTTAGATCAACGCGTCGAACGCCGCATTCAAAGAACCTTACCTTTTTGGGTTAGGTCTCAAAGTTCTTTGTCCGCATCACAGTTGCTAACTGATTTCGAATGACTGACGTTTCGTTTATATGGGTGCAACTGGCTACAACAAATTTCTTACAAAAATGCCTTGACAACCGTTCTAATTTAAACAAAAACAATTTTCTTTTCTGTGATATAAATAGACTTCTTAGTAAGGCTATAAAATAAAATGCCAACTAACCTCTCTTAGTATCCGCAACAGTTTCTCTAAATAAGTTAACTTTAGGTTTCTCTCCAGGCAACAGCGTAATTCCACTCAAACACTTCAATGCACTTCTTAATATATGATTTGCATAGGAATCCCAAACAAAATCCTCCAAATTATTAAGCATATATTTACACAGCTTTAATGTGAAGTCATAGCATTTTTGTATATGTTCTTCACTGTATTTAGATTCGTTTTTGTCTGTCTTCTTCTTCTTTTTCGGTACCTCGTCTATTGTCTCTTCTAAGTGTTCAGTGGCTCTTTGACAAGATACTCTGAGCAGTGCTTCGATAACGTGACTGGTAAAGTTGTCCGAGCAAAGTTTACGTAAGTCAGGAGTGAGGGCTTCCATGTACCGTTCCAAGTCTTCAGCAGATGAAAACGGTAGAAGTAACTCTATAACTCGGCATCCGAGCTGATTGCCGACCACTTCGACCTCTTCACCTTTAGTTCGGTCTAATACATTATTTACTAGGGCTTCTGTAAATGAACATGCACTTTAAAAAGTAACCTATATTTTTTTTTTATAAAAAACAATAAACTAAGGTCTTTAAAACTGTGGAATATTTTAAGAGTTAAATAGAATAAACTTACGTCTTTCTTCTTCATTTTCAATGCCTTTTTTCATGACATCAAGTATACCAACGAAGTATTGGTATAATTCCTCAGACATCTTCGTGCCGCGGCCCATTTGGCCCTTTTTCGCGTACTTTTTTGCATTTGCTATGAAGTTTTTTCGTTTCTTTCTCGATCTCTTTATATTTGGATTATTATCAACAAATCCTTCACTCATTTTCACAAGAGAAAACTGAAAAACAACAATAAAAACAAATCGAGCAATCTGATCCGTGTTCTGTGATGAGCAATGCTTGATTTTGAGGTTATTTATTATCAACATTCAAATGTCATTTTGTTTGTCAATGTCAAGTCAAGTGAACAAATTAAGTCAATGTCAAAAAAACCGTTTCGTTTGACAGTTGCATTTCAGAATAGAATGCATGACGAGAAATTAATTTCTATTTCTTTTTTTAATCTTTCATCTCTTTCTTTTACTCAGGGGAAAAGGGGAAAACAAGTTGGTGAAGTTCGAGTTTAATGCAAGAGAGAACCAAGATTAGGTACCAAGAACACAAGAACAAGAAACGAGAACCAGTTTTGCGGCGGCGCGGCGCGGTACCCGTCACCCTATATATAATGTTCTCTATGCCCGTCACGACGGGATAACCGTTCAATAAGATTTGCGGAAAATAAAAACATTATAATAATAAGTACTTTAGCATTATCAGTGTAAAAGTTTAAGCAATCTAGGTTTTATTAAATGTAAAACGAAACGCACACTAATTTCAAGTCTGGAATTATTCATTTTTTTAAATCTGTTTAACAATAAGTGCGAAGTGCACTAGTGAATTTGGCAAAAAGGTAATTACTTGCATATTTTTTGTTTATTTATTGGTTTGTTCCAGCTTTTTTTATTTATGTGTGACGAGACGGGAAGGCGTTGACCTATTCTCCAGCTACGCAAGGATGGAATGGACTCACTTTATTTACTTACTTTATTTGCCTTTAACTTTCTTGAACATCTCGCAGTGACTTAGTTCTTATCTTTTCACTTGGACCTTTTAAATAATAATTGTAATAGTAACTTTTTACCACTAAGTATCTATTTATTTTTACAAAACTTTTCACGAAACAATTTCATTAAATTATTTTGAAATATAAGTGCATAATTAAAATAATTTCATCTACATAATAATATTTTCGGACATTAATAAAAATAATACTTACATAATATTATAATAATTCAAATTCAGTATAGAAAATTGACTGGGAATAAACACCTACACATAGATACACACACTCGACACATAAACTTTTGCATCTACATAAACTAGCAACATTCTAAGGACTACAATAGCATACATAAAACAATTTATTTTACACACGTACCTTCGGATTGTACCAGGTATTCATGAATGAATGAATGAATGCATGCAAGCGTTATCACGTAATTTCTTGTTAATAGTATATGGACGACGCCGTGGGACAAAACAATAGGGCATTTTACTATTAGCATAAGTAGGCATAAACTTTGATAGTAGATTACTTGTTGTTCCATAAAAATAATTTCATAGCAATCTATGGTTAAATATTATACGTTTTGTTCTAGTAGATATTATATATAAACATAGGTAATATTTTTTACTTTTATTTTTATAAAACACGAATCCCATCTTGTTGGCATATTAAGTTCAGCATTCCATTGAGGACCGGTCTGCCGAAAAAGAAAAAAACTGCACGATCATTTTGCTTCACAAGCAATCAAAAATTGCAAAGACTATTTTGAATCTTATTCAGAGACAATACGATATAAGTAGCTACAAATAACAGATCCATAAGAAAAATAAAAAGTCCTTATGACATATAGGTAGGTACCTTGAACGTCTTTAATAATTTATGCGTCACTCGAATGCGATTTTTCTAAAAAGGAATCTGTTACAATAGGTACTAATATTTTTAAGTACCAAGGTATGAACCACTTATTAAATTATAATTTCCATTTTCCAATTTTGATATTGCAATAACTGATTATATAAAAAATAGACCCGGAAGATTAAAAAGTTGCTTGCTCATTGCCTGAATGAGCTGTCTCTAATTAGTTTTTATCACAAATACCTCCCAGACTCCCAGCAGAGTGCTGCATCAGCTTTGTAGGTAAAAGAAACGAGAAATATTGATTTGTGCCTCTACCATTTTACCCAAAGACAACTAAGATTATAACTACCTACTAGTATCTAAAAAATCATACCCAAACCACTAAAGAAATAATATTTAAGTACTTACCTACCCTAATCGAATGTTTGTTTTCGCTCCAATTAGATTTTGCATAACTTCATCCATCGCGAATAATAACTCTTAGATCTTTGCTTTCCCGCCATTTCAGTAACTTTTTTGTTAACTTTTTTAGCAACACGCATTGCACTGAATATGCATTCTGCCCAAATTGTGCCATATAAATTGAGAAAGGAAAATATAATTTATTCAGACTGCTGAACAAAATATTTAACTTTTAGTCTTTTAGGTTGATTTTATTTTAGGTCACTTACGTACTTGAAAAATCTTCAGTAGGTATAAAACGTTTAATGCAATGAACCTACATAATATTACTGTCATACCAGCAAGTAATCCACAAAACTTGCACTTTTTAAAGGCCGGTGCGCCCAGACAATATTATCATTGGATAGTACCTACCTATTCAAGGCAGCAGAGACTCTGCTCAAGTTCAACAACCTTCGTTATGGTCATTAGTTATGGTGACAAGATTTCTTACGCGTGCCCGGCCCAAGCATTATTTTCTTATTCGTTCCCTATAAAATATCTTTTCCAACGTAGTACATAATATAGATCGATGTTTCCAATATTATCACGCGATTTCCTACTATATCCCGGAAATAGTTCCTGTAGAACAGTGGCTAAACTCCAACATGATAAAATAGTTCGAGATGGGGTCATTGGGCAAACCCAAAAAAACTACCTTCTTACCTGTAAATATAAACAGCCAAGGCACGAGATTTGGTCGTAAAAGCGGAGTGCCTGAAATCAATTTAGATCTGATGGATGGAAATAGCTCTATCAAGGCTAACATTATGGCCGCCACAGACGACAGACAAAAGTCAGTCGTCAATACCCAATTCGGCAGACTAAAAAGTCTGCCGAATTGGGAATTGTACGAACTGGGAACTTGTCGCTGTAACGAACAAGCGCTTTGATTCTACTTTTATTATGCGATCTGCTAGTCTGTGGAATGCGCTGCCTGAATGGGTGTTCCCCGATAGTTACAGTCTGGGTGTCCTCAAATCACGAGTGAATCAGTTTCTTCTAGGCAGCGTGCTCCAACGTAGACCGCATCATCGCTTAACATCAGGCGAGTTGGCGGTCAAGCACAAGCCTATTAATTATAATAAATAAAATAAAAGGAACGGGAGAAAAGGTTCTGCTTGAGTTAAAACGAGAGAGAATGGGTCGTCTGTAAAGAAAAAACGGTGGAATTTAGTTCGCGGAGTCTCTATCTCTCTCTCATCTTTTTCTTGCCCCTCTAATTTTTGCAGGATTAATGGCGTCATTTCTGTTGTACCAATCTCTAATGTTCTTCTCTGTTTCCCTTATGTGAATGCCCTTACAGTTACTGGTATAAAAACAGCGGATAAAAAAATTCTATAAAATATACCCATCTATACCTAGGTATATTGTTTGCATATGTTTTGGACGATACCTTGCGTGTAGTTGTAGATTCAGAGCAAAACGCGATCTTCATGGTGTAATTTAAATAAGTACAATTTTGAGTTTTCATTGTAGCACAGTAATGTTTGCATTTCATATGAATTTTGAGGTTGCAATGCTGTTTTTTTGTTAAGTTTCGCGCTTTTTCAGTCTACTTTCATTTGGCACACATTACAAGGATCCATCTAGAACCTATTTTTTTATCCTAATTCTTTTTTGTTTTCTTGGTTTGTCCCGCGCTTGTTCCTACGCATGTACTAATTGCCTGACTACAATTAACCACAATAGCTGA
Organism: Agriopis aurantiaria; assembly: GCA_914767915.1. NCBI lineage: Eukaryota > Metazoa > Arthropoda > Insecta > Lepidoptera > Geometridae > Agriopis > Agriopis aurantiaria. Next base: position 11,102,691 of record OU612005.1, read on the forward strand.
CGACACTGTCCTACATACGAGACCTCAGGATTAGATTACCTCGCAGCTCGCACGCGTCCGAATCGCACTCACTAACTCACTGTTGTTAGGGACATCGCACACCGGGCCGGGCCGGGCCATACTACCTCAGTGGCCCGGCCTCTTTACACTTACAGTGTATCGCTGCGAGAGTGATATACTGGGTTAGGCGGAAAGGGTGTACTAAGCCGTAAGGAATCCTTCCAAAAATACAAATTTCTTAGCAGTTTATTTATGAAAACAAACAACGTGTTGTACCGCCCACTTCTTCCCCTTAGTTTCAGTTCTAAAATAACAGTTTCAACGTCTAAATATAGCTAAACTAGCTGCTCTTCACGGTTTCACCCGCTGTCCTATTCCATACCATACATTTATTGGGATAAAAAGTATGTGAATTCTGTGTGCCACCGAACTGATATGGGCAAGTGTCACGCTAACCACCAGGCGAGTGACACGCTTGTCTTGTCACATATTTGCAATAAAAATGTTGTGTTAACCTAATAATTATGAAAAAATAACTATGTTTATGAGCTACCACCGTGCTAAATTTCCTTCAAATTTGTTCAGCATTTACGATAAGACGTTAGCATTATTTAGGTTAGATGGCAACAAACATACTCGCATACTTACAGGGGCGGATTTGATACCTTGGCTGCCCTAGAGGTAAAACACGTTTTTATGATCTATAATAATTGAGTAAAAAAAAAAGTAAAAAACAACGAAAGTCTTTAATTACCTCAGTAAGTGTCATCAGGGTTCACAGAGGGCGCCGACTACAAAAAAAAAACACCAAGTTTTGCCGCCCCCTAAATTTTGCCACCTTAGGTCCCGGACCTACTCAGCCTATAGGGAAATCCGTCCCTGCATACTTACATACAAACTATCGCATTTTTAATATTAGACTTCTTATTACTTACAAAGTTACATAAAACTAATGACGAGATAATAAAACCGGCGCCAAACAAAACAAAACCCTAGGCACTTTAGCAAGTTGTTTTCTATCATACATCCCTGGACTGGGGAACTATTCAGGCGGGCTGCCAAAACCTCTCAATTTAAATCTTGGACAATAAACCGCTGGACACCTTCCATTAGGCAGAGGACACGCCTTTATCCATTAGGCTGAGGACGCACAGGTGATAGCGTCTCGGTACACTTGAAAAAGTATTTTAAGGATAGTAGTTATTCTAAGATTTTACCCTGTAAAAGTAAAATTACCTGACTCCCATTTTTTTTCATACAGGTATTTGAATAGGTAGGGGTTATTGGTCATACAATAGTATACCTATTAATTAACATGTCAAAAACATAAGTAAAAGTACCACGTCAAATAAAATAATCCGCTACGCACAGAGCGCTACGCACTATTCCTATGGTGCAAAAGTGCCCATAATACTGGCAGCATTCCCTTCCCACTCTTTATGACAAATAACCAGCCTTTGCACCAGGCAATGACGATATAACCACTTTGACTACTCATCTTTTACTCCGCGCTAAGCCAAAAGTACAAAATTTTCAGCATAATCTTTTATCGAGCAGGCCAATCCTAGGCGCGAATTGAATGACTGACTGAGTCTCCAATCACAAGCGTTGACTCTCCAACACAAGCGCCATACGATACCCCCGCGACAGACGTGGCTTACCTCGTGCATAAACATTATGACTCGTGACAGATCAAGTGGTTATACCTATTGTCTTTGGCACCAGGAATTATTAAAAAATAAGTTGCGCGTCCCATATCCTCATTCTTCCTCGATTGAGTCGTAAACGTTCACTAATCCACGTCTCAGTAGATTTACTGGCGCTCAGGCGTAGTAATGTACGACCAACTTAGCTGAAGAGTTGAATGATGGCGCCATCATCGTATTTTCTGGACAACTGAACTGAACCATAGAAGAACTTTTTTAGTTCTCATTTGGCCAACTCTAAATATAAGTTAGTTGCTCTGTAACTGTTTTTGGCCTATGACTTGAGCAATTTTACAACACTAGTAGTAATTCCGGAAACACAATCATACTATACTCGGTCCAAGAAAAAGAAATAACTGAGTAACTAGCTGATTCACATTCCTTTTTCTATCAATCAAATAATGGTCTAGTGTTAATTTCCCGAAAACTTCCCTCCCCTAATATTCCTAAGCGACTTTGAGCATAGAAACTAAGCGATAAGCTAACTTTTTACCCAGCATGCTGGCGGAACGTCCATGGCATGACCACTTTTGGCTTTTTACAATGTTATTGCAGTTGTCAGAGCAAATAATTGCTGGACTAAGTTTAGGTCTTTGATTTAGATCGTGGCGTTAACTGCGATTTACTGCTTCAGATGTTTGGTCACCGTGAAAATTGATCGAAATAATCGAAGTGAAATTTTCCACAGATGAAACGAGAAAGTATAAAAATCAGTTGGTTATAGAAAGAAAGTGCGTTTTCTATCTATAACCAACTTGAGTCGATTCGAACAACATTTATGTGTGTTTATGATATACAGCACTATCACTTCACTATCACTTCACTACATAATATAAAACAGTCGCTTCCCGCTGTCTGTCCGTCCCTATGTATGCTTAGATCTATAAAACTACGCAACGGATTTTAATGCGGTTTTCACCATCAGTTAGATAATTTTTCACGGAAGGTTTATAACAAGCGAACCGCCCCGGCTTCGCACGTAAGTTACACCCGTGCGAAGCCGGGCGGGCGGGTCGCTAGTAATATATATAATAATTACCTACTACTTAGGTATAATGATGATTACATCTTTGATTAATACACAATAGCTATAGGACTCATAATAAAAAACCTTTGCCAGTAGGTAGGTACCTCATCATCATATTAGCCATAGGACGTCCACTGCTGGAAATATGCCACCATCGATCACCAAAAGGGCCGGTTGGAAGCGGCCTGCATCCAGTGTTTTCCAGCGGTTTCTTTTAGGTCGTCTGTCCATCTTGTGGGTGGACGTCCTACACTGCGCTTACTGGTCCGTGGTCTCCATTCGAGAACCTTTCGGCCCCATTGGCCATCTGTTCTTCGGGCTATGGCCCTGACCACTTCCACTTCAACTTGCTAAACCGGTGGGCTATGTCGGTAACTTTCATTTTTCTATGGATCTCCTCATTTCTGATTCGATCTCATAGAGAAACCCCGATATGGAATAAAAACTTTTTTCGTTGATTGTTATTAGTAAGTATTAATTGCACTAAACTCTGAAACCACGTGAGCGTTCAAACCTAGAAAAGTGATCAGATTCCGTGGTTTTCATTCAGCTTTCAATATTATTGCAGCTGTGAAATTAGATGTTTGGACCAAGCATAGCAGTTAGGACTAGATCGAGCCCAATTTATTGATGTTTCGATGGAGTCGGTGCCATTCTGACAAAACATGTGTAGTCAACGTTTACAATCGAACTGAAATAGGAAGTTGATTTGGAATAGTCTAATCAGCACCTAAATGCCTTCCTTTCCTAAATTCTAAATTTGGTCTCTGAATTCAGAAATGTAGGTAACATCATATTTTACAATGGAACTAAATTGGAATACCTAAATGGAATTAGAAACAGATTGAAAACGTTTTGACTAAACAAGTAGTAAATTTTTTGGAATGCAATGCTCAAACTTGCAGCGCCCTAACAGGGTCTTTGTACCACCATGTAGTTTTAAGGACCGCATGTAATGTGTACATACACTGGCAAAATAAACAAATAAATAAACTTACGTCTCTAGTTCCAGGGTACAATGCGCGAGAGTCTCCGCCGGCTGGCGTCAGAGGAGGGCATGGAGGGGAAGGGGGGCAAGAGGCGCGTGCGTGTCGAGCTGCTGGACGGAGACCACGTCACCATCGACCTGGATGTGAGCTTTCTCGATACTTTACATACCTTTGACCTTTACGTAGTGACATCATATAAGCTCTCCGCGACGATAGCAGTACATCAAAACTTGTACTAAGGGTAGCCTTAGTACAAGTTTTGATAGTATTCGAAAACTTTTTTCGTATTAGAGTGAAGTAATCTATACCGCCGATTACTACCGATTTTAGTTCCTCCGCGTTTCCGCTGGAGGCGCTTTACTACAATGTATGGAACAATACGTAAACGAAAAAAGTTTTCGAATACTATCAAAACTTGTACTATGGGTACTGAAAATCAAGCAAGGGGAAGGGGTGCTAGCAGTATGCGTTCAATCCACATACTAGGTAAAGCTACTATACGTAGAAGTCTTTGGTCCAATCGGTTAATCGAGATATAACCTGGGCCTTTTCAAGGCCAGAGTGAATAGGTATCTTCTAAGTCTGCGTGCTTCATCTTCGACCACATCGTCGCTTACCAACCGAGTTGGTGGTCAAAGCGGACTTATCAGTGATAAAAAAAAAATCGGTTCGGTCTGAAACCGATTTACTCGCGACATGAAGTCGCCTAGATTCTAACTATTGCGGAACACATTCCTCTAGCGGTTCGTGCAATAAAAGTGGAATCAAAGTTTTACTGGACTGCTGCACTTTTAGTTCTATCCATCAGGCATCTATATTTATTAGTACTGTACTAGTGAGAACTGCAGTGCAAGTACCGTTCTTTATCGATCGTCAAATTCGCTAAAATGCCATAGAATCGATCACAGCGAGTACTGAAAAAATGCCATATTATCGAATTTGACGACCTCAACTGTCAATTTGACGATCGCTAAAAGAACGGTACTTGCACTGCTGCTTCGCAAAGCTTACAATTTAGGCTCTCTTCTTTAGTATTTTAATTTACCTCGCTAGTTAAGGTGGAATATTTTATTGTATCTTTTATTTGTATTGTGTGTAAAAAAAAAAGTTTCACCATATGAGCGGCACTCGTAAACATATCCACAGCAAGATGTTTACGAGTGCGCTATGAGAATATCCTATTTTAGATCTGTTTGAAGGTGGAATATTACAATCACCTACGCATTCCTTGCTCCATCCACGATGCCGGTTGTTTCAGTTTCATCGTATAATGGAGTCAATTCTGTGTTCAATGTATTTGGTACCCATATTCCAAAGCTAGCAAGCCAATTTGTATCTCATAGAATTATAGCAATGTCTATCTGTTGACTATTTAAATTAATAACATCATATCTTAGCTATTTTAATTTGTTTCTACAGTTAATTTAATTAATACTTTTTATATAAATAATACTTACGGTATTTTTATACCATCTCTCTAGATTTGTACGCCTACAAACCAGGCAAAACATGATACAAAGTGACAAATATTTTAACCCATCTATTTTGTGCATGCGTTTTTAAATATGTGTACGATTTACTAGTGTTTTATGCAAATAAATAATATGTATCTATAGCAACGTAAATGAACATTTATTCAATAAAAATTACAAGTAAAATAAAAACTATCCTAAATTTAAATTTATAACTTATTTAAATTTGTAAAATTGTGTGGCCAAATATCTCAATGAGCACCTATTCAATGATCTTAGTGAAAACTTTTTGTGACCAGTCACCTATACGGTCAACGGCACTGACACCAAATGTGGTGTATACCTAGCATTGCTGTTTTGTAATTTGACAAAATTGTAAAAAAAAACAGAATTAGCATTTGATTCGCATAATCTCATAATATATTTATGTTTAAACCTCAAAGGAGTTTGAATATCATCATCATCATCAGAAGACGTCCACTGCTGACCATAGGCCTCCCCCTTTAACCTCCACACTGAACGACAACCTGCCTTTTGCATCCACTGCCAGCGACTATCGTCAATCGAATGTAGTCAAAAATCTCGTCGAATGTCGTCAGTCCATCTAGTGGGAGGCCTACCTACGCTGCGTCTTCCGGTTCGTGGTCTCCACTCAAGAACCTTTCTTTCCCATAGATTATCGGTTCTAGAAGCGAAGTGGCCTGCCCATTGCCACTTCAACTTCCAAATTTTAACACCTATGTCGGTGACTCTGGTTCTTTGGCGAATATCCACTTTCGGATTCTTTCTCGCAAAGAAACTCCGAGCATAGCTCTCTCCATTGCCTGCTGTGTGACTCTGAGTTTTTCCAAAAGGCCAACAGTTATGGACCACGTAGGGAGTTTAAACATTGAACAGTGTTTATTCAACTTGTGCACATTCCAGCGCAAGGCCCGCGGGGGAGACCTGCTGGACCGAGTGTGCGACTCGCTGGACGTGGTGGACCGAGACTACTTCGGGCTGCTGCACACCCAGCGCGGCGACCCGCGCGTCTGGGTCGACCTGTCTCGGAGGCTGTCCAAAACCTTCAGGAGTAAGTGTTGCCATAGCCCTCTGGATGCCCGAAAAACCCTGGCACATAAGCTAAAGTATAAATAGGTCCTTTGATTTTGATATTTAGCAGTTTGCATTAAATTATATTTGTTAATCTGATTAGTAACTAAATTTAATTTATCATCATCATCATTTCACCCATAGGACAGCCGCTGCTGGAAATAGGCCTCACCAAACTCTAAAATGGTTGGAAGCGGCCTACATCCAGCGTTTCCCTGCGGTCTTTTTCAGGTCGTCTTGTCCATCTTGTAGGTGGACGTCCTACGCTGCGCTTAAGGTACTGGTCCGTGGTCTCCATTCTAGAACCTTTCGGCCCCATCGGCCATCTGTTCTGACATGAAATTTAGTTTGTGTCTATTTGTGTCCAATATTTTCTACGTACGCACAACGCAGTAGTTGCTCACGGTGTCCAGAAGTCCAGAGGTCTTGTAGTTCTGCGGCGGGTTTCAGATATTGAGATTTCTGTTTTAAATTCTGTTTAATTTCAATGCTAAAAAGCTTGCAATATGGTACCTATTTGACTGTATTAAAATATAATTCAGGCTGATGTAATCCTAAAAGTATTTTTTTTAATACTACCTGCGCTCCGCGGTTTCACCCGCGTAGTGATGAAAAATGGTGATGATGATAAAAAGTATCCTATGTCCGTCTCCTGGTTTTAAACTACCTCCCCTCCAATTTTCAGCCAAATCGGTTTAGCCGTTCTTGAGTTATAAATAGTGTAACTAACACGACTTTCTTTCATATGTACATAGATTTATTTATATTTTTTTTTTTTTTTTTTATGCCATAGGTGGCAAACAAGCAGACGGGCTGCCTGATGGTAAGCAGTCACCGTCGCCTATGGATACTTGTAACACCAGAGGCATCACAAATACGTTGCCGACCCTTTAGAACTCTATTAACTCGCCTTTTGAAGAACCCCATGTTGTAACTTCTCGGAAACACCGTAGAAGGTAGCTCATTCCACATTTTGCAGGTATGAGGCAAGAAGGATCGTGTGAATCGCACAGTGTGCGATTTCCACTGATCTATGATGTGTGGATGAGCCTTCAGGCGGTGGCGGCTAGTGCGATGGTAAAACCGCGACGCCGGCATCAATTACAAAAAACCTTAAAACTAAGGTACTGATTATCAGAAAAATACAAAATAAAAGTTATTTTCATTAATCACGTGACTTGACTGCAAACACTCTATGTAGGTCGAACGTCCTTATGACGTCACACAAAAGTAAATAGATGCAACAATTGTATGGCGAGAAGAACTCGTTTGCTTATTTGTGACGTCACTAATGTTACGTGGCCCATAAATGCCAAAGGGAGCGCTTACGCGGTAGCTTAATAATTAGAATTTTGATCTGCCATAAAAAAAACAAATACTGAAAATTATGAGGATTAAATCACAAGATTGTAATAAATAATTTAAGAGTTACGTAAAATCAGTCAAATGCCTACAGCTATTTACGAAATTTAATATTGCTAAAATACAGGAGAGGCATAACAATATAGCCCCAGTTGACAAAAACTCCCTTCGCTACTCCACAGAGCTGGCAAGTCTTTTACAAAAACGCATCTCTTGGCATATTTCAGACGAGCCCTGGGACGTCCGGTTCGCGGTGAAGTTTTACCCGCCAGAGCCGTCGGAGCTACGCGACGACAACGCGCGCTATCAGATCGGACTGGCGGTGCGGCGGGACCTCATAGAAGGTACGGTGGAAGGTGGAAACAATAATTTATATAGGACATTATTTATCATCATCATAATATGCTTAGTCGACTGCCTGTCCCAAGGCACATAACACCAGCCCTATTTTCGGCGGCTAGCATTACGTAATTCGTCACTCAATTAAATTTCAGATCGTCCTACGCTATGTTTGCCATTTAGTGATCTCCTCTGTAGAATATGTCTAGCCCAACGGTTGTCGGTTCTGAAACAGATAGGACCGGTTAACTGCCGCTTCAGCTTGTTATACCTACGCTGAGAAATGTCGGTGCCTTTGGTTCTCTGGCAAATAAGTTTGTTCTGGATTATAATCCCATAAAAACCGGCAAGTTATTTCCATAGCTCACTTAGCGACCTTAAACTTGATCTTCACAGGACAATGTATGGCAGAGTTTCCCAACCTGTTTGAGTTACGCCTTCCTGATTACACATATTATTTATCTACTATACTGCTGGACTGATCGTATGTTTTAAACACTGATTTTTTAAGTTTTTACAATGTAAGTACACTTACTTTTTGCCGATTTGGTTTCTGTTTTGAGGAGATGGAGCAATTAGGACTAATCCTTTGATTTAATCAAAGTATAAAAATAAAAAAACTTTATTAATTGATTTTTATAAAACATAGGTGTTTGGCTCTCCTGTTAAGTTTTGACAACCTGTGTTAGGAGAGACCGCTCTTTCGTTGTTACATCGTAATTTCACATTAATATTTATAAACAGTTTATAATTATGTATGGTAGTTTTAAATTAAAGGTGCGTGTATGTGTTTATGTCAATGACTGAGTAAGTGCTCCGTTTGCTCGTAATCAAGTTAAAACGCCTCTTCCAGTTCTTTCTCCGCTTGCGCCTCTTCTTCAAAGATGTACCATTCCTGGTCTGTTTCTTACTCATTAGTTATACAAAAGATGGTTGGTTAGTTATAAATAAGATTTCTATGTTTACCATCTGCTATTTATGATTTCACTCGAGATTTTGCACTTCATATTTCTAGGTCGGCTAACCTGCTCAGAGATAACCTATGCCCTGCTCGCATCCTACATTCTGCAGGCAGAACTAGGCGACTACGAGGAGGTCCACATGAGCCCCTCTTTACTCTCCAAGCACCGCGTTGCTCCGCTGAGCGCTCTCACGCCGACCCTGGAGTTAAAGCTTGAAGAGTTGTATAAGAAGCACAAGTGAGTATTTATTTGTGTATATTGCTATAGTGTAGGCGGTAGGCATTAGATGGTATCGGCTGTTCATTGCGACCAATTGAATTGTATTTTAGTGTGGAGGAGCTGCATTCGGATTTTCTGAACTAAATTGGCACTATTGGCAACTACCCGTAGGTTGTCTAGAAATCCGATGAACAGCCTTCTAAATCAGACTGGGCTTTATGAAAGCCAGACTAGGTTTCTTGAAGCCCATTATGGATCTTGCTTTCATATATGAAATGCCATTACCAGAAACGATATGCAAGAAGACCAACTGGGCAAAGTATTTTTTTTATTCATTGTCATGATGATGAGCCTTGCATGCAGTAAAGATGTGGTCTAGGACGGAGCCCGCTTATCTATTATAGGAACATGTTTCCTCTCGATTTGAACACATCCATTCGGGGAACACAGACACGATAGAAAATTCCAGAGCTTCGCTGTAGAATAATTCAATTAATCTGGAATAAGTAAACTCTGAAAATTATCTAAATTGTTACCAATGTCCTCTCTTTCCTCCAGAGGCCAGACTCCAGCGGAAGCAGAATTAAACTACTTGGAGAACGCTAAGCGGCTAGCGCTGTACGGCGCTGAGCTTCATTCGGTGCAAGATTCGGATGACGTCGACATCTCGCTCGCTATCTGCGCTAGCGGTGTCTCTGTCTACCGCGATGGGTAAACGAGATAGATACTTCATTTTGATGTCCCAGTCAGGCTTGTTGCAATTTTTTTTTGTCACAATGCATTGATTTATAGCTAGCTGAATCCCGCGATGTTACCCGGAATTTTCCAGTTTTTCTCAATTTTTGATGGGAACAGCACCCTATGTTCTTTATCATAATGCACACTATCTTCCTGCCAAATTTTGTTAAGATCGGTTTATCTAATTAGTCGTGAAAATCGAACAAACAGACAGAGAGACAGAGATACCTTCGCTTTTATAATATTAGTTAGGCTGGCCCACGGATGGCCACATTTTTGTCTATGGCTAATGTCAAAAAAACAAACCAAGTATAAAATTTGTTTTACTGAATACATTCAGTATTGTCATCTAAATAATTTTAAATTTTCCCGCCTTTTTTATGTTATAAAATAAACTGGTTTGACCATTATATGATTTGATATTTCCAGGCTCCTAATGAACCGGTTTCCATGGGCGAAGATATTAAAGATCTGCTACAGCAAGCGAGCCTACACGCTCACACTGCGAGCCAGCGAGTTCGAGGATTTCGAGACCCACCTCACGTTCAAGCTGCCCTCGACGCGGGCCTGCAAGAAGCTCTGGAAGTGTAGTGTGGAGAATCACGTCTTCTACAGGTGAGAACAATCAGGAACAAAGTTTCAATTATATTTTTGGCAGATCAAATTCCGTTAACGACACACCTGAATTAAATTATGTACCAAAATCTCACTTTCATTTTATAAGATCTATCGATTCAATGATAAGCCATCATTACTCATCATATTTTATGACATCTTCGACCTCATCATCAGTTTCCATCAGGCGAGATCGTGGTCAAATGTTTAGCCTAGTCCAATGTAAAAAAAAGTGACATGAGGGAATAATCATAAAAAATGTGCAATCAAACATCGACAAAAGGAAAATATTCCTTTTGTCGATGCTATTAAATACATATTATATTCATGTTGCCTGTATTCATGGATTCATGGTGACCTTACCTAACCAATCTATTGACAGTTCATAAATAACAATATCGGTTGAGACTTTTAGGTGGGAACATACCAAACATACATAAGCTAACTACACCCCCTTTTGGCTTTGCGTTTACGGTTTGCGTTTTTGACATTTACGGATACGAACTTTACCATAATCCGCCGTCTTGATAAATAGGTAGCATTTTGCTACAAAGGCAATCTACGAAGCCGACCTAGTATTGCGTCATCAAACTGAATTTGAGTTAATGGGTGAACGAGTTAGAGACGAATTCAACCTGCCCTCCACGAGGGCAGTGCAGAAACTGGAAGTGCACCGTTGTTCATCACATGTTCTTCAGGTAGCGAGGCTGAAATTTATATAATGTAGGTAGACAAGTAAATTAGATTGGGAATGATGGGGAAGAAACCGGTGGGGAAGAGAGGTTCTTTAATGGAGACCACAAACCGGAAGACAGCGTAGGTAGGCCTCCCACGAGATGGACCGACGACATTGTGAAAGTCGCTGGCATCCAGTGTATGCAAAAGGCAGGCTGTCGTTCAGTGTGGAGGTCAAAGGGGGAGGTCTATGTTCAGCAGTGGACGTCTTCTGGCTGATGATGAAGAAGTAAATGAGATTCAATGGACGTATACTTACTACCAAAGTTAGATAAGGCTAAATCTATGAAACTAGTAGAATAGAGCCAGTGTGAGCTGTCCATGTGTGTGCAGACGCGAGGCCCCGGTGCGCGTGGAGCGCTACGTGCTGTTCCCGCGGCTCGGCTCCCGGCGCCTGTCCTGCCGGCGCACGCTGCGACAGCTCACCGCGCCCGCCTGACGCCCGCACGGACCGGTGAGTCACGGACGGACACGTCACCATGGCGACATAATACTCAAACTACTGCATTTTTTAATAGCCACATTTAGTCCATGGTTATGAAGGTGAATGAGAAGCGTTTAGTCCATACAAGCGTAATCCCCCATTTTCTCCCGCTGGATCAAGCCACTGGAGCTCAAAAATCTCCTTTATTGCTCCTATGTTATATTATTGTGAAGTATGAAATATGAGCAAGGCAAGGACATGAGATACGTTTCCATTCTTACGACCACGTATGTTACTTTATATGTATGTGTAACTACCATGTTCTTACAAATAAATAATTTGAATTTGAATAGGTAGAAATAAATATAAATCGTTTTATTGTGTGATATAAAAAAATCCGCTGTTTTCTTGTGACTAAATAAGCTGGTATATAAATATGGTCCGCGAAAAAAAAACTACTGTACCAATTCTGCAACGAAACAGACCACCACGCCACGTACCCTGTCTGGTCCACTCGAGCGGATTTGGAATGGCGTGGACTAAATCCAAACAATTCAAATGCTAATAGATAATAAATAAAAACAACGGGCAGGATTCTTTCCTGTATAACAATCTGGATAAACTCTCGCATGGCTCTAAGCCACTGAGCTATGGTCGCTTTCCTGTCAGCCTACATCTTTGCGTTGTCTATAACATTTTAATAGATCTTAAAGGGTGAAACACATCACTGTAAAATTATTTTCAAATCCGTACTGTTCGACCAAATTTGTGTTCCATGGCAAAACAAAACAAATCCTAGCGAGGAGCTATGAGTGTAAAGCGTTATTAATTGTTGTTTTTAACCGACTTCAAAAAGGAAGAGGTTATCAATTCGAATGTATGTTTTTTTTTAAATTTATTTTTGTGAATGCAGATGGCAGTCTGTCGTTCAGTGTGGAGGTTAAAGGGGAGGCATAATAATGTTCAGCAGTGGACGTCTTCTGGCTGATGATGATGATGATGATTATGATTATTTTTCGCTGTAAATTGACTAAAATTCACATGTATGAACTCTTATAGCTCGGCGGGTCATCTCGTCGCAAACGTCGGAAGCGCCACTGGTTCTCAACCTGCGGACCGCGATGCCCCTCGTCACAACAAACACAACACTCACTTTTCGATAGTTTCTTTTGTAAACATATTTATAGTAACGTTAAGTAATACTTACATATGCTTTGCACGATATTTAAGCGTTATTAAAATCAATGAAAAACAAGCACTGAAATCATGGGGAGGAACCTCTAGAAGCATCTTATTTAATATTATATATACAGCGGAGTGAACCCCCTCTGGTTCTACATAGGTTAGGTACCTACTCGTACTTTGAATTTCTGTTTATTATCTGAGAAAAATACAAACTTTGGTCGCACCTCAGTATTTATGGACTCGCGTATGCTGGCCTCGGCTACGCCTCGACCCACATTTTCGCGTTCGTCTATAAATGCTTCTATGTTGCCGGCCAAAGCTTGTACTTGTAATGCGCGGAAATCAGGTGTCAGATTTGTTCAGAAACTACGATGCTGGCGCCACCCGCAACTGTACGATAAGCTTTAGGTCTCATGAAATATTAGACTTGTAAGACTGTAGGAATTGATGTTAAGATAAGATGAAAGAATATATTAGATTAGATTTGAATTGTCTTAAGAGCCCGCTCGTCGACCAGAGTTATCTCTTTCGCACATTTTCTATATAATTATTGAAGAAAAAAACAGAGTTGTATAATACTCTTAATTAAAAACACCGATTGGGCTTTATTTTTATAATAACATTGGAAACATGAAGGTTTTTTTACATACTACAGCGTCTATCAGTTTTTGATAATAAACGCCACTATGCCTAATTATTGTTTTGCATTAATATTAAGCTGCTAAGCTATAAACATACGAAATAGCAAAGTAGTATGTAATCGATCGTGTATGTATTGTATGTATGTAGTTTTTTTTTCGAACTACCCTCCATTTACGACTTAATAAATAGTTTTTTTTTATCCACATTTATTTATCATATTAAAAAGAAAAATGTACAAAAAAGGATATAACCACGGAAAAGAAATTTTAAGGAGATCTAACGTGTTTTTTTGCGATTTCCGCCTCAAAAATATAAACAAATAAATATGAACATTTCTTCAGCCTAATCGTTTTTTACCCTATTAAGTGATTTTTGCTCAACAAAAAACTCACAAAATGTGGGAACTAGATGGCTGCTGGGAAACGGGCTCTTAATAAGCGTTAATATTATTAAAATATACTGTTTATATAAGTTTATATACATCGTTGTAGAAAGTGTACTGGAGAAGTTTGACTTGTAACTTGGAGTTATTAATAAAGAATTGTATTGTATTGTTTTGTATTGTTGGTGTATATGATATCATAAACATAATTATAATATGAACATAGCCAATAGCCAATAATGTAAATTAACAATTACATAAGTACATATAAGTAAATTAAATATTTTCCCGTCCGGGGTTTAGATTTCGTAAAAGTAGTGCCATTATTGAAAGAAAATTTGGTGAAAACGTATTTTAAGTAAAGTATAACATTCGTTTTAAACTAAACATACTTTTATTTACAATATTTTCTAAAACAATTCGTTATCTACTCGAAAGTTTTCAGATATATATATATATATATATATATATATATTTGTATTGATGGTTTAAGTATAGTAATCGCATTTACGTAGTAAGTGAAAATAATAAATATTTTTGCATATTGTTGATTGTTTTATTCAATACCTTTTATAACATCAAATGTTACGTATTTACCCTGTTTTTATTTATTTATTTAATAATATCTGTTTATCTATGATAATATGCTTGCGTTTGTCGATGGAGTACGCTTGCCTAGAAGAAACCGATTCCCTCTTGTTTTATTTTTTGACCCGTTAATTTCCTACGGGTCTACCAAGTTGCTCTCTTTTTGTTTTTTTTTCGTTCGACACTGCCAATATTAGTTTTTACCCCGATTCATTTGTTTTTATGTTTGATATGGTTTCGACGTAAGCTGCCAAAAATGCCAATGTTCAAAGCCATTGATGTAGGTAGGTCCAAAGCACACATTTTCGGTCATTCACGTTGTGGTACTTCAATGATTTTATGAGCGAATGTTCAATTTAGCAAAGTACCGTTTTCGCAAAAGGCCAAAACCCATAATATATTTGGTCATTTATATACGTATTTTAATTATTTTATAGTCTTATAGATACCGTTTTCTCAAAAGGCCTAACCCGAAATATGTGGTCATTAACGTGTTTTAAAATTATTTAATTTTTTATTCACAACACGGCAGTATGCTTGCCGTCTACCAAAAAGCATAACCCCATTTCCTCGACATAATAGTTGTTGAAATAAAGGTTGCATAGTTTGCGTACCTACTTGTAAAGCTGATAAGAAAATGACGTATTAATTTAGCTTCTTACAATGAAAACAAATAAGACGTTATTGCATGTGTCTAAAAACTTAGATCGAGTATAGGGCATAGTACAGACAATCGTTAAACAGGTGTTGATTTTATGGTCCAATTAATTGATTGTAAATAGTGTACTAACTCATTTTAGTGCCTTCCTAAAGTAGCTGACTATTTAATATCAGTTTACAAGTCAATATACAGTTTTAACTTTACTCGATTATAAAAAACAAAAAATTAAAACCTAACTATTATTCTATCAAACCGCTACCAGTGGGAACTGTTCCCAAAATGCTGGCCCCATTACCACGTTGTATGGCGATGCTCACCCTTTGAGCAAAGTAGAGGCCGGCATTTTGGTCACGAGTTGCGTCTATCAGACGTGAAGATAAATCTTTGAAAATTTTACTTGTAAATATTTTACTTGTAAATATTTTATTAATATAAATTTTAAAAATAAATATTCGGTACAATTCTGCACACAATTATGGTCATCTGACTCCAAACTAAGCAAAGCTTGTAATATGGCTGCTAGAGACTGATATACATACATATATACAAATAATATGTATTTTTAAATACATATTTAAATAGATATAGAAAAAACACAAATGTTCATCACATGAATGTTTGTCCTAGGTGGGAATCGAACCCCCAAGCGCAGAAAGCAGGTTCACTACCAACTGGACCAACGGGGCTATCAAACATCATCGTGATCGACGACATCGTGAGAGTCGCCGGCATCCAGTGGATGCAGATGGCAGGCTGTCGTTCAGTGTGGAGGTCTAAGGGGAGGCCTATGTTCAGCAGTGAACGTCTTCTGGCTGCTGATATTGTTTACTTTGTTAGAGGTAATCTTTGGAACTACTAAGTATATTTTGAAAAGCCTATCACTGATTGAAAGTGAAAACTGATTGACTGGCTATGGGTACCTATTATCTACGACCAAAATAAAATGAATGGTCGGGCCTTAACTATTGAACTTGCTCAGTAAAAACGAGTCAAAACCGTCAGACATAACTTCAACACCTAATTATAACCAAGTACACTTGTTACAAAAAATAGCGGTTTTTGTTGTCACTTCCGGAAAACTGCTATTACAGGCACCTAATCCGCTCAGTTGGAAAATCACGCGACCGCAAACCTTATCGCGCCCAGATACGGTTTGCGGTCGCGTGATTTTCCAACTGAGCGGATTAGGTGCCTGTAATAGCAGTTGTCCGTAAGGCCCCAGGAAAGCACACGAAGGCATAATTTTGACAGATGTTTCGTTATCATGTAACAATAAACTCGTGTCGCACTTCCTACGGCTAGACACCGACTGAAACGAAGTGAGCGCCGGCGCTCATTTTGTAATCTTCAAAAATGCGCTCCGTCCATTCATTTTATTTTGATCGTAGCCTATTATAATGAGTCCCTACCTACGCAAGTGAAGACGCTCACAAAAGCTAGTTATAATTTATTCTGTAATAGATCTCATTGCGAGCCATCGTAAACTTCACTAACCACAAGGGCGTTTATAGAATTTAAATAAACCAAATGCCGTCATTCGCATAGTTTTCGCGTTATTTCCGAGAATATAGATTTAAATATTTAAATTCTTATTTTAATGAATTTATTACCATGAAAATGTAGTTTATTTCCTTGATACGAAGGTAAATAGTTTTGTTGTGGAGTAACTTACAATTTTATTTATCAACAAGGAAGGACGCGTCTACGTTAGGAATGTATGTGTAGGTAGGACCTACTATTCAGCGATTAACAGTTTAGTTTTTAGTCCCTAGATAATTCTTCCTCCCTTGATATGCTCCATCGACATCCTCTATCTAATTGAACTTGTTTTGTTAAAATTACACCATTATTATTTGTGTGTATTGATCTGAAATCTTGTTGGATATTGTGTAGTATTTTTTTCTCACGTAGACAGGGTATCGGACAACTCGTAAATTTTCCGTAATAACGACGTGGGAGATCTGGTTGGTCGCCAGACCGCCATTGGTCCATACTATATCATTATGTTTATGTTGGAATGTTGTTAAAAGACTTGCCCAATATGTCAATTTAGTTATAAGGCCAATAAATGTTTATATTCTATTACTATTCCTCACTTTCCTACTGATATTTAAAAAGGTTGTTTATATCTATTTTTATATTTAAAACCAAGTATCGCTCAAAGTTCCACTGCGTCGGAATCGGAAGCCGGACCGTACGGAGCGTACGGATTTGTTGCTTTGTTATTGATTTCATACAAAACAAAGCAACAAATCCGTACGTTGCGTACGCCCCGATTCCGATCCAAGGAACGCGTACCTTTACCGGACTCCGGTGCCCCCAATGTCCAGATTGAAATGATTAGAAACGGGTCACCGGTGCCACCTTACCACGGTAAATATCCCGTGTATAAGTGTAACCACATTACCAACTATTCAGCGTAATTTAATAATAATCAATTTACGCAAGCACCTAATGCATTTCCTTACAATTAAATAATTCACTACGTAATAGGGAAACTTATAATCCATATAAAACCAAATGCTATGTAGGTATTTGTAGATGGGAAACTTAAAAACATCGATCTTCCCTGTTCGTGTTTGTATTAAAGACCTTGCACAGGATAAAGGCACCAGTCCGTTGTGAAACTGGCAAGTATTTGTGACTAAAAGTCATCATCATCATCAGCCAGAAGACGTCCACTGCTGAACATAGGCCTCCCCCTTTAACCTCCACACTGAACGAAAGCCTGCCATTTGTCTCACTGTGTAATGTCGAAGGCGTTGTGATTGTGATTTGTGAAGCATCTACACATAGGGAAGTTGACATATTTCCAAAATGAAGGTAAGTTTTAAATCCTTCATTTTATTGGGTTGGCATTAGAATGGCTAGATCGCAAAATGACTTCATCTCACTTAGGTCATATCTCAAAATATCCGAGTCGTAATTTGACTTAATCTCATCTATTCTGCAACTCAAAATTCAATGTTATTTCACGTAAAGTTCACATCTGAAAGGGTTCCCACTGTTCCCAGGGTCTACCCAAATCAATATTTTCTTTCGTAGAGAATTTTCGACTTCGAATTTCCATTGTTGTAGTTTGGTTTCGGTCTCCTTCGGATGGGATGTACGTCTACAGTTTAAAAATAATCACACTCTCCAGAAAGCGGAAATGCTCAATATTAGGTACACCCCAAGCGTGACGACTCTGCCAGACGTCAATGCAAAACTTATCGCTCCTTTCGAATAAGAAATGGAACTCTCTTTTTATCAGGTCGCTTGCAAGCTGCTGCCACTCCTCATTCTCCTGCTCCTCAAGGGCGTCCACCTCCAAAGTATGGTATCCTGCCAGGTCAGAGACTTCAAGTTTGTCGTCGGAATGGTTAAGGATCCGCTCGATAAGGCTTTCATGGCAATTGGCAATATTAATTGTGAGTATATGCATTTGTTTCTACTTGCTGATGCTTTCAAACTAGTGAAGCTAGACGTTCGACCACAGCTCACTAAAAGTTAAGTGATATGGTTAAAGATGGTATAAACACGCCTATTATAGCTTGTAATGGTAACAGATTCTTAAGTGAGAGTTCAGATTTTCTAAACTTGGTGGTACCTTAATCTGTGTTTTATTCTGACACTGATACGGTAAGCTAAGTGCTTCACCGGCATCACCTTTCTCCATTCAAAATAAATACTTTAGGTACGTCTTCTGTTTCCCTTCTTTCTCATTCTATATCCTCATTGCAAATTCCAAAATGTTGTATATTAAATGTTAGGACAGTGTCTCTAAAATTGTTGTTTGTCTGTGAAGGTGCTGGTGTGAAGAAGATAGTTGGCGTGGAATATGATCAAGTGGCCAAAGAACCCGACCTCAACCATCTTACACTCAACTTCAGATCGAGGTGAGACATCAAAACCAGGAAACAGCATTTCATTCACATCAACCTTTGATACTATATAGTACTAACCTACGCCGATGTAGCCAGAAAGTGGATGGCAAAACTCTTCAATGGCTGCTAGATGATATGTAATATGTACTGCGGTATTCCCATATAACATCCCGACACCGTCAAAAGGCTCACCTTCACTTCTTGCAAAGCTGGAAATCCCACACAGTCTGATTTTTCCGCTTCTTTTTTCCACGGGCCTGCAAGGTGTGGAATGTCCTTCCCAAAAAGGTCTTCCCGTCATTCCTTTACAACTAGTTATCTTCCCCCAGGAACCTAAAAGTGGCCTACCCTCTGAACTCGGCCGCACAGCAGCTCGCCAACGAACGCGGGTTCAACCCCCAGGCTAAACTCATCATCTACATCCACGGGTTCACTGACGACCCCACTCTCGGACCCAACTTCGGACCCATCAGCAACGCTTTCTTACAAACCGGTGAGTTTTGTGACAACGAATTTGTAAATGAGATGAAACTAAATGCTTTCAGGAGATAGCAAGACAAAGGTCTATACCCTGCCGGACCCCTACCCCTATAGAATTAAAGAAGGGGAATTCTGCAGATTCAGCATTGTTATACACCAGGCCATTAATGATGCCGATCACATGCGGTTTTTTTTAATGCTCATTGTACTCTTTTTGGGCCAACGTTAAAGTTACCGACATAGCTCAGTGGTCATATCTGTCCAAAAACCGATGACTGTTGGGGTAGCTAGGTGTTCTAGTTGGAGGTACAATTACGATACATTGCCTCGGACAACCTTGGATGAGATAAGAAGTTCTCGGGCAAGGGACAGCGCTCAAATCAAAACGCATCGCTGCTCGCATCAAAAACTTCCATTCAAATCTGAGATTTTCGATCGCTTTTCAGGAGAGTACAACATCCTAGGTCTGGACGCGAGCTCTCTCATCCGATACTTCTACCTGCGGTCCACCACCTGCGTGCGCTTCATCGGAGAGAGGCTGGGACAGGTGCTGGCTACCATGGTCAAGAGTAAGTCATTCAAAATATTACCACAATCCCCACCGTCTCATTATAAGGAGGAGACGTTGGGAATTTTAATTTCCATGTCCCCAATCCTGTAAGACGAGGAAGAATTGAGCAAAATACGATGGGACATCATAGGACTATCAGAAATCCGACGAGAGGGACAGGATACGATAGTTCTGGATTCCGGGAACATGCTCTTCTTCCGGGAAGGAGAACGAAAGTCCCAGGGTGGTGTAGGTTTTATCGTCCGCAAGTCATTCATTAACAACGTGATTAAGGTCGATAGTGTGTCGAGCAGGGTAGCATACCTTATACTCAGAATAACCGATCGTTATTCGCTGAAGGTCATACAGGTATATGCGCCGACCTCGACATACCCTGACGATGAAGTAGAGGCTCTGTATGAGGAGATATCCGAAGCCATACATTCCTCCGAAACATACTTCACCGTTGTTATGGGTGACTTTAACGCAAAGGTGGGCACACGGAATGTCGATGAGTTAAGAGTGGGGTCATATGGGTATGGACGGCGGAATCCGAGGGGCCAGCGGCTGGTCGACTTCATGGAGAAGGAGGAACTCTATTTGATGAACTCCTTCTTTCAGAAGCGACCATCCAGAAAGTGGACGTGGATGAGCCCAGATGGTTCGACCAAAAATGAGATCGACTTCATCATGACGACCAAGAAGCGAATATTCAATGATGTCTCCGTGATCAGCAGGGTGAAAACCGGTAGTGATCACCGTATTGTCAGAGGCACATTGAATATCAACATCAAGCTAGAGAGGTCGCGTCTGGTGAAGTCCACGCTCCGTCCTGGTCATGCCCAAATCCAAAACCCAAATGACTTCCAACTCGAACTGCATAATCGCTTCCAGGGCCTTGCCGAAAGCGGAACTGTGGACGAATTAAACAATGGGCTGGTGGAAACTGTCCAAGCAGTGGGGTCCAAGTTCTTTAAGACCCCACCCCGAAAAAGACCTCAGAAGCTCTCAGACGAAACCATTAAGCTAATGAAGGACCGGACTGAGATGAGACTGCAATCTTCAGCTGATATGTCGGAATATGGCCAACTTAATAGACGAATCTCGAAATCGGTGCGACACGATCTGCGTTCCTACAATACAAGATGTATTAGGGATGCAATTGAGCGGAACCAGGGCTCGAAAGTGTTCGCGAAAAATTCGTCTATTGGGAAAAGCCAAATGACAAAGCTGAAGATCGAGGATGGCAGTATCATTTCGTCAAAGTCGGAGATTCTGAGAGAGCTTGAGAGGTTTTACGGACAGTTGTACACCTCGACACGACAGCCTATTGTCAGTACAGCTCAGGACAAGAGAGCTAAACTGACCCGACACTACACTGAGGACATCCCAGACATCAGCTTGTACGAGATTAGAATGGCTCTGAAACAGCTTAAGAACAACAAGGCACCGGGTGATGACGGAATCACGACGAACTACTGCGAGCGGGTGGAAAACCGGTACTGTTAGTCCTCCAGAAGTTATTTAATTCCGTCATACTCGATGGTACTACGCCTGAAGCATGGCACAGGAGTGTGGTGGTGCTCTTCTTCAAAAAAGGTGATAACACCTTATTGAAGAATTATAGACCCATCTCACTCCTGAGCCATGTGTACAAGTTGTTCTCTAGAGTCATTACGAACCGTCTCGAAAGCAGGTTTGATGACTTTCAGCCTCCCGAACAAGCCGGTTTCCGTAAAGGCTGGAGCACCATAGACCACATACACACCCTCCGCCAGATTATACAGAAGACTGAGGAGTATAATCGGCCATTATGCCTGGCGTTTGTGGACTATGAGAAAGCCTTTGATTCCATCGAGACCTGGGCAGTATTACAGTCCCTCCAGCGTTGTCATATCGACTATAGGTATATCGAAGTGTTGAAGTGTTTGTATAGAAACGCCACCATGTCGATCCGATTACAGGACGAGAGCACGGAACCAATCCAATTGCAGAAAGGCGTGAGACAGGGAGATGTTATCTCTCCGAAACTGTTCACGAACGCATTGGAGGACGTTTTCAAGCTCTTGGACTGGAACGGATTAGGCATCAACATCAATGGCGAATACATCACTCACCTTCGTTTTGCCGATGATATAGTCATCATGGCAGAGTCGCTGGAGGACCTAAATACGATGCTCAGCGACCTCAGTAGCCTTTCCCAACAGGTGGGTCTTAAAATGAACATGGACAAGACAAAAATCATGTCCAATGTCCATGTTGAACCCGTGCCGGTAGTCGTTGGGAACGATACTCTCGAAGTTGTTGACCATTACACCTATCTTGGGCAGATTGTTCAGTTAGGTAAGTCCAACTTAGGCAAAGAGGTCGCCCGAAGAATCCAACTCGGATGGGCAGCGTTCGGGAAATTGCGTGACATCTTCTCGTCCAAGATACCACAGTGCCTAAAGACAAGGGTCTTTGACCAGTGTGTGTTGCCAGTGATGACATATGGTACTGAGACGTGGTCCTTAACTGTTGGCCTTTTGGAAAAACTCAGAGTCACACAGCGGGCAATGGAGAGAGCTATGCTCGGAGTTTCTTTGCGCGATAGAATCCGAAACGTGGATATTCGCCAAAGAACCAAAGTCACCGACATAGCTGTTAAAATTTGCAAGTTGAAGTGGCAATGGGCAGGCCACATCGCTCGGAGAACCGATAACCGATGGGGAAGAAAGGTTCTTGAGTGGAGACCACGAACCGGAAGACGCAGCGTAGGTAGGCCTCCCACTAGATGGACCGACGACATAGTAAGAGTCGCTGGCATCCAGTGGATGCAAAAGGCAGGCTGTCGTTCAGTGTGGAGGTTAAAGGGGGAGGCCTATGTTCAGCAGTGGACGTCTTCTGGCTGATGATGATGATGAATCCTGTAAGACACCGCAGGATTTTATGTCTATGATTCGGTATTGTTTATTCTAATAGCCAAGTTGATAGCACTTCTGTCTTCTGCACCTTGGGTGCCGGATTCGATTCCCGGCCGGGACATTTGAATGTTGGGCTTAAATGCTGGGTCTGAGTGATTCTTGAGATGTCTGAGTGGACGTCTTTGTTTGTACAATGTATACACAGTGGCACTGGCATCATCGATACAGGGAAATTAAACACTAATTAGTAAATGATGTATTATTATTCTCTTTACTATTAATCGTTTATTACAATTATTATAAATCTGGTTCATGTACTATAATTAATTATTTATCAAAAAGGTCACAAGCTTGCTTTAGGTATAGGAATTGAGATAACTACATATACTTTGTATTAATTGTAAGGACATTATTATTGTCCTAGCCTATTAGGAATCCTTTTTATATACATATATAGAAGATAGATTGATAGAAGAAGATTAGCTTAGCAACTCAGAGCTAATTTTTGCTCTGAGCCTAGCAACTGAACATAACATTTTGTTGTCTCTCATGTCGGTTAAAACCGGTTTAAAAAAGTTTTAGTATCTTGTCTAATTATACTCATGAATTAGTTTTGTTTATCGGTTGAGTTGGTCCATAACATAAGATAACATTTCCATCAGAATCAGAGGATATTTATTGTTATGGATGTTGAATGTTGTAGAAGCTAATTTTCTAAAACTGGTTAGAATTATTAATTACCTTTGAGGTGTGGTGATAATAACGATAATTCAAATCTGTTGTAATTTTCCACGTGTCATTCAAAATCATGATGTCTTGAAATCAAAGATCTTGAAATCGAGACAATTCGTGATCCAGACATTCTGATATTCTGAAGTTTTCCCGGGGCATCGCTTTGCTACGAAGGCGGTCTGTAAAGTCTTCTCGGGATCGCGAAAATGATGGCACAAAGCAAAGCAAGTTCTATATAAAAGTAGCAGAGTTAGTATCTATAGTGTCTCCGAAAATAGGAATACACCTATTTCAATCTTTTCACTTTTAGTCACTTCGCTACTTAGAAAACATAAGCCGTCTTACCACAAAAGATTTAAGAACGCTTTAGACATGTGTTTAGCAATTGTTTCACTGCGAAAATAATGCTAAACACATGTCTAAAGCGTTTTTAAATCTTTTGTGGTAAGACGGTAGACCTTTCACACACAATAAAACCTCTGTTGACTCTACACTCGGTTCCCATGCAAGATAGAAGCCTCGTGCTTAGTTTGGGGCTCACCGATTAGCCTATCATATACATAAACTCAGAATTTGACTACCCTGTTTACTTATTAAGTTGTTTCCTAAAAATTAATTTGTATTCTTTGTATATTGTATACTGTTATTTTTCTGTGAAATAAATTATCTTATGTAACCATTTTTTTTTCTCTCAGAGGGTCTAGACCCTAAGTCGATCCACCTGATCGGGCACAGCCTGGGCTCGCATATCGCCGGGTTCACGGGCAAGCAGTTTACCGAGCTCACCGGTTCCAAGGTGGGCCGAATATCCGGCCTCGACCCGGCTGGGCCCTGCTTCAGCCTCGTGGAGCCCGGCCTGAGGCTGAAGGCTTCTGACGCGGACTTCGTGGACGTCATCCACACAGATGGTGGCGTGTTCGGGATGACGGCGCCTGTCGGTGAGTAAGCTATGGATTGACAGTTGTTTTGGCTGCGGATCAAGTAACATGCGAAAGTTTGTTTGTTTGTTGGATTATTGTGATTTGTTTATTCTTCTTTCACGTAGCAACAGAGCATCGGAACGACGAGTATCCTGTGATGATATCGACCACCTATTTGCCGAAGTCTGTTACGTTTGTGGTTTAGGATTCTCCGGGAGTACCTATCACGGAATTCGCTCCGGGAAGGCCTCCCTTGACTGCCCTTGACAAATTTTAGTAGGTAATTTGGTCAGTATTCTTTGTGAAGTATCGATTTATAAAAAAAAACTTTACAGAACAATACCTATTCTTTTGTTGTCATTTATCATATCATATATACTCATATCACTACAGAATAGTCAGCTGAAAACACAATATCCTCCCAGGTCACGTAGACTTCTACCCCAACGGCGGGTCAGCACAGCCGAACTGCCTGACGCAGACGTGCAGCCACCTGCGCGTGAACCGAATCTTCGCGGAGTCCATCCTCAGGCCTGAAGCCTTCCCTGCCCGCGCCTGCAGGACCTACAATGAGTTCAAGATGGATTGGTGCGACGATAATGACATCACGTGAGTATATCGCGACATTTTTTTAATTCTAAGTATGGCTTGCGTTTGACCGCCAACTTCGATGATGCACGCTTGCCTAGAAGAAACCGATTCACTCGTGATTTGGAGACACGGGCTCGGGTTTTTGGAATATCAACCATGAATCGGTGGCGATTTTTCGTGCCCACTCTGGCAGTCCGATAGAAAAATAGGCAGGAGAGAGTTAGATCATGCAGATTGTTCGTCTTGGGCGTGGTTGGATACAGCAAATTGGAAACTAGAAGGGATTTGGCACTCGCATATTATATGATGAGAGTATTCCGAGGCAGCATCTCAAATCGTGACATATTGTTGATGATGGGTCTGTGTGTGCCGGACGGGTATGTGACGCGGCGCCGGCGGCCGCGTCTGTTCGCGGTTCCCAGCGCGAACACTCATGTATTTGCTAAGTCACCTTTGATGCGCATGTAGCATGGGTTCAATCGAGTTGCCGAAAAAATTAATTTGTTTGTCTGCTCGGTTGCAGAATTCAAAACGACGATATTATTTGACGTATATTTTTGTCTGTAAAAATTAATTTAATGTTTAACGTATGTAATGTGTAATTAATTTAATGTTTAATTGTGTTATAAGCTAGGTTTATAAATTATTATGTTGACATACGCTATTGAATTAGGACATTCTTGTAATGATAGTTGTAATTTGGATAAATAAATAAAATAAAGATCCGATGAGTTATTCACGATCTCTATGAACTATCGTATTTACGTGTTTCGTAAACTTCTTGCGATCCCAGACTCTGAGAAGTTTATGACAAAAGGCGCAATCGAGATAACCTATATAGCTATCTCTGTCTCTTTGAGAGTGAGATTGACCGCTGATCTTGAGCGCACCAGAAGACACTGGGGCTCCCCAGCACTGCTCCCAAATGTCAAATATACATTGCCAATGTTTCAAAGTATACAAAGAATAAATCTCGAACTGTATTTATCGTTATTAGATCTACTTAATATGCTTCATTCCAGACGTTAGATGGGCATTTTTTGTGTCTCCTTCATGAGATCTTTTAAAAGGTTATACCTGTTCAGAATAATAAAAGTAAACATCGAAACATTGATATAGGTAGGTACAAACACATTAGTTGTAAATGACTGCATTGAAATACGATTTTAGAATACTTACTGAGAGAGATAATAGTAGGTATACTTCTATCGGAGGATTTTTATGTCATTTTTATAGCCAAGTCAGTTAGTAAATACGATAACCACGATATTCGTCAACTTTTTTTAATGTGTTTAGAATAGGTATACGGTTAATACGGTTATATACCTACCAGCAGTGCAAGTACCGTTCTTTATCGATCATCAAATTCGATAAAATGCCTTAGAATAGATCATAGCGAGTACTGATCAAATTGCATTTTATCGAATTTGACGACCTCAACTGTCAAATTTGACGATCGATAAAAAACGGTACTTGCACCCCAAATGTGATAAAAGTACTGTTTCAAGAAAGTGACGTCAAAGCGCCTGGTCGTTGCGTTAGAAAGCTGCTGAGTAGGTGCACTACTATACTTTGGTCTAGATATAGTACGCCTTTCCGGATAGCTAATGAACTGTTTCGGCGAATTACAATTAATATTCAAGGTTGTACGGGTATACGGGAAGTACCTCTGATAGAAGTAATGACGTTCTTTTATCTACTAAAATTATCAATTAAAAAAACTGACTTCAAAATTAGTAAAGTAGGTATAAGTACCTATGTACGCATTTTTGTATAAAACTTTTCATGTAACAACCTCAGGAGTACCAGGTGGTCTGTAAAAGGTACAGGAACATTCTGAAACAGTGGAGGTAGCGGGAACGGGCACTTTTTTGGGGAAAAAACACAAGCTTGGCTTTTGTTGGCATTGAATTTGAAGAGGTTTTCGTTACTCCAAATTGATACGGTCGTCAGGGCCTGATTCATTCGCTCGGCCATGTGTTTTCTCAACTAAATTAGCTATGAATTTGAAGTGTCTTCTTGAGTTTTAGCGACAATTATTAAAAACCGGTCAGACGCGGAAAAAATTAGTTGCGTAGTTGGTACTTGGGTTACGTTGGCTCAAGCCCAACGCATACTTGGCCAGTCTTTACTGAATATAGATCTACGTTTGGCCACCAACTCGCCTGATGGTAAGCGACAATGTGGCCGAGGATGGAGCACGTAGATCTAGAAGACTTCTATTCACTCTATACGCCTGCCTACAAACTGCTATGCAGATTGGCAGAGTTATTTTTTATTTTTTTTATTTTTTATTATCTTAGAGAAACTAACGGTCTTAATTAACAGAGTTAATAATTAGCTAGAGACAAAGAGGCCATTTAGAAGTTTCTACTTATAAAAACAGAGTACATTATATGAACGCTAAAACATGTAAATAAAAAAAATAGATGTATAATATTACTAGAACAAAGAAAAAAGCAATAGACTCTAAATAAACTAAGACAAACTAAGATGTGCACTTAACATGATAAGAAATACATTTAATAATATTTAAGACAAAATAGTACCAAAATTTTCACACATAATTATTGAAAAAGTTGTCACTTAACCACTTCCTTATGGATGAAATACTAGAGACAAATATATCCATACCTAGACTATATTTACGTAACCTATTATAGGTTCCACACGCACGAACGATAAAGCTATTTTGCCGATAGTTAGTTAATGAGACAGATGGTCTGAAGAGCGGTTTATATTTCCGAAATAATCCAGTTGGGACATAAAGATTAATTTTACTAAGAAGATCAGGGCAGTCAATGCTAGATGTGACAATCTTTTTAAGGAAAATTACATCAGATATTTCACGGCGATTGATTAATGGAAGAAAATGATGTTTTGCACAAGAATCAAAATGATCAACAGCTCTAGTTTTAGTTTTGTAATTTAAGTAACGTATGAATTTCTTTTGAATACTTTCTAATCGGTTAATATAAACATCATACCTAGGGTTCCAAATCTGAGACGCATATTCCAAGTGGCAGCGCACATAGGTACTATAGAGAATTTTTATAGATTTAGCGGATTTAAAATCCTTTGTTGATCTGATAATGAAACCAAGGGCTTTAGAAGCCTTATTCACTATAGAGGAAATATGCTTATCAAATATCAATTTGGAATCGTGAATAACTCCCAAGTCTCTCATAACCGACACACGTGTTAAAGCTTGATTTTTAATAGAATAGTCGAAGGGTAATGGTAACAATTTACGCGAAAACGTCATTACTGAGCATTTCGAGACATTTAAATCGAGTTTATTGACAAGACAGTAATTGTCAAGTCTAGCAAGGTCATGTTGAAGTGATAGGGCATCAGCTTGACTATTAATTACTTTGAAAATCTTCATGTCATCAGCAAAACTCAGCAAAATAGAATTTTGGAAACAGATGTCAATGTCGGCTACAAAGATTAAAAAAAGGAGAGGGCCTAATAGTGATCCTTGAGGAACTCCACTTGGAACAGTCATCCATTTAGATGTGTAATTTCCCAGCACTACCGCCTGAGAGCGATTATTGATATAAGACGCAAACCATCTCAACAAGTCACCTCGTATTCCTGCATTTTTCAATTTCGATATTAGCAAGAAGTGATCAATTTTGTCAAAGGCTTTGCTATAGTCTGTGTATATTACATCGACCTGTGAGCCTTTGTCCATAGATTCGGTTATAAAATCATTAAGCAAGACTAAGTTTGACACTGTAGACCTCCCCTTGAGAAAACCGTGTTGAGATGATGGAAACGAACTTATTACAGCTGAATACAGCTGTTCATAAACAACTTTTTCGAACACCTTCGCTATAACACACAGTTTCGAAATCGGTCTGTAATTGACAACATTTGTTTTAGAACCTTTTTTATGTACGGGTGTTATAAACGCCTTTTTCCACAATAGGGGAACATAACCTTCATTGATAGATCTTTTAAAGAGTAAGCATAAGGGAAAACATAATTGGTCTGCACATTTAATAAGTAGAATAGGGGGAACGGAGTCAGGCCCAGCTGATTTAGAAATATCTAACTTTAGTAGCTTTGATTTAATTAATCCTGAATTTAAGTGAACAGTGGAGATGTTACCATCAAGCAATCCTGATGAAGTAACTGTTGATTGACTACTATTCACACTTGCTTCAGGGACCAAAAAGGTAGAATGGAAATAGTCTGCGAAAAGGTCACAGATTTCTTTACCAGAGTTAGAATTTATATTTTCGTAGGTCATTGAGTTGGGAAGCGAACTAGACTTGGATATAGATTTAAAATATGACCAGAAATATCTAGGATTATCTCTAATTGAATTTTCAACCTTAAATATATATTGCTTATAACAAACAGCTTCTAATAATTTTGCCCGTTTACTCAAAATATCAATAGACAATCTGTCGGCAACCATACCATATCTTTTAAATTTAGCTAAGTACTTAAACTTTTCTTTAAGGACCTTGATTAACGCGTTAGAATACCATGGAGGATATGATTTATTATAAATAGTTTTGCATGGTACATATTTATCGCGCAGATCGTATATGATATTGTAGAACCTTTCAACGGCATCATCTAAATGTTTATTGGACAGTTCCGTCTCCCAGTCAAGAGATGAAAGGCCAGTGATGATTATGCAACTGTTATTTCACTGAGATAAAAAAAAAAAGATGCTTGAAAGAAGAAAGATGCCTGAAAGAAGAAAGGTGATGATTGTAGTTCTCAGACAACAAAGAGGACGGCAGAGAGGAACACATCTAAGAGAAATATACCAAATAACATATTATAAATATGGTTTGGTGAGGTTTTCCTCTACTCGAGCTCTAGGCTCGGTTTACTGAGCTCCCGCCCCGAGACCCTCAGGGAAAGGGTGGCTCAGTTCCCCCGCTAACAAATACGGAGTCTCCTAACACTTTGCTTATTATTGTTGATGTGTGGATTGCGGCTTGTTTTTGGATGATGTGTGTGTTTATGTTCGAATCTAGTTTTGTGCAGTATCTGTGTAAGGATTTGGCTACTACTCCAGTGGCTCCTACTACTATAGGGATGATTTCTGTGGAGGTTTTCCATAGCCTGGCTATTTCTCGTTTCAGTGGATGGTACTTACTTAGCTTTTCTATTTCCTTTGCTCCTATATTGTAGTCTGATGGTACTGTGATGTCTATGAGATATGTTTTGTTTTCTGTTTTAAATATAATATATAATATTATAATATATTGTTATATATATATAACTGCGCCGAAATATCGGGAGCTCATTCCACAACCTTACCACGGTAAATATCCCGTAAATAATCATATAACTTTAGTGAACAACCGTGATAGTTTAAAACAGTGTTTTACATCTAAGAGAGTAGACACATGATAGAACAGGAGTTATAGAATGGTTAAAATATAATAAAATTGGTTTCAGTTACATGGGTCACGGCTGCCCTCCAAGCGCGCGCGGCGTCTACTTCCTGCGCACAGGAGACCGCACGCCCTTCGGCCTCGGTGACCAGGGGCTCGGCTACCGGCTGCCCTTCTTATAAGAACACCATAAAGCTAGCCAGACTGTTACATGGGTTGTAATGTAACACTCCTAGTTGTCTTACCTAGCGGCGAAGTGAATATAAAAACAGCATGGAAGTTAACAGATTATATTTATATTGTTTTAAATGTGTATCGGGACTTATCGTGCATTATTTTATTTATGTAAAAATAAGTACGTTTCGATTATTTTACAATGGCCGTGGTCACGAGCTGACTTAAAACTGCCTGGGTATAGGTATTTGTTAGGTAGTAGGTATAGTAAATTAGAGTTTGCCTATTTTCTAGGTATTGAAAAACTGTTCAAGTGCGTATCAAGACCCGAATATGGTAGACATTCGTGTTTCTGTTATAATCATGTACTTATGTTATTGGTCACAGTAGGTATTATGAGTTATTAACTGACTTCACAAAAGGATGTGAGAAAGGGGGTTCTCAATTAGTTTTTTTAATGTTGTTTTTTGTACTTTTGTTATTGTTTTTCAGCTCAGTCGGAACTCCGTTATTTTTGAACCTAATTGGGTTTTCTTACATCAAAATCGGTTAAGTAGTTAATTTTTTAATTCAAAATAACCTGAAGAATATGTTATCCAAGTAAACGAAATTGCATATTTACTAATTTTGAGGTCGGTTTTTTTTACTGATAATTTAAATAAATAAATAAATTTTCGGGGCACTTTTGCACACACGGTCATCTGACCCCAAACTTAGCAAAGCTTGTGATATGGCTGCCAGAGACTTATAATTATTTAGTATTATTTGCTTAGTGGATATTAGATATGTGCGATCCCCGCATAATACACACTTTTATGGTTTATTTATTTAAACTAAAATACTTTCCATTTTCCAATGTATTGTCATTGATAGATACGAGTTTGTACGTTGTTTTTACGTTTTTTTTTTCTTTCTTTTTATTATTATTTTATAATAGGCTTGCGTTTGACCGCCTGATGTAAAGCGAGGATGCGGTCATAATGTCATGTAATTATTATTATGGTTTAGTATTTAATGTTTAGTACTTACATTAGTGTTTGTGTTGGTACGGTTATAATTCGTGTTTGTTACTAAATGAAATTAAAGAATAAAAATAAATAAAATAACAACGTAGGTATAATCCCTTTATTGTTGTCGATACAATGATAAATTCCATCCTCTGCATAATTAATAACACTTTGGTATGAATAACGATACTTACATATCATATTTTTTAAATTTTGAAATTATGGTCCCCGTGGTATGATACAACAGGGAAGCAATTAGGTATAAGCAGATAATTATCAATTTAAAAAAAACAAATTAGTAGGTAATAAAATACGCAATTTCTTTTGACTATGATGACATATTTTTTTCCAGTTAAACCAAATTTGAATAAAAACCGAACATCTGAACCGATTTTGATGAAATTTCTATCGGACCAATCTGATTATCATAAAAAATAATTGGAATGAGTTTTCTAAATCGGTTCATAAACTAAGAAGTTCAGATCAGAGCCAACGAATAGATAACCCCCTTTTATGAAGTTGGTTAAAAAACTTGTTTTTAAGATTTGAGAGACCTTGGTCCGCTAGTTCATAGTTTAATTTATATTTATATGAGAAAAACGTCTCTTATTTTTTACTGTAATAAGACTAGCACCTACCTCGATTTATTATTAGTTCCTATTTTATTATTGTATCAAAATATGCATGTTCTTACATTTGGAATTCAGTTCATGTAGAAGTGTATAATTATTAAGATAGTACCTAAGTAGAATAGCTGTGTACCTATTTATCGTAATAAATTTTACAAAAAAGTACTTATTTATTATTCTTCACATCATTTATTTTTGTTCTTAAGTTTTTTTTACAATAAATATATAAAAACAAGATATTATTTTAAAAACTAAACCTAGAGTCCCGCCGTCAGCGGGGCAGGCTTAGAATAACTACACAAAGAAACCAAGTACATTCGCAAAATTTAAGCCATTCAAATGGTGTCATATATGACACCAAAAATATATATAATTTTTTTACTATGACACTTTGCGCGGTGAAATCGTACCACAACAAATCAGAAAAGCAGCATAAGAGTTATGGTGTGACATTCCACAGGTAATCCATTAATTTTCTTGCTTAAATCGTTTAAAATACCAATCGGAACGTAAGCTACAAAGCGAATTTGTAGCTTACGTTTTGAGAAGGCGTTGTTTGGAGACCTACCTTCTCTGAGTAGTTATTTTAAGGGGGCAGGGCCCAAGCTAACGGTGGTTAGGGCTGCAGAGTGATGAACCTCCTGACAATGCAAGCCGTGTCAAGGATTAAGTACCGCCTTCTGCATTTGACTAGCGTGAGCCTCTGAAGGTTGTGGTCATTATTATAATATAATTTTGAGTGTTTTTTTATTCTGCCTTTTTTATATTTGTATAATTCTATGACCTAATGTCATGTTCGAATCCATGGTTACTTGAGAATAAACAATTTGATTAAGAATTATATAATAATATAATTAATTATATTATATTATATAATAATTATTATTTAGCACACATTTGGAAGTACATTACAGCAGCGGTCTGCAACTGGAGCATCGTGATAATGTGGGTTGAGATGAGACGTAGCCGAGGCCAGCGTATACGTGAGACCACAGCGTGAGACCATAAACCCTTAGTTGTAGTCAAGCCTTGTACACTTCTTTTTTGTAACATTGCGTTCATGTTCAAGTTAAAATAGTTTTTTTTATAGATGCATAGTTTGTTAGCACCCGCACAAGATGGAAAGACGACCTAAAAGAGACCGCAGGGAAACGCTGGATGCAGGCCGCTTCCAACCGGCCCTTTTGGAGATCGATGGGGGAGGCCTATGTCCAGCAGTGGACCAGTGGACGTCCTACGGCTGAAATGATGATGCATGAAAGTTATTTTATTTGAAAAAAGTTCAAATCCTTAGGCAATGCACTGCGCTCGTCACCCTGTGAAATTAGGTGTTTAATCTCTACAAACATTGTCCTTTAAATAAAAATAAATAAAAACCAGTTCCATGACCACATATGAATTGTGTTACTTGATGGTATAGTATCGAGGTAATGATTGAAGCCGAGATTTGCGATCCAGTATTAAAGTGTCCCCTCGGCCGGCCGGTGGTCAGTAGTGCGCACACGCAGCCGTGGTGACAAGTACCTCAGCGCCAGGGCTACACGGTGACAATATGAAGGTAAGTCTCCAAGATCGTTCAATAAAGAAAGAAGTCAAAAAAGTTTAGTAAAATATCCAAGTTGTGGGTGCAAGGATATAATAAAACAAAAAATTCCATATATTAAATTAATTATTAATTATTGTAAAAAATACTTACACATTAATTATTATTTACTAGCGAGCTGCCCCGGCTTCGCACGGGTATAAGTTTTATTATATGTATAAACCTTCCGTCAAAAATTATCTAACTGATGGTGAAAACCACATCAAAGTCCGTTGCGTGGTTTAGGAGGAGTTAGCGGCCATACAGACAGACAGACAGACAGACGCAGAAAGCGACTTTATTTTATACTATGTCAATACTATGTAGAGAATAAAGATTTTCATTCTGGGGTCTAGTCCGGATTTTTGAGAAACATTGGTCATTTTTATCATAATAATGGGTTTTTTACTATTTCATTTAATTATTATTATTTAGTTTGACTCAAAAACTCATTGTTATTTAAACTATTTCAATAAATCAATTGTAGGGTGACATAATTTTATAATAATTAATTATATTTAAACACACTTGATATGATTAATTGCAAAATAAAAGATAAATGAAAAAGGTGGCTCTCTGTAAGTGCACCTAACGCCGTAACGACTAAACAGGTTTTGATGAAATTTTGTAGCTGATCCTGAAGATAACATGAGGTTTTTATCGCAATTTTTTTTTTTTTGTGTATTGTATAGAATAAATGTAACAAGCTCTTCTTTTACTTTTGGACAATTTTGTTATTGTTGTATATACTAGTCCATAATATAAAAAAATATAAAACTAAAGTGAATTACCGAATCTTTGAATATATTAAATTAAGAGATTCATATAAATAAGATCATTGAAATTAATAAAACTTTTACCTACTTACTCCAATTAAATTTCAGTCATTACAGCTGTAAATAAATAAATAAAAATAAATATTGGGGACATTTTTGCACACACGGTCATCTGACCCCAAACTAAGCAAAGTTTGTGATATGGCTGCCAGAGACTGATATTCATACATTTTTTTTTTAAATACATACTTAAATAGATATTAACAACCAGATATAGAACAAACACAAATGTTCGTCACACAAATGTTTGTCCTAGGTGGGAATCGAACCCACGCCCCCAAGCTCAGAAGGCAGGTTCACTACGAACTGGACCAACGGGCTATCAAGCTATAGATAGATAGATAGAAACTCTTTATTGTGTAGGTACCTATATACACCAGAAATAAAAATTACAACACGATAGACAACACTTACGAGCTAGTGCCACAAGTGGCGGCCTTATCGCTAAAAGCGATCTCTTCCAGACAACCATTGGATGGAGCTATATAGGTATAGTATCAGGCCTAGGTAAGAAAGAAGCAAGAATGATTAATTTAATCTCGGGTTTTATTGTTGTTTATAAAAACTTTTATCAAAGTCAGAGATGAAGGTTAGTGCAATGCTGGAAAAATATTTCAGCGCATTTTATTTGATAACTCAATTTGTGGCACTTCCAAATGCCAACATTTTATTTAATTTATTTTTATTTTATTTTATTTTTATTTATTTATTCAAATTACAACTATCATTACAGGAATGTCCTAATTCAATAGCGTATGTCAACATAATAATTTATAAACCTAGCTTATAACACAATTAAACACATTAAACATTAAATTAATTACACATTACATTATTTTCATTATTATTACATAAATTTTTATCATTATTATTTTTACACACAAAAACACACGTCATTTTTTAATCTATTACGCAATGATCTTATATTCTCATTGTTATTACGGTTCGAAAGATACAGCCGTTCAAAGGTGAAAGGGAACAAACCATCTGCCCATCCTCCGGTGTTTCTGGTCGCAGATTTAGGACATATCCGGGTCCGGGAAATATATATCGTCTGACATGAATCATCATCAGCCAGAAGACGTCCACTGCTGAACATTGGCCTCCCCCTTTAACCTCTGACAATGCCACTGACCGACAATGCGACATGAATGCAAACAATAAACCCCTGGTTTTCGTTTGGACAAAAGCCCTCGAAAAGGGATTTAGTTACCTCAGAAACGAGAGAAAGGACTACATATACTACAGTAGGTACATATACATATATAGGTACGTAATAATAGTCTAAATATGAAAAAAACAGAACGTTTTACGAGCAGCCGACGTCTGTGTCAGTGAGAATACCTAAAACGCAGTATCACTTGTTCTTATCAAGGGCAAGTACCACGGTACCTACCGCTTAATTAATTGAATGATATAGCAATCAAATTTATTTCACTAACACTTAGGGTAACCATATCAAATTTATTTCACTAACACTTAGGGTTACCATATCAAATTTATTTCACTAACACTTAGGGCCACCATATCAAATTTATTTCACTAACACTTAGGGCCACCATATCAAATTTATTTCACTAACACTTAGGGCCACCATATCAAATTTATTTCACTAACACTTAGGGCCACCATATCAAATTTATTTCACTAACACTTAGGGCCACCATATCAAATTTATTTCACTAACACTTAGGGCCACCATATCAAATTTATTTCACTAACACTTAGGGCCACCATATCAAATTTATTTCACTAACACTTAGGGCCACCATATCAAATTTATTTCACTAACACTTAGGGCCACCATATCAATTTTTTTAAAGTCCTGACATAAGCATAGCGTAATCTGCCTTTTCACAGTGCACTGATGGACTTAGGCCTACCCCGAAAGGGCGATTGAGCCATATCCACCACGCTGTATCGGCTGTACGCAGCCAGTTGCGGGTTGGTTGATCCACATACGCTATTGAATTTCTTCTCCGTACGTATACATATTTCCTCACGATGTTTTCCATCACCGAAAAGCCAATGGTATGAAAAAGTCATCATAAAGCCGGATATTTCAATAAAAATCCGTTGTTGGATTGTTTTTATGGATAAGAATGTTGTATTGTGAGGGGAACCAATTCCAAAATTACGCAAAAGATGTATTTTCAAATACACAGTTTATTGGTAACAAACCTAAATGTTCCGATAAATAAATACTATTATAGGTATACCTATGCTATAGTGAAAAAACCTGTAGAGTGCTTTTCATGTTTGAAGTCCCCTAGACGCGGCGCTGTCATCGCGTATCAATCACTATCAGTATCATTTCTCGAGTAGAACTTTAACAACTTTTGGCATCGTACACGACTCTTTAACGATGGAAAATTAATAAAAATCTCACTAGCGTCCAAACACAGTAACAACACCTGACAACTACAACATGGAAATTTAGTTCCGCTGTTTGCCGTGGGACTTCAAACATGAAAAGGACTTTAGAAGACAAATAATCGTGTCGAATTTTGTAAACAAGATTAACCTACTTGTATTAAATCGCTCAAGCTAAAAAAAGTCTGACATGCCCGTACAAATCCGGTCGGATGATAGCCCTATACTCGCACTAATCCTACAAATAAATATATGATAAAAATAATTGGTTTATTTAAATAACTGACTTCAACGCTTTCTTCCTCGATACTTGACCTACTTATTATAACTTGCTGAGGGGCTTCACTTGACAAACCATGTCTTTTGCTAACTACACAGCCTTGGGAGATGACTATTTTAACTTTGACAACTTTAGTTATGTGAGTTAAATTTATATCATCATCATCATTTCAGCCGTAGGACGTGCACTGCTGGACATAGGCCTCCCCCATCGATCTCCAAAAGGGCCGGTTGGAAGCGGCCTGCATCCAGCGTTTCCCTGCGGTCTCTTTTAGGTCGTCTGTCCATCTTGTGGGTGGACGTCCTACGCTGCGCTTACCAGTCAGTAAATTAATATACATTTCAATTGGATCTATGGAGAATGATCCTAATTAAATAGAAAAAAAAAAACATGACTACGTGATACGTGAAATCCAAACAAATGATCCCTAACTCGAGGGGTTTACAGGTAGTTATTGAAGAGTTTCACTCTCCGCCTGACCCATCACCATCAGACCCTCGTCACCAAGTGTAATTTATTTTATGGGACTCGTTAAACAAACCCTGGTATGTCCAAAAACTGCGACCAGAACCACCGTAGGATGGGCAGCAGCGTCCTATTAGTACACGGTGAACGTACTACGATCCCCAAGCCGCCTGCCAAGCGTGGGGATTATGGCAACACCCGTCTTTACGAGGGAGGTCTTTGTTCAGCAGTGGAGGTTTCCAGGCTGATGATGTGATGTGTGTGTGTTAAACAAACCACATATATGAGCGACCCTCGAGAAGTTTACTATTAGTAGGTAATTGAAGAGTTAAATTTACTAACCACAAATCTACATTATTTTTGGTTTCGTCCCCAGACTCCATTCAACCTATCTCTCCTTCTGCCGTTCCTGTCGGCGCTGGTGCTGCAGAGCGCGGCGCAAGTCCAGGATGCCTTCGACGCGTTCGGTCGCGGCGTCAAGAAAGAGATCGCAGCCGTCAAGCAGCCCATCGACGAGACCATCGCCGCAGTCGGCGAGACGCAGTGTCAGTATGAATTACAGACGTTCTCACGTTGTGCATTTTGCTACAAAGATATCCTGCGAAATTATCTATCGCCACCCTAAACGGTAGCTTGTGGCTCACAAGCCAGCGGTTAGGTCCTACAAGTTGTGGGATAGGTTCAGTAGTCACTGCTGGATTATAGTGTCATTTTCCCTGTAATCACCAAAAAAATATCGCTGCATCTACAGCCAAAACTGTATTATGCTAGAGGCTTTCCTGATAATCAATCCGACACTGTCAGGAGTACTTGAAAAAAGTGTTTGGGAGAGTTCGTAGTTGCATTAATTCTCAATAGGTAATTCCTTCCTGTAACCAGTGGTTAGAATTGGAACCGTTTGAATTTGAACCTTACGAACCGGGACGCATTTCCCTTCAAACCTTGCGTACCTACTTTTAACCGACTGTCCAAGAAGGAGGTTTTTTTTTGGTTGTATGTGAGCATATAAGTATGTTTCTGGGTTCCTGTAGTACCTCATGTAGCCTAAACGGCTTGACCGATTTTGACGAATGAGGTATCGTTGGATTCCTTTATGAAACGGAACAATGTCTTCACGAACCGGAACGGCGTTCCGGTGCGTTCCGGCCGATTTCGAGCACTGTCTGTAACAGTCATAGCCATAGAGCGTTTGGTGGAGAAGCTCACTTTGTATTTCTTCTTTTCCGCAGGTTCCAATGTCAAGAAGTTGATTGGCGTCGATTACAAGCAAGTAGAAGGGGCGAAGGAACCAGACCTGAAGGAACTGTCTCTCATGTTTAGATCTAGGTACGCTTAATGTCTTTTGAAATAACTAATAATAGACAAATAATAGAGGCTCACCAGCAACGAATCCCTGGCTTAGTCTTAAGCATCGGCGCAAAGTTGCCAGACTATCGGATACATTTCGGAGAGTGTGCATCAGATCGGCATGATTTAATTCCCTTCTGCCCATTTTTCTATCGGACTGCACGAAAAATCGACACTGCTTTATGGTTGATATTCCGAGAACCCGTACGAAGTTCTTTGATTCCACATTTATTGTGCGAACTGCTAGTCTGTGGGATGCGCTGCCTGAATGGGTGTTCCTCGATGGTTACAATCTGGGTGTCTTCAAATCACGAGTAAATCAGTTTCTTCTAGGCAAACGTGCTCCATCGTAGACCGCATCATCGCATCATCGCTTACTATCAGGGAAGCTGGCGGCCAAGCGCGAGCCTAATTTTGATAATAAAAAAAACTCTATAGATCTTCTGTTCGTTGGCGTCAGTTTTTAAACTGCTGAACTCATCTCACTACTACATATTTATTACGAGTATCTTGCTACATTTAAAACGATTGCTGTTGAGTTCATTAAATCATTTGAGTTAATATCTACAGTCTACAGTAATTTTGCAGGCTAAGAACAAAATGGAATAACTTTTCTATTTATAATAATTATGCTTTCCAATGTCAGGGTCCGATAGATACGTTTGCCGGGATTCTAGATTGTAGGCCGGCCACGCTCGCCACACTGCTGGGGTGCAAGACAGTTGTGTTATTAGCTTATACTACTATAGCAGTGTTACTTGTGTTGTGTAAGTTTTTGTAAAGGTGTCGAATAAAATTTCATTCCTTTCTTTCTTTCTTTCGTACAGGGAGCTGAAGGTGGTGTACAACCTGACACAGGCGGCGCCGCTGCTGGCGGAGGCGCGCGGGTACAACGTGCACGCGCCGCTCATCATCTACCTGCACGGGTTCACCGACAACCCCACCAACACCAACTTCGGCTCCATCAGCGAGGCCTTCCTCAAAATTGGTACATTTCACTTTATGTTATCTATACAGTGGCGGTTTACATTTGCCGTAGGCTATTCAAATGTTGCCGCTCCTACTGACCTCTACAATTCGACCGATTCGATTCTACCCTAGTTCATAATCATGCGACTACGCAAATTGTAGGAAAAATTAGATAAGTGGTAAGACATAATTAAGTAGGTAAGTGTTGAAGTTTTGACATTTAGGTATATTATTTTTTTTCAAATTCATATTCAAATTCAATTTATTGAGCCCGTGAGCCTGGGTTACAAAGTTGGTATATGTGTAAGAAAATTAAAGTTCTCCAGGTCCCGCTTTGTCAGCATACAAGCAGTTACTTAAACTAATTACAAGAACTTATATGCAAATAATAAAAATGTCAGTTTACGTTAAAATTATACAATTGATAATGAATAATGTCTAATAATAATTTTACTAAAATACATGCATTATAATCAAAGTTTTTTATCATTTAAGAAGTCATCTAGGGAATAGTATGCTTTAGAAAGAAGAAATACAGTCAGCCTATTCTTGAAGCTGTTTATGTCGCTCCAGTCACGAATAAATAATAATTAATTACTTAATAATAATTACTTAATTTCTGTAAGAGATAAAACAAAATATTTGGCCCCAAATCTGCCGCCCTAGGCTCCAGCCTACTGCTGGTAAATCCGCGACTGTCTACGTACTTAAATATTTTTCTTAGCAACGATGAAAAAGCTAGCACATATACCGTCGGAGCTTTGCACCTAAATTTTCAGCTTCCTCTCTGGGTGGAATAAGGTCCCGGTTGATGGATCTTGTACCGACGCCATGCCCACCACTGCTGGAGTCCCCCAGGGCTCGGTGTTGTCGCCTACACTTTTCATCCTGCGTTTATATAATGACTTAATGCAAACCGGCATCAGATGATAGTTCTGGTGACTCACAGGAAACTCTGTAAGTACTTGTAATAATTTGGTCGTGGTGAACGTTGCAGGAGAGTACAACATCCTGGGGCTGGATGCCAGCTCGCTGATCCGCTGGCTGTACCTGCGCTCCACCACCTACGTGCGGTTCATCGGGGAGCGCCTCGGGGAGGTCCTCGCGGCTATGGTGCACAGTATGTTACCCTATCTATAAATAAATAAATAATATTCGGGACATTTATGCACACACGGTCATCTGACCGCAAACTAAGCAAAGCTTGTGATATGGCTGCCAGAGACTGATATACATACATATATAGTTTTAAATACATACTTAAATAGATATAAAAAATCAGATATAGAACAAATACAAATGTTCATCACATAAATGTTTGTCCTAGGTGGGAATCGAACCCACGCTCCCAAGCTCAGAAGGTAGGTTCACTACCAACTGGACCAACGGGCTATCTTAACCGAACCGAACCGAGATCTATGCCGAGTACCACCTGACGTTTATATTATACCTAACTAGCAACCCGCCCGCCCGGCTTCGCACGGGTGTAATTTCCATGCGAAGCCGGGTAGGGTCGCTTGTTATACAAGTATATAAACTTTCCGTGGTTTTTTTTTCTAACTGATGGTGAAAACCGCGTCAAAATCCGTTGCGTGGTTTAGGAGGAGTTAGCGGCCATAAAGACAGACAGACAGACGCGAAGTGACTTTAATTTATACTATGTAGAGATAATACTGGTGTAGAAATATTAAAAATAAAAAATATTAATATGACAGTGGAAATATTCAAGGATGTCATTGCACTCATCATTATGTACAACTTTTACTGAAGCAACAACCATGAAATCGCGAAAAGAAATCAGCTGTTCTATAATTATTATAAAAATGTCATTGACACTCAACGAAATGTATGGAACAGCTGATATTTTTTCGCGATTTCACAGTTGGTCCTTTTGAAAAAACTGTTCATAATGATGAGTACAATTAAATCCCAGAATATTTTTACTGTATAAACACAATAAACACAAAATTTCAAAAGTAGTAAAAGTAAAGTAAAGTATTCAAAGTAGTATTTTTTAATTTTTCTTAATATACACTTTTTTTAAA
Organism: Agriopis aurantiaria; assembly: GCA_914767915.1. Classification (NCBI taxonomy): domain Eukaryota; kingdom Metazoa; phylum Arthropoda; class Insecta; order Lepidoptera; family Geometridae; genus Agriopis; species Agriopis aurantiaria. The sequence goes on from OU612005.1 coordinate 11,144,944, forward strand.
GCAAATGTATATTTAAGAACGAAACAAAACACAAGCTAATAAACAACAAAAATACACAGTACATAAAAAAAAATGGGATTTCGCATGGACCGTTGAAGGTCTAGGGACAAACCAAATTCTCAAGCTCAGGTAATGCTGCTACAGCATGCTGGGTTTACCCAGTGGGTACGCTGCCGACTGGTAGTGGGCTTGAGCATTTCAAGTGTCTCTAAACCTTCAACGGTCCACCTGTTTTTTGAATTTTTTTATAGATACTAGACTTTTCTATAAATTCTTTATATCATTGTCATCGTACCATTACGGAATTTGGGGGCGATTAGAGGTTAGTTAATAAAGGCTCCTTATATAGGTACTAAAACTGTTCTCTACAATAAATAATAAATTATTATAATAATAATAGATTTATGGTAAGAAATTAGTTACAGCCATCTCAAAAACAATTTTAAAGTGCCTCTACGCGATTTGCACGCACTGTGTGTTTTGACATTACATCAACGATACAAAATGCATATCGAAGCAAAATTTTATTTGTGCGGTAAATGAAACGCGTTAGCATGGTTGTTGAAATGGTTATGTACTACCTGTATGTATATATGTTATGTATATAAACAGTTTTTTTAAAGAATAAAGACTTAACGACGGTATTTTTGACTGATCTTAGATAACGGTGCGCCAAATAATGATAATGTACAAACCTCACATTAATTAAAAAAAAAAAAAAAAATGACACGTCACGATTCACATGAATGACCTGTCAAATTTGTTTTAACCGACATAAAAAAATGAGGAAGGTTTTCAATTCGGTGCGTATTTTTATCTCCACTTTACATATCGCCGTCTTGATGACATTACTACCCAGTGACCATATCTGAACTGATCTTGAAGAATCTCGTTCCTCTTTATAAGTTTTTAAGGCTGTAGAAATCCAAGTCGAAACGCCCACCATAAATACATATTCACTAAACACAAAACCGTTCTTTTTGCTTTGCGTCGTCGGAAAATAAAACTTTTCAATGAATTATTAAATTTAAAAAATCTTTTACCTAATTTTAATTTTTATATGATTTGATTTGATATGCTTCGGCCTACCGAATCATTTAGATAACTATACCTACTCGCTGGTTCGTTACACGATAAACAAGTATGTATATAAACACGTCTAGCTGCTAATATTTTTATAGTTGACCTCTACATTCTATTTCTATCCACAACAACATCCTATAATGGTTACCTACATATTTACAACTAACCAGTTAGTCTACTTCTATTTGGCTTGGCAGTAGTTGGCAGATAAATGGCGGAAATATTCTATAGCTTCTCTATTAAGGTAAACATGGTTAATTGAGATGACAAATCGCCACATTACCATGCTTGACATGAACCGCTTGCGGAAGCAAGTTATGTCACTCATGCTTAGAACCTATTGAAAATGAAAGTTTCCATATTTTCAACTTTCCGGGCAAATTTACCAATTTTGATATTTCTGTATATTTAGCCGAACAAAACAAAAATAAGTTTTTGAGTTTTAGCGAGACTAACGAGCAGCCTTAGAATAACTAGGCCTATGATCCCTATTACCACTTTCCAACTCGTATCATCAGATCATCATGCATTTTCGATTTATTACTCGTATACCTACCTAATGCATGCACTTAGGCACCCAATTCCAGTTTATTTCGGTAGCTAAAGGGAACATCACGAGGTCTCCATTCGGGGCGAACTACCTACATGATGTCAGTATTGGCAATCCACTGCAGCCGCGTCATTATTGCAATTATCGACATGCGACGGCGGCAGGAAGATTCCTTTGATTGTAGCAATAAACATGTCAAACGCAATTATAACGCTCGAAGCATAAACAAAGAGTCGCTGTTAGATCAATCAGATCATGCATTTTTCATAAAATGGTGCAACCTTTTTGTGTCGTAAATAGATCGCACCCACTTACACTAATAAAACAAAAAAACGGGCCGAATTGAGAACCTTCCTCCTTTTCGAAGACGGTTATTAAATTTTTATTTATGTATTATTTATTATTTTGCGTAACTTTGTGAAATATTTAGTAGGTACCTAAGAATTAAGTAAAAAATTGCAGTCGTAAAAACAGTGAGTATTAGGTACACTATCTAAACATAATTGATAGTCTCTTTCTCTATGAGAAGACCGAAGAGAAGTCGGTCCAAGCGTTTATTGATAAAACTGTACCTACACATAAACCACGGTCCACCGTTGGATGGTAGGACGAAAAAATTGTTAGCCGATACAATTTTTTACCGATGGAACGTTTCGCCGACAAACGATCCAATGAATAAATGGTAGTCCTGGGGCCTTACGGACAACTGCTATTACAGGCACCTAATCCGCTCAGTTGGAAAATCACGCGACCGCAAACCGTATCTAGGCGCGATAAGGTTTGCGGTCGCGTGATTTTCCAACTGAGCGGATTAGGTGCCTGTACCGGACTTTTCGTCTCGACAATTCGGTGATGCAATACGACCGGACTACAGAGCCCGATAGTTCGGTTACCCAATAAAACAGGATTTAAAGAAAACCTACCTACAGTCGGTAGTCGGCATATACCTACAGTTTTGTCTTCTTCCCCAGAGGGTCAGAACCCCAAGTCGATCCACCTGATCGGGCACAGCCTGGGCTCGCACATCGCCGGGTTCACGGGCAAGCAGTTCACCAAGCTCACCGGCTCCAAGGTGGGCCGGATATCCGGCCTCGACCCGGCCGGGCCCTGCTTCACGGCGGTCGAGCCGGAACTCCGGCTCAAGGCGACCGATGCAGACTTCGTGGATGCTATACATACGGATACTGGCGTGTATGGTATCGATGAACCAGTCGGTAAGTCGAATTGACACATTGCTTTGAGATACTCGTACATCTTGTAGCTTCTGGAGGTAAAGGTCAAGCGCAAGCTTATTACTTAATATAAAAAAGGATACTTACCTACGTATGCGATGAGTGACAAAAATACCTACCTCAAAGGAGTTAATGTACCAGTGGCATATAGATCGATGACCTACCTACTGACGTTTTTCTGGTGACCACGCTGAATGGCAATGCTTACCTATGATAAATAGGTATCGTATGTTAATATATTATAATAGGGTTTTTTTAAAGGATATACGTACCTACTTTATATTGGTCCCATAGAAATAAAAAGTATGTCATCCAAGTAACCGAAATTGCGTAATTTAACAAATTTTTAAGTCGGTTTTTTAAATTAATATTAATTTTTAGGGTTCAGTACCCAAAGGGTGAAAACGGGACCCTATTACCTGCTGTGTCAGATGGTCCATGAGTACCTACTTAAGCCCATTACTCATTAAAAAACTACCTTCGAGATACCACCGCCATCGATAGCTATATTTTTTTGTTTTTCCGGCGCATCTAGCAACTAAGTAAACCGTAAAATTTTGTGATAAGGCTCAATTTCACGCATTTGAAATTGCCTTTCGGCGGGCAATGGAGAGAGCTATGCTCGGAGTTTCTTTGCGCGATAAGATCCGAAACGTGGATATTCGCCGAAGAACCAGAGTCACCGACATAGCTGTTAAAATTTGCAAGTTGAAGTGGCAATGGGCGGGCCACATCGTTCGAAGAACCGATAAACGATGGGGAAGAAAGGTTCTGGAGTGGAGACCACGAACCGGAAGATGCAGCGTTGGGAGGCCTCCCACTAGATGGACCGACGACATTGTGAGAGTCGCGGGTATCCAGTGGATGCAAAAGGCGGGCTGTCGTTCAGTGTGGAGGTTAAAGGGGGAGGCCTATGTTCAGCAGTGGACGTCTTCTGGCTGATGATGATGATGATGAAATTGCCTTTCGACTTGAGTTGCGTACTTACGCAACGTTAAGGTTTATTTGATAATGTTATCTACGAATAAGTGACGAATAATAATTATAGAAAACTTCTTGCGTCAGAAAAACATTGGTAGTAAGGGAAGAGACAGAATAAGGATCCAGTCATAAATCAGTTTCTACGCGTCGAACCTTGTTGATATTTATTTACACAAAAAAGGCCATACCAAACATAATTAATTATTATAATTGATTAATTGTTATTAATTAGAACTATTTTTAATGTACTTTTATTAACTGACTTAAATATAATTCATACAATGAAAATATCAATAAAAAAAATCGACTTCAAAATTAGTAAAATACGCAATTTCGCTTACTTGGATGACAATTTTTTTCCTGTTCTTTTGGTTTAAAAACCAAACTACTAAACTGATTTTGATAAAATATCTATGGGACCAATCTAAATCACATCCTACATACTTTAAAAAAAAAAACATAATCGGTATAATATCCGTATAATATTTGTACTTTTTTCTGAATTTGACGGTTTATAATTTATATGAAGTAACAAAAAATTAATAAATTATAACCACCGTCTTATTATTTTGAAATCGGCATTTTTTTTTACATAATTATATTCAGTGAAATGAAACATTGAAAAGTTCTTAATTTTGTTGAGTGTATAAGTATATAGGTATCAGAGCTTTTCTCCTACATATCCTCCGTTCCAGGGCACGCGGATTTCTTCCCCAACGGTGGCTCGCAGCAGCCGAACTGCCTTCTCCAGACGTGCAGCCACTCGCGGGTCAACGAGCTGTACGCGGAGTCCATCACCAACCCTGAGGCCTTCCTCGCCCGTCCTTGCAAAAACTACGACGCCTTCAAAAATGGCAACTGCACTGGAGAGATCAGGTCAGTTTTTTATTCGATTCAGCGTCGAGACGAGCATGACACTCGTCTGATGGCAACGAAACGTCAGTCATTCGAATCATAGCAACTGTGATACGGACAAAGAACTTTGAGACCTAACCCAAAAAGGTAAGGTCCAAGTTCTTTGGATGCGGAGTTCGACGCGATGACATAAATAAGAATGTTCATTCAAGGTTCTGTCATAATACCTGGCGAGAGATTTTCCTTCTTATTAATTTTCTGTGGGAGCTACTCAGAATTGTACACTTCACCAGTTCAAAAGCTGCGAGCTGGAACTAGCTTTTTCAGATTCCAGAAGCTTCTAACAATCTGAATGTTCGCAAGGTCCTCAGTTTGTGACGTGTCTGTGTGCAGTGTGATGGGGTACTCCTGCCAGCCCAGCACCCGGGGGTTGTACTACCTGCGCACGGGCGAGAAGCCACCCTACAGCCTGGGCAAGGATGGCGCGCGCTGGGAGAACAACGACGGCATCGTCAGGAACATCGGCAACGTCGGCGCCAAGCTCTTCGGCTAATCACCCAGGAGTAACGCTGAAAACAAACTATCGGAGTAAGAGATATATGAATAGTAACAGCGCCCTTATCCATATTTATGGAAACCGTGTCGTACTGTAATTCCAGATAATGATAATAAAGAATCAGCACCAATGCTGTGATAAGGAACAAATAATATAAATGTAGGCATTCATAATTGTGCCAAATGTAATTATGTCATTAAATATTTAGGAAATATTATATAATTCACGAAGATACAATATTTATGTTTAATTTGTTACTAATTTTATTAAATAAAACAAATATAAATTTAAAACAAAGCATTTTTATTGTAATTTCTATTTGATAACCTCTCGTTAAATATCAAATAATACGGAGCTTAGAAAAATAAACATCTACAATAAATACAACTTTTGCTCACAAACATTACACAGATAATGTTACAAAGAAAAAGTTGGGCTAAACAGAGTGAGACGGGACCACAGTACAGACGAAGAGAAAAGACTTAACATCTCTTCCATCCTGAGATGATATCTTCGATTTTTTCTTGATTGTAGTATTTTGAAAGGTGATTAAAACTTTTCTCTTCGACTATACTTTTATAATATTAATAACTAATCATACCTGAATATATCGCAAACCAGAATTGATCATAATTACAATAAAACGGTTATTTCACTTAATTTGTAGCGACATAATCTGCGTCATATCCAAGAATCCACTAAATAATATGTCAAATTGATAAAATAAAATTGTAAAGAAATAAAACTACGTTTAAAATCTGATTCAAAATCAGTGACAACTCCACAATAATATAAAAAAAGAACTTACATTTATATAAGAAAAAACGTTACAATCTAGCGTGTAAGAAATATATTAATTGTATGTAATTATAAATTGTACAATATCAGTATCATTTCAACTTATACAAAATTATTTCTCTTTCACTTTGCAAGCGGCGGCGTGGCTTATTACAAAATTATTTTATTGATTTGAAAATTGATTGCAATAATATCTTAAAGTATATGTTTGAAGTATTCCTATTTATTAACTCTCTTTATATTAAACACTCAATGAGCTAATATGCTATAAATGTGGCAGCTTCTCACTTCTCTGAACTGTCGCGCGTGAAACTGAATAACAGTTACAAATCACAGGTTAATTTATTGAACGTTTGTGAATAAGATGGTTAGTTTTAAGCTACAATATTAAGTAGAAAATCGCTTGCAAAGTAAAAAACGTATTAAAACGCGCCCATAAACAAACTTAAAGAATAGAGAAGTATAAAAAAAAAACACTTTGTGTCATGTTCTAGCGTTCCATCTAGAGTTGTGAGTTTGTGAACAGATTGGAATGTTCTGTATTCAACATACAGTGAATTTATATAAGAAATGAAAACTATATTTTATACGCACACGTTATTTCATAATAATAACTGTTTTTAACATATGATTGCTACAACGAAAGATAATAACGTTACAATTTTAACGATCGAAGTTATATAAAAAAATGCTCAACTGGCCTTAAAGTTATACATGGTGTAAAATTTCTAAACATCGACCAACTAAGCTTTAATTTTTCATCCTCGAATATAACAAATGCGATGTAACAATAAAAAGCATGCATATTAATAAAAACCGACTGACCTACAATGTAATAAAATATTTTGTAATAAAATTATTGTGAAACAATTAGCAGATAAAAATAACGTTATTTAGAATCTAGAACACCCAAAAATAGCAGCTATTTTTAACATTATTAAAAAATGTAACAACTTTTGTTTATTAAATTATTGAGACATCCCATTTGTTATTTCCGTAGGCGAAAGCTACCAATTGTTACGTATAAAATAACTTGCGCTAACACACGTTTGCCGTATAATTATGTACGTTAAACTCTAAACTCCTAAATAGTAGCACCTAAATGGTGATCCTTAGATATACAGACCATAGCAACGTCGTTATATATCATTTAATAAATATCTTTCAACCATCGACACTTGTTGGTACCTTTTACATTTTTTTATTAATTATAAAGTGTATAACAACCAAGTTTACAAGACATTTTTGTAAAGTATTGTACTTACAGAAATAACGATTGCATATTTATAACGGTGTAATTAACGTTAAAAATGCTAAAACGTGAAATGCTATAATGTATTATTTTGGGAAAAGGTACAAACACTATCGAATAAAAACGATATTAGTCCCGTGCTATATTGTATGATTTTGTTCCGATTTAAATATATTAAAATAGGGAGAAAAAACGAATATTAAACCTTTTTATAATCTAAAATACGGTGGTCTAACTCGTGTGACATTTTAAAGCTATTTCTTTTTTTTTTTTTAAACATCTGATTAAAATTGTAATCAGATTCCGAAAACTTGAAATATACCTTTAGATTAGACGAACACTTTATATTTTTTAACTATGGCAACATTATACTCTCAAACTACGAAGCCCATAATCGGTTGTCTGCATTGCCCGAGCCTATGCTTTATAAAAAAAAGGAAAATAAAAAATGCTTGTATCTTAAGATATTTATACAAAAAATTGCATTTGTCAAGTCGACGTTCGTCGGAGGTGCGTGACGTCACAACATCAAAATATTAAATATAATTAACGTTTCATTAATTAATCAATATTTTAAATAACTTAATAGTAGTATTCGCAGTGTTGTAGCTTACAAACTATGCGCATGTATGTACATACGGTGCGATGGCCGCTCGCGCGCCGCCGCCATCTTGCAAGATGGCCGCCGTTACTGCTGCGTGCTCTGCTGCTGGATCTCTATCTTCTCGACTGTCATGTCTGGGTTCATCGCGGTGGCTTCCTGTGACGCGAAAACAACACCCAGGGTTAGCCTTTAAAGAGCTTTCAAGATTTTCATAAGCCGCCATTTTGATATTATTTATTCAAAATCGCGACGCACAATTAAATTTGGATACTTATTTACAAAATGTCATGTAACATAATGTCCTAAAGAGTCAGGTTTCTGATATAATGAATGAAATTAGCTATTGATCTAATGTTATTTTTTTTATAAAATAAATAATAGGCTTGCGTTTGACCACCATCTCGCCTGATGTTAAGCGATGATGCGGTCTGCGTTGGAGCACGCTTGCCTAGAAGAAACCGATTCACTCGTGATTTGTAGACACCCAGATCGTAACCATCGGAACCGTAGATATTTATACGCTCCTAACTCCCCTGCTTGTTACTAGGGTTCCCTGGGCCGGGAATGCTATGGAACACACACAGAGACAAGGCAACGGCAACGTTAGGGCAACTAACTCCAACACCCAAAGCAGTTATTTTACATTTATCATCTAAATCTAAATCATTATTTAATTGATCTGTCCGGGAATTGACCTTGGGATCCCGCTCGTCAGCCAGAATCGCTACGGTGAGCAGCTCGCTTTCACGAATTATACTAAAACAATTAACGGTAAAAACTTTTTTGAAGACACACCCGCAAAATATGTGGCTTATTAAAATATTATTTAATCAATAATAAAACCGGCCAAGTGCGAGTCGGGCTCGCGCACTGAGGGTTCCGTATTACCACAATATTAAAAACGTGTGGAGTTGTAAGGGGGAGGCCTGTGTTCAGCCGTGGACGTGTTCTGGCTGGTGATGTTGTGTATATACCTGTATAGCCTCAGCGAGCGCGCGGTCGTGGTCGATGGGGTCGCCGTCCGACTGGATGGTGATCTTCTGTTCCACGCGAGTCTCCACTACTCCGTTACGCTCCGTCTTGTACTGGATAACAAACGGCCTACATTGAGCGTTATATCTAACAAGCTTATATTTAAATATTTATGTAACGAGCGATGAGAGGTCTCACATTCTACTGGGACAAGTCACCATATATGCATGGTTTGTTCGACGACAACTTGCGTATCGTTGATCCGATCTTAACATCGCTCATCGCTTAACATCAGGCGAGATGGTGGTCAACATGCGACGGTGGACGCAAGCCTATTATTTTAAAATAAAACTTTGCAGGGAGGTAGCTGTACTATGCAGTGATCGCAGTAACAATACTGTATGGCGCTTGCTCACCAGGCGGCCACTGTGAATTTCGTAAACGTTTCACGGCTTTTATTTTCATTGGTAGTGATCTAGGCAAGAGTTACAATTTTAAACATTTGAGTAAAGAAAGAAAGAAAGAAAATAAATTTTATTCGACACCTTTACAAAAACTTATATCTAAAGGATTCACTCAGTGTCGAATGGGTCCGTCGAGTAGTGATTCTGTTATCTTCGTCTTACCGTGATGGTCTCTACGGTGCGCGTCTTGCTGCTGATGGTCTGCGAGGAGACGACCTCGCCCGCCGCGCCGGTCACTTCACTCTCCTCCGTGCTCACTTGCGGACCCGTGCTCGTCTGCAACAGATATTATATACAAGATGTTACTCTGGAATGGAGACCACGGACAGGTAAGCGCAGCGTAGAACGTCCACCCACAAGATGGACAGACGATCTAAAAGACCGCAGGGAAACGCTGGATGCAGGCCGCTTGCAACTGGTCCTTTTGGAGATTGATGGGGGAGGCCTATGTCCAGCAGTGGACGTCCTACGACTGAAATGATGATGATGATAATAATGATTCCACAAAACACTGTTTTAAACTATCACGGTTGTTCAATAATATCGGGAGCTCATTCCACAACCTTACCACGGTAAATATCCCGTAAATAATCATATAACTTTAATGATTCCACATCAAATTTTATCCAAATCCATTCAAGCGTTACGCAGTCCGAAGTGGGAACAAACAAACGCCCTCAGACAACTTTCATCAGCAGTCGTGACGAATCTTAGTGACATATAAGTGAATCAACTCAGTCCACCCATTTGAAGATAAACGAAGGTGCGATCAAGATGAGAAAAGAGAACAGCTCAAACACAAAGCTCCTTCTAATAGCACGTACAGATGTAAATGTCATCCTCACGTGTAGCAACGTTCCTGAACTATCACTGCTGAACATTGGCTATATCCTCAGAAAAAAATTAAGTAAGTGTTATACCTACCTACAGTTTCCCCTTGGTCTTGGTCGTCCATTTGATGACTTTTGACCATCTCATTTGCAGTTGTCTACCGCTCAGTATTGAAGTGTGTGTTTGTAGAACTAGTAAAAATATGTCAGTGTGTGCAATACGTGTTTACCTCGCCCCCTTCAGTTTTTGGCAGAATTTTTCGGTACTAGCTCGAGTTTAGGCAAATACATACTAGGTATATAATGTTCAAAGGCTATATCGCCATGTGAGAACGTATCAAGTTCCCTCATTCATTCAAAGCAGTCGCCGTGGCCGAAAGCTGCCTGAAATACACGATCAAGTAAACAAACTCACCCTGGTGGTGGTTCCTTGGAGCATGCTGCCGAAGGGCGCGTTGCCCGTCACAGTAGAAGTCGTAGTGGTGCTGTACGAGCCTGGCTCCTAAAACACATTACCGTCTGTTACAACATTGTACACTTTTTGAATCTTCATCATCCACTTTCTTTCTCCCACTGCTGGGGGTATAGTTATCTCTCTTGCAGTGTCATCTGCCTCGATCACGCGCTATTCGAGGCAGTTTTACCCTCGACCCATCTCGCTGCTGAATGACCGACTCTCCGCTTCCTTTTGCTTCATAAAGCGAACACTTCCAAAGCGCTCTTGTAAACTTCTAACGTGTACTAACTCTTTAAGCCTTACAACATGTTGGCCAAGAGATTAGCACAAAATGAATATAGAGCAGACAAAGATGTCGTGAGTTTTTTTTTTTGGTTGATAATGTAACCTATTGAACGTATTGTTCACTGTACCCATATTTATTTAAGAGCAGTTTGTTTCAGGTGACATGTGATAAAACAAAGATCTAGCAAGTCTACGATCAAAATAGTGCAATATTGTACAACATACCTACATTTTCACAATTTACTTAAGGTTTATACTTACGCATCGAATAATCCTGTAAAAACACAACACAACAAATCCAACTGCAAATGCACACGAGACAAGTTTCAAGTTCCACAACACATTGTATGCAGTCATGCGCCTGCACAACACAGTCCATGCTACATTCATTGGGTATTAATATCATGTTACCTGTTGGCGTCAAGTTTACTGTCCAAGGCTCGGTCATGGCAACTATTATTTAACCTGTAGCTTGGTAAGGAAAGGGAATCTAATGTCAAGTTGGCGAGCTAAGACCCGTGTAAATAATCTATTCAGGTATAGTATATTCTAACCCTGTCATTCGCAAAATTTCTGATATGGCCTAATTAACTAAATTTTGTCAACTTTTGTTGCTACTGGACGCAAAATGGGCCAATGAATGACCTAGTTGCGGAAAATGCCCGCTACACAAGTAAGTGCTACTGGATCTCTTGCCAGATTATCATCAGTAGTATGTAACGACTCACTGCTAGTTACGGACCTCTGTACCATTGCCGCATTCCTAGGAAAATTCTCCAGGTCTAATTCGTGACGGAGGTTGTTTGCCAACGGAACATTTGCCCTCTCTCGGTAATCATTGCGGGGTTCTACTCCACATGCCGTCAATACGCTAAGTGTCCTGCCCAGCGCCACTTGCGACACATCCATCCATTTCACTTTTAACGGAAAGCCCATAGATGTGCATAGCACCATGACCCGTAGACATATCCTCAACTTACCTCACCCACAAAGTCCAACTCTCCCCACTTGATTTCTCCATCTCTCTTCTCCTTCGACGCGCAGTGTTTTACTCACCTCGACAAGGTAGTGTCCCTCCCCGGCGCCCTCCTCGAAGTCGATCGGCGTGCCCGAGTCGCCGCTGCTCAGCGAGCTCTCTGAGCCGCGCCTGGTCAGCTGTTCCGTGACAACCCAGGACCAGTGTGAATACCGATGAGGGTGTGAGGGGTGTGTTATTGATGGGACAGGGAAAAGTTCAGTGGATGAATTGGTAAGGCAAAAAAGGATAGGAAATTAGAGTATGGGAAGGTGGGAACGTGAAGGAAAACGTAAATGGACAAGGTAGGGTAGGAGAGATAATTAGAGCACGGAGAAAGTTTTAATGGATAAATAGGAAAGGTGGGATCGATCATTTGAGTATGATAAACAATAAGGTAGGGCGAAAAAATTTATGTGAAGATTTGTTGAATTGACAAAAAGTGACAGGGATTGTGAGAACCGGTCATTTTAACCATGGTTAGGTTGATTCGATGGAATGGCGGTAAACCATGTTATTTGTCACCCACAGGATAAGTGATTGTTATCACATAATCGTGGTAGCCCAGAATGAGTGTGGTATGATCATAAGGTATGGTCAGAGACGAGGTATGGTCACACAGGGGTCACACGTTTGGTGTTCCGGTCCGATCATGCATGCCATTTTGAATGGTCCATCCATTTTGATGCATTTTGGAAAAGGGAGAAAAAAACAAAAAAGAAATTAGAACACATCCATGCAAAGAAAATTAAATCAACAGCTTTTGATAGTTTAATTCACAGTAATTTCAAGTACATTCGATATAGACTCTTTGATGCAAAGCTAAGCTTTTTTATTTTTGCTTGCACATTGTTCAACGGTTTTAAGCAATGCTGTGTATGTATAGCTTTGATGCTCGCAAAGTTTGATACGACATTTATTTTAGGTGTAAACGATTAATAACTTCATCTAATGGCGTATTTCATAAAGTCTTTTACTTTAATTTCTAACATAAATTATTTCGAATAGCCATTTCCATTTCAGTTTACACCTACAGTCTCAGTAATAAGTGAAAGCTGTCCAAAAAATAGAACAAAACAAAACTAAAGAAAAATTAATAACGAAAATGGAGAAAATTAATTGTATACAAATCACATGCCCAAATGATCATGGATTCGAATCGAGTGGAAGTGTAACTTTTACTATTATGAACAAGCTGCTTCTGAACGCTTTATTTTGATATTTCAAATATTCTTATGATATTAGTAGATGTACGTTGTCTGAACTCATATAGTGTCTCTGGGAGAGTGTACATGTACAACCGGGAACACCGAAAATTATTTAAGGTGGGTCGAAAAATAATCCGAGATTTTTTAGCGTTCTGTATTTTTCTTTTGTGAGCTTAGTAGCCAGCAGTATAGAATACGCGTACATTCGTTCAGAGTCAGCATGATTCACAACAGCAAAGTAGCCGCTAGGCGTTGCAACAGCGTGCTTACCTGATCGCCGGTGGTGACTGTAGTCTTCACCTCCTGAGTCAACACGCGCTGCTCCTGTCTCGTGGCGGATGACGTCAACGTGTGTGCTACAGTCTTCTCTTCCATCTCCTGCGTGCGCGCGCGCGTGTCCAGGTCGTGGTGCGTGCGCGCAGTCCGCGTGGTGACCGCGCGCGCCCGCACGTAAGGACTGCCTTCCCCGGTGGCGCCGGCCCCGGCCGCGCCTTCAAGGCTCTCGGCCTAAACGTTACGCTAACATGCGGTTACTATATACAACACTACAAGCTTCAACATTAGCGAATCAAAAAAAAAAACGAAACAAAATCGAGGGAGTCAAATCGAAAAAATTAAACAGGATTAAAAAAGAAAAACGACATTAAATTGTATACGGCGTCATTTGCCGGTTAGACAAAGGGAGTACCTTATTCGTGTGCGTTGAGAAGGTGACCTCTCCAGTGCCGAGGTTTTCAACCTCGTGCTCGACGTTGTGCGTGACGCCTTCGTCGTTCTTCGTGAGCAGTTGCTTGGTGGTCGTCTTGACGACCACGGGCGGGGTGGGCGTTTTCTTAGATCGCTGCGAAACCGGGATCTTGGAGGACAGAGGGGTGTTGGAAGACACGTAGCCCTGGTGCTTTATGTGCTCGCTCGTCGTGTATTCCGTGAAGGTTTTCGGCTCGTCGCCTCTGAGTGGGCTCTCGTCTTTGCCGAAGGTAGAAAATTTGTGTGTATTCACGGTTTGGATGTCGATATTAGCTGGTAGGTCTTCTGTTTCTTTCTCTATCGTATAATTGCCGCTCTTATCTTCAAAGTGAGAAGGATCAATTTGAGAGTAGTGCAATATCAGCTGTCCGGTGACTGGGTCTCGCACGGCGGTGCTCGGGTCGATGTCTCCCGTGTCAGGGTCGATGTCACCATATTCAGTCTTTATTCTGCCAGTGACAGGGTCGATTTTGCCGGATAATGTCATTGTTTGAGTGACGGTCGTTCTCGCGCCTTTCAGTCTTGGATCATCCGGGTCCACGTCGATCGTCTCCCCAGTTATGGGATCGATGATTTGGTACAGATACACGGTCTTCGTAGTGATGATTCTGCCCGTGGTCTCGTCGATTGTGCATTCTTTCGGGTCCACTTCCTTGACACGTCCTTTGTCGTCCTTCTGCGTGATGACGTAGATCTTGATGATGATTAGTCTGCCAGTCTTCGGGTCAATCTTGCCCATCTTTGTGTATATTTCTCCAGTGCCGGGGTCGACTTGAGAGGCGGAGTAAAGAGGTTGGTTGTCTTCGTCGACTTCTCCCGTGGCGGTGTAAATCTGTCCGTTGATAGGATCGACTTTGATGAGAGACCTGTCGATCTCTGTTGTCCTGACGATGACTCCAGTTTTCGGGTCGAGGCGTCCGTAAATGGTGATAATGTAGCCGGTGATCGGGTCGATCTGTCCAGCGGTGTACAGAACCTCCCCAGTTTGAGGGTCTTTCGGTCCGGCGATCCATATTTGGTTGGTCTTCGGGTCGACTTTGACGTTCTTGGGGTCGTTGGAGACGATTTGCTTGCCAGAAATCGGGTCAACCTTGTTTCTGATGATCCTGAGGCAGATCATCCTGCCAATGTCCTTGTCGGGTTTGCCAGACTTAGGGTTAATTTGTCCGCTTCTCAACAAGAACTGTCCGGTAACAGGGTCAACTTTAAGATCTCGGCTTTCAAATTTACCAGTCTTAGGATCGTTGTAGGTAACAGTTCCTTTTACGAGGTCGATTTGTCCGTACTTGGTATCGATCTTGTTGTTTTCAGGGTTGAATATGCCGGTTGAACTTTCAACGAGAGAGTGCTTCGGTTCGATTATTCCTTTCTTGGAGTCAACCTTGCCGACAAACGTCGTAACCTCGACTACTGGATCGATGTGCGTACCGACGACGATAATTTGTCCTAGATTAGGATCAACCTTGCCGGTCTTGGGATCGATGACGCCCTTGATAGTGATCTGACCATTATTTTCGTCGATCTCAACGGGCTTGGTATCAGATGTGTCCGTGACGAATATGACACCATTTGATGGGTCGATAACACCGTACTTAGTCGAGATGTGGCCGGTCTCGGCATCAACTTTGCCCTTGGTGTGTTCAAATGTTCCATCTTCAATGTTAACTTTACCAGTTCTAGGGTCGATTGGTCCAGTGATGGTGGTGATTTCAACAACCGGGTCGTCTTGTTTGGCCACGCTCAAGATCATGCCTAAGTTAGGATCACTCTTACCAGTCTTGGGATCGATTACGCCCGATGTGATCATTATCTGTCCAGTTTCAGGCAATACAGATCCGTCTTTCTTCTGTTTCTGCCCTGCTGGGTCCGTGATTATAATGTTGCCTGTATGAGAGTCAATGATACCGTATTTAGTTTCAATCTGTCCATTCGGATCCAGAATACCAGTTAGGTGTTCGACTTCGGCAGTGTTAAGGTCAGGTTTCTTGGTCTTAGGATCAATTTTAGTGAATATGACCATGATCTTAACGATCTTTCTCTTCGGCGGTTCCGGTGGTGCCGATGTAGGCTTCACTGGCGCAGTCTTTTGCAGAGGGGAGGCGACAGGAGAAGGTTTATGGGCGTAGCTACTAATAACAGGCGATGTCGTACGCACGGGAGATTGTAGCGGCGTTTGCGTCGGCGTGGGAGTTGGAGTCTTAACCGGCGATGGAACTTGCTTGACCGGAGATACGCTGGTTCTAGTAGGGACAGCTGGTCCAGCCTTCAAGACGTTCTGCTTGTCAACTATCGTCAGCTGTTGAGCATACGACGGCTCTACTTTGCCTGTCCTAGGATCCACGACTGCGGTAGTTATGATCAAATTGCCAGTTTTAGGGTCAATATCAGCCTGCTTCAACTCTTGTTTGCCAGTTACAAGGTCCTTGTATAGAATTTGTCCTGATCGAGGATCAATGATACCAAAATCGGTGTGTATTTTACCATCTTCCGCACTAACGTAGCCTTTTGTTGCATCCACGGTTCCTTCGTTGGCATCTACTGACTTCGTGTAAGGATCGTATTTGCTGGTGACTATGACGAGGCGAACTTCGCCCTTGGTAGGCGGTTTAGGATGAGCCACGACTGGTTTGTTGACAATACTGAATTGTTGTATCAGTGTAGGATCGACTCTTCCAGTTTTGGGGTCAACGACTTGGCTTGAAATCACCATGTGACCAGTCGCGGGATTAAGATCAGTTTTTTTAATTTCTTGTCTGCCCGTCCTGGGATCGGTGACAAGAATCTCACCGGTAGCTGGGTCGATGACACCGACAGCTGTACGAATCTTGCCATCAGGTCCAAGTGTTCCAGTGACCGTGTCCACATGCGCCTGGCTTGCGTCTATCTTTTTAGTCCTAGGGTCGTACTTAGTAGTGATGATAACCAAGTGAATCTCTCTTTCAACTGGTTTCGTTTCTTTCTCGACAATAGTAAGTTGTTGAGCTAACGAGGAGTCGACCTTTCCAGTCTTGGGGTCTACGACTCCAGCGGTCACGATAAGGTTTCCAGAATTGAAGCCAAGACCGGAGTCAGTGATCGCATGTTTGACTTCAGGTTTGCCAGTCTTCGGATCAACATGCTCGATCTTTCCTGTCTTCGGATCGATGATACCATAGTTAGTATGGACTCTACCGTCAGCTCCAACAATACCCCTTGAAGTTTCAATTATTCCGTTAGGATTATCCAACCTCTTGTTCTTAGCATCGTATTTGCTTGTAATAATAACGAGTTGGATTTCTCTGCCTGGTACGGGCGCGAAGGTGTCCTTTGGTCTATCAACAATACTCATTTGCTGTCCTAGAGTTGGATCTACTTGACCAGTGACGGGGTCTACTACTCCTGAAGTTATAACCATGTTGCCAGTCTTGGGGTCTACAATAGCTTTCTTTAATTCCGATCTTCCGGTTACTGGGTCGGTTATCGAAATATCTCCTGTAACTGGGTTAACAACGCCATGTTCTGTGTGTACTCTTCCGTCAGCTCCGATCTTACCAGGGATGGTATCTACGTAAGCGTTAGCAAGATCTAATTTCTTGTTCTTTAGATCGTATTTTGATGTTACAATGACAAGGTTAACGTAACGTTCTTTCGGTGCGTCTTTGTCGACAACAGCGATCTGTTGAGCGAGTGAAGAGTCTATCTTGCCAGTCATCGGATCGAGAACGCCGGATGTAATGAACAAATGTCCCGTCTTCGGATCGGTGGTAGCTTGTTTCGAATCTGGTTTACCTGTCTTGGGATCGACTTGGTCAATCTTTCCAGTCTTAAGATCGATTATGCCATAGTTGGTGTGAATGCGACCGTCAGGAGCGATAATACCTCTAGAAGTATCAACATGGCCGTTGGGAGTGTCCAATCTCTTATTCTTGGGATCAAATTTGCTTGTTATTACGACAAGTTGCACTTCTTTGCCAGGCACTGAAGCAAATTTGTCTGCAGGCTTTTCAACGACGCTAATTTGTTGTCCTAGAGTAGGATCGACCTGCCCAGAAATTGGGTCAATAACCGAAGATGTAAGTAGTAGATTTCCAGTCTTAGGATCGACAGCAGCTTTCTTAGCTAACTGTTTGCCAGTTACAGCATCTGTAACTAGAATATCACCGGTTTTGGGGTCTACAATACCGAAAGCCGTGTGTACTTTGTCGTCAGCTCCAACCTTACCGGGGATAGTGTCTACATGAGCATTGGCCAAATCTAGCTTCTTGTTCTTCAGGTCGTATTTGGATGTAACAATCACCAAATTAACGAATCTTTCAGGAGAACCTTTGCCATCTTTGTCGACGATGGTCATCTGCTGCGCGAGAGACGAATCAGTCTTTCCGGTCTTTGGGTCGACAACTCCCGAAGATATAATCAGATGGCCAGTCTTAGGATCTGCGACCGCTTGTTTGATCTCCTGTTTGCCAGTTTTGGGGTCGACGTACTCGATCTTGCCTGTCTTGGGATCGATGACTCCAAAGTTAGTATGAACTCTTCCATCGCCACTTACGATTCCTCTCGACGTCTCTACATGGCCATTCGGGTTATCTAACCTCTTGTATTTAGAATCATATTTGCTCGTTATAACAACTAGCTGCACTTCCTTGCCTGTGACCGCAGCGAATCTGTCTTTAGGCTTATCTACCACTGTGATCTGTTGTCCCAAGGTAGAATCAGGCTGTCCAGTGCGAGGATCAACCACACCCGAAGTTAAGAGAAGATTTCCTGTCTTTGGATCAACGGAAGCCTTCTTCACTTCCGTTTTGTTTGTAATTGGATCTGTTACTGTAATCTCTCCTGTAGCTGGGTCTACAATTCCAAAACTTGTGTGTACTTTATCATCATCGTCATATTTGCCCGGTACGGTATCAACGTGAGCATTCGTAAGATCCAATTTCTTACCCTTGGGATCGTATTTAGATGTGACAATGACGAGATTTGCGTATCTCTCAGGAATGCCCTTAGGAGCGTCTTTGTCGACGACAGTTAACTGTTGAGCGAGGGAAGAGTCAGTCTTGCCAGTCTTAGGATCGATAACACCAGAAGTGATCACGAAACTTCCTGTTTTTGCATCAATGTGGGCCTGTTTTGATTCGCGTTTACCTGTTTTTGGATCGGTGTAGTAGATCTTACCACTATTGGGATCCAGGGAGCCAAAATTGCAAATGACTTTGCCGTCCTTATCGCTGATAACACCTTGCGAAGTTTCCACGAATCCGTTGGGATTTTCCAACTTCTTGTGCTTGGAATCGTATTTGCTAGTGATGGCGACCACTTGGACTTCTTTGCCAGTTACTGGAGCGAAGGTGTCAGTAGGTTTGTCGACAATGCTATACTGTTGTCCTAGAGACGTGTCCATCTGGCCAGTTCTCGGGTCAATGACTCCAGATAAAAGTAGAATATTGCCAGTTTTGGGATCGACTTGGGCTTGCTTGATTTCTGGTTTTCCTGTTTTAGGGTCAGTGATTTGAATCTCACCGGTCCTTGGGTCGATAATGCCATATTCTGTGTAAATTTTTCCGTCAGTTCCGCTAAGAACGCCCTTGACGGAATCAACAAAGGCGAAAGACGGATCAAGTTTCTTGTTCTTCAAGTCGTATTTGCTGGTTACAACAACTAATCTCACTTCTCTGTTCGCTTTAGTGGCGTCCTTCTCAACTATGCTGAATTGTTGCCCAAGGGATGAATCGACTTTTCCGGATTTCGGATCGAACACTCCAGTAGTGACGAGAATGTTTCCAGTCTTTTGGTCAACGTAAGCTTGTTTAGGCTCCTGCTTACCAGTCTTAGGGTCGATGTAATCAATCTTGCCGGATCTTGGGTCCAAAATACCGTAGTTGGATGAGACGTTCCCGTCAGGGCCAACGATAGCCCTTGATACATCTACGTGCCCGTGAGAAGCGTCCAGTTTCTTATGCTTCCCGTCATATTTGCCCGTGATGACGACTAGGTCCACTTCTCTTCCCGGCTTAGCACCAACTTTGTCCTTCGCTTTCTCGACGAAGCAATACTGTTGGGCTAATGTAGGATCGATCTTGCCAGTTTTTGGATCGATTACTCCAGTCGTAAAAAGAATGTGGCCCGATTTGGAGTCGACATGACCGTTTTTAGTATCTTGTTTCCCTGTGGCTGGGTCTGTGTAGCTGATCTGTCCAGATTTTGTGTTGATTAATTCTTTGTCAGTCTGAATCTTACCATTAGCCTTGTTCAATGTTCCCTTTGTAACTAGAACAGTGCCATTAGCATCATCCAATTTCTTGGACTTGGGGTTATAACGGCCTGTAATGATGACAACTTGTACTTCATTGTCGGATGGTTTGGCCGCCGCGAGGGGTACTGCGGAGGCGGCTGAAACGTGTGGTTCATGATGCGCTCTTTCAGCGTTTAGAAGCGCTACCGTGGGGTCAATCAAGTTCTTAGCCTGTTCCTTTAATGCAGCTGATTGAACGTAGTCAATACCAGGCGTTTTAAGCTTGCTGAGATCATCTGGGGTTTTACGCTTTTCAGCGCTTTCCGCGACTTTCTTATCTTCTCCTGGAGCATAGTTGAATGCCAATCCAGCCTTTCTTGTAGTAGGGCTTTGAGCAGCATCGCCTCCTCTCTGTTTCTCGCCTGAGATTGGCTCCTTTTCATAACTGAAAGCACCTTGGATGAAAGGCTTAGATCGCGTTGGACTCCTTTCTGTATCAGTGTATTCATATGGTTTTGTGAAGCTTGGTTTGTCTTCTTTCGATGGACTCTTTTCCAATGTGCTGTCGAGATTCGAGCTATCGTTTGAAGTTTCGAGCGCCGCCACTTTAATTTTGGGATCTTTGATCTTCTTGTCTTTCGTTTTGGGAGATTTGTCTTCTTTCGGGGATTTGTCCTTGGATTTGGGAGATTTCTCATCTTTAGGCGACTTTTCTCGCTTGCTACCGAACAGTCCGAAACCTCCAGCCTAGGGTGAGGAATGGGGAGTGGGAGGAGAAACAAAAAAATATAAATTAAATTAAATAATAAAATGCGTTGTGCTGTATAAGTTTCGTGTGAGACAATACAGGGAACTTATACTGGACAAGAGCGAACACATTAAAATTGCTTTTTGCATGCTCTATGTATTGCGAAATCTAACACTGAGATATTTACATATTAACTTGTATGATACACTAACATCTACTCGGAGACGTCACGCGGAACTTGAATCGGAAAATGCCTACCTGCGGCTACCATTCTGCACGTATGAACAATGGACATATTGAAATTTCCCTTAACGGTTATGAATTTACCTTGGACTTTTTAGGAGTGGTTTCCACGTTATTGGTGACGCCTGGGTCGCTGCTAGTATCTGTGCCTGAAACGATAAACATTTCTATTCAATTATTTATTGTAAAACCAACAGCTTTTAACACTAAAATATACAATGAAATAACTATAGAAAGCCAATTATAGGTTCTCACGAATAGATATAGATTATATAAGAAGTTAAAGATATGCAAACACTAAGAAACGTTGTGGTAATATAAAAAACAAAAAAGTATAGATAAAAAAAATGCAAGGCAATAATTAAAAGTAAAATACAGATATAATAATAAGCTCGACATTTAACGGTTGCTGACCGTCTGCTAGGAAAATTTCACTACTTAATTGGATACTTGCTAACTTTAGTCAAAAATATTCATAGCCGCTAAACGCTTTCGCCACACCTTTTCTTTTTAGGGTTCCGCACACAAAGGGTGTAAATGGGACCTTATACCCCTAAACAAACCCTTACGTTATCTGTCTGTCTGTCCATCCTATCTTTTAACGGCTTTTAATCTTTCAAACCGTAATAGATAACCAGTTGAAATTATCACAGAATATGTAATGTTACGACGGATTAACTAACAAATAAAGTCAAAAGTAAAAACAAAAGGCCCTACCATTTCTGGTACGTTTACAGAATCGTTCGGAGTTGAGGCATCTTTTCTGCTTATCAACTTACACGCCATTCCATGTCGCTAGGTTTACTACGTGTTCATTTCATAAACATACCGTTCTCAGCCGGTTTCCTCTGCTCAGCAACCTTCTTCTCCGCGGGAGCTGTTGGCATTACTTTGACGGCGCCTGGAGGTGGTTTCTGGAAATTATAATATTATAACATTATTTTAAAGTTATTTGATCATCAGACACGGTGGATAAAACCATAAATTGGTCATACGCGGTGGTAAATGGCGACACACTCATTATCATGTCCCTTTTTATAATAGTTTTAACAGATTTCCTATATTTCGAAGAATCGTGCTTCGTTATTTGTAACTAGCAACGCACCCCGGCTTTGCACGGGGGTTAAGTCTTATTTTTTACACCTTGGGTTACATTATTGGAGTTTTAGTAAGGATCCATTTTTTTTTTAATATAGCCTATGTTACCCGGGGATAGTGTAGCTTCCTAACGGTGAAAGATTTTTTCAAATCTGTTCAGTAGTTTCGGACCTTTTTCAATGCAAACAAACAAACAATCAAATCTTTCCTCTTTATAATATTACTATAGATGAGTTGTTTAATGTTATTATAATATTTCTACAGGGTGTAATGACTGAAAACTACAACTAATTGGAACAGCCAATTCTAGTGACTATGGTTATGAGGTTGCGGTATTTCCATGTACCTTTGAATACTCTGAGGCGACAACTCTGAAGTAATATGTTCTATGATTTTGTGTGTTTTAGTGCCCTCCACTATGTAGTGCGATTTTGACTCGGGGTTTATTCGTAGCGATCCTCAAGGTTATACATTTAGGTTGCCTGTTATAAAAAGGCAAGAAAAAAAATTGAAAGTTTCGAATTATCAAACTAAACAAAATCTAAGTAAAAAATATTTTATTTCCTTTGCCACTTTAACAATTTTTGTAGTTACTAAATTTCACTTATCTACCCACTTTTCGGAACAGTTAATGTAACTGAGTGACCCGAGCGACGAGTTACAGTTCCGTCACTTTTGAGTTTACCCTTGTAAGGAAAGGCCTAGCAGTGTTCGAGAACCGATAATCTTTCTTACCCCGCAGCCACGCTATGCTCCTCGCAGTGCGCCTCGCGTTGCCACGATTATTCCCTCCCCAGCTACACACGGCCGGGCCTGGCGCAGTCCGCTCTTTAGGTATGAAGCTACAAGTACCCGACTTGTTGGACTTGCCGCGCGATACACAGAGATAACGCGATAGACAGAGGGGCAACTTCTAGGTTAATAAAGCTGTAGGTAGTTAGCGCTCGCACGTCCTGAATTGCACTTTATTGTGTAGCAGCAAGAGTCGCTACTTATCTAAATGATTTTGCCGAGTTAATCTTCTGTACTTATACTAATTACTAATATGTATTCTGTGACACGGCACTAGTCGGGGCATTTTCTTGCATCACAGACTCCGCAATTAGGCTTTCATCTTTCGTCTCGCTCTAACATTGCCGGTCCGCAAAAAGACTGATAGAATAGAGCGATGGGCAAAGCGAGGAGCATGAGCGGCAGGCGACTTCCCTCGCCGCTCGTCGCGTGTGGCTGCAGCATCATAGACGCACCTTTTCAAACTTGTCGGGCGTGTACTCTCCCTCCAGCGAGCTGGCGGAGGAGGCGCTGGTGCCGCCGGAGACGCGCCGCAGCTGTCCGGCCGCGTGCGCACCAACACCGTGAGGAGATCGCAGACAGACGCAATATCCGAACCGAGCTTACATTGCACACATTGAACGGGCAACTGACTGCACGAGTTATCAAGGCGCTTACGAACGTTGTATTAAAATTTAAATAACCATAAAAAACGTATCTTTTTATAATGATGGACATGGTTTAAAAATCCGTTGACAAAATAGACTACAATGTAAACTCTAGGTTAAGTTAAAACCCCTTTTAATTAAGTTAGTTTTTTTTTCCAGTTTGAATTGATAACGAGACTGTCTGATATCTCCGACGAATGTGATCCCAAAATTATGTGCCATTTTATAATGTGCAGGAACACAATTTTGGAACGCAGCAACAATGTTAGGAAATTAACAACTTTGAGTTAAGAAATACCATGATTAGTAAATGAAAGAGATTAGTAAGCGAGACCACATGCTAAACCATGAAATATGGGTTCATTCACCTCAAATACTTTTCAGAAAGACTAAACGGTGCACAGAACTGTATTTAGTGCTAAAATATCGACATTATGTACGTGTAAAGTCGTTTTAAAAAGTATTGAGGCTTCGTTGTTAGTAGATGATAACCAACAGTAGTGGGTGTCTCTAAGGTTGAACATGCTGGCAACATTGATATATAGAGAGTCAGTGACTCTGATTGTGACTATGACTTGTTTGACGCTATTCAGACTAAGTAAACTTTTTAATATTACGACTAAAGGACATTGAATCCAAGGTCATGAAAATTTTAACAAAAAAAAAAAAGAGTTAGTGGGTTTGGCGCCAACGTGGAAAAAACTGTTGGATTATTTTCCTAAACATGTGTATTTTCGAGTGTTAATGTGTACTAAACGGTGAATTATTATTCATTAAGTGCTCGTAAACGTGCTCGAGTGTGGCAAGTGATATAACGAGGTGAAACGTGTCTTTTCGTGATGTTTCCAAATCTCCATAGGAGCCTCTTGTAAAGTCTCCACCACTTTACAGGGGCATGACTTTGACTTGACCGTGACTTACTTAGCTTGACTCTGACGGTCACTATGACTTATTTGACGCTATTATGACTATGTAAACTGTTTAATATTACGACTAAAGGACATTGAATCCTCGGTCATGAAAATTTTAACTAAAAAAATATATAAGAGAGTCAGTATTTTTATGATGTTTAGTTTATTTTGAAGTGCCAGTTGTCATCGAGTGGCGTGTCATTGACCCCACCTTGGTACCAATTACGGATTCAAAATCTATACTGATCGATAATGGCAAAATTTTAAATTTGACCCACCTGACTTCATGGATTTCCGATTCTTCTTGGATTATTTTTTAAATAGGTGATAAGTACTGAGTTGGGGTCAGTGAAACTTAAGTGGCACGGTCTCTGATTGTCTACGAGAGCCGACAAGTCCCTTTGACTTGTGCAAAATACCCATTCGTTATTAGCTTATCGCGGCTATTATTTAGTTATCTTAAGCCCGTTGCAGACAATGCGAAGTAGCTTGCAAGTACAAGTAGCAAGTAGTCGCACCAGCGTTCAAAAGTAAATAGCCACCCGCATGGCGATGCGCACAACTCGCGTGCGAGTGTTCGAACGAGACGATCGATGCGTAGTAGCTGTCGCGCGAGGAAATGAAGCTTCACTTGCGCAAGGACCAGAGCGAGTGTTACTAAGCACTTTCACTGCCACTTGCACTAAGCAAAACGTTACTAACGATGTGTTGTAGGTACTTGCAAGCTACTTCGCTTGGTCTGCAACGGGCATTTCCGTAAATTGACCAGCTATCTGTTGGCCAGTGGAGCCCAGCTGTGGGCGTGCTGATTTGTTAATGAAATGATGATATGGTACCTTGTCCTTGATGGTGGGTCTGGGCGCGGGCTGCGGCGGCATGGTGTGCCGCTTGGTGGCGTCGGCCGGCATCGCCTCCTCCTTGTCGCCCTGCGCCAGCGCTGGAACAAATGGACAACTAATTAGTTGAATCCCGATGATGTTAATCATCTTCTATCAAAACTTGCTATACATTACATACATACGCCAAAAGCTCAAATTATTGCCTATCCGCCTTCGCCGTAATTCTCACATCCTCTCCTTTCTTTATAAAATCCTGTTTAATCCCTCCACCCCAATGTACTTGAAAGAACGTTTCAAGTTTGTTCAACCTCACTCTAGTTCCTTGCGATCCTCTCGTGCCCTTCAACTTAAGATTCCTACGTCCTCTCATACTAACCTTTCCTACAGTAAATCTTTCACTGTTCAAGCTGTCCTGCTGTGGAATAAGCTGCCTCCTTCTATCAGGCAGGCCAAGTCTCTTCCTATTTTCAAGAATCTTGTCTACAATCACTATCTTCCTTTATAATTGGTATGTATATATGTATGTATGTATTATTTATAGTATGTATTAGTAAGTAAATAGTATTATTTGCATATTCAGTATTTATTTGTATGTATGTATATTAATGTATTGTCTACACCGCCGACCCTACTCCTGTCTCAGCTATGTCCATCCAAAGGTTGCCTGGAAGAAATCGCTTAAGGCGATAAGGCCGCCTATTATACTGCCGGTTTTTGTATTATTTATAAGTTACCTATTTTTGTATTTTTTTATTTCGGTGTATAATAAAGTTATATATTATTATTATTATTCACACATTTATTTATCTTCTTAAATTAAAGTTTTTTTACAATATCTATATAAAAACAAAATATTATAAAAAAACTTAAATCTAGGGTGCCGCCGGCAGCGGGGCAGGGCCCAAGCTACCGGTGGTTAGGGCTGCAGAGTGAGGAACCTCCTGACAATACGTGCCGTGTCAAGGATTACTGCCTTCTGCATCTGACCCTTAACCCAACC
Organism: Agriopis aurantiaria; assembly: GCA_914767915.1. Lineage (NCBI taxonomy): Eukaryota > Metazoa > Arthropoda > Insecta > Lepidoptera > Geometridae > Agriopis > Agriopis aurantiaria. The sequence continues at coordinate 11,171,319 of OU612005.1, forward strand.
ATCTAGCGAGAGCCTCTTAAGATGTTGGTCGAGGCTCTTCGCTATAAGGCCGTTCACCGATACGACTATCGGGACAATGATCGTCGAGTCAACATCCCACATGGCGGTAACCTCGTGAGCCAAGTCAAGGTACTTGCTGAGTTTGTCCTTCTCGGCCTTCACGAGGTTCTCGTCATGTGGGATGGTGATATCGACGAGCATTATTATTATTATTATTACATCACAAATACAAACATACTGGAATCAATATTATTTCATGATAAAAGGTACCCTATATGTTAATACAGAGCATAACCTAACATCATACCAAATTTCATATTTCATTCAACTCCGATTCGCTATAGTAAACGCATTATCATCTGAGTCGTCAGGTCATAAATCATTGTCTGTCTATCTCGCTCGCACCCACATGTCACTTCTGCCTATCTCGCTCGCACTTACAGGTGTTATGGTATGACGTTTATTGCTCGACGACTCAGATGATAATGCGTTTACTATAGTGATGATTTTCGTACATTTTTCATATTTTCTTTGAACCGGTAAAATATTTTTTAGTACAACAATGACATCATTAGGTAGTTATTTATCTAGCCACAGAAGGCTGTTGTTAATAGCGTAGGTAATTAGTTCAATCATCGTCATACGTTTTATGCTTCAACGTCTCTGGAGAATAATAAGCCTCGAACAGCGAGATGTTTATTCGGTTGTTGTTTTCAATCCTCCACACTTTGTTTGCGAGTTTCTTTGCACTCACAAACATCAACTGAAATAACCATTAGTTAACTCGTCGAATATAATTAGTGCAAGTTACTTGTTATTTCTTGATTGTAGTCAGAAGTCATTGGTCATAACAGAGTGAATCATCAAGTTACCTCACCAGTTCCATCACTATGATGCATCTATATCTACAACTTCCGTGACGCTGCTGTTAAACAATCTAGCCTCATCGAATAATATATGAACGCATTCCAGTCACTGTCAGAGTGACGTCTATCGGGAACTAGCTGTCAAATGAAGTGAACTGTTAATAATTGTTTATTTCCTGAATGCACTGGATGAAAAAAAAAACATATATTTCATAAGAAAACACCTCAACAGTAACATAAACACTGAAAGATACAATTAGTTGAACAAATCGTCCCCGTGCGACGCCAAAATCGGAACGCTATCTTAAGACATATATCTCCCTTGTTTGTCTGATCTGAGGTTTAGAGATAGCTTATACCTTGAATTAACTACGCTGCTTTTTATCCTGGAGAGATAAACTGTTCCTGTAGGGTAGTGAGTGAAGCCGCGAGGCACAGCTAGTAATAAATACGTACAGGTTTGTCGACGAGCGCAGCTCGGGCTCCAACAATCATTAAACACCATCGCGACAAACACCATCCGATCCTTTCTACACCACTTAACTTAACGCAAGCCAATTAATATTTTAAAAAAAAACGACAATCAACTGTAAAGACTACAATTAATTCTCTCTAATAGCACTATTAATTATGACACTATTTTGTAATACCAATTAAAAACTATATTAATTCGGTACGAAAATTCGCCGAATTGTACCAAAAAAAGTTTCCGGAATTCACACAAAATTTGAATGGACACGAGTGGTCCTGACGAGTGACGCCTATCGACTGACCAAAATAAAATTAGATCCACCGTTACATATGAACTGAGTGAAGCGTCTGTGAGTAAATAATGTATTAATAACGATCACTTCACTACACTCGAACGCTTGCACTGTACACCTAGCATAGCACATCTTTGTAAACATCTCAACTCTGTACAACCATATCCAAATTAATATTTTAAAATAAATGTGTTTTGTTTTGTGGCTCGAAGCTAAAGGTTATTATGAAAAGGTTCGTAAGGCAAGGTTGGATGGTGGTAAGCGGGAGGTAGCCAATAAACTAACCGGTGAAATCTTCGCGATCGATTTATATTGTTTACCATCGATGTCTAGAGTTTATCTCGCGTTGCTTTTGTAGTTATTTTTAGATAATTTGGTTTCTAAGGCATTTCCGTAGATTTAGACGACGCATGACTACACCGCGAGATCAGCTACTTACACTCGGTTCAAGCATTTGAAGACAAAAGAAAAAGCTACGAGTACCTACCTACAACCAACCCGCACTGGGCCAGCGTGGTGGATATGGCCCAATCACCCTTTCGAGGGTAGGCTAAAAGTCCAGCAGTGGACTGTTAAAAGGCTGATTATGATGATGACCTACCTACTTGAAACTCGTATGTAGAGACATTGGATTGAAAGTGTAAATAAAACACGTAATAATGTAAAAAATTAAAATTTATGGAAATACATTTTGACAATTCGCGGACCAATCAGAAGAAAGACAGCTCAAACTCCTATAGCACGAAATTGCATTTGGTTCCCGCTATCATTTAAAGCCATTGTCAAAGTAGAAAGGAGGGTTTTTTTTTATTAGAAAAAGTCAAATGTCATAATAATGTATATGGAGTGCTAAACAATACAAGCGACCGCATCGCGCGTCGTGTGGGTTGATTGCATTGTTTAGTTAGCACTTCATATAAATTCATACTGAGAAGTGGTTCGCGCGACGCGGCCGCTGCCGCCGGTTGCGGTCGCCGGTCGCGGTCGCCAAGATCGGAATGCTACCTTTATAATTCTTGTTTACCCAGTGAGTGTCGCGCACCGTCATCCAAGCAGTCTAGGCCCGTAGCTGTTGGCGAGGTGACAATTGAGATGACTCAACAGCGTAGTGCAGATTCGGATGCCACATCAGACTGCTAACTACTCATCAAGGTCACACTGTTTGTTGACATCATCCGTGGAAAACGTCAATGAAATAATTTTCGGGGAAAGTCTTTGGCACTTGACATGTTTATTTATTAGACATAATTAGAACTTGGTCATGTAATTATAGACATTGTTTCGGAGAACGCAAAGTCCAATTTCAATCGGTTTTTTTAAAAGGTTATTTGTATTGTTTTTTTTGTGTGTGTTTATGTTACGCGGTATCTTCTCCGATTGTGCAACCTATTTTAGCGAGTCTTTTTTTATTGAATAGGCTATAGATGATAGTCCCATTTAAATTTGAAAAAAGTTAAAAAGTTAGCCTCTTAAAGTAGAAAATCCGTTTACTGAATTTCAGCTCCTTCTTCCCTTCTATATCTTATTTTGTTTTTTTAAATTTAGAATGGGCAAGTAAGTATTAATATGTAACTTGGCTTATTGTAGGACTTGAGGGCTTGCGTCATGGCGAAGCGATCGGGCTCCTTGACGTGTCCGTCAACGGCGAACCTGACTAGCGCCGGTTATGAGCGTGTATATGGCTGGCAAAACCAAACTTAGTTTTAAAGGTCGTGTTGCAAGGCGCACAGTGCAACTGACCATCAGTATTGTATGTGTAGGTGTAGGAAGGCTTCGGTCGTCCGTTTTTTTATCGTTTGTCTTGGTCTCGAACCATTTGTCGCCGTGGATGGACGTGGTCACGCGAATAAAACAAAATGGGAACCACTTACGGATGTTAGAAGAAATTAATTTACATTTTATGACAAAATAGAATGATGAATATGTACCCACCCGTGTGAGAAAGTGAAAAGTGACACCTTAACGTTTACTTTGGTTTTTTGTTGTGTTTTTACACTTCGGGAAAGCACACGAAGACATACTTTTTGTCAGATGTTTCGTTATCATGTAACAATAGACTCGTGTCGCACTTCCTACGGCTAGAGACCGACTGAAACGAAGTGAGCGCCGACGCTCATTTTGTATTCTTCAAAAGTGCTCTCCTTCTGAGCCCGTCCATTCATGTTATTTTGGTCGAAGGGTAAAGATGTAAAAAGCCACAGAAGTATGCAAACATTAGATAGAAGACTTACATGATTTAAATATCGGACGGAAAGTTTATTCTCTGAGTTATTCCATAGATCTGTGCATATTTGAAATAAGATAGAAGCGGCGCGTAAACATTTCCTTAACAATTAGCACATCCGAATTTTCTTCTCGCAACGCGGAATAGGCACCTCATGGGCAAGCGTGTCCCATCTTAGACTGCATCGTCACTTACCATCAGGTGAGCTGTGGTCAAACGCTAGCACATTTCATCATAAAAAAAGGAAAAAAAAAACGTACGGGCTGACTCATTTATTATTTACCGGCGAAATGCTTTGCTTACATTCATCATCACCATTATCAGCTAACCATGTGCCCACTGCTAGCCACAGGTCTTCTTTCAGAGAGAGAGGATGGGCCCTCACCCTCCATGCTGACATTGCTGACCCAGTGCATGTTGGTAAATGTCATATGTCTTTTTACTTAAGAGGTTCTTGGACATACCGACATAATAATATATATCCTGTTTTTTGTTATCTGTAATTTTTTAAATCTTTATTGTTGGATAGGACAAAAACAACTTCAAACTCGCTATATTTTTTTTTTTTTATATTGATTTGTACTGTTGGCCTTTTGGCCTCTACAGCTTGACCGGACTAGTTAGCGAACGCAGAGTGCGTTCGGCATAACTTGGTGGTTAGCATAACTTGGTGGTTAACTCGCTATAATCGATTTTAATGTGATTTTATGTATTCTTCTTTTCGTTTTTTTTTTTAGTTTTATATTTTTAGTGTGTGTTGTTTTTCGTTTTTTAAATATTATTATGTTGTTTTTGTTTACAATTTCATATTATTTAAGTAATTCATTATTGTAATACAAAGTCTCATTAGTGTAATTCGTGTTTTGTGGACCTAATAGAAATTAAAAAATAAAATAAATAAAAAAAAAGCCATGCGACCATCCCCACCTAACTCATCGTGTATGAAAATCAGTGCAAAGAAACAACACATTTGTGAACATGAAACGGAGCTAAGTATGCGTGTTTATATGAACCTGCTGCCAAGAAAGCTACATTCTGATATCTGTCGGCGCTCGCGGACACAAATTAGCGGTCATCTGATTACAAAGAATCGATTCACATCCTGATACCGAAATATAAGTGTTTTGTATCTCGCGACTTCGCATAACTATCCAGAGCGTAATCTTGCACTTATATATTAGGTTTACAATACAATACAATGACTATTAAAATACCACAAAACAAGGATAACACAAACATTACAATTAAAATGTATTTTTATTTTTATAGTAGATAGGCTTGCGCTTGGTCGCCATCTCGCCTGATGTTTAGCGACGATTTATTTCAATTATTATATTTAAATATTATTTTATTGGTTTATTTTAGAGAGTCACCGATTTTCGTGTGTGTGCAAAGATATTTAAAGCTATGGACATCGTCACGACGTCTACTCTTCTTTTAATTAAATTGAATGTAAGCGCGCGACGTGTGGTGTGGTGTAGTGTTCAAATTCAAGTTTTTATTCATTGACTAAAAGTATACTTACTTATATTATCAACCAACAAGTTTTGCTTTTTATGAACCTACTAAAACCCTTTATGAATACCTACCAGTCAGAGTTCTCCCTTTTGTAAAAAAGCCTGGATGCCACTGTATATTGTGAGTTGTGTTTTTTTTTCCTGTAGTGTAGTGTACATACCGTCCATGCTGCGCGAAGAGAGCTTCCTGTTAGAGAGCGTGCGCGCGAAGTGCGGCGGCGCGCGGGTGGGCGGCGTCGCGCGCGACTCGTAGTGTGTGCGCCCCGAGTAACGGAACCGCGAGCCCAGCCGCGGGAACAGGGAGCTCTTCTGAGGAGGCTCCGGGGTCATTAGCCTGTCCAGTACAGAACGAATATCAGTCTCATCCGGGCAAATTAACGTTTTAAACACGAGTATTCAGAACTTAACTTTAACAGAGTCTTTAACCTTTATAAAACTCTTATAGTCGATCCAACTCATCAGACGACTCTTACAACACGTCAGACCACTCTTACAAACTATTAGACAAGTCTTACTACCAATCAGACCACTCTTACAATTTATCAGGCAACTCTTACAAGCTATCAGACAACTCTAAAGAAGGCTAACAGACGAGACGGACCAACCGACGCGAGCAATAGATAAAATTTCTCTTAAACCTTCTCTTCCTCTCCCGTTGGTTTGACGGCGGTCCGTCAACCAAATCCATACGTCTGTTAGCACTATAACAACCGTTCAGGAAACTTTTACAAACTATAAGACAACTCTTACAACTGATCAGGCAACTCTTACAAATCTAAACTTGTCAACTTCCAGTCATCTCTTACCTGAAGAAAGTGTGATGCTCGACGCATGTCTTCCAGAGTTTCTTAGCGGCGCGATGGTTGGCCAGCTTAAATCCGACGGTGGATTCAAATTGCTCGAACTCTCCTGGACGTAGCTTCACGTAGAAGTTGTGTCGTTTGTAGCTGATCTTCAGGATCTTCGGCCACGCGAACCGGTTGATACGGAGTCTGGAAACATTATCGACAATATTATTAGTATTAGTAGTAGACAATACGATACTACTGACACGCTAGCTCATTCATACTGGCACACTGTTGTTGAAACAAACCGAGGCCGTAACTGTATTAAATGCTTGCACAAGAAGGCCATGCGAGTAGTCCCCAGTGTGATATCAAGATTCTTGGAGTCTTTACAGACAGATACAGATTCTTTATTCATAAATTTTAGAATTTACACGTCAGTGAGTTATAAGGTACATCTAGGTACTTATATATATAATTATAATTTGTCATTAATATACTCTTTGACAGAGTAATATGCTTTATCGATCAATAATTGTCTTAATCTGGCCTTAAATATGTTGTTGGAAGCTGCATCTTTCATGATCCTGGGCAGATGGTTGTATATAATAGCGCCACCTATATACACTGATTTTGTGGATTTTGCGAGCGTGTGAGCAGGTGTTCTCAGTCTGCCCTTGTGTCTTAATGTGTTATAATCTCGTGTGGCTCCAAATTTCTCAAACTTATCCAGGAAAGACAATGCAGAAAGACCCGTTACATGGGGGAAGCTTCTTATTACCAGGTGATTAACCAAAGCTGAAGTCGCCAAACCGCGAACCGGGAGACGCAGCGTAGGTAGGCTTCCCACTAGTTGGACCGACGACATTGTGAGAGTCGCTGGCATCCAGTGGACGCAAAAGGCAGGCTGTTGTGGAGGTTAAAGGGGGAGGCCTATGTTAAGCAGTGGACGTCTTTTGGCTGCTGATGATGATGAACCAAAGCTTAGGAACAGATTATTCACAATATTTTAATACTGACTGCGATGCACGAGCAGGCCTGACAAGCCGTCCCAAGTGTCAACATTCTCGGAATCTTTAACACGATGCAGGTCGACCCCATACATAGAAACCGTCTCCGTATCTTATATCCAGATGATTAACCAAGACAGAAACAGATTGTTAATTGTTGTGTTAATACTGACTTCTCTCGATGCACGAGCAGGCCAGACGAGCAGACTCCGAGTGTAATATCAACATTCTCGGAGTCCTTAGCAGGATGCAGGTCGACGCCATACATTGCCAGCTTCTTAGCATTCTCCAGGTAGTTCATCTCGGCCTCCGCTGGAGTTTGCCCTCTGAAATGTATAGACAAATGTATGGTTACAAGGAGCCAAGAAATATCTCAGGAAAAATTACAAAAAAATGTTCGACTTGTATCGGAGAAAATATAGAATAATCAGCAAAATAACAGAAAACAGTTAGTTGTAGCAGAATACACATCAGGACATGCTGTCGGTGCAGCATGCTTCTTCCAATCATCCTTTAATCGTCTTTTGATATACAGCCGACTTTACCAATCTTCTGTTAAAAAGGAACCAAGCAATAATACTAACCTGTGAGTCTTGTGGAGTTCAACAACCTTCTCCTCGAGGTCAGGCGTGCAGGCGGACGGTGGGACCAGCTTCAGCTGTTTGCAGAGCCCGCTGCCTACCTCCGACTCCTCGAAGTCTCCCAGCTCCGATTGGAGCAGGTAGCTTGCGAGGAGTGCGTGGGTCACGGTGGAGCACGGGAGGCGACCTGGAGGAAAACATGGTCATATTGTATGCATGATCTTACTTAAGTAAGATAGATCATAAATAAGAACTTGCTCTTGTTTTTTTATAATTATTTCATACAGGCACACGTTGCCTTTAATATATAATGGTGCGAATGAAACACAGAACCCCGTAGCGATATCCAGATCTTGTCGATTGATCGAAATTGAATGTTGAAATAATCTGGTAAAGCATTTATAATTTCTTATGATGACTTGGAAGTGGAACTTATGACCATCAGACTACAACCATCACCACCATTATAAACCTGACTAGTATGGTACCTACCAACCACATAAGGACAACACAAGGTGTCAGTATTGTAATGTCTCACCATCGAGCAGGTCCTTTCTGACGGCCAGCACGAGCTGGTACCTGGTGAGTTCCTCCTGCAGCTGCGCCGGCTCCGGTGGGTAGAACTTCACCGCAAACCGCAGGATCCACGGCTCGTCTGGAACGACACAACAAATTAATATTAAGAGTAGGATATTTCTGCTGCGCAATGGGTTCAATGCTGTCATATAGGGGGTTGGATTAGATCTGGCAAAGTTGGCACGGTGGAAGATTTTCTACTGTATAAACTGTTGTTGGTGGCCTCATATCCGTCGTTTTACCAAACATGAGCACCTGCCATAGTCTTTTCAGTTTCACTCAGCTTTTCTTTTACTCTATCTACATTGCAGAACGAGATGAAATTAACTGTAAGATCGTCGAAATAGAGATTGTGGTAGGATCAGTGAAGAAATTGGCTTAGGATTGGAATAAGTGGCGTACCAGAAGAAGTCGTCTAAATAAATAAATAAATAAATATATTGGGACATTTTTGCACACACGGTCATCTGACCCCAAACTAAGGAAAACTTGTGATATGGCTGCCAGAGACTGATATACATACATATATAGTTTTAAATACATACTTAAATAGATATTAACACCCAGATAAAGAAAAAACACAAATGTTCATCACACAAATGTTTGTCCTACGTGGGAATCGAACCCACGCCCTCAGGCTCAGAAGGTAGGTTCACTACCAACTGGACCAACGGGCTATCTAAAGTCAGAAGATGATAAGTAAAAGCTAGATACTTACATTTCATCATCTTGGACATGCGTTTCTCGAGGTCGATCCAGACGCGCGGGTCGCCGCGGTCCTCGTGCAGTAGCCCGAAGTAGTCTTTCTCCACCAGATTTAGGTTGTCGCACACCTTGCTCAGCAGCTCGTGGCCGCGAATCTTTCTCTGTAAAGTGGTTTAAACAGGGTGTTCTTATAACGGTAAACGTTGTTCCTACAAGCAGGTTCCTGATGAGACTTAATCAGCCCATAAACGGATTTATTGTACAACTAGCGGTCCGCCCCAGCTTCGCACTGGTTTAGATTATAGCCTATGTCACCCGGGGATAGTGTAGCTTCCCAACACTGAAAGAATTTTTCAAATCGGTTCAGTAGTTTCGAAGCCTATTCGATAGAAAATTACTTACAGCGATCTCAAAGTTTCACTACTATGCAATACTTCATTTTCCAACGTATATTTTTTAGAAGCTCATATTTGACTTGCAATGTATGTTAGTTTGTTTAGGTCAAATCTTGCAAGCTGAATTAAAACCAGTTTCTCATTACAGATTTTGCAAAAATTTTGCATTTCAGTTCTGGTGACAATACAATATGCAATACCCAATATTGTAAAATGATATGTTTTCAAAATTACCGCCAAAATAAAAACATATAAATAAAAATTAAAAGCATCATTTAAATAAAAGTTTAAATGAAAGTTTTAGCCTAGTAATAACATCGATCCACTTCTATAGCTAAAGACATATTTAAGATCTTAACAGTCTCGTGTTTGGCATTTGACCTTCAAGTTCTTCGCTACATAATCTACTCTAAATTTATTCGCCGGCTCATTCATATTCAAATTGAGTTTAATGTCACTGGCACCTAAGGCTTAACCTTGTCAGTGCGACCGCGGCCGTTGTATGGCGTGGCCGAAAACGACCGCGATGCATATGCCTGGAGAACGGTTTGGGCTATCCACAGCCGCATCCTCATATTGACACACATTAAATTAATTAGAAGTAATTACGTTTCATTTATGACGCCTTTGCACATGATATACGATTATTAATGGCGGCTTAAGCCTGGCCAGAAGTGTCAGTGGTAAAGTGGCGAGGGCGTGGTGCGTTATAAAAAGAGCGGCAAATAAGAGGTCCACCCAATGGTAAGCAGAAACCGCCGCCTGTGGACACCTGCAATACCAGCGGTGTTAACGGTGCTTTACCAGCCCGGAGAGGTGTTGAGAAAAGCCCATGTTGAACCTCGGCGGGAAGACCTTTGGGGGAAGGATATTACACGCCTTGCAGGTCCGCGGAAGAAAGGAGCGGAAAAATCAAATCAAAAATCATATATGTCGTTCGCCTGCATAACATTACTACAGCGTAAATTTTAGACAAGCGATGTGGCCACTTGCTCGTCACGCGAGCACTGTGTATAAACCAGGCATTACAGTTAACTATAGCATGTATTAACTAAAAAGTGTAGTCACTTTCTTCAATTCTTAGAACAATAGACTGAATTTGATCGCTATCTGCCCCGATGGAAACTGATACCACGATTGCATGCTTGAAGAAAAAAGAACCTTGACTTTGATGATATTCCTGCCAGGATGCTAGCGATAGCCTTGGCCTGGCTTAGATACTAGCACGGTAAATGTTTTCTTTCTTTCTTTCATAGTCAACGTAAGTAGATAGTTACTGGGTTGACCCTGGAGTAGGGGTTTTAGATTAGGTCTTGCATGGGAATCATCTTGTAATGAATTCAAAACTTCGCGCTTGAATGTCGTCAGATTTGGGGATCCGACCTCCACCTCCGGTTCAAACATGCCTAGAAAAGACGACGGTGCGTTGTGGCCTGCGTCGTTGTGGGGGAAAGAGGAAGAAAAGTACTCACAGCGTTTCCAAGAAGTATTTTGCCTCAGGTACCGTGATAGGGATTGTACAATAAAATTATCTTCGACATGTTGGAGGTATTGAGGCGGTATAACCAAGAATGGCTGGCCATTAATTAAAGACGAGAGGATACATAGAATACTCACATCAACCTCCAGCTCCATGGTGGATCCATCGAGCAGCTCCACCTTTGCCTTAGCGATGTTCCCGGCGGGCCGGCGCCTCGGGGACGCATCTTTGACCTTGGCCTTCGCATCGCCTTTGGCCTCTTTGGCCTCCTTGGCCACGCCCTCCGGCATTCTGCCGCGCGTCCTTTAACACCTGGAAAGAAGAAAACGGCCCATATACAAGTGTTTGGCAAATTTTGACAAGAGTAGTTAGTAAGGAAGGTAACAGATGTGGTATAAATATTCTGTGCGCGTGTCTAGCGCTACAAACAAGACTGATTGGATGCATGAATGTTCGTTGCCGCCCCCGTAACGGCTGAACAGATATAGTTGAAATTTAGAATGGAGTTAGGTTATTCCCTGGGTTAAGTAACAAATTTTTAGGCTACGATTTATACTGAAAAAATATACGGTACCCCTAGAATACCGGGTAAGATCATGGGGCACAGCTAGTAGCAGATATTTAAACCTTGTAATCATTCTGTAACCTCATGGAAATTGAAATCATGTAGCAAAGCATTTGAATAATTGACGACATGTTGTTTGGAATACATGTAGAATAACTTCGGCTGCCAATGTAAACAGAATCCCTTCACAACATATCAAGGAAGCCATCCATTCCCACATCAACATAGATACTGGCAGCGAAAAGATAAACAGTATTGACAGATTTCGTCAAGACACCGTAAACTTTCTGGCAATGTTATGAGATACAATGGGATACGATACTAGGTTTGTTAAAAACAAAACATGCCCAGTTTTCAAAGCTCTTATTGGAAACTTGTACCAAAACAGATGTAAGACATTTTGAAATGGCATTAATGACAATCATAAAATGGACAAACATACTCCAGGCAACTGGATTTTTTTAACGATATAACTAAAACCGAAGGGCAAAAAAGTCATGAATTACTGGTGCCAGACAGAAGAGACATGAAGAAGCCTGAGTATAGGTACTGGGCAGTGATGTGTACTGAGCTGGCTGTGATAAAGGTCTAATACAAAGCACTACGCCATACGCCACGGCATACACGCCACATTGAACATGCTGAAATTTGAGAAATGTCTCCGTTACGTCATAACTTGTCGAAGCAGTAGTACCGTATTTCGTGAAAAATAGTAACTTCGCGGCTAAGTACAATACAAGGCACACGGATATACACGACAATAGCTGCCGCAAATCAACCGATACACGGCCGAGGCACGACGTGAGAACTGAATGCGGGTTCGTACGCATTACCATGGGAAATGCGGTCACTGATGGACTGTACTGTACCTAACTCATATAGGTCTTACAGGTAATTATTAGCCTTGGAGCCATGTAGGGATAGAATATGGCACCGGTATCCCGTACCTGTAGTCAGAGGCTGCCAAAAGGGGACCTCTATGGTCAGAGGTGAGGCTTTGACCATCCACCCAAGCGAACCCCAGGAGAGGACGACAACGTTGTGTGACTGAAATTGCCGTAGACGGACGAGCTAATACAACATGTAGTTGTCTCTGGGGAGCCGTAACGCAGTTCTGAGGGCTCCAGCAAGTGCCTTTTGAAATCTCGGAGCCCTTGTGTCAAGTACTAAGGCTGGTCACTGGTGGAGTTTTAGTGGGCACAACACATATAACACGTCTATACAGCCGGATATTTTTGGATGGTTACCCCCTCACCAAAACAAAAATTACTTATAGGTAAACTTTTGCTTTGGTAGTCGTAGTTGTGAGTTGCGTTAACATTAATAGATGGCATGAGGAAAGTACAGTCGAAATTTGGGGGGTTGAAAATGTATCGATCTCTTTCGATAATCGCTTGTAACTGGATTTTATAACCTGTCTTTAACTATTTCTACAGTAGAGAGGATATAAATATTCTGTAGGATTATTGAAAGTCAGGACCTCGTATAAACATAGGCGTAAAATAAAGGTAAATTATGAGTCAAGCATATAGACAAATGATATTGAATGCGAGGCCAGATCAAGGACTTCGTTTCATTTCATAACGTCACTATGGGGTCATGCAAACCGTTATGGCACAAACAAATGTTCCTCGCGCCGTATTGGTTCTCATTAAAGTTGTTGGCGTGGATTCTGAAACCGACTTCGATTTCATCAAAAGCTGACTTGACAAATCAGAAGAACGAGTCGCTTATAAGCACCAGTCTGCATGTACAATAACTCCGCTAAATTGAGATGGGCCCAAAAAGTTCCTACATGAGATGGAACGAGTAGGAGAAAAGCCCGTCGTCTGTAGTGGCTATTAGTTGCTGTCAATGTATCTCCTGGGGCTGAAGTAACGTACAACAAAGCGACCGCGCTCCGTCGAGTGCTATTATACAATTACGAGCGTATAATCGGCGAGTAAGGCCTGTGATTACTAACGCACGTCCACTGGTATATTTATTACGCACATTCGCTACTGTCTCGATATTTTCACAGTGAGCTAATGGATATTTGATTGCAAAGAAATACAATTGATAGCCCGTTGGTCCAGTTGGTAGTGAACCTGCCTTCTGCGCTTGGGGGCGTGGGTTCGATTCCCATCTAGGACAAACATTTGTGCGATGAACATTTGTGTTTGTTCTATATCTGGTTGTTAATATCTATTTAAGTATGTATTTAAAACTATATATGTATGTATATCAGTCTCTGGCAGCCATATCACAAGCTTTGCTTAGTTTGTGGTCAGATGACCGTGTGTGAAAAAATGTCCCGAATATTTATTTATTATTTATTTAATTTGGTCCAATTGTTGGGAGATAGAGAGAATTACGCAGACATTTAGAAAAAAAATATGATCGACATAATTATGATACTACATACTACACAAAGGAGTTTGTCATGTCACCTGCCTACACGGGTTTCATCGTCTTGGTACCTCTACATACTTGAAATATAGTCTTCCTTAAAAATGTATATCAAGGTTTGCCTTAGTGTCGTTGTAGGTGGGCTAACACAGAGTGGATGCCATTCGTCAGTGTACTGATACCTACTGTTCTTCTTAATTCTGTGACCTCGCGGAGGCGCCTGCAGGCCGTGATGTTCTTAATTCGATCAATTGAGGAACCCAGCAGGCAGATAGCTCACGTTTATTTATAGTGGACACTTGCGAAATATCTACTGTCCGGAGAGTAACATCAAGACAAGATATGGCCAACCGACCACTTCCACGAGGGTGCTCGAAACGCCGCCCGGTTCGCACCGGGCTACCGCATCCTCTACTTGCGCCGGGAGCAAGTACCTACTTGCCCCTAGCAACCAACCTCGAAATGGGGCAACTTGAAATAACGCAAACGACCCGGGTATGTCTTAAAACTGCGACCAGAACCACCGGAGGATGGGCAGCAGCGTATACTAGTATACGGTGAACGTACTACGATCCTCAAGCCACCTGCCAAGCGTGGAGATTATGGCAACATCCCTCTCTAAGAGGGAGGACTAGTTTAGCAGAGGACGTTATGACTGGCTGATGATGTATGTATGTCAACGCAAGTCAACCATTAATAAAAATATATATAAAGGAGGAAACAAACAAATGCCGTTTACAACGAAATAAAAACGCTAAAAAAGAATACAAGAGTAATTAAATTTTGACATAAACAGAGACCTAACCATGTCTCTGATTGATCACATAGGCTAACCAGCCTGCCTGATCCAGCGGAACCTGTACGTTTAGTGAACTCGGGAACATTTTAGCATTGAACAGACACAATAGTGTAACAAGCATAGCCCTGACCGTCCGCAGTGACGGCGCCCGCATGACATCATCCCACGTCACGCGCCGGGTCACAGCGGAGACGGCCAGGTGAGAACTTCTTATCAGGACAGTTTCGCTGATTTACCCACGTAAGTATACTACAGGTATATTAAAAAAAAGCGGCATACTTATATGCTTGCGGTCCGCCTGACGGTATGCATTAAATGCAGCATATGGACACTATCAACACATGCGGTATTGTCGATAGTTTGCCAGCCCGTAGAGGTATTAGATAGATTGTTACAAATAAGTACTACCAAATCGGAATTTAAAAAAAAGTATAAATTTACAATTACAAAAACACTTGATAAAAGAGCTGATAGCTTAGAATAACTACTCAGAGAAGGTAGGTTTCCAAACAAGGCCTTCTCAAAACGTAAGCTACAAATTCGCTTTGTAGCTTACGTTTCGATTGGTATTTTAAACGATTTAAGCAAGAAAATTAATGGATTACCTGTGGAATGACACACCATAACTCTTATGCTGCTTTTCTGATTTGTTGTGGTACGATTTCACCGCGCAAATTGTCATATAGTAAAACTTTTATATTTTACATTTTGGAGCCATATATTAGTTATTTTAAAATTTCACAGTGTTTGTGCAAATCGTTGCTTGTTCTTTACATTATCATGTGTCAGGTATTTAACAGTAACGCACCATATTACTTACATTTGTCAATAGACTGTTTGAAACAAAAAAAATGTTTATTGACAAATTTGAGTAAGTAATGCGCATTAGAGATAAATAGCTTTACATGATTTTGTAAAGAATAATAATTAATTTGCGCAAACATTGATTGATTGAGTAACTCTTTATAATATTGTTCACACCATAAAATTTGATACAGAGGACAAAAAACTCTTAAAAACTAGTGTAACAACTGGCGGCCTTATCGCTAAAAGCGATCTCTTCCAGGCAACCTTAAACATCATGATCGTTTGCAATAATTACCCGGCCTAGCCACAAGGGCTTGCAAACTGTTTGCAATTTGAATTTCCCGCCATAATATATGAAACGTACCACCTTGAAACAAACAACGTTGTGAGAATTAGCCTACTGCTTGCAAAACTGTGTCAGGCTATTCCCGGCGCGTACTTGGCTAAATGCTAATTAATGATACAATAGTTAATTAAAATAGCTTTAGGCTTATACATACACAAGTACCTACGTGTAACTATATAGTGTCGTTGGCAATGACTCAGCGCCTGGCGCCTGGTGCGATGGTCTTACGATGGAATTATGGACTCGTTAGCATGCAATTGGCACTGAGGCCAACTTATGACAGCGATTTGCCAAATATCTCAACTTTTATAAGGCTCAAGACATGAATTATTTTAACGAAGATAGTTTTTTTTTATGCCATTGGTGGCAAACAAGTCGACGGGCCACCTGAAGCAGTCACTGTCGCCTATGGATACTTGTAACACCAGAGGCGTCACAAATACGTTGCCGACCCTTAAGGACTCTATTAACTCGCCTTTTGAAGAACCCCATGTTGTAGCCTCTCGGAAACACCGCGTTAGTAATGTAGGCGGAGTAGAATTCTACTTCAATTCTCTTCGTTTTCGCGTAATTTTTATGGTTGACAGGCTAGACGTTTGACCATAGCTTATCTGATGTTAAATGACGGTGTGGTCGAAGATGGTAAACACACCTAGCCTGGAATCGGAACTGGCTCTTAAGTGAGGGTGCCGGAGCTCACCGTTAGTAGCTTGCAGACAAATTGAGGGTAGCTAGCCATCCCAGCACTAGAGAGCACCCAAAGAGCACCTCACCGCCACGCTATTGTTTCCTTACGATGTTTCCCTTCAACGGCAGTTCAAGCTCATTGTTGGGATTTGAACCCACACGCTGAAATTTAAAATCCGAATGCGCCAATCACAGAGCTATCATGAAATAGAAAGCGATTGAAAGTTATGGAAGTCTTCTCACCAAAGATACTCGTATTTTCTGTACTTTTGTGTAATGGTCCGCACGGCTAGAACTGCTAATGGCAGTGGAAAAAGTAGCAGTATGGTAAGTACATCTACCCAGCGATTTTATCAATAACTTTCAGGTTTTCAATACTTGACATAGACAATTACGAAATCAGAAGATTGGCACCTCATCATGCGCCTCTTTAAACCATAAAGAATTAGGGGCCAATTAAGTATGCAACTGATAGAAAGTCGACGCGTCTTCCGCACCTATTTGGAAAGCGATATCAAGTAACTACTTAGCACGTTCTTATTTGGGCTCGCGTTAAGTTTCAATCTATGATTAGCATTATTAATAACAGCGCGATAACGCTAACAGCAAACTAATTAGAAGATTTACGCCAGAAGCGAATTAAGTAGGTGGGTAGGTAAAGGTCGACCCGGTTTAGCAGATAAATCCCATCAGAATATCGCTAAAATTCTTTCCTGGTATTGGCTTTAGGCAAAAATAAACTTCAAATTGATCAACATTGTCTCGGATTTTTAATAGATGTAATGTTCATTATTACTTTTTAGAGTCTGTTTACTCCCGCTGCTGAGGAATAGGTTTTTATTTATCCTCTTTTTACTCTTTACGGTTTATAGCATTTTGGTTCCAGTTCGTCCCGCCTGGGTCTGCCGGGTCGTCGATACAATGACCTGATACAACTTCATACTATTTTATATATATCTAGAATGTTGATCAGTCTGTAATTGTGTGATATTATTGTTATAGACCCGGGCCGGCTTCATCGCACGCTCCGATACTAAACGAATAAGTCCATGAGTGACGCCTGATTGAATAAAGCTGTAAGTGCTGCCCATATGCCCCATTAGGCCTTCAAAATACACTGTGCGATACTAATGTGATATGGCGTAAATACACTGTGCGATACTAATGTGATATGGCGTAAATACAGATACAAAACAACACCATTGTCTACGAGTGACAATAATGTAAAAGCATGGTTCTGCAGATTGGTGCTCAAATAGGAATATCTTTTCGCAAAAAACGGGTCGTTAGAGGGGAATAGGTACTTCTTTCACTTCATTTCAAATCAATACGTAATGCTTACGTGATGTTATGGCAGTGACGTCATAACAACAAGCAGGGTAAATAACTATCGCCGTATAGAGTGGCGCGATCGCCATATTAGATACTATTAATAAAGAGCAAATCGTACTGCCCATTAACTCGCACGCCCTTATATAATCTCCCCTATAGGCCTTTACCGCAAGTTCCGATTCCAACCCAATAAGCCGGCCGGCCGCCGAACGGCGAAGCAGTTGATCGAATAAAGCTGTAAGTGTTGTTAATTGGCCCATAGCGCCATTACTTGCCAGACTCGGCGCCTGGTAAAGGCTAGCACACATAGGGTTACCAGAATCCGGTTGAACTTTGAAGATATCAATCTGGTAATCCTAAGCGCCGTGGTAGCCTATTTGGGAGACCGCTAGACTTGAAAGTGTGAGGTTGCAGGTTCAAACCCCGGGCCCGTATCAATGAGCTCTTTGGAATTTATGTACGGATTTTCATACCACTGGCTTTCCGGTGAAGGAAAACATCGTGAGGAAACCTGCATACGTACGGAGAAGACATTCAATGGCGTATGTGAATCCACCAACCCGCAACTGGGCCAGCGTTATGGATATGGCCTAATCACCCTTTCGGGGATAGGCTAAAAGTCTAGCAGTGGACTGTTGAAAGGCTGATTATGATGATGATGATGAATCCTAAGCGCACATAACTCTCGGGCCTAGACATAGTTTATCATAAAACTTTCGTCCGTATTTTTTTATATTGCACGCGCATTGATTGCACTTGCATCCTTCTTTACCAACTTTATGAAGCTCTGCAGTACAGTTCAGTGTGCAACGCAACGTTAGGCAAAATGCAGAATTTCTGAGTACAGTGAACTCGGTAATCCAGGGAAATAAGCTGTAGCAGTGCAGTACGACCTGTTATAATGTGCGTTGGCCTTTACCCACTTGCGCCCCCATCGGCCTGGCGGTGGCGGCGCCCTGGATGGTTATTATGCAAATTCTTGGAAGGAAAAGTTATTTGCTGAAGCCGCTGGAGGTCATGTCATGGAAAGGTAATGGGAAATTCGTTTTTAGGTGTTTGCACGACACTGGACGTATTCAAATGTTGCAATATTTTTATTTTAAATCCTAAAGGTAATGTTCTGGAATCACATGATTTGATATCGCGTAAATAAATATTCCAAATGTAAGCTCAAATTGTACTGTCTACAGCCCATCATAGCTCACTGCTATCAACTCCAAACAATGCATGAGCAATCAATTTCTTCTAGGCAAGCGTCCCCCATCGTAGACCGCATCATCAGTTAATATCAGGCAAGCGCAAGTTTATCTTTCAATTTAAAAATCAAGAGTCCCCTTTTCTAGTAACTTCATCCCGGCCCTGTGCCAAATTGTACAGGCTCGACCCGTTGCATTAGCACTAACAAGCTAAACATAAAACGTTTCATCAAGTTGGGGGCTTTGCCTTAATGTCGCCAGTGGTAAACAAACAGCTTGATCGATGGTAGACAACCGTCTCGCCGTGCATTATAGACTGCGCAGACACGTGGCGTGTCGTGTCTGGTCAAGGTGTTTACCGTCTCAATAGAAAGTGCTAGTGTCAACACTTGGGTGTTTGTCGGCCATCGATGTGAGACAAGTGACAATGCATATAGCTTGTTGTTCACACGTGAAGAGCCAACAAAGCGGAGAATGAAAAATATCGGGGCAGCATATAACTCTGCGAAAACTACACAACTGGGGCCTTATGGCTAGCGATTCAGCATTGCAAGTACCGTTCTTTATCGATCGACAAATTTGACAGTTAAATTCGATAAAATTTTAAAAATATATATAAAATTTGATGCGTACTCGCTATGATCGATTCTAGAGCATTTTATCGATTTCAACTGTCAAATTTGTCGATCGGTAGGAACTGTACGTACTCACTTGCATTGCACTGCTGTTTAGATGATGCGAAATGTTGCGCGACCGCAAACCGTATATCGGCGCGTTAAGGTTCCCGATCACGTGATTTTCAGCGCGAAGAAATAAATTAAAACCAAACAAAAACAGTATAAATAAGTACAACGTACCCAGCACAGTTGACATTCGAGGCAGTCTGGCTGTGTAGACATACATCGTAGGATTCGTAGGTAAGCGTTGTTCACATCTCCCGACAACGTAGACAAGCGACAAACACTTCGAGTCGAGGACCGCTGGAGGGTGGAGCGCAACTTTACGAACGTAAAGTAACGCTTGCAAGCTACATAATAACAAACATGCAGAATATACAAGACACGCAGTGTTTCGATTGAATGATGACCCTATAAAACTGGAAGAAATTTAACCGAATCGCAGTAATTTTGCTGTAGGATAGCGTGTGAAACCGCGGGGCGATGATGCTGGTATTTCATTAGAAGAAACCGGTGACTGCCTAACATCAGGCAGCTTATTAGCTTGTTTGCCACCTTTGGCATAAATAATTATTTGTTTCATCGTTATCATAATCACATAAGCCTCTCAGAGAGAGCGGATGGGCCCTAATCCACCATGCTGGCCCAGTGCTCATGTCTCTGAAGTTTGAATTGTTGAGGTTCTTGGACATATCAGTTTCGTCGCGATGTTTTTCTTTGCCGTTGTTGAGCGATGGCATCGAAAATGCACATAGTTTATTGAATTGGTGCAGGGCCGAGGATCAAACCGACAGATTGTAAAGCTACCGCTTGCACGTTCTACCGCTCGGCCAACATCGCTCTTATTGTTTATTTGGACGTGCCTTATCGAAGCCAGCGTTTGTGATAATAAATTAATTAAATTTTTCTAAATGCAAAAAACATTCAGCAGTTAGGGTATGATTGTACACCATGGCTTATTAGGTGAGAGGGCTAGTGGGATTCCGCGAAACATTACACAAGGCGGATATTAATTTAATTACTGGTGAGGAGGGCGCGGCCGACATTCGAGCCGAAAACTCGGCCACGCCTGTGCGCCCTGCCGTGCCGTGCATGCATGCTATTTATAGTGAGCTAGGATCAGCCCTTTTTAGGTTAACATTGACAATACAAATATGCTAGTCACTAGGTTAGTCAATGTCACAAAATCTTTTATAATGTACTAGCTGCCTGCCCCAGCTTCGCACGGGTATAGATTATAGCCTTTGTCACCCGGGGATAGTGTAGCTTCCCAACAGAATTTTTAAAATCGGTTCTTTAGTTTCGGAGCCTATTCAATGCAAACAAACAATCAAACAATCAAATCTTTCCTCTTTATAATATTAGTATAGATAAGCAATAAATACCACTGATTGAACTCAACACGAAATCTCGAAAACTACTGGACCTACGAAGTTGACAGTCAGGTGAATTCTTTATGGAGTGCAGGTAGAGGTCCGCTAAGAAAGAATTTTGTGAAAGGGCCGAATAAAGGGGAGAAAAAGGGGTTGAAAGTTTATATTAAATCTATGCATACGATCGCAGGCAACAGCTAGTCTTATCTGGGAAAATACGTAAAAGGTACGAACCCCCAGGAATTGTATTACTTAGGTCAGTTTAAATGTCAGGATAAGTTAATGTATATTTACAAACGATAACTTCCTAAATATCAATAAATTACGATTGGGGAGGCCGCATTCAGTCATGACAAAATTCCGATTCGAAAGAGGAGCAACAAATCCAACGGCGAATTCCTTCTTTCCTGTCGGTGGATAGAATCGATCACCGTAATACCGCCGTCTGCAGGCGCCTCACAACCTCCCCAGGCACTTAAACGACCTTTTACAGCCGTCTCCGATGCCAGTCAAATATTTATCGTGTCCCGGCGAGTTATTAACCAATTCCCATGCCGCATGCCGGCCGAAGCAAACCAACGGTTTTGGTACGCTTTAGCTTCACGGTAATTGTACTGCCTAAACAATAACACTTTATTGACACCACAAAAGAGCATTATAAATAGGTACAATAGACGGCCTTATCGCTAAAAGCGGTCTTTTCCAGACAACCTTTGGATCGAGAGAGTGAAGATTATTTAAAGAGCATGGACGGTGGTGAAATTAAATATGGTGGTGGTCTACGTAGCGTTGCATGAAATAAGACCGGACATGGCCAGAATCAAAAGAATGCAAACGATATGATAAACATAAGGTTCTACCAAAAATACATCTGTTTTTGCTAGTTTGGAGATGAATTATTGATTTTTATATGTAGGCCGAGTGACTTACAGGCTTAGTGTGTCAGTTTTTAGGTTGCCCTCAGAATTTGAGCAAACCTTTATAAAACATTTATAATTTATTTTTTTTACTCACATGGTTCATATGCAGTCCCTGTTTGAATCATTTGATGTTACATAAAAAAATAATTACGCATTATACTGCTGTATAT
Organism: Agriopis aurantiaria; assembly: GCA_914767915.1. Lineage (NCBI taxonomy): Eukaryota > Metazoa > Arthropoda > Insecta > Lepidoptera > Geometridae > Agriopis > Agriopis aurantiaria. The sequence goes on from OU612005.1 coordinate 11,193,482, forward strand.
GGCAACACTTAGCGTTCGCGTGCTGCCACGCCAATGGGCAAAACTTTTCGGCATCGGAAACTCCGTAACCATGGCCATAACAGTTAAAAACTGCAGTTTGCTCAGAGTTCGTGAACTGTACGGATATTGTTTTGTAAAACCTCCGACCTGGGGGATCGGAGATAGAGAAAGTTTGTAGATAGCGGGGAAGGTAATGAATAGGAGTTGTGTGAGTACGGTGTTTTGAATTTTAAAGCCAGTGTAGTGAATGCAAAGTACAAGATAATATATTCAACATAGAGGGGTTTGCCGTTCGAGCGCACCTGCCCTCGCGTGATCGATGCTATTTATAAGTTATTCGGGTAAATATGCTACTTGCTCAAAGTTAACGCTGTTAAGTCAATGGAGGCCGTGGTTACTGAGCCGTTTGGATGGGGTAGTTTAGTTGGAAAAATTATTCGAGAATGAAATATCACTGGAAGTGTGAAGATTGGCAAGACTGAGAAAGCTTGAACGTGGGTAATTTTTTCGGGTGGATGTGTGAATGTTTGCCTGTTTCTATGTGACCTCGTAGCTTAAACGGTTTAACAAATTTTTAAATGTCGTTAAATTTGTCTTTACGACACGAGGTGCCATCGTGTCATGGGCTAACATTTTGCATTCGGGTTTTTGTTTTCCTCTTTGATCGAGCGAAGCGAAGATCTCAGAGTCTGCAGAAACAAACCGGCGGTTGTGTATGTTTGTTCAATAACTTGCGCATCGTGAACATTTATGAAAATACATGTAGTTGTGGAGATGATAAAGGGGTTGCGGTATGTCTCAGTTGAGGCCGAGTTTCTAGTCAAGTAGCAGTTCATTTTTGAAAAGAAGTGATCTAAATTACTATATGTTCTGATACCCTAGGTTGGGTGTCGTAACACCATCGTAAACAAGGGTTACGCAATGGTCTAGACGCGTCGAGACCAACAAAAAGGAACACGTACCACTTTCACTTTCTCGCTTTCTTCGCACATTTGGCCACCGTCCAAAAGGAATTCGATCTCGAACTGCTACATAATAACTGAAATAACAGTAACGGGTACAAGATACGAGTTAATCAGAATACTTGCAAAAGCATTGAAGGCTAGCTATATTAGTTTTTTGCTTTCCAGAGATCCTGACATTGCAGAATCATCATTTCAGTTGGCGGGTTTTAAATTTTGTACTTTAGACAGAACACATTCTTTCTTCAGTGCATATTCATCGTGCTTTTTAAGCACCTCTCATAAACCACGCAACTTCTAACGAGTATTGTAAATTTTAGTTTTTGCATTCCCGTGTCACTTAGAACTTTATCGTAATAAAAATCTCAACATAACTTTCGTAAATTCAAATATATTTGAATTTTTTGTATGCAGACAAGGTTCCACATATGTGGTGATATAGGGTCTGCATTGTCATGCCAACGGTGCGCCGATCACGGCACGTTTATGAAAGAATGTCGATTGTGTCGCCGCCATGAAAACAATCGTGTACGAACTTTTAATCTGGACTTCATAATATGAGTATGGTGGAACCGTGAGTCTGACAACAAAGTTTTTTTTAACAGCAAAAGAGCGGCAATTTTGCAAGCGGTCCACCTGATGGTTAGCGGTAATCACCGCCTATGGACACTAGCGGCGTTGTCAATGCTTTGTTAGCTCGGAGAAATGTTTGTAGATACCCTTATTAAAACGCTCCCGGGAAAAGGTCATTCTACACTTTGCAGAACCGCTGAAAAAGGAGCGGCAGAATCGGACGGTGTGGGATTTCCAGCTTTGCAAGATGTGGGGGTGAGCCTTGACGGTGTCGGGATGTGCGGTAGTGGAAGTCTGACGCAGAAATGAAGTTGAAAAGCTCTTCAGAGCATTCTCTTTGTGTTAAGCTTTTCATGAAGGCGATGGGGAAGACAATATAGCGTTCATGCAGGCTCCAATGCTAATTGGCTTCCTCTAGTTCACAATACGTTGAGCTCAATTTTTCATTTATTCCCATTCCATAATTGCGCTCTTCTCTAGAAGAGAACTAATTTTTGCCTGTTTGTAGCAACAAATGCAAAAATGGATATACATACATATATGCATTCACCTTGTGATAACATTTTACACTTTCTTGCATAACCCCCATTACCATTCATTGCCATAATTTTTCTATTCGTTCTCCATTTGATATTATTTTGACCCAAATGCTTCTTTTGAATCTTTTCAAAATGACAGAACGGGACTTTCTCCGTTGATTACCGCCATCACTACAATGCTTCTTTACAGTATGACCCGCAGTGCGCAGTGCGCACACCAAACCGGTCTGAGAGACGGAAAGGAATAGCTCTTACGGTTAACTGTGAAGGAGCTATAGAATTACTAGTTTCGTGTAGTCGTACAGAATCCTTTGACCACCTGGGCGTGATATTGCTTTTTGCATTCTGTGGTGGTACGGAACCCTCAGTGCGCGAGCCCGACTTGCACTTGGCCGGTTTATTTTCTTTGCGAAATACAAACCAATTCAGAATTCCTAAAAATTTCTTTCTCAACTAGTATTCTGACTGACATCCATAAAAGACCATAACGTTCAAACATGATAGCATAAGGACAAACAGACAAAAATAGTCATGGATAGGTATATCCAATTTACATTTAGTACAAAATATGTTTAGAATGTGTGCACGTGTGCAGAATGGTGTACAAATGACGTAAGCTGTTATTATAAACTAGTGACCGGCGCGGCGCGGTGAGGACATCCTTTTACGGAAGTCGATTACGAAATAATCATCATCATCAATTCAGCCATAGGACGTCCACGCTGGACATAGGCCTCCCCAATCGATCTCCAAAAGGGCCGGTTGGAAGCGGCCTGCATCCAGAGTTTCCCTGCAGTCTCTGGAAGTGCGGTCTGAGTTGAAGTGGCAGTGGGCAGGGCACATATAACGCCAATCAGATGGCCGATGGGGCCGAAAGGTTCTGGAATAGAGACCACGGACCGGTAAGCGCAGCGTAGGACGCCCACAAGATGGACGGACGGTCTAAACGAAATACTGCTCGTCGTGATATTCATAATAAGAGTTAACTGTTTCACTAATGGCCGGATGATGATTTATTCTTTTAATTCTGCGTTTGTTAGAAGTGTTTTATCATTTCTGCGTGATGTGATGGTGGCCGAGCAGCAGCATGTGCGCTTTACAATCTGACGACACTCGGTTCTATCCTCGGCTCTGCTCAATGACTTAGTACTTAAATAAATTATGTGCAGCTTCGATGTCATCGCTCAAAAACGGTGAAGGAAAACATCGTGAGGAAACCGGTATGTCCAGGAACCTGAAAAGTTCCAAGGCATAATGTCATTCACCAACATGCACTGGGCCAGCATGGAGGATTAGGGCCCATCTTCTTTCGCTGAGAGAATAATGATGAATAATGTCAAGTCGATGGGTAATTCAGGAATCAGCTTTTGACCGCGTCTACTATAAAGCACTTGCCTAGAAGAAACCGATTGCGCTTGCATTACCTAATCAATCGTTTCTATCTTTCTGTCTTCTTTCCGCAGCCCTACCTTACTGTGACAATTCTGCGACTGCGTAGAATAGTATAGTAGACGAGCTCTACAAAGTTGGATGAGCTGCAGAACTTTACCTGAAACAGAAAACAAAATTTACATTAGCTTCCATCCAAACTGCTACTACACTACAGCTACAGCCACTAGTTGCAACTACTAGGCTTGCTAACTGCGCCACCAGGGCTGGCACAGTTAGCCGTGACGTCATGGGTCGACGACCCGCCGACCGGACGAGCGTACTACGCCGAAGGTTAGCCAGGTAATGAACAGAAAGGTTAGAAACCAATAGAAACATAGTTTGGTAAAGACAGGTGGTATATTGTGAAACGATTTACTTAGTTTTAGTGTAGGTTGTGTTCAGTCACCTCATTATAGTAGTCAGAATCAGAATAAGGAATGATAGATAGGATAGGTTTTATTATCCTTTTAACTTGTCTTTAGCGCGTTTCTGTTTTGCAAAACTAAATGCAATGAGGTTATACCAATAGAGACGTCATGCTCATTAAAAAAGCACTAAAAACATGGCGATATTTAACTACATAGGACCCATAGAACTTTACAGTATTACAGCCGTCCCAGTATAAGTACTTCACGTACTCGTAATCATCGTACGTTTGCGTCTTTGGCAGCCACAGCACGTACTAAGTTCAGTCAAGCTAATTAACTTATGTTTGTATCGCCGCGCAGACCTTGTATCTACTATCTACTTCAGTTTATCTGTAACATCATTGCCTAAATGCCATCAACTGTACCTAAACTTGCGTCAAATTCACACGCGAGTGACGCTATCGTGACATCATCTTCCCAAATTATTTAGAATCCATGTTTGGATGGAACTAAGCTGTCAACCAATGACAATCCACTTGACTGCTCATTCTTTACCCCGCATGAGGCAAAGGTTCTAACATGCCAACCTAAACTATTTCGAGTGGGGCCAATCCTAGGCGCGAATTGAATGAATGACTTGATTCTCCAATCACTAGCGTCGAGTCGCGTCGCGTCTCCAATCACAAGCTGCCCCCGCGACCGACATGGCATCATTTTGCAAAAGGGAATTTGGACTACATGCGCAATCAAGTGGTTATATTATTATTATCTCAGTATGTAGCACAAAGCTCCCTTGAAGACAGCGAAAATGTCAGCCACGTACTATCATTTATACTGTGGTCAAAGTAAGAACTTAACTAGGTCGCGCTACAACTAAAGGTAGAAGTATGAGCAAAATTTTATGATGCAAGATCTGCCTTGTTAATTAATCTCTGAGGGGAGGCACATAAAGGCACTAAAGGTGTAATTGGATGGGCTGGATAATGTTTCTAGTTCACTGGCTATTCGGGTTCTCGAGGCGTTCACGGGGCGGCCGTAATTTAGGATGACTAGCAACTTCCCCGATGGTTACAATCTGGGTGCTTTCAAATCACGAGTGAATCGGTTTCTTCTAGGCAAGTGTGCTCCAACGTAGACCACACCATCGCTTAACATCAGGCGAGATGGTGGCAGGTCGTCGTACAGAGGACTCGTGCTTCGACTACACTTTGCTGATCAATTAAAACAGGATAATGTTACAGATGTACACTTTAACTGCTTGGAATTTCACGATATCATAAATCAGAAAATTAAGCAATAATCACTATATTGAGTAAGTACTCGTATATCAGTTTTTTTACAGACTTAATACATTCATCACACATCATCAGCCATTAAACAGTCCACTACTAAACAAAGGCCTCCATCTTAGAGAGGGGCGTTTCCATTATCTCCACGCTTGGCAGGCGGCTTGGGGATCGCAGTACGTTCACCGTGTACTAACTACGTACACGGTTAACCGATACTAGACTTATTCCTCATTAATTATTGGCTGGGGGCAATTGGCGAAAATCAGCTGAACAAGGGTGACGATCTCTTGAAGGTAGTGAGAGGCCAAAAACTGCTTAAAACGCTGCCAAGAAATAACTCTATTATGATTTGAGGCTCGCTGGATGGATATGAAATGACACCTCAGTTAAATTTTAAAGCGAAGTACTACTTAAGTACAGACAGGTACGCAGAACAGATGGCCGATGGGGCTGAAAGGTCCTGGAATGGAGACCACGGACCGGTAAACGCAGCGTAGGACGGACGTCCTACGCTGCGTTTACCGGTTCACACCCACAAGATGGACGGACGATCTTGAGACCGCAAGGAAACGCTGGATGCAGGCCGCTTCCAACTGGCCCTTTTGGAGATCGATGGGGGAGGCCTATATCTAGCAGTGGATGTCCTATGGCTGAAATGGTGATGATGATGACTACTTAAGTAACACCTACGTTGTTTAAGGCTTACATAAACAGTTTAACATTTAACAGCGGCTTATCGGCTGCAACAAACCCAGTGTGAGAACCCATCAGTTTCACTTGACATTAGCACACAATGTGCAGACGACAATGGCGACTCCGTATACTTTATGCTCGGGCCACACCTCTAGAAACCTGCCTCAGCACAACACCTACCTGAACATAGAGAAAGTATAAGAAAATACAAATGTTCATTTGAGAATTTTCCAATAGAAAAGTGTAGAACCCACCTAAAAAGGGAAACAATAAAATGCGTCAAAGTGTCAGATAGTGTGAGGAATAGCCGTATCGTCACTTAACATCAGGCGAGTTGGCGGTCAAACGCAAGAATATTAATAAATAAATAAATTCATGCGCTCGACCATGGTCTCTCTGAACTGGATATGTGGTCCGCAGGTTCGTGCATCAGATGTATAGCTCATAACTACTGTGCTGTCGTCTGCGTACCCAAAGGTTGATTGTTGAAGTGCAGCAGGAAGAGCGTTGCAAAGAGCACCGACCCCTGAGGGACACCGGCATTAATTGCCATTAGATCAGACGAGCAGCCATCAATGACAATATCTCGAATCGATCTATCCCTCAGGAAGCCCGATATCCACGCAACGAAACCGGCGGAAAAGCCAAACGAGGAGAGCTTGTTAGTAAGGCCGTCATGCCAAACCCTGTCGAAAGCCTTTCAAGATGTCGAGGGAAACAGCGAGCGCTTCTCCGTATTTCTCGATGGCCTCACAGTCATTCAGTGCGATGCTTTCACATACAGGGTTCTGCCGTATTTACCTGACTACCCTGAACTATAACGTCCATGTGGATAAGAGCTACGCCGCCGTTAGCTCCACATGGGAGCATATCCTTGCGGATTCGGCTATGCTGGCTTCGGCCTTAGAGACGTTCAGGCACATAATCACGCAGATGGCAGTTTCGGCTGGTCGGACGAGCGCATAAACCAAATGTCCGAAGCTGCGGTTCGTACGGCCGTTGGCTATGGTGATATGAACTACCAAATTTCACATTTAGCACGTTAATTATCAGCAATATTGTAGCAGAGATGAGAGTCTAAACCCGACCCGTACACAACGTCCATTGTTCATAGCTTCATTAGCACTCTATAGACTGTTCCTCTATTTATTTTAATGATTCTATCAGCTATGTGAGGTACTTTAATGAAAGATGAATGGCATCATTTATCACAGTTTTTATCGTTGTATTCATTCAATATTCCTTGTTGATATTCACTGGAGTGAAAAAGTTTAAACACGATAACATGATCCTAATATTCGGGCCTCGGAAGGTTAACCGGGACCAGCGAACTGAAAAAGAGCTCCCCAACAGGCTGAGATGTAACTCAACGTTTAAGTTTTACGCAACATTGATCCGGCAAAAATCTAAAGTTTTATTTTGTTTGTTTACTATTTTCCCATAATGAAAAGATTTTAAAAGACTTTTAATTAAAAATATTAAAAAAAGATTTCTCCCATATTTTTTTTGTCAGTAAACAGCAAGTAATTAATTCTGTGAAACTAAGTATTACAACCACAAAATAAAACAAATAAGGTACTCGTTTCAAGCTCAGTTCTGAAAAATAATGAAGACACGACTTATAAATTTTTTATTATCGTTCGTGTCTCCGATTTTCTCCCACTTTTTTCACTGTACCGCTAAACCGCCATTTTTACACACGCTAGGAAACATACAGCAACACCAATGAACTACCTAATAGTCCACATGCAAAAAAGCGCGGCAATGACGTCTGCTAATTAAATTCGACTAAACGCATCAAGCCTGTTTTAGGCTTGATTTGTCTGATATGAGGGGTTTTTTTCCGAGTCAAATATGTGAAAATTTTTCGCCGAGTTGCCATCTTGACGAGAAAGATGTTTGCTGTTTCCTTACAAAAAAATGTTTAAACAAAATAAATGCTCGCTTAGACATCCGTGACCCTCACAACGTGCGACACAAATATTTGTCATATCTGTAGAGTGTAGTGTGCACTTGTGTTGTAGTACTCGACCAGTTGACCGAGCGCGGCAGGAGGCGGGGGGCGAGACGTGACCAAACACTCTCCTTCTGAGAATCGATAGTCTACGCCTACGATAACATCATGAACCTTCCACGTACTCCACGTGCTAGCAATACTTACCATACCTACATCAACAATATTGCATTGCAACTAGCAGTTACTTAAAATTATTTTTTAAATTCTATTATCTATTATGTCTTCTGTGATATCGGCACGGATATATACTGCCGCGGCAACCGACAGAAACATTTATGAACGCATCAAAATGTTGACCGAAGCGTAGCCAAGGCCAGCATACGTGCGCTCCTAAAGGACTTCAGTGTATCGCGGGTGATGCGACAAGACTTCGCACTATGAAAATGTATGGCGCCGCTTCCGAGGCCTGCGTCAGAAGCGTGCGACCGACGACCGACGTAACCATACACGTTCAAATCGCATCAGCCGCGCGCGTTAGACACGTGCGTCAGACTTGCGCGGCTGCGATTGGCCGCGATGCACGGAAGTCTACCTTAAGACGTTTCTAACATCCCTAAAAAAAATCTAATTCCCAAATACAGGCATGTTTAGTGTTTACTTGATAGTATGAACGGCAATGGCAAGGCGAGTACTTTAACTAGATAGTGTTACCAGGAAGTACCGTCTGTTGACCTAAAAACTAGCGTCGGTTCATTGAGTTCTAGACTGTACACGGTATCATTGATCTATAAATTAACTTTAACAAATTGTTACAACTTTGCCAATTGACCCCGAAAATCTCTAGCACCAATTGACCCTAATAACTTTGCCGACAGAACTTAGTGTTTACTTGTATAACAAAAATAAGAGTTACCCTCTTCGAGATGCAATACATATAGAGACACAATTCCTTGCTCAGGAGGCTCGTCAACATGTTTGCCACTAATGGCATAAAATTATGTCGCACGGCCATCGCAGAGTTTTTCGCTTTGCTTGCGTGACCAAAACTAAAGTGCTAAACAAAGATAATGCTGAAGACGACGAAACAAACATTGATTCCAAATGTTTTTTTTATGGAATTTCCGCAAATAGTACCGTTTTGTCTAGTTTGTAATTGACGAGACATCACGCCAGACGAGATGGGAAATAAATCAAAACTCGTGTATCTCACAAGTAGTAGGGGTGGCTGGCGTGGTGCCAGCGCGAGAATCAATTACACGGGTTCAATGACACTTTATCAGTGCCACGCAGCCAGGGCTGCCACTGCTGCCAGCCGCCATATCAGTCTGAAATGTTTATTGACCTTTGAAACCATCCTATCCTACAATTATATCATAAACACACGAGTGTGTTTGATGGTTTTATTATTAGTTCATATCTGATTGGTCGCCGGTCCACCATTATTCTATTTTTTTTTTTATGCTGGAATGTTGTTAAAAAAACTTAGTGGCAATTTAGTTAATTTTAACCAATCGTGTTTCTAAAATTCTATTAAACTTATTTATATTCGCAACTATTTATAACCAAAATATGAATTTGGTACTGTATGTCACAACCACGCAAATTGATGAAACGCAACCCAAGTTGACGACATATCAACTCTTAACCATACTGACTTTGGTAATTATAAACACAGAAGACAATAGTACAAGTACAGAAGATTCACTACGCGATTATTTTTTTCAAATAAGTAGCGACTCTTGCTGCTACACAGTAAGTGCAATTCAGGACGTGCGAACACTAACTATCTACAGCTATATTAACCTAAAAGTTGCCTCTCTGTCTATCGCGTAACTCTTGTCGCGTTATCTCTGTGTATCGCGCGGCAGCGGGCGAGGCAGGTCCGACAAGTCGGGTACTTGTAGCTTCATACCTAACGTACGGACTGCGCCAGGCCCAGCCGTGTGTAGCTGGGGAGGGAATAATCCTGGCAACGCGAGGCGCACTGCGAGGAGCATAGCGTGGCTGCGGGGTAAGAAAGATTATCGGTTCTCGAACACTGTTAGGCCTTTCCTTACAAGGGTGAACTCAAAAGTGACGGAACTGTAACTTGTCGCTCGGGTCACTAGTCACTACACTACTACTCAGTTACATTAACTGTTCCGAAAAGTAGGTAAATTTGTGTTGGCTACTTGTAGCGTCATACCTAAAGTGCTGAGTGCGCCTCGCCTGGTAGAAAGCCGTTTTTTTACCGCGTAACATAACTATATCACAGTGGCCTAATTTCCGTGTGAATCCCGGCTCTGAATTTTCTATGAGGTTAGAGGTTTCAAAGAAACCGGGAAACGTGAGGTTCTTTGAATAAATAACGCGCGTGAATGTGCAAATACGGAAAAGATTCTGTTGGGAGAGCAATATTCCAAAAGTAGTTGCATATTTCACATCTACTTACATGCGAAGTGAAGTGTTTGTGCCTGTTTTATTAACTTCCTATAGAAGACCAACATAAGTCAGTAACATAAGTAATGTTGAAATACCAAGAGCCGCTACTTCTGTGCCTCAAGATGTCTGTTGCCACAGGAGGGCTTAAAGTTGACCTCTCAAACGTTCCTTCTTATTTCCGTTATATTTACTTCTCTTTTCTGTGGCTCCGACACTTGAGAGCCATTCCAGGCTAGATTTACCTTCTGTTTCTGTCTGTTCTTCTGTCCTAGTTTCCTGCTTCCAGAACATGAGCCGTGGCCGGAGCGTGCTGGCAAACATTTACTTACAGCTGATATTATAACAGGTAGAGTTGCTTTCGTATATTATGAGTTTTTTTTATTGGTTTACAGGCGTTCGACCACAGCTCAACTGATGCTAAGTGACGGTGTGGTTATAGTATTTGAGGTCGATTCGTCCCCCAGAATTCCGGGCCGCATTTTATGATCGTTTCGACCTTAAAAACATATTTATATATGTTTTCTCAAAAATCTCATTTCGTTCCGTTTCCTACTCCTGTTTTGTCCCTAGTTTTTCTATGAAGGTATAAAATTGTTATTTTGGTACATATTAAGTCAAAACTTATTTCTCGCCTAGCTTTAAATGGGAACTGAGTCTCAAACGAGGCCGCCGGAACATACCGTTAAGTGCTCGGAGACAGATTATCAATTTGAAAGCGGTAGCTAACCAACCGAGTGATACCATGCTATGGTTTCCTCGCGATACTTTCCCAAAGCTGTGTACGATAGGTGCTCGGTGGCAGATGTCTAATTTCCCAGTTTATAGCATGGAAACATGTTGTAGGTACTTTACCTTGCAACATTGCATCAGCAGCAGGTGTCAGTGTATCGAACGCGCTTGAACCCGGGGGTGCGCGGGCGGGATCAATAGCTCCAGTAACCCGGTCAGGGCCGGTCCGGGTGAACCGGGCGCTCGCCGTGAATGGACCGGCCGCATCGGCGCGGAATGTAAACAACCTTACATTAGATTCACGACATCGTGGACGTACTCATGGGCCCCGATTCTACGAAACCAATTGTTGTAAAATTTTAATTATTTTAATTTTAGTTGTTTAATGTATCGCCCCAAAATTGACGCACGGGTGTAATTTACATTTACGTGCGAAGCCGGGACGGGTCGCTAGTTATTTATAAAAAAACGTTCCGTGAAAAATTATCTAACTCATGTTGAAAACCGCATCCAAATTCGTTGCATGGTTTAGGAGGAGTTAGTTGTTATACAGACAGACAGACGCGGAAAGCGACTTTAATTTATACTATGGACCGTCCATTAATCACGTGAGGCTTGAAGGGCTTGAGGGGGTTTAGCCAAAATCACGTAAGATATCACGTGTATAATTTTTTTCGTCGCGATTTCTAATCCGAAAAGCGGTGTGTGGTGTGACCTTGCCAATCAAAAACAACCTTTCTGTCTTTCTGTGACATTTTTGTCATGGTCCTTAATTTCAGAATAAAATTAGATTATACTTTATACCTGTATTTGAAGATAATATAAAAAAATAAGATTCTTTGTAGGTACTCAAAAATTCACGTGAATTGAGGGGTGGGGGTGCTAGTCTTAAACCTCACCATGTATCACCAAGGGGGAGGGGGGTTAAAAATTAAAAAAAAACACGTGATTAATGGACGTCCCCTATGTAGAGAAGAGATACAGATAGAGAAGACGTGTCAAAAGTGTCAATTTTGATGCAATTCATTAACAATTTAAAATCAATTGGTTTAGTAGAATCGAGGCCCAGGTAGCTTGACATTAGTTTGAACATTATGTAAATGTTTTGTATTCCACGATATAACGATACGTGGATGTACTTGTTTTGATAACGATATGGGGTTTCAAATTCCGACGGCATCCGTGTTCATAAGTTGAGATCGGACATACAAGGGAGTTATGGTACAGTGGCGCGGCGAGTGCGAACTTATCTGGCCTAAATCAGGCATGATGCCTCTATGCATGTGGGCTATTATTAGTAGGTACTATTAGTTTCTTATAATGTGTATGTGAAAAATGTATGAGTGAGTCGTACTTTATTTGCGCTAAGAAGTTTAGCGATATAATGAAAATAAATTATGAATCATGCAAACATTTTAACACTAACGATAATTGCACTAAGGAATATCTCGCTTGTTTGTTTGATCTGAGTTCATAACAGTTCGTACTATACGACCAGATTGGCTTTGCATATTGACAAAGGGTCGAATAGTTTTTGTTTTAATATAAAAAAAGCTGTAACAAGCTTGCGGTCCGCCTGATGGTTAGCAGAAACTGACGCCTATGGACACCTGCAACACTAGGGGTGATGTCGGTGCTTTGCCAGCCCGGAGAGGTGGTCACAGACACTCTTCAAACAAGATTCATAAACCTTGAAGTAACGCGTTTTACTTTGGGTGATGCTAGAGCAGTTTAGTCAGCGACCCAAAGCCTCGCTTCGTTATTTTAAGGGCTGGATGGTGTAGGTTGGCCGGGGCAAATGCACAATACACCCCAAGCGGGATGTCAGTGCTGGTCTGATCATCCCCACTTTGAATTAGAATTAGAATTGGGTGGTGCTGACATGCAAGCCCGCTTCAAATATCAATTCGTTTTGCAGACACCGATAACAGTTGTAATACGTGTCTCCTCAGTGCATGACGTTAATCAGCACGTACCAGAAACAAGTCGAATGGTCCACCTCACGTTATAATGTTCCACACTTTGACAGCATTCTGTTCGTATGTAAACTCGATATCCAGATCCAACTCGCGTAAAACTATGCAACCAACAGTAACCAGTTTCGTTGCCGGCGATGAGACCGAAAGGTTCTCGAATGGAGACCACGGACAGGTAAGCGCAGCGTTATATGTCCATCCACAAGATGGACAAACGACCTAAAAGAGACCGCAGGGAAACGCTGGATGAAGGCCGCTTCCCACCAGCCCTTTTAGAGATCGATGGGGGAGGCCTATGTCCAGCGGGACGTCCTACAGCTGAAATGATGATGAATTTCGTTACAACATCGAAGTACCTTCCGGATAAGCTTCCTCGAAATTTGAAACGAGCTCGGGTACGTTTAATTGGGTCAATTGGATTTCCACAAATGTTTCCACCAGATATCGCACACCAATATGCATTTTACGATAATGCAAGCCCCATCGAAGCAGAAAGCTTTGAGATATTTGTAGAGGTTGATTCAATAAACTTGTTAAAACAGAAGAGCCGATTCCAAAGATCCAATTTGGAATTTGTGGTTCATTTTGCTTCACTATGTATTTCCATGTAATTCTTGAGACAATATAAATGGCGTCTCTTTATAGCTGTCTTTTACGTTAAGTTCTCGTCTTTGTAGGCATTATTATTCAGTTGCCGTGGCTTTAGGACAAATTATCCGATAGCGCAGCGACGACGTTGGAATCAAAATAACCGTGTTATCGGCTGTGACGAGTTCCATCAGCCAAGATAGTCAGTGACAGGAACTGTGAATGGTTATGACACTTTAATGCTTTGACCTTTGACGAAAATAAAATGAATGGACGGGCCATAACCATAGAACTTGCTCAGAAAAAACGAGTCAAAACCGTCTGAAATATACTTCAACACCTAATTATAACCATGTACAGTACATTTGTTACAAAAAAAATTATAGCGGTTTTTTGTTGTGTATTTACACTTCGGGAAAGCACACGAAGGCATAATTTTGTCAGATGTTTCGTTATCATGTAACAATAGACTCGTGTTGCACTTCCTACGGCTAGAGACCGACTGAAACGAAGTGAGCGCCGACGCTCATTTTATTTTGGTCGAAGGCTTTGACACGACACGGCGACGGTTTACTTTTGGCTGTTGAATTTGGAGGAGAGTAGAACGGATTCCACTTCTTTTCCACAACTCTTGCATTGCAAGCAAAAGCTCACCCCCACATCTTGCAAAGCTGGAAATCCCAAAACCTTTAGTCGTAAGGCTCATTTCTGAGCGTCAGACGTGGTGGTCCTGGGGGTCCTGGGCAATTACTACACTTAGTCACTGACTAACTTCGGGCTGGAAACGACGTTTCTCCCATGGGTTGAATGATGTCAGCTACTGTCATTTTTAGGGATCCGTACCTAAAGGGTAAAATCGGGACCCTGATACTGAGCCTACGCTGTCTGTCTGTCCGTCTGTCCTTCCTTTTAACGGCTGTTTCTTTCAAACCGTAATAGATAGCCAGATGCAATACGTACAAGCGTCAAACTTGCCATGATTGTAGCACACACTCTAAAGTATAACAACAAATATTAAATAATGGCCAATGAAATGAAAAATTTCATTTTCATAACTGGTAATTCGGTAACTTGGATGACCCTATCATTTCTTTCACCGAATCGAAAAGTCTTCATATTTTACTTATTTTGAAGTCGTAATAGTTAGGATTACCTTTCGCATTCTCAATGGGATTGTCAACTCACATAACCCCATCAATTCCATGCCTCCGAGCAGGTGAGTACCGTGAACAATGACCTTACGAATCAAAACAATCGGTCCCCTGGTTGCACCGCATTCCCTCGCTCCCCGATGACGTAATGACATGACGTGTCACTGCGGGGGTGTGCTGCCCCCAGTACCTAGTACCTACTCCCCCTGGTTAGTACACTTTTATGATGGAACTCGCGGGGGTTACTTTGCGGTTGTTTTATTTCACAACTTGCTGATTAAATTTTATCTGTTGGGGTGACTCAAGGGACGATTGTTTTTTGATTTTTCTATTCTTTTTGTACTATACAGCTTTGTGTGCTAGTAGTGTTGGTAAAATTTTATAGGTATTTTGTGGCCGCGACTTATAAAGAGATAAATAGAGATGTCAATAACTATTTATATTATTGGAGCTGGTTAAAAAACTACTAAGCCAATGTTAATGAAACTTTTGTGGGACCACCTCGTGAGCTTACTTTACATAATAAAAAAGAATCACGTAAATCGGTTCTCAAATGTCTGAGTAATCGGTGTACATACATTAAAAAACCCGGATCGAATGGAGAACTTCCTGTAGTCGGTAAAAAAGGGTATGGTCAGCAGTCATCGTCGCCTATGGATACTTGTAACACCAGAGGCATCATAAATACGTTGCCGATCCTATATAGGACTCTATTAACTCGCCTTTTGAAAAACCCCATGTAGCTTCTCGGAATCACCACGCTAGGTAGCTCATTCCACATTGTGCAGGTGTGAGGCAAGAAAGATCGTGTGAATCGCACAGTGTGCGATTTCCACTAATCTATGATGTGTGGATGAAATTCAAATCTTAAAGTACTTATGTAAAAACACTTCAATATAAAAATGCTTGTCGATGTATCCAATAGACAATATGTATTTGTAACAAAAGTCCACAATACATGAGATTAATAAATTCTTCGTACGAGATAATGGAGATTTTACCCATAAGCGCTAACATCTACTTTTAGTGGCGATTACTTGCCATCCGGTGGCCCCTTCGTTTTGTTTGCCACTTATAGCGTACAAAATGTTATTGAGTCAAGAAGCCATCGCTTCACTTTCCACAGGGGAACAGGAACCACACATCCCATATCGATCAAACGTAACGTTACGACGCCGGAGGGGATCCGAACATTCGCTACAGAGTGCCGTACACTCGATGCTTTCGCTGCATCGTCGTTTGATGTGACTCCACTTCCGGGCCTCGGGCTCGTGACGGGAATGAAGAGGGCGATTGAATTTTGATGTGAATGTTGCAAGGGAATGTCCTTGGGTAGGTGTAGTTTGGGTTGTTAAAGTTTATTGTACCACTAGCCGTTCGCCCGATGGAATTTCCCATCAGCAACTTTACGGCCATTTTTTGCCAAGTTTTTCGTGGTCATCCATACTAAAGAATATAAGCTTTTTTTTAAAATAAAAACGCGGCCTAATCCTGACTAACCCGTAAGATCCACGTGCAAGACTTTAAAAAAAACCTTCAAACTGCCATACAAACATTCATGTTTGCCTTTTTTTGCATCTTTAAGCCCCCTAGTGCATGTTGTTGTACTAAAGTGTGAATAAGGTTGTGCAAAACTGTATTTTTTAATCTTGCTATCCCACACCTGGACAAAGGTCAGCCCCGTCTCTTTACAAACAGTGGGATCACCCGCCAGATTCGACCAGTCTGCGTGGAACGTGTCATCGCACCAGCGTTTTATTGGCCTGCCATGGCTTGCTTATCCTGCCTTCTTTTTGTTCCTTTGTCTGTTTTCAGGCACCCACTGCGTGATCCCTATGGCCCATTTATTAGAAGGCATTCTGGCCACATGACCGGCACTACTACAGCTAGCTAGGCACAATGTGTAAAACAACTTTAGTTTAATCATTTAATGTATAGATGAACTAACAACACCATTATAATCACATTATAATGAAACTGTATTGGCGAAGTTCACACGTGTTCATTGACAGTCTGTTGTCAACTGCCAACGAACACAGTATATAATTGGCGGTTGCATTGCAATCGCCCTCTTTCTTTGCTCGAACCTCGAAGCGATAACAAGTGTAAACGAATTGTGTGTAAAACAGTTTAAAAGGTGATTTCTTGGCTGAAAAGCTAACAAATGCGTTAAGTATTTGGAAGGATATGATAACTGATCCCTAGATTTATTCACTAGGTCTGAGTAAATAGTGCTACATCGCTCGAAGAACCGAAAACCAATAGGGAAGAAAGCTTCTTGAGTGGAGACCTCCCAGGTAGGCCTCCCACTAGATGGCCCGACGACATCGTGAGGGTCGCGAGCATCCAGAAGATGCAGCTAGCAGGCTGTCGTTCTAAGAGGAGGCCTATGTTCAGCAGTGGACGTCTTCTGGCTGATGATGATGAAGTAAATAATGATCGATATTTAGTATTAGTAACAGCTTCTTTATGTGATCTTCCAGACCTTAACTCATAAATAAAATATTAAATGTCAGCCATACAATAAAAATATCTATTCGATTCGTATAAAACTCGTAAACTGCGTCAGCTTCCCCCAAAATTATAGCCAAACAGTTTTCGAAGGGAGGCTAAAATAGTCGTGACGTGGGCCCTAATAAATTCGGCTCGAATAAGGAGCTTTCGAAATAAGTGGCTCTGGCTGCGATCCCAGAAATAGGCGATAAATTCACGGGACATAATGTCGAAATTCCCTCGAGGACCTGATTGAATTATAAGACTGTCTTTGCTACGAGATTGGGATAAACTTACATTATTTTCATTTGATTGACTGTCATGATACGTGATATTGACTAAATTATAAATTATAGTTTGTCAAAAATTACCGATCAGG
The DNA here is from genome assembly GCA_914767915.1 of Agriopis aurantiaria. Lineage (NCBI taxonomy): Eukaryota > Metazoa > Arthropoda > Insecta > Lepidoptera > Geometridae > Agriopis > Agriopis aurantiaria. The sequence continues at coordinate 11,211,031 of OU612005.1, forward strand.
GGGTCTAGACAAGAGCCACACACTGTTAGCGTTCACGCCTGCGGAAAGATGAAATTGTATGAAAATGACATTAGCTTCAGATAATTTATCTCATGCTAATGTCATTGTCAATGTCATTTTCATACAATTCATCTTTCCGCAGGCGTGAACGCTAACAGTGTGTGGCTCTTGTCTAGACCCCCTGATCGGTAATTTTTGACAAACTATAATTTATAATTTAGTCAATATCACGTATCATGACAGTCAATCAAATGAAAATAATGTAAGTTTATCCCAATCTCGTAGCAAAGACAGTCTTATAATTCAATCAGGTCCTCGAGGGAATTTCGACATTATGTCCCGTGAATTTATCGCCTATTTCTGGGATCGCAGCCAGAGCCACTTATTTCGAAAGCTCCTTATTCGAGCCGAATTTATTAGGGCCCACGTCACGACTATTTTAGCCTCCCTTCGAAAACTGTTTGGCTATAATTTTGGGGGAAGCTGACGCAGTTTACGAGTTTTATACGAATCGAATAGATATTTTTATTGTATGGCTGACATTTAATATTTTATTTATGAGTTAAGGTCTGGAAGATCACATAAAGAAGCTGTTACTAATACTAAATATCGATCATTATTTACTTCATCATCATC